>CM066033.1:1225281887-1226481887 GCA_033557465.1 Ichthyophis bannanicus
CTTTTGGTTACATCTGGGAAGGGGAATTTTGAATAGGATTAACTTGTGATCAGACCATGGAAGATTGATAGCTCCAGGGTTGGTTGGAGTGATGAGGGTTGGCTCAGTTGTGAATATGAGGTCTAGGATGCCTCCTTTTTTTAGATGCATTTTCTGAGCTAGCAAACTTGTCCATTGCCTTTGCCATATCTGCCCATGTATGTGCATCTATCAGGTGCATTCCATGGAGGTGGGAGATGGTCATGTGCATTGTGAGGGAGAGAAGGGTTCAGACACTGCTCCTTGCCAGGTGTGAACATGGATAGGCAAGCAGAAATCCTTTCCTTTGTGAGAGTGAGAAGGGGAAACAGCACTGTTGAGTGAGGCCAAGGAATAGTAGTAGAAGGAAGGTACACCAGGAGTAGTAGGTCAGTGATGTGAACCTTAGGCCGGGAACTTCCACCATACAGAGGTCTTGTGGAGGGGGGTGTCTCTAAGACAAGAGCGTGAACAAGTCTAATGTATCGTAACAGGGTTTAGCAATGTACTTTCTCGGGTCAAGAACTTTGCAATGAGGGAGGTCCCATTTGGTTCAATCAGACAAAAGAAACTGAGAATACAGGGGTGCAGACAAGAATCTCTGAATGGGAACGGGTGAGTTAGTGGGAGACATCATCTGGTAACTTTGGTGAAATGTCAGAGGATTTTAAGACAGAAGGAAGGAAGAGGGGGACCCATATGGGAAAAACGGTGGAGAGTAGAGAAGGACATAGTTGGGAGGAGAGAGATAAAAGGAAAAGCTGGCAGGCAGCAAAGGTGCCTCATGAGTTTTCAGTTGGCAGATTCCCAGTTATCCTATACAAGAGCTTGCATCTAGCTAGGAAAGTGACAGAATGACATGATGTTAAGAAACACCTAGAATGGCCAGATGAGAGGAAATCCACAGTCGATACCTAAGGTCTGCAGGTCTTGGAACAATGGTCAGCCACAAAAAAAAAAGGAATGGCTCTGTAACTGCTGAGTGCTAGGGGAAAGATGGTCTCCAGCATCACTCAGCATGCTCCAAGGCTTATTGATGGGGAGTGAAATCAAGTAGTGTAGATAAACTACTTCACTTGCGTCTGGAAAAAGGACTACCTGCTTTTCTCAACAATTGGAAAGGTAACAGAGGGCAATACATAAGCTTTAGCAGAAGGGCAAAAAGCTACCTTTTTCGAGGCTGCTTTTGAATCCTGATACACCTTGTTCTGCCATTTGTCTCCTTCCTACCCTTCCCTATTTGCACCCCTATTCTCACCTATTATATTGTCTATCTTGTTTAGATTGCAAGCCTCTATGGAGAAGGGACTGTCCTTTTCTTCGATGTAGTAGCTGTACAGTGCTGTGTAAGCCTTGTAGTGCTATATAAATTATTGAACTAGTAGTTAGTAGTAGTAGTAGAATTGCTATTTCTATCAGAGAGGAAGAGAATGTTACTCTCCCAAGGTCCTTGGGGTGAGTACCTTTCCAGTTTGTGGACCCATCACTGTATTATATCTACACCAGGTTTCTCAACAAGATGCGCCTAATACATTACAAGTCCTGGTAGGAAGCAAAGAATACATATTGGTCGTATATTGCTCAGGATAACTAGATGCCCTTACCCTGTATCTTATGCACTAGGGGCTAGAGATAGTGGTAGTGATAGTGCAGACATGGCAGATGAAGATAATACTTCCTCGCTGCAAATATAGGTCCATGATGAACTGGTTCATGGACCCACTGCAGCATTGGAGATAAACTATCAGGTGCTAATTAAAAAGCTAAGAGGATTAACTACAGATCCAATGAGGATAAACTTACAGATCAAGAACAAACAATACACTGCTATTTTTAAATAATTGGCGTGCAATCCCTATATTTACATCAAAAGCATACAGAGTCCATCAAAAATTGGAAGAGGAATAGCCTATTACAGGAAAAAAGCTGCAAAACATAGTCAATACAAATTTAAAATCCCTATTGTCTTAAAGATCAATGAAAAGAAATATGTGAAGTGATAACATTCTTAATCAACACCATTGCAAAAAGTAAAGTGCTTCTATAGAAATAGAAAAAGAACGAGCAACTTCGAAAAAAGAAACAAAAAAAAAAGAAAAGAGAGTTTGCTCAGTAGATAATGTAAGCTACCAGTAAGGCCGAAGGTTTGTGTGGACCTAGACAGTAGCTGAGGGTCTGAAAAGGCAGGTATACATGTAGGAAGATGGAACATTGAAAAAGGAGAACAAGAAGGGCTGATGAAAGCAGAGACCCAAAAAGGGTTCTGGAAAGTATTAAGAAGCACTGACAGAGAAAAAAGACTAATTCAGATAAGAGGAACAGGCTCAGAACGTGAGGTGTGCTGGAAGGAAGGGACCGATCTTCATTTATCAATCTGAGGGAAACCATGAACCTTTTTGCAGCTCAGCATTCACTTGACATTCCTGCTCGACATCCTCTTGCCATCTTAGTGTCTGATGGGTCATTCAAAAATCCGCTTCCGGAAGGAAGACTGGATGGCAGAGATGGAGAGGAGGAAAATCTGGAGACACAAGTGTGTGAGATTTTTTTTTTCTTTTTAACATAGGACGGGCCAATAAGCCCACAATGGAGTAGAGAGTAGAGAGGAGAGAGGAATAGGCAACAGAACGACCTGGAGCGTGCATATGAAGCGAATAGCAGTAATAAGCAAATCTAATAAACAAAGATACTATAGCCTATGTTGAAATAGATCATATGTAGTTGGTGGATTCCAGTAGAGGGGAATAGACCACCCCAACGCTGACACAAGTACAAATCAAAAAGTCAATAATAATGCTCAAATAAGGCCATACAAAACTTTGTGCAATATAGGGGACCATCTATTGACATCCTGGAAATAAATCAGATTACGATACTGTGCATGGAAAACAATTGATAGAATTTAATCCCCAACCATTTAAGACACAGAGCCAGGAATACAAATGAATAACAATTCTTCCTTGGAAAAAAATGCATTGAGTGGAACAATGAAAACGAATTGCATGCTGCGGTAATTCATGAATAGATGGGCATTTCAGAGGATCAAGATCCACCAAAGATAAGGATCCCTAATCATCATCAAACTGAATACATGTTTGTATTATGATGAGAAAAGAGCCCTTAATATTCATATTCCTGCATGCAAAACACTGAAAAGTAGTATTAAGGGGGGGGGGAAAGCACAAAAACGGTAGATGATGTGAAGAACACAGAGACGACAGCGTATCAAAAGAAACTAGAAAGAACCCAAAAGTTATCTCTTCAAGAAACTGTAAGAAAGAGCATCGTAGAGTCAAAATACTACCACAGTGAAGCTGAAGACATAAAAGAATGTGGAGAAAGTTTACAACAAAGACTCTGGTTAGAACACAACCAAGAAAGCAGAAGGAGCTAACCAAACATATGGGGAGGAATTTGGGAAATAAGCCCAATCATCGGAAACCTATGGTCTTAAAGTAACTACAAAAGATTGAGAAAAACAGGGTTAAAAGGACCCCAAAGTTGGAAGAATCATGGTCAGCGGAGGATTTGTTGTTGATTATGTGGACCAATTTTTGGCTCAGTTAACTTCCTCCCTCTCCAACCAACATCTGGTTAAACTGGCAATAAACCTAATTCGCTCAAGTATTAAAAGCAGATTTAACACCACAAATGGCTAATAACAGGAAGAAATAACCACTTCTTCTAATGAAGTATCTCCAAGTAATGTGTTCCTATAAATTACAATATCAATAACTTTACCTTTCTAAAATCTATATTAAGTCCCCTTAAATGTAGGTTACCTTTAGCTTCATCGCATGTTTCCCTCTAGTCTTTCTATATATTTGATGGCATACAAACAATCGATCTACGTTTAAAACAACCTGTTTCCACACTTCCATTCATATAATTTATAATGTGACCTCTAAAATCATATCTCCCCTCAGCTCAGCTGAGGCCTCTTTTCCAAGTTGAAGAGCACTTAACCTGTTTTAGCCTCAGTACTTCATAGGGGTAGCCCCTTCCATCCACCCTTTACCATTTTGATGGCATCTTCTTTCGTACCTTTTCTAATAAATGCTATATTCCTTTTTAAGATACAACAACCAGAACAGACTTGTACACAATATATCAAGATGTTTGGTCCGCACCATGGAACGATTAACAGAGGCATTACTAATATTCTTTTTTTTATTTTCCATTCCTTTCCTTATGATAACCATAGCTTCTATTTGCTCTCATGGCCGCAGCTGGTCACACTCTCATTCATATTCTCACACAAAATATAGAGATATTCCATCACAGCAAACTCTGTTTTTCAAAATAGTCAATCTTTTTGTATCCTATGGGACAAGTCAATCTCTACATAGAACACATACTGCACATCATCCCTTTCATAAAACCAACCACAATTAATATCACTTTATAAAATACAACTCCACACATTCAGTGCTGATTTATTTGATGCCAAATAGGTTTTAAAACGAATGCATTACAAGCAAAATTCAAATATTTCACAAACTTAGGGGTATGTCTACTAAAATGTATTAATGTTACTGGCGTTAGCTCCAGCGATGATGTGACGGAATCGCCATAAAAGGATGTGTGGGCGTTCCGGTCTTACGGTAGCATCGGTGTCATCGTGCGATAAAGTCCGTTATCACGCGATAGAGGGAGCCGTGGCACATTAACGTGCGTTAGCCTTAATTAGGCGCGCGGACCTACAAAACACAGCAACAGAGGTGTAGCACATTGGTTAATACATTGACTGATGAAACAGGGGTCATGAATTCAATCCCCCAGTGGGCTTAATGAGTAAGGCTGTCTGAGGCATTGCCCTTTACTTTAAATCAGTGCTGTCTGAGGCATTTTCTTTTTTAATTTAAATTAGTGCTGCCAGCAAACACACCCTTACAGTGCTGTAACCTAAGGTGCCGAATAAGGCGCCCTATAAGGCACTCCAGAGGGCACATTATAAAGTGCACTGTCCGCCAAGGCAACTTATAATGTTCCCTATAGGGCGCCTTATAAGGCGCCTTATATGGCGCTTTATAGGGCGCCTTATGAGGCACCTTAAGGTTACAGCACCGTGAGGGTGTTTTCGCTGGCAGCACTAGTTTAAATTAAAAAGGAAATGCCTCAGACAGCCCTATCAAATAATACCACTGTGGGATCAAACCCATGACCTCTGCCTCCACAGTCAGTGAAGTAACCAGTGGGCTACATCTCTATAGCTGCTAACAAACCCCTGGCTTGCTACAGAAGGACTGCAGGTCACCAGACACACTGTCTGGTGTGGCTACCCGGATAGGTTAGCACCAGGGGTACCCATGATGCAATGCACATGCAGATCAGCAGTCTACATCTGCTCACCAGATAGGGGTTTGCAACTCTGCAGCACATCAACTGGGTAGGAGGACCAAGCATGCATGTTACTGTTACAGTGTGCCTACTGACCACGCCATTGTCCGTGTTCTGTGATCACCCTGAGAGTAAAGTCGTGAGGACAGCATCAGGTCCACAGTACCCGGGATGTTTGCAGTAGGCTTTGCTGCAGTTCACAATCACTGCTAGTGTATGGGGTATTCTTTGCAGACAGCCTTGGCAGTTTTCTATGTACATTTCTATATACAATTGATGCATAGCCCATGTGGACCAGGATGCTTGCAACATAATGCATATTGAGAGGTTGCCATGGACACCTGTTTTTGGAGCAGGGGTGTGTCTGGACTCACATGAGGACGATATACATAGTGAGCCCTCCCTCTGTGGTTCAGGGTAGGGAACATGAACTGGAAACAACAAACACACACTATCATTGTTTTCAATAGGGCCAGTTGAACTAAATGATGACAGACTGTGGGATTAGCAACCCCCAGCCAACTAAGGAACAGAGAGCTGATGCAGATCTGAACCTGGAACTCAACCACTGGCAGTGCAACTGGGCAGCTAAGCTGCCCCCCACTACATTCTGACATTCAACAGCAGAGGGCAGTCAGTGTGCACCTGCTGCATCCTGCAGGGTGTTGCAGCCATACACACGCTAGCTACAGACAGTTTGCTGCCACATACATAGTGCATGCTTCAAAAGGAACACTATGCACCTTGGTGTGGGATCTGGCACACATACCACAGAGCTATGTCAGCAATTGGGCCCCCAAAAAGGAAACACATAAATTTCACCTGAGTGAAATGCTATATGGTACTATAGGGGAACCTAGCCATGCCGTGGTCACTGCTCAGTCAGGGTGAGAGTGACCTTCCAGCATGACACGCTGTGGCCACCCTGTCCATGCAGGTGGTAGTCGGGCACTACAATGTCCCAGCCATTGCCCTATACCCTGTGCAGATGCATCCTGCCCAGGCCGCCCTGTCCGGCCCATACCCACAGTGCCTTGCTCCTCATTATGCACATTGGCAGGCTTACACTGGAGACAGTGCAAGCAGTGTGGGCTCAGTAAGGTGTGGGCAGCCACAACACACTGGATAGACAGACACACACTTCCACACTTATGCCAGCATTGCGCAAATGTAGAGGCTTTTAGCAGCCTTGGCAACCACACCAGTCCTGGGCACAGTGCAGGCATGGCTATGGTATGCAATACTGTTGGGGGTCACTCCCTGGGGTGGTAAACACTGTCAGAAACCAAAACTGAAACACACTCCACAGATATCAGAAAGGTTGCTATGATGCAGCTCTATCAGCAAATTGTGATTAACTTAGGAATGTTATCTGCCATTAATCATAGCAACCTTTTGATATATGTGTAACGTATCCCCAAGTTTAGGGCGGCATTGCTAAGGTATGCAAGTGGTAGTATTGGGAGATGCTGCTGCATGCAGGGCCCAACAGCCTGACTCTCCATGAGGCTTTGGATAGTGGAGCCTGTGGGTGTGGGTGTTTATGCCCCTGGTGGCCGCTGCTCTAGGGCAGAGGTTCCCAACTCCGGTCCTGGTGGGCCAAACACGGTTCGGGTTTTCATGCCGTCCCTAATGAATATGCATGAGATACATTTGCATACCATGGGGGCGGCGCATACAAATACAGCACAGGCATATTTATTAGAGACAGCATGAAACCTGAATGGTGTTTGGCCCTCCAGGACTGCAGTTGGGAAACTCTGCTCTAGGTATTGCACATGTTTATGGTGTCTGTGCTCTGTAGGGTAAAATATAGGTGTTTCAGGCATGTTTAGTGTTATCTGCAATAAAGGTTCTGTCTTTATTACCATGGTTTAGTACTGGGTAAAATATAGGGACAGGGTTGGCAGGAGCCACAGCTGGGACTTGAACTTGTGACCTTCTGCTCATGAACACACTGGCTGTGTGTACTGACCACACTGTTGCCACAGGGACAGTTCATTCCCTGGAGATACCATGACTGTTCGTCAGACAGACCCTGTCTGTTGCAATGCACTGCACCCACCTAAACGGGGCTAGGCCATGATCTGCTGTGGGCAGATGCCACTGCCCCCTCCGCCACCAGCACCCCTCCGCCACCATGCTGCCTTGCCATTATGCTGATGGTGCTGGTGGTGCGCAGTCCCAGGCCATCCAGCTGCCTATCATGTGGGTTCTTGGGTAGGGGTGCCTACATGGACATGCGCGCTTCCCCCCACCGCACCGCCTGCCAATGTTATGTGCCCTTGGGGGTACCTGCTGGGTAATCTCCCCTGTGACACTGTGGGACACAAACTCATGCCCATGTTGGACCCTCGTCAGTTGCTGTCTTGCTGCTTTACAGTTTTGGCATTCCTATGTGCCACCTGGGCATCTGCCTAGCACGCACTGTGCCCCAGCTGGACCACAGTATGTGCCACCTACAGCCTTCTATATCCCATTTACAGCATCAGTACACTTGCCCTTTCCTATGTGCCCACTCTGTTGTTACTGCACATGTGCACACCATAACAAACCTGCCCAATATAGACATGAAAATACCCTGATCAGCACTATTTCAATGTGGGATCATTCACTTTGTAGGGGGACAGAGAATAGATCCTTCCAAACATGATATCTTATTTTTTGAGCTTTGTCAGTGGTGTTGCTTTATGTTTATCATTAATATCACTTTTGGCCAGCTTGGTTATTGGGATTTTAGATGTGGTTCTGGTCCTTTTATATGTTTATTTGCCTCTTTGTTCCCTTCACATTTATCACAACTATCACTTTTCTGGGTTTCCCTGCCTTTGCTGCACATTGCTAACTGAAATGGTTTCTCTTTCCTGCAAATGTGCCTTAACGCGAGGGTTTCATTGGCGTTAGTGTTCAGACCCAGATTCCACAGCGTTAGTGTGCCTGGAGCCTCTCCCCTCCCTCTCTCCGCCCATTGACCCCTTCTCTCTGCTCTCTGGGAAGCCTTACTCCACCCTTCAGACCCGGATTTCACAGCGTTAGTGTGCCTTAACGCCGCCGCTGCATTATAGCGCGATAAGTGACATTATCACGTGATTTATCATGCGATAACATCACTTATCATGTGATAATACCACCGCTGCGACGTTAAGATGGTTTAATAAACATACCCCTATGGGGCAGTTTACATCATTACAAAGTGTCAAATAAGACACTTTTTACAACGGTTTAAAATTTGACTTAAAAACAGCATAAAAATACTCAAAATTATTATTGTTTTTTTTAGTCCCAGGGCTTCCCTCAATGGTCCATTATACCTCCCTCAAACTTCCCTTCTTGAGACCAGGTAACAAAAGAATAATTTATATTTTTTCCCTTATCACATCAAGTTTACCCTTCTTAGCAAAAATAATGGAAAAAGCTGTCCAACACCAGTTGCAGCATAACATTAACTACAATGCAGTCCTTGACATGGATTCCAACCTGCCACGATCTAGGAATCTTGCTAATCTCACTGGCTGACAGACTCATAAAAGGCATTGAAAACCCTAAGCAAGGCTTTGTCATGATATTTCTGATAAAGCCGCTGAATATGACACAACATGCCACAAAATTCTCTTACAGCGACTACAAAACATTGGATTCCAAAGTACAGCATTAAGTTGTTTTCGCTCATACCTATCTGGTCATCAGCAGTTCATTCAATCTGGACCCAATACATCCAAGCCTTACATGGAAAAACAAGGAGTCCCCCAAGGATCTGTCTTATTGCATTATTATTCAATATCTATCCAACTGCTTTGTGATATCATTTGAGCTCATAATGTCTTCTATCACCTATATGCAGGTGACATGATGTATGCACCATTCTCCACCATAACAACAACATATGCCGCAATAACAAACTACTTTAATGCCATCAACCCACTGGTTATCTGAGCATCATCTCACTATTAATTATAGAAACATAGAAACATGATGACAGAAAAAGACCACAAGGCCCATCTAGTCTGTCCTTCCATAACAACAACTACAACAGTCCACTTTTTACCTTTAGAGATCCTCTGTGTTGGTCCCATGCTTTTTTGAATTCAGTTACTGTCCTCATCTTTACCACCTCCACTGGGAGACTATTCTACGGATCCACTACTCTTTCCGTAAAGAAATATTTCCGCATATCACTCCTGAATCTATCTCCCTTCACCCTCATCCCATGTCCCCTCGTTGCAGAACTTGCTTTCAATTGAAAGAGGCTCTCTCCCTGAACATTTATGCCACGGAGGTATTTAAACATCTCAATCATATCACCTCTATCCCGCCTTTCCTCTAAGGTGTACATATTAAGATCCTTAAGTCTGTCCTCATATGCTTTATAATGAAGACCACTAATCATCTTAGTAGCAACCCTCTGCACCGACTCCATCCTGTTCACATCCTTTTGAAGGTGCGGTCTCCAGAATTGCACACCATACTCCAAATGAGGTCGCACCAAGGACTTATACAGAGGCATTATCACCTCCTTTTTTCTGCTAGCCATTCCTCTCCGTATGCACCCAAGCATCCTTCTAGCTTTTGCCGTCGCCTTTTCTACCTGTTTAGCTACTTTAAGATCATCGGACACAACTACGCCTAGGTCCCGCTCTTCTTTAGTGGACAAAAGTACTTCACCTCCTATACTGTATTGCTCCCTTGGATTGCTGCAGCCCAAATGCATGACCTTACATTTTTTAACATTAAATCCCAGTTGCCAAATTCTAGACCATTCTTCAAGCTTAGCCAGATCCCTCCTCATGTTATCTACACCTTCCTGGGTGTCTACTTTATTGCAGATTTTGGTATCATCCGCAAAGAGGCAAACCTTACCCGACAGCCCTTCCGCTATATCACTAACAAAGATGTCAAAAAGAATCGGACCAAGGACAGATCCCTGGGGCACACCACTGGTAACATCCTTCTCCTCAGAGTGAGCTCCATTTACTTGTACTCTTTGTCGCCTCCCACCCAACCAATTTCTAACCCAAGCAGTAACTTTAGGGTCCATCCCTAGGGTGCTCAGTTTGTTTATAAGTCGCCTTTGAGGAACAGTGTCAAAGGCTTTACTGAAATCTAAATACACCACATCTAGAGCTCTCCCTCGGTCCAACTCCCTGGTCACCCAGTCAAAGAAATCAATCAGATTTGTCTGACAAGACCTGCCTCTGGTGAATCCATGCTGCCTCGGATCCTGTAATCCGCTGGACTCCAGAAACCTCACTATTTTCTCTTTCAACAGCGTTTCCATTAATTTACTCACCACTGAAGTTAAACTAACCGGCCTGTAGTTTTCAGCCACATCCTTACTTCCGCTTTTGTGTAAAGGCACCACATGAGCCTCTCTCCAGTCCTTTGGCACCACTCCCGACTCCAACGAGGCATTGAAAAGGTCAGTCAGTGGAGTTGCTAGAACGTCCCCAAGTTCCCTCAGTATTCTAGGGTGTATCCCATCCGGTCCCATCGCTTTGTCTACTTTAAGTTGAGCTAGTTTCTCACGAACACAGTCTTCTGAAAATTGTTCAAGATGTCCCTCGCTTCTGTTCTTATTTGTGGGTGTTTTCTGAGGTCCTGCTCCTGGTTCTTCATCTGTGAACACAGAACAAAAATATTTGTTAAGCAATTCCGCTTTATCCTTATCAGCTTCTACATATTCCCCCCCTGCACCCTTGAGTCTGACAATACCACTTTTGCCCTTCCTCTTCTCACTAATATATCTGAAAAATGTCTTATCCCCCCATTTTATTGCATTGGCTATTTCCTCCTCCTTTTGAATCTTTGCCTTCTTGACTACTTTGCTAGCTTCTCTATGTTTTTCCAAATACAGATGCCTGTCTTCCTCTCTCTGTGATCTCTTGTATTTCATGAAGGCCTCCCTCTTTTTCTTCACTTTTCAGCTACTTCCTTCGAAAACCATAGCGGTCTCCTGTTCCTTTTGCCTTTATTTACCATTTTAACAAAAAGGTTGGTTGCCTTTAAAATACCCCCTTTCAGTTTTGTCCTCTGTTGTTCTACATCCCCCAGCTGTTCCCATCCCACTAATGACTCCCTGAGGTATTGGCCCATCTTCGCAAAGTTAGTCTTCCTAAAGTCTAAGATCTTCACCTTGGAATGGATTCTAACAGCCCTAGTCCTAATACTGAACCACACCATCTGGTGATCACTGGATGCAAAATGATCTCCCACTACAACATCAGAAACACTTTCACCATTGGTAAGCACCAAGTCCAGTATGGCCCCTTCACGTGTGGGGTCTGTTACCAATTGCCTGAATAGTTCTCCCTGTAGAGAATCCAGGATCTCCTTACTCCTAGATGATACTGCAGCAGGAATGTGCCAATCATTGAAATCTCCTAGCAGTAGCACTTCCCCTTTCCTAGCAATGCTGCGTATGTCTTCAATTAACTCTCTGTCCACCTCTTCCTCTTGTGAGGGAGGTCTGTATATCACACCAATGCAAATAGATTTCTCTTTCCCTCTTTCTAGTTTAACCCACAATGCCTCCTCTCTCCCTTTTAAGCTCTGTAATTCCAAAGCTTTAATAGTAGTTTTTACATATAGTGCTACTCCTCCTCCCCTTCTTCCTACCCTGTCCTTTCTGAATAAAGTATAGCCAGGTATAGTTACATCCCAGTCATGGTTTTCTGTGAACCATGTTTCTGTAACTGCCACTAAATCTAAGTCAGCCACTCCCACCAAAGCTTCAACTTCAGAGATCTTATTTCCCATGCTACGGGCATTAATACACACTGCTTTCCATATGTTACCCCTGTTACCCATTTCCATAAAGGTATTTAATGTATCACTTACCTGGGGGCTTTCTTCACCCATCCCCAACGAATCTAGTTTAAAGCCCTCTTCAGTAGATTAGCCAGTCTACTACCAAAGATGTGTTGACCTTTCTTGGACAGATGGATGCCATCTCTGCTCTGCAATTATAAGAAAACTGAGTGCTCTTCATAACTAGAAACCAATCCTTCTCCCCACTAACATCACTAAAGGTTAATAATGCAGATTTAGCTGTAAAATCAGAAGTGCGTTATCTTGGTGTCATCATTGATCAGCACCTCATATTACAATCTCATATCAGCAAAGCAACACAAACTTGATAATAAAACAAAGCATTTTTCAATACCTCCAGCCATTTCTCGGGACAGATTACTTCAGAACTGTCTTCCAAGCCTTGATATTCACTCATTTTGACTTTTGCAATGCTATCTTTAAAGGAATACCCAAAAGCTCATTAAACACCTTACAACATATAGCAGCTCGACTACTCTTGGGTGCATCCAGATCCAGCCATAATACTTTCATATTAAAGGATCTTCACTAACTACCTTACCATTGCCATATTAAATACAAAATTATTGTAACCACAATATATCACAATTTATCACAAATAAACCTCACAGTACTTACAGGATCTACTGCAAAAACCACCAGAGAACAGACTCAGAAGATCCTCTACGCAAAATATGTTTGCACTTCCCAATGAGTTAACCAAGAGAAACTAGACTACATGTGCATGTTGAGTTTCTCTATTTGCACCAAGCCTCTGGAACGCTCTCCCACAAGAAATCAGAACTACCTCTGCCTTGTAACCTTTTGCAAGCTACTGAAAACCTGTCTATTCAAAGAACATTTTGAAGGTATATTCTAAACAGCCAGTACACCTTGCTAATCTCTTGATTCATGCCCCCCCCTGCTGTTTCTTGTACTTCACATAAGCTTGAATTAGCTTTGATTAATGTGCATTCTGTAAATCATAAAGAACAATTTTTATTAGATTTATTGAATGATTTTACATAGGATGTTTTAGCTTTAAAGAAAACTTGGTTAAGGGATGAGGAAGGGGTTTATTTATTTATTTATTATTTATTTAACATTTCTTCTATACCGCGCTATTACAATCAGCGCGGTGTACATCGAACAAAACATACTACAATGCATACAAGCAACATTGAGTTTTACATAGAACAGGGAAAAAACATAGGATAACCGGGGTAACTATTTACAGGGTAACTATTTACAGGTTAAATTAGTAATGTCACCAATATTCTAAGCCAATTTGGTATCATCTTCATTTCGTGAGGGAGGGACAGGCGTAAAAGTGGTGGGTGGGCAGTAGTATAGTCTAACCATTTCTGGTTGTAATAAGGTGCTATGGTAGCTGAGACATGAGGGAAGTTTACCCGATGTGTGGGTGTCAGGGTAGTATATATTGTGAATAGGTGGTGTTTCAGAGCTTTACGGAATAGGATTAAGCTTTTGATGCCATGGATTTCATGTGGAAGGGCATTCCAATTTAGGGGAGCGAATATAGAGAAAGCCCTGTTGGAAGTGGTCTTAGTACATGACGTCATCATCTTGGGGACTATTAAGGTGTTCATTGAAGTGGATCTCCTGTCTCTGTTTTCCAGGGTGCTGTGGATTAGTTTGCTAATCGGTGTAGGTGGGTAGTTATTCAGGGCTTTGAAAGTAAGGACTAGTGACTTATATTGGAGTCTGGCGTGTAACGGCAGCCAATGCAGATTTTTCATGATTGGTGTTATGTGGTCAGTTCTTGATGATCCAGAGAGAACTCTTGCGGCGGCATTCATAGCCAGGCGGAGCGGATTTAAAGTTGATTGAGGCAGGCCGTGCAGGATGATGTTCGCAAAGTCCAGGTGTGGGAGGACTAATGCCTGAAAGGTTGTCCGGTAGTCACTGGATTCCAGTAGGGGGCGGAGGTGACGTAACGTTTTGATCTTGTGATATATAGACTTTGTAACGTTCTTCACATGTGTGGTCTTATCTAGGTGCTGGTCCAATGTGATGCCAAGATATCTGATTGTAGGTTTGGACTTCAATTCTACATTGTTGACAAGTAGTGATGGGGGGGGGGTGTGAATTTACGGTTCTTCGTAACAAAAAGGACATCAGTTTTACTATGATTGATCCGAAGGTTTTGTGTCAGCAGCCAATCAGCTACCGCTCCGAAACAATTGATTATTGGGGAGAACATCGGTTGGTCAATTTTGAACGGCATGTAGAGGAGGATGTCGTCTGCGTAAGCCAGGCATCGTACGTTGAAAGATCGGATCAAATCACATATCGGCTGCATATATATATTGAACATTAATGCCGATAAGGACGATCCTTGAGGTACCCCCTGAGACTGCAGGAATGGTTCCGAGGATGTATGACCTGTTTTTACTTGTTGCCACCTGTTGGATAGGTAGGATTTACACCATTTAAGTGCTGTGTCTTGAATCCCCTTTTCCTTCAGGCGTTGTAGAAGTATGTCATGATTCACAGAGTCAAAGGCAGCGGAGATGTCCAGGAAGATGAGGACAAATCCTTGTTGGATGCTGTCCATACCAGTGACCAATTCGTTGAATAGGGTTGTGAGGACTGTGTCGATGCCATGCGCTTCCCTGAAGCCGTGTTGTGACGGATCCAGTGGAGCTTCAGTGTCAATATGGTGCTGGAGTTGTTGTTGAGCAGCTTTTTTTATGATTTTTGCAAGCTGGGGGATGCTCGAGATTGGCCTATAAGATTCGACTTTGGACGGGTCAAGTCTGCTATTTTTTAGTAGGGGCTTGATGGAGGTGTTTTTCAGGCGCTGTGGGAACGAGCCTGTTAGAAAAGACTGGTTTGTATTGTAGCAGCTGATAAGCATGCAATAAATAATACCAGGAGTCAGTTCAAAGATCCAAGCCAATTTATTGTGCACAAGGCTCAGAGAATCAAGCTTCAAAAAGGACTGAGCAAAGCTCTTACAGAAACATATTCATTTTATACATTCCTTTTCAGTTTGATACATGCAGACTTTCTATTGGTCTCAACGCCCCCTGCACTTGTCCAATCAGGGACCCTCTCTGGGCCTAGCACCCTGCTCCCCCTTCCCAGGCTATTCTAACAATGGTACAGTTTCTAGGTATTGATACAAATCTACTGCAGGGTCGTTTCTATCTCTAGGAATGCAAGTATTGAAATATTTCTATCAACAGAACACAAGAGAATAATGAAAGATTTATGCATTCATGAAAACCTTCTTATTAAGCAGTTTAAAGCTGCTTTCTCAAACTTTTACAGATTTTTAGTTCTTACTAAGATGGGGGTTGGAATCTGGGCCTAACTTACAGGCCTTTCATATTTGCAGACTATTATAGGCCATAGCCTGCCACATTCCCCCCTTTGATTATTCTCACCCGCAAGTGAGAAAGGGTGAGAATTAAATCACATATTATACTTGCGTAAAAGCATCATTTTGGGGTATAGGGTAATATTGCCACATAGCTAATACTTTTGTAGCTGCCTTCCTTTCTACAGTGCTATCAATGGCTGCTGACTTTACTCGACTGTGATGAATCCAGGGTTCAAGCTCTGCAACTTTAACTGCTGTTGGGGTTAATAAGATGACAACATAAGGTCCCTTCCAATGCGGTGCCAACGGTGTCTTTCTCCACTCTTTGATCCACACCGAGACTCCAGGCTTGAGAGGATGCAGGAGTTCTGTTAGATGGATGGGCAGCTGATCTTGTATCCACGTATGAAGACTCTGCAAAACAGAACTTAAAACCAATAGTTCTTGTCTAGTAATTTCAGATCTAATCTGTTCCATATCTCCCTTTATTCCCTATACCAGTGATGGCTAACCTTTTTGAGCCCGAGTGCCCAAACTGCCGCACAAAACCAAAGAATTTCCTCAAAGTGCCAGCACGTCAATTAAAGCTCCATTTGCATAAGGTGCTTCATTTGCATAAATATTTGCATAATGTTACCATACACTAACTTTTAGTAAACATGCCTCTTAATGAGTATATGGATAAAGAAAGACTAAAAGGTTTCTACATTACTATAATCCAGTACCAACCGCCAGGCACATTAGGAACTACTACAAACGCTGCCCATTTAGAACCCATAGCAAACCCGCCGTATCCTAACAGCACTACCAGGACTCACAAAGCACCATACTCTACCTATCAAAAGGCAACACTGCAAATATTAAACCAATACATCTCAGAGAACAACAATACATGACCTACTGGGGAAAGAACAAGTGGCAATGTCAAATAGGAATTATATAAACAGAATACCTCAGCTCAGTTACACATGCAGAACAGACCATTACCAAACAAGGAATCACAATTTAGAAACAGGAAGACAATAATTAAACTGGGAACCCCAAAAGCCAAACTTGGAATATACAACAACACTGTAGAAATAAAACTATATATTAATTTCCTCTTGTACTAAACAAAGCGCAAAAATTAATGATGCACATTTCCCAGAGCTGACATATTCCAATTAATAAATTCAAAATAAAGAGATATTTTTCTACCTTTTGTGCATTTTTTTTCAGTTGCAATTGTTCCAGCCACTTTCTTCTGGTTTCTTCGTGTCTTCTGCTAACTCTCCATCTGCTGTCCATTTGTCCTTTCTTCTGTCTTCTTGGGTTTTTTTTTCCATTCTCTCTCTACATCTGCTTTAACATACTAATCTTTCTCCTTTTGCTCTTTCCTCATTCCTATTTCATCTACTCAAAATTTACCCCTCCATCCTCAATCCCCACTTACTCTCCCAATACCCGGCCAATTGTAGATTTTTTATCCCTCCCACACAAAATATTTTTCCCCTCTCCGTTTTACTCTCCCAGCCCCATCCCATTCTAATCCTCCCCCAACACCAGCTCCCTTCTAGTTCCAGCCTCACCCAGCATCCATTCCCTTCTAGTCCCTGCATCAGCCCATTTCCAGTCCTAGCAGCCCCCCAACCCATTTCCAGTCCTAGCAAACCCCCCAACCCAATACCAGTCCTATCCCCCCCTCATCAACCCACTTCCAGTCCTAACCCCCCATCACCCCATTTTCAGTTTAAGCCCCCCCCTATAACCCATTACCAGTCCTAACCCCCCATCAGCCCACTTCCAGTCCTAACCCCCCATCAGCCCACTTCCAGTCAGCCCCCCATAGCCCATTGCCAGTCCTAACCCCCCCATCAGCCCACAGTCCATTACCAGTCCTAACCCCATCAGCCCACCTCAAGTCCTAACCCCTCCCCATCAGCCCATTTCTTGTCCCAGCCCCCCATAGCCCATTATCAGTCCTAACCCCCCCCATAGCCCATTACCAGTCCTCACCCCATCAGACCACCGCCAGTTTTAAACCCACATCCGCCCATTTCCAGTCCTACCCCCACCCACCAGCCCACCACAAGTCCTAACCCCTCCCCATCAGCAGTCCTAACCCCCCTAGCCCATTAGCAGTCCTTACCCCCCCCTATCGTGCCCATTAGGTGTCCTAAACCCCCCCCATCGCCCATTACCTTTCCTAACCCCCCATACCCCCATTTGCTTACAGCCCCCATCAGCCCACAGCCCATTAGCAGTCCTACCCCCCAGCCCCTTAGCAGTCCTAAACCCCCCTAGCCCATTAGCAGTCCTAACCCCCCCCTCGCCCATTAGCTGTCCTAACCCCCCCCTAGCCCATTAGCAGTCCTAACCCACCCCCCATGGCAAATTTAAAAAAAAAAAAAAAAGCAGCTGGCTCTGGCTTCTGCCGCGGCAGCGGCAGAATGCAATGTCCCGTGGGGCCCCCTCCGCCCGCTAAGCCCCTCTGCAAGGGCTTTCAGATTCGCGAGGGAGAGCGTCTCCCTCGCGTCTCTGTTAAGCCCGCAGGGGCTAATGGGAAATTTCCCATCAGTCCCTCGCGTCTAAAGGGGCTGATGGGAAATTTCCCATTAGCCCCTGCGGGCTTAACAGAGACGCGAGGGAGACGCTGTCTCCCTCGCGAATCTGAAAGCCCTTGCAGAGGGGCTTAGCGGGCGGAGGGGGCCCCACGGGACACTGCATGCTGCCGCGTCCGCGTCCGCGGCAGCAGCCAGAGCCCGCTTTTTCTTTTTCTGCGGACCTTCACGCGTGCCAGCTGCAAGGCCTTCGCGTGCCACAGCTGGCACGCGTGCCATAGGTTCGCCATCGCTGCCCTATACTATAGGCGGGGGTCGCCCATACAGAATCTCAAAAAGGGAAACTCCTAAAGACTTAGTAGGGGCTTAGTATACCCTAAGAAGGGCTATAGAAAGAACCTGGGGCCACTTCAGGTGAACTTCTTGACAAAGTTTAGACACTGAGATTTCAGGGTTCTATTCATACGTTCTACTTTTCCTAAATTCTGAGGTCTGTAGGCAGTATGCATCTGATAATGCCAATATCTCGGGGCCATACTTAATGGACTTGCTTCCTGAGGTTATCAACCCTCATT
This sequence comes from Ichthyophis bannanicus, assembly GCA_033557465.1. NCBI lineage: Eukaryota > Metazoa > Chordata > Amphibia > Gymnophiona > Ichthyophiidae > Ichthyophis > Ichthyophis bannanicus. The sequence goes on from CM066033.1 coordinate 1,225,300,514, forward strand.
CTTTGTACAGGGCCCCATGTGCATGCAAGGTTGTAAGGGCATACTTGGAATCTGAGTACACATTTAGACAGAGCCCTTTTCCTATTGTCAGTGCTCTAGTGAGAGCTATCAGTTCAACTTTCTGTGCTGAAGTTCTTGGGGCCAGAGCTGTGGACTCAACTACCAGATCAAGGGTCACCACTGCATACCCTGCACAACAATGTCCATTTGAGACTACTTCCATCCACAAAGAAAGTTTATTCAGGGTTTTCCAAAGGAACATCAGTCAAATCCGGGCGACTTGAGAATACAGTGTCCATAATTTCTAAACAGTCATGATCAGGGGGGGCCAGGACCAACTGGGAACAATGTAGCAGGATTCAGAGCTTGACTGACCTTCAATTGTATCTGGGGGTTTTCACACAACCTGCTCTGATACTTCAACATTCGTGAATTCGTTAGCCAGAAACTTCCTTTGTGTTCCATGAGGGTCAGGACAGAATGCAGTACAGTAACTTGAAGATTCTGTCCCAGAGTGAGCTTGTCTGCTTCGCTCACTAGGAGGGCTGTAGCTGCAACAGCTCTCAAACAAGGGGGCCAACCTCTTGCTACCACATCCAACTGTTTTGACAAGTAGGCTACTGGCCGTTGCCAAGATCCAAGAAATTGAGTCAGTACCCCTAGAGCATTTCCTTGTGACTCATGGACATAGAGATGGAAAGGTTTCTGGACATCTGATAGACCCAGAGCTGGTGATAACATCAGAGCGGTTTTCCATTCCTTTGGTAGCTTGATACAAGGGTTTTGCCAGCAGAGCGAAATTGGGGATCCATATGCGACAGTATCCTGCAGCACCCAAGAAGGCTCCCACTTGCCTCCTGGTGGTTGGAGTAGGAATACTGCATACAGCTTTATTGCATTCTGGTCCCAGGTGTCGAATTCCGCTGGACAACTAGAATCCTAGATATTTAACTTGTTTGACATAATCGCACCTTGGCTCTTGAGACTTTGTATCCAGCCTCATTTAAAAGGTGCAAGAGTTCACTGGTGGCTTGTAGACATTCACTTTCAGAATTTGTGGCTATGAACAAGTTGTCCACATACTGAAGAAGAACCCTTTCTCCTGGGTTCACATAGTAGCTTGAAAGATCCTGATTCAAAGCAGCACTGAAGAGAGTAGGTGAATTCTTGAATCCTTGAGGTAATCGAGTCCAGGTGAGTTGGCACCGCCTTCCTGTTGTGGGGTCTTGCCATTCAAAAGCAAACAAAAGTTGACTGGTGGGGGCTAGGTGTATACAGAAGAAGGCCTCTTTCAGGTCCAGGATGGTGAAATGAGTAGCCTCAGCGGGGATCAGTCCCAAGAGAGTATAAGGATTTGGTACCACTGGGTGTATAGTTTCAGCTGCATAATTTACCCACCTCAGATCTTGTACTGGGCGGTAATCCCCTGTCCCAGGTTTCTTAACTGGGAGAAGGGGGGTATTCCAAGGTGACTGGCACTCCTTGAGAAGTCCATACTTCAATAGTTTCATCAGATGGCAGTGGATACCTTCAATGGCTGGTCGGGGAAGAGGATACTGCTTCACATGCACTGGTTCCGCTCCTGGCTTGAGGGCCACAATGACAGGGGCTATGTTCTTTGCTAGGCCAGGTGTATTATCTTCTGCCCATACTTCAGGTGGGGCTAATAGGTTAGGAGGTATACAGGAACTAGCTGGCTTGGTTGGAGATGCACTATAGAATCGCCATTCTTCTTCTCGGGGAATTGTCAGCACCATCAATCCAGTTGGCTTTAGGTTCACAGTCATTTGCATTTCTCCCCCTTCAGCAAAGGATATCTGCGCCTGGAGCTTCGCAAGCATATCTCGGCCCAAAAGTGGAATAGGGCATTCAGGCATATACAAGAACTGGTGTGTTATTTTCTGTCCCCCTAGTTCACACGTGTGGTTCTGCAGGAATGGCTTAGTGGCCTTAGCCCCAGTAGCTCTGACAATGGTGATGTATCGAGAAGACAAAGGGGCTACTGGCTTTAGTATTCTGCTCCTGTATCCACCATAAAGTCCATATATTGGTCCCCTATTTTCAAACTGACCATAGGCTCCTGGGGACCCAGGGTGAACTTGGAGTCCGGTCTGGCCTAGTCTTCATCTACGTCATAGCCTGTCGCAACTGCCACTCCCTCAATAGCTTCTTCCCTCTCTTGCTGGAACCGTGCTCGGTTTATTTTTCCACAACTCTGAAATCAACCTCCTGTTCTCCAAGTACTCCCTCCTCCCCTCCTGGGGGTGGAGTCAAGATGTGGGCATTCACTTCTCCAATGTCCTTCTTCTCTACAATGGGCGCACTGATTTGCACCCAGTGGGGGCCGATCATTTTCACGACACCTTCCACGTCTTCTGCTCCTTCGATTAGGAAAACCTCCTTCACGTCGTTCAACTAAAGCAGCAGCAAGAAGATCTGCTTTCTTCTTCATCTTACATTCACTTTCTCTGTCACATTCATTTTCACGATTCACAAACACTTTCTGAGCAACTTCCATTAACTGTGCTGTATTCATGCCCGCAAATCCATCCATTTTCTGTAATTTTTGTTTTATATCTCTCTGGGACTGACTGACAAACGCTGCGTTTACCATACGCAAATTCTCCTGGGCTGCTGGATCGCATGGGGTATATAGTGAGGGATGCCTGCACTATTTGGATCCCACTTGGGGCCATCAAGGCTGATGGGTCTGCATAATACTGTTCATTAGTTCAATCAAATCCTAAGGCTTCTCAGTGTAGGAGCATAATGCGTCTTTTAGTTCAGTAAATCAGTGGTAGAAAAAGGCACATAAACAAGGCTGGTCGGCCCTACCACGACCTGGCCTTCAGTATTAAGGGTGGGTAGGCCCTGGACCTGGTGCAATGGTATAACGTGACCATCCCTTTTACTGGTAGTTGTACTTCTGAAGGCATACGGCAATCGGGACTGTCTGGGTTCCACTTCATGTTCTTGGGCGCTGGCTGTGAGTGACCCTGAACTGGCAAATGAATCCCCGCTTGTAGTATCATCGGTGGACTGTGGCCCACTCGGAGTACTTTAAACTGAGCCGAGGCTTCCGGTCAAGAGGGGGTGCACGTCCTCCTGCTGCGGAGGTGGCTGGTGAACTACTTGGGGTACATCTGCAGGGAGGTGTTCCCCCCTGCCCCAGGCTCTGCTCGGGGTGGTGGCAGAGCTGAGGGGACTGGCCTATAAAGATACTGGGACGGACAGAGTGGAATGTCTGGAGATTCTGGGGCAGAATAAACAGGCAGCTTTTTCCCCTTTCCAGACTTCCGGGCCCCCCCCCCCTCCCTTGTGGTTGCTACTAATCTCCTACACTGTTTCTCATAGCAACGCTTATTCCAGGAGGGTTTTTTTCTCCCTCACAAACATTTAACCAGGAATCTATATAGGGGAATTGATCAGGGAACATTTTCTGTACAACCTGATAAACACGAAAAACTACACTAATATCAAAGGTGCCCTCATGGGCCATGAAGTAGCTAACACTGGTCACTCCCTTTCACAGAGCATTTCTAATCGGGATGGAGACATTCTATTCCATAGTCTCCAGCAAATCCCTTGCTAAAATTCTTAGTCATACATTTCAACAAAATCTGTGTGGACTCCGACCCCCCCCCCCCCCATGATGACGTACTTGACAACAGACAGAGGGGGCAGGCAGTCAGGCTGCATTTTCCTGAGGACTAAACATAATGGATGTGTGTGCTCATTCTAAATAGGAACAATTTAGATAGAGTCCTTAAAATATAAAACTATTATTTTGCAACATGTTTTAACAACAATTCCAATAAAAAGAACTCTGGCTCCTAACATGACGGCCACATATCTGTTACGTATGACTGGAATAAAAATTCTTAGCCTGAAACTGACTGCCAGCCGTAATCAACACTTAAGCTGAACAATGTCTCTGCAAAAGAAATTACTTTAAATCTTACAGTTTAGAAAGCAGATATTCAAAGGACATGAAACAGATACCTTTTCATAAAGTTGGTGGATATCTGGAATGCATATACTCCCCTTTTTCTTCTCTTTTTTTATATATATATAAACAATAATTATGTCCTCCATGAGGGGCTCGCCACAGTATATGAAATCCCATTTTACTTTTAATTTTTCTCGATCCATATGCAATCAAAACCAAATATATATCAAGCACGATTAACTCCTCATTCCCTCAGGATTTAGATCATTTTCAAGTCATGATCTGGTAACTACTGGCTCGGGATGCTTCATAGTCCTGTCAGGGTTCTTAACCTCTACTTCGTAGATCAAAGGAAAACCAAAAGCAGTTTCCTTAATTTCTCTATCATTTCTATTTGGACCATTACAGTGCTTGCTGATGACTGGAACATAAAAAAACACAAGACAAGGCTAAACCCACAAATGCATTATACCTATAGCTCTACAGAATCCTCCTCACTTGGTCTGTATAAGAACAGTTGAGGAACTCAAAAGCGGTTAATAAGAACTTAACCCTTTCCAGGCTGAGCCCAAAACTGTCGGGATCCAAAATTCTGACTAAACATTCCTATCAAATGATATATATAATACATGACCATAGCAGAAGGAATATCACTATTAGAACATATTGAATAAAGCAGGTACAATTTTCCTGAAATAAGCACAAATTAACCCAGCTGCAGAACGTAGAATAAATTGAAAGTGAGCCTTCTAAGGGTTAAAGAATACTAAACATTCCTTTCTACAGACACGCCCGTTCTCTCTCTGCTTGCCAGAGACGCACTGCTGTGCTGAAAAAAACTGACATCAGTGAGACAGTTGTCTTTGTACTTAAAAGTGACTCCTGAGTTGGTTTTTCCTTCTTCTTTCTTCTTCTCTTAATACTATTCCTTAATCGGTAAACTGTTTCACAAATTACCCAACAGAATAATCTTACATTATACCAGAAGGGAAACCTGCGGTTTCAACAGATAACAAAAATCAGATACAAACAACAAACAGTACACCAAATGCTTCCTCCTTTTCGCGACCTGGGCGCAGTCGCCTGGCCAGGAACTGCGCTACTCAGGAGTCCGCTCTCACTTGGTCTGTGTTTCAAGACCTCTCATTCACGCACACACAACCAAACATGCTAGCAAGACGTTTTTCCCAAATTTTCCCAGACCCTATCTAACTAACCAACAGCAGCCGGCCTCGCAAATACTCATGCAAGGCTTATTCAGACTGCTGACTAATCAAGGGCCGTGGTTTGGGCCTCGCGTATACTCATGCAAGGCTTACTCGGACGCGCCCTGAGAGGTGATCAAACTCTCGGTATCTTTTTCCCATACCAATTCAGTCTTGCGCATACTCATGCAAGACTTTTCCCCAGGCTTCACTGACTCAAATGCCCAAGGTTTTCTACTCACCGGATCCGGTTCTCGATACCAAACCAGTTCATGGGTTGGATCCTGGACTCCCCTCGGGTTCGGAGGTGTTGGCCAGCTGGACCCAGTGGCCCGCCGAGGCAAGGTGGAACCCTCTCCGATACAAGAGGACCAGCGGCGCCTGAGGTTTCCCCTGCGGTCGGACAGACACGGTTCCAACCAGACCAAACCTTTGAGGCGAGAAGTCGTGGTATATTCACTTGCATACCATCCACTACTCGCACATTCCCGGCCAACGCACCAGAATATGTAGCAGCTGATAAGCATGCAATAAATAATACCAGGAGTCAGTTCAAAGATCCAAGCCAATTTATTGTGCACAAGGCTCAGAGAATCAAGCTTCAAAAAGGACTGAGCAAAGCTCTTACAGAAACATATTCATTTTATACATTCCTTTTCAGATTGATACATGCAGACTTTCTATTGGTCTCAACGCCCCCTGCACTTGTCCAATCAGGGACCCTCTCTGGGCCTAGCACCCTGCTCCCCCTTCCCAGGCTATTCTAACAATGGTACAGTTTCTAGGTATTGATACAAATCTACTACAGGGTTATTACTAGCTCTAGGAATGCAAGTATTGAAACATTTCTATCATCAGAACACAAGAGAATAATGAAAGATTTATGCATTCATGAAAACCTTCTTATTAAGCAGTTTAAAGCTGCTTTCTCAAACTTTTACAGATTTTTAGTTCTTACTAAGATGGGGGTTGGAATCCCGGCCTAACTTACAGGCCTTTCATATTTGCAGACTATTATAGGCCATAGCCTGCCACAGTATTAGGGGTTTTTTTTATCAGGGTTTTAGGTTATCAATCTCATGTGCACACATAAGGGTAAAATGGCTGGAGGGGTAGCAATTGTAGTGAAATCCACTCTGAATCCTTTGTTCAGAGAATCCAAAAAGTTTGATTCAGCAGAATGTTTAGTAGTGATTTTAGGTCATGATCCTCTTATCACACATGTAGTTGTTTATAGAGCTCCCAACTTTCCTAAGCGAGTTTTGGATGAGATTTTAGAGTTTATTTTACATTTGATAGTATCTTATGCTGACATATTTGTATTAAGTGATTTTAATTTTCTATCAGATCCATATAAACCGCACTGATGCAGAATAGCGCGGTATATAAGAGAATGTAAATAAATAAATAAAAATAAAATCTCAGATTGCAGCAGAATTCGATTTTGTTGATGGTTTGGAAGATGTGGGTGTTAACCAGCTATGCCAAAATTCTACACATGAAAGTAGTCATATGTTAGACTTGATTCTTATATTTGATAGTACTAATTTATATTGTCAGGAATTAGAACCACAATTACTTTCAGTCTCATGGTCAGATCATATGGTGTTATATTAAGAGTACCCCTATGGAGACTTTGGATCCCAAATCCATTGATCAGTCACCAAAGACATCAATCAGATTTGTTTGGCACAATCTTCCTTTCATAAACCATGTTGTCTTGGATCTTGCAACCCATTGGATTCTAGAAAGCTCAGTCTCATTTCTTTCAGCAATATCCATATTACTTTTCCCACCACAGAGGTAAGGTTTATTGGCCTCTTCTCTGTTACCACATATGTGAACAGGGATGATATCAACCCTTCTCCAGTCCCACAGAACCTCCCCCATCTCCAAGGATCTATTAAAGGTCTTGTCAGAATCTCTCTGAGCTCTCTCAGTATCTTGGGATGTATTTCATTCAGTCGTATGGCTTTGTTCACTTTCAGTTTTGCAAGCCAGTTTATAAGTTTTTACCCATTGACAAATTCACTCAAAATTTGATGAGGATTCAGTGAAAGATGAAGTTAATTTGATAAAGCAGTGAAATGAATATGACAAAATTGTGAAAATTCTTGTGGCTCATCAGATTGTCCTAGGAAAAAAAACTAAATACAAAGGCAGACTTCCACAATAGAGCAACTTGCATAGCAAAGGAGCAGAAGGAGAGCATGAACAAGAAAGTATTTTATTGTAAAGCCCAACTTGGCCAAGTTTCGGCAAAATTAGCCTTCATCAGGTGTCTAAAAATATAATGCAACACATAAATAAAAAGGTGGGAGAACAAGGAACAATAAAAATATTAAAATGTGCTATGCCTTGGTAGTCAAAATATAAAAGTAGGTAGAAATAAAAATAAAACTTAACATTGTCGCTAACAAACTATGTTAACTAGGCGGAGCACAATTCATACCAATAGAAATTAGCAGTAAGTACTGTGCTATTTCTGTATATAAAGAAATATGGACAAAATAAAGCAACTGTTGCCCAACAATTATTACACAGCATAGTTGTATACAAAATAATTCTGTTAGAAAATAAGAGATGTGGACATAACAATTAAAACATACCTGTAGGCCAACAGAAATGTATTCCTGCACTGTGTCAATAGAAAAAGAGCCTTTAAATAGTAGTGCAGCTTTTCCTGCCAAGAAGAGGAGATTCCTCCCACCAATAACCAAGATTGACGAGCATTCCTAGCTGTCAACTGCCACTACAAAAGCATCTGTGAAAATAAAAAAATATATAAAAATATATATAAAACATACAAGTAGGTATCTACGAACAACACAGAAGGAAAAAATGACAGATATTGTATAAAACATACAAATAAGATATTATGTATATATGTAAACCCGCCCACCCCCATCTGGGGTAAGAGGGTGTCATAGATTTTTCCCTTTATACAAGTGTTCATGGTGGCAGGGGAGATGGTATTCCTATCCAACCCAGTTTAGGTGTGATTGGGGGGAGGGGGGTTACAAAAAACTACGAGGACCCTTATTCATGCCTTTATTACCTCCCGTCTTGACTATTACAACCTCCTCCTTGCTGGTCTTCCTCAGTCCCACCTGTTTCCTCTTCAGTCTGTTCAGAGCTCTGCGGCATGACTGATTTTCTGTCAGCTGCATTATTCTCATGTGACCCCTCTATTGAAATTGTTTCAGTGGCTTCCCTTTCCATTCTGTATTCATTTCCAAATTATTTCTCCTAACCTTTAAATGCATTCACTCTGTTGTTGGCGACCCTCTGGATAGTTGTCCTAAATTGTGTTCGGTCTTCAGTCAGATGGCTCATTGTTGACAGACTGGCACCCATAGCTGCTGTTATTGTATCGATCCATCTCACTGCTGGCCTTCCTCTTTTGCATTGACCTTCTACCTTGCCAAGCATGATGTCTTTTTTTAATGATTTCTCTCTTTGCATGATGTGTCCAAAGTATGAAAGTCAAAGTCTTGTCATCTGAGCTTCTAAAGAAAGCTTAGGTTTGATCTCCTCTAGTACTGACTGGTGTGTTATTCGGGCAGTCCTTTCCTCCCTCCTCTTTCTCTACTCCCCCCCCCCCCCTTCATGAACTCCACTCCTCCTCTGGTCTCCTTCTTTCTATGCCCTTATCTTCTAATGCTAACTCCAGACTTCGATCTTTTCACATTGCTGCTCCTTATGCCTGGAATAAGCTTCCCCTATCCCTACATCAATTCTCTTTTCTGTCCCTTTTCAAATCCTTGCTAAAATGTACCTCTTTGAAACTGCTTAAGCACCATGATCTTTGTTTTTCCTTGTGTCTCCTTTTCCCTTTGACCTCATGCTTTATTTATTGTCACGTTTGTTTGTCTTTTAGACTGTGAGCTCTTTGAGCAGGGACTGTCTTTCTTTATGTTTATACAGCATTGCATATGCCTTGTAGCGCTTAATAAATGAATAATAATTATAGTAATGAAAATAACTGTAACTAGCAAGCTTGCAGTGGCATCTGAAAAATTCTCTCTCTTCTTACTCTTCCTTTCACTCAACACATACAACACTCAGTATTTCTCTCTTCTAAACACTCCTTTCTCCATCTACACTTATCCAGCCCTCTATTAGTAACTCTCTCCCTTCCTTGCTCCTTTCTTTATTTTTCCTCACCTTCTTCCCCTCTGACATCCAATCTTTACAGTCACCCACAGACAAATACTCAAAACATAACCAGAAACCACTTTTAACCGGGTAGCCGGACCCAACGCTCCCCTTGCAGCTCTTACCCCACCCACCCCCCTCCCCCATCCTTCCCGTCAGATCATAACAATCCTTGCATATCTTTCTTAGTTTACCTGCACCCAATAAAACAACAGAGATCGTGGTTGGGCAGAAACTGGTCGCAGCTTTATTGAACATAACCAACATTAACAGTTATACAGAATAACACAATCCCTGTGCCCCGCGACAAGATCGGCCACCAGCCAGATGAATAGCAAGGTGACTTCTCCGCCGACCCCCGCACAGGGAAAGCTCCGGCCAATGGCCAATAACCCTTCCCCGACTTGGCCGTCTCAGTAGCACAAGCCGTCCCGGGTTTTACCATGTTGAGGGCCCCCGCCCTCGCCCACATGGCCTGCCGCTCCGGACCCCGGAAACCTCCAGGACCCGCTACCCCCCCAACTGCGACAACCCAAACCCAGCCCCCCCCCACCACCAACAATGGGTGGGCGGGCGGGAAGCAGACAGCATGCACCTCTCACAGCGCCACGATGCAACAGGCTCAAGCGCTTGGAAGTGCACGCTGACGGATCCCCCCAGATGCGCTCCCGCGTGAGGGGATCCAATCATTTTAAATGATGCCTTATGCGGCCAATCACAGCGCCCACCGTCTAGCCTGCTCTTGCCGCCTCCCCCAACATCCCGGGCGCGCGCCGGAGCCGCGTCGGGCCGGGGCACCCGGTTACTTGTGGGCGCCCGGACCTTGCCCGCGCCCTTGCTTTTAACCGGGTAGCCGGACCCAATGCTCCCCTTGCAGCTCTTACCCCACCCACCCCCCTCCCCCATCCTTCCCGTCAGATCATAACAATCCTCGCATATCTTTCTTAGTTTACCTGCACCCAATAAAACAACAGAGATCGTGGTTGGGCAGAAACTGGTCGCAGCTTTATTGAGCATAACCAACATTAACAGTTATACAGAATAACACAATCCCTGTGCCCCGCGACAAGATCGGCCACCAGCCATATGAATAGCAAGGTGACTTCTCCGCCGCCCCCCGCACAGGGAAAGCTCCGGCCAATGGCCAATAACCCTTCCCCGACTTGGCCGTCTCAGTAGCACAAGCCGTCCCGGGTTTTACCATGTTGAGGGCCCCCGCCCTCGCCCACATGGCCTGCCGCTCCGGACCCCGGAAACCTCCAGGACCCGCTACCCCCCCCAACTGCGACAACCCAAACCCAGCCCCCCCCACCGCCAACAATGGGTGGGCGGGCGGGAAGCAGACAGCGTGCACCTCTCACAGCGCCACGATGCAACAGGCTCAAGCGCTTGGAAGTGCACGCTGACGGATCCCCCCAGATGCACTCCCGCGTGAGGGGATCCAATCATTTTAAATGATGCCTTATGCGGCCAATCACAGCGCCCACCGTCTAGCCTGCTCTTGCCGCCTCCCCCAACATCCCAGGCGCGCGCCGGAGCCGCGTCGGGCCGGGGCACCCGGTTACTTGTGGGCGCCCGGGACCTTGCCCGCGCCCTTGCTTTTAACCGGGTAGCCGGACCCAACGCTCCCCTTGCAGCTCTTACCCCACCCACCCCCCTCCCCCATCCTTCCCGTCAGATCATAACAATCCTCGCATATCTTTCTTAGTTTACCTGCACCCAATAAAACAACAGAGATCATGGTTGGGCAGAAACTGGTCGCAGCTTTATTGAACATAACCAACATTAACAGTTATACAGAATAACACAATCCCTGTGCCCCGCGACAAGATCGGCCACCAGCCATATGAATAGCAAGGTGACTTCTCCGCCGCCCCCCACACAGGGAAAGCTCCGGCCAATGGCCAATAACCCTTCCCCGACTTGGCCGTCTCAGTAGCACAAGCCGTCCCGGGTTTTACCATGTTGAGGGCCCCCGCCCTCGCCCACATGGCCTGCCGCTCCGGACCCAGGAAACCTCCGGGACCCGCCACCGGCACAGACTATTTAGTCATATGTGCCGCCCCCCCCCCCAAAAAAAGGGGTATAAATTTATGGTCGACCAGTTCTGTCCCGAACCACTTTCTCTAATACCTCCTGCCAGTCATTTAGCAGTAGGTCCACCCCCACCGGGGATAGGTGAATCCCATCACCCCTATAGAGACCCGCACAACCCACCTCAACCCAGGAATGCTGGACCTGGTATCCCCCTTGCTCGCACACCCATCTCCCCACCTGCCTGTTAATCTTAATCAGACCCCTGGACCACCTCCTTTGACCCCAGCAAGCTGGTCTAGGGACGATGTCAGACCAAACCACCACCAGCCCCTCACACCAACTCAGCACCAAGGCCAGGTCTTTCTTTGCCGCATTAATCAGCTGCTTGCAAGTCCAGGATGACACTTCATTGCCCCCAAGGTGCACAAGCAGAATTTCTGGCTGTCTCCCAAGCTGCAGCCGCTGTCGAAGCAAGGGTAGAATTTGGGACCAACGCATCCCCCGCAGACCCAGCCATGAGACCGACAAAGCTGCCGGATCGAAGCCCAGGTTGCGCCCGACCGGCCGCACGGCTGCTCTATTTTCCGCCCAGAAGACAAAGGAGTGCCCCATCAGCCAACAAGCCCGTCCAGCATGTCCTTCGCCTGCAAAAGAAAGCAACAGTTAATGACACCCCCCCCCCACTTTCCACCCCTCCCCCTTTCTTCATTCAATTATTTATTATGAAGTTATAAACGTACATAGCTTTGGAATGCCTGCGACTGCCACCTGCCGATTCGTTGAATCTGCGAGCCCATACACCCGATCTGAGCCGCACTGGTTGCCGCTCCTATACGAAAGGAATGGGCCGCAAAACGAGAGGCATCCTCGCCCAAATGTCTTAGTACCATCCGCAGAACCGCCGAAAATTGAAAAGGCGTCAGCACTCGCGTATTCGCATGCACAAATAAACCTCCTTCCGCCTCCAGACGAACTTGCAAATAGTCCTTCATTGCCGCGACCGGGCAGGTGATACCACCAATAGGATTCAGGATTATCCAAGTACCCCTGCCCCTCTGATCCGTCTTGGATTTCGTAATAAGCACCTTAAGTTGCCCTCCGTCTATCCTAACATGCTGAAAGCATAGGCCAGGACGGGACCAATCTTTCTTGGAAGACGCCACCAGCTCCCCAACTCGCAATGCTCCAAAGAAGGCCAACGTAAAAGCAGCCCGAAAAAGCACTGCCTCGAATTGCGACTCTACCACCTTCAGCAATTCAAGGCAAAGCCTCCCAAGTAATGCATGTGAGAGGGGGCGCCTGCTATCGAGTGGAGACGGACAAGAACGTTCCCACCCGCGTAGCAGGCGCCGAACCATAAACCCGCCACCACCTGAACCCCATCCCACGGCCTTCGCAAAGAAATCGAAGCCCGCTAGATGCCCCCGGACCGCCGCCCTGGACAACCCCAAATACTTCGCCCATGGTATATACTGTCCCAACAAGTGGTCCGACACTGCACCAAACCGCCATCCCCGGTCCCGTAGAAATGCCACCACCTTATTGCAGCCCCTCCGAAAAGCAGCCCAGGTACTCTCCGCCACCGAACTCCGCAACAACTCTCTCATCACTGTAGGCCACAGCTCCACAATCTCGACGGGACCGCTCTCCCTTCGGCATCCGCCTCCGGAGCCAGCTGCCGAAACCGCTCCATCTGCAAACGAGAAAGAGCATCGCCAATCGAATTAGAATGACCTGGAACATGACGCGCCTTCAACATTAAATTTAAGCGCATACAACCCAGAACAATGCGCCTCATCAATGCTGTCACCTGCAAACACCTCGGAGTGTAACGATTCACTATACTCACGACTGCTGCATTGTCACACCACCATACCAGCCTGCGATTCTTCAATCTGTCTGGCCACAATTCTATCGCCACTAGCATCGGGAACAATTCCAAAAAGGTTATGTTCCGCGCCACACTCGACACCTGCCAAGCTTCCGGCCATCTTTCCGCACACCATGCACCCTTGAAATAGATACCCAGACCCACTCCCCCTGCTGCGTCGGTATAGAGCTGCAAGTCATTGTTCGACAACTCCAACTCCCTAATCACTGAGGTCCCGTTAAAGTCCTTCAAGAAAACGTCCCATACTTTGAGATCCTCCCTGATCTCCTTGGACACCCTGATACGATGATGTGGTTTCGTAGCGCCCGCGGTCGCCGCCGCCAAACGGTGTAAGAAGACTCGCCCGATTGGAATCACTTTACATGCAAAATTCAAGGATCCTATCAAGGCCTGCATCTCTCGCAGAGTTAACTTAGTGGAGGCCAATGTGTTAGCCACCATGACCCTCAATCGCACCACCTTGTCGAGCGGCAATCGCGCTATCATCATATCCGAATCCAACTCAACACCCAAGAACGTGAGCTGGGAACATGGCCCGACTGTCTTCTCTTCCGCTAGCGGAACCCCCAGCTGCCCTGCTAAAGCCACAAACCCATCCAAGAGCTCCTGACACGCCCGGGATCCGCTGGCACCCACAAACAGAAAATCATCCAAATAGTGTACCACCTCACTTCGACCCACCCGCCGCGTAACGGCCCAGTGCAAAAAGGTGCTGAATTTTTCAAAGTAAGCACATGAAACCGAGCAACCCATCGGCATGCACTTATCAAAATAGAAGCCCTCCAAAAATTGAAAACCCAAAAGCCGAAAGGCCGAGGGGTGCACCGGCAATAAACGAAAAGCCGACTCGATGTCCACCTTTGCCATCAACGCACCCTGCCCAACTTGCCTAACCAGTTCCTCTGCTTTATCGAATGACATATAACGGACCGTACACCACTTGCGTGGTATGTGATCATTAACCGAATCTCCAAGAGGAAAAGACAAATTATGTATCATACGAAACTTCCCCGGTTCTTTTTTTGGTACAATCCCGATCGGGGATAACACTAGATCCCGAAAAGGAGGCTGTGGAAACGGCCCTGCCATCCTGCCCAACCGTACTTCCATATTTACCTTTTCCAAGGCAATCGCCGCAAACCTCCGAACCGAAGGAGAATTCCTCGCAGCTGCAGCCAACACGTCCCCCTCCACAGGTATAACAAACCCAAACTTGAAACCAGACAGTAACAATCTTTGAACATTCGAGCTCGGATATCCCCGCAACAACCTGCGCAACACTTCGACTTTAATAGGCGTAGGGGCGACGTCAAACACCCCCCGCAGACTTACCGGCAGATCCAGTTGGCACTGTGGGCCCTTTTTTAAGGCATTTTGCCACTGGGTGTCCACCGCCACAGGCGGAGCAAGCGTGTCGAAATTTGCAATCCGGGAAGGGGCACGCTGCCCTGTTGTAACGCCAACTGACATCCCCTGTTGAACCTGCCGCCCCTCTAACTGTCGATTGCACAGCACCGCCCCGAAAGGAACGACTCGGCCCAGCGGTAGAAGAAGAGCTGCCCCTCCCTGGCCCTACTCCTAACGGCGCACTCGCGGACATCTGGGTAAGCCACAAATTGATGTCCTGAGTCGCCCAGGTCAGTGACATGTTTTCTTCCATCTTATCCCAAAACTTCTCATCATAATTCAACCAAGCCCACCCTTCGTGGGTCTGAGAAGCCTCGAGAATTATGTCCGCATACGCTAACATCATGCCATACTGACCCGGCCAATACTGTCCCCACATGCTGGCCAACCGCAAAAATGCCCTAACCCAGTTAACTACCGTCTTAGACACCTTCCGAACCCTGCCGGCCTTCTCGTCCTCTTTTCGCTTCTTTTTGCTTTCTCCTGAACGCTTACGGCCTTCCAGCAGACGAAAAATCTCAATATATTTACGTTTTCGAATTTTTCGCCGCAACTTCTTCGGTACACCCTCCCAAAGTTCCGATAAAGTTACCACGTTTTGCGCGGACCCACGTGTAGCCGATCCCCTGGCCAGACCGTCCGAAGATGAACTCAATGACTCTGATGAGGAGGAAGACGAAGAGTCAGAGTCCCTCCTGCGCCGACGCGAATGTTTCCGTTTTTTAACAACCTTGCCCTTCTTCTTGTTCCTCCCCCCACACTCCTCTGCCGCTAGCCCCTCCTCCAGCGCTTTAGCCTACGAGAGCCCCTAGCCGACTCCTGTCCAACCGGGGCAGTGGGAGTGCTCCTGTCCAATCGGGACAGTGGGAGCAGAGAAGGGCAGGCTTAAGCAGCACATTTAAGCGGCGTCCCTACCCCGAGGGAGCCGCTTTAGCCTACGAGAGCCCCTAGCCGACTCCTGTCCAACCGGGGCAGTGGGAGTGCTCCTGTCCAATCGGGACAGTGGGAGCAGAGAAGGGCAGGCTTAAGCAGCACATTTAAGCGGCGTCCCTACCCCGAGGGAGCCGCTTTAGCCTACGAGAGCCCCTAGCCGACTCCTGTCCAACCGGGGCAGTGGGAGTGCTCCTGTCCAACCGGGGCAGTGGGAGTGCTCCTGTCCAATCGGGACAGTGGGAGCAGAGAAGGGCAGGCTTAAGCAGCACATTTAAGCGGCGTCCCTACCCCGAGGGAGCCGCTTTAGCCTACGAGAGCCCCTAGCCGACTCCTGTCCAACTGGGGCAGTGGGAGTGCTCCTGTCCAATCGGGACAGTGGGAGCAGAGAAGGGCAGGCTTAAGCAGCACATTTAAGCGGCGTCCCTACCCCGAGGGAGCCGCTTTAGCCTACGAGAGCCCCTAGCCGACTCCTGTCCAACCGGGGCAGTGGGAGTGCTCCTGTCCAACCGGGGCAGTGGGAGTGCTCCTGTCCAATCGGGACAGTGGGAGCAGAGAAGGGCAGGCTTAAGCAGCACATTTAAGCGGCGTCCCTACCCCGAGGGAGCCGCTTTAGCCTACGAGAGCCCCTAGCCGACTCCTGTCCAACCGGGGCAGTGGGAGTGCTCCTGTCCAATCGGGACAGTGGGAGCAGAGAAGGGCAGGCTTAAGCAGCACATTTAAGCGGCGTCCCTACCCCGAGGGAGCCGCTTTAGCCTACGAGAGCCCCTAGCTGACTCCTGTCCAACCGGGGCAGTGGGAGTGCTCCTGTCCAATCGGGACAGTGGGAGCAGAGAAGGGCAGGCTTAAGCAGCACATTTAAGCGGCGTCCCTAACCCGAGGGAGCCGCTTTAGCCTACGAGTGCCCCTAGCTGACTCCTGTCCAACCGGGGCAGTGGGAGTGCTCCTGTCCAATCGGGACAGTGGGAGCAGAGAAGGGCAGGCTTAAGCAGCACATTTAAGCGGCATCCCTACCCCGAGGGAGCCGCTTTAGCCTACGAGAGCCCCTAGCCGACTCCTGTCCAACTGGGGCAGTGGGAGTGCTCCTGTCCAATCGGGACAGTGGGAGCAGAGAAGGGCAGGCTTAAGCAGCACATTTAAGCGGCGTCCCTACCCCGAGGGAGCCGCTTTAGCCTACGAGAGCCCCTAGCCGACTCCTGTCCAACCGGGGCAGTGGGAGTGCTCCTGTCCAATCGGGACAGTGGGAGCAGAGAAGGGCAGGCTTAAGCAGCACATTTAAGCGGCGTCCCTTCCCCGAGGGAGCCGCTTTAGCCTACGAGAGCCCCTAGCCGACTCCTGTCCAACCGGGACAGTGGGAGTGCTCCTGTCCAATCGGGACAGTGGGAGCAGAGAAGGGCAGGCTTAAGCAGCACATTTAAGCGGCGTCCCTACCCCGAGGGAGCCGCTTTAGCCTATGAGAGCCCCTAGCCGACTCCTGTCCAACCGGGGCAGTGGGAGTGCTCCTGTCCAATCGGGACAGTGGGAGCAGAGAAGGGCAGGCTTAAGCAGCACATTTAAGCGGCGTCCCTACCCCGAGGGAGCCGCTTTACCCTACGAGAGCCCCTAGCCGACTCCTGTCCAACCGGGGCAGTGGGAGTGCTCCTGTCCAATCGGGACAGTGGGAGCAGAGAAGGGCAGGCTTAAGCAGCACATTTAAGCGGCGTCCCTACCGGGTGTGCCCGCGCCTGGCGGGCCTGCGCCTGAGGGCCTCGCCAGAGGGCCCTTTGGCGTGGCCCTTAGGCGGGAGCCATTAGGCACAAAGGAAAATCAAGGCTGCAGGTTGCCCCACGAGAAGAACCCCGGATAAATACACACCAACAGCCGCAACTGGCCTGAAGCTCCACTGGATAAGTCTGAGCTCGCCAGCGCCGGGCACTATCCACAGCGCGTCCACACAAAGCGCCATACAATCACGGATAATAGGAGCTACAAACCATCACAGACCACGAGAACAAGGATGACCAATACATCACTGAATCCATGAAGCAACAGCACAACACGGCTTGAGCTCCCTGACCCAGGTTGAGCTCGCCCTTCCCAACTAGTCACACCACAGCTCCCGACCAGGTAATCGCACTGATAGTGAACTTTAATGCAAACGTAATTATCTCAAATCTGCTGCCCTTTCTGTCCTGCCGGAGAAATAGCAGCCTCCTTTTATTAGCACTGTACATTATATGAATGATCTCCGATCTGTCTCATAACAACTGTTCTTGTCAGTAATTATCTGTATATTGTAGGAATGACCTCCGATCTGTCTCATACTACCAGACCTTAACAGTAATTAGCTGCAATAGCCCTCTTGCCAGTAATCCTTGCAATAGCCAAACTGTTCATTGTGCATCTCTCACATATGTACCAAACGTTTTACCTGTTAGTCTCATGGTATATGTACTGATTGATCTGTTTCATGTGTGACAACCACCATTTTATCTTAGACCATAAGTAACTAACCTTTGCCACATTCACACAGAGTCACCCTTCCAACGATTCCCATAACAAACATTGCTTCAGACCCAACTACACGAACCATGGCTCCCATCACCTATATGGTAATTCTCTGCCTCTACTTATCTCTAGCCGCACACGCCTACATACCACACTTAACGCAGCACCAGACAATAGTATGGCACCCAATCCTCAACAACTGCAATATACTGATACTCTTACTACCACTGATAGGTCCAACCTACATAATTCACGATGAAATCATACCCAACCCAGACCTAACCGCTGCGCTCAAGGTCACTGGAAAACCCCAGAAAAGACGTAGCCCCAAGCCAAAACACAAAAAACACAGGAAGCCTACAGCCACTAGGACCAGAAACAAGCAACAACAACCACACCAAATATCCCAATCCCCCACTTCAATCTGTCTTATCAACGCCAGATCCATTAGAAATAAAACCCACATCATACACGACATCATCACAGACAACAAACCCGATATCCTCTGTGTCACCGAAACATGGCTCACAGACACTGACCCAGCAATACTAAACCAACTCCCCATACCCAACTACACTCTATTTAACTGCCCCCGGCCCAACAGGAGAGGAGGAGGAGTACTTATCATTGCCAAAACCTCCCTAATGTTCACAAGCCCTTCCTTAACTGAATCCCAAGGCATTGACATACTCAAAATTGAAAACACAACAACAATACTGTGTTTAATTTACAGACCCCCCTCAGCCCACCATGAAACCCTGGCAACCGCACTAGAAATTATCTCAACCTCTGCAACCAAAAAACTGCGCATCATCCTGGGTGACTTGAATCTCCCTTCAATTCCCCCTGTACAGGCAGACACATTCTCAGAAGCCATGAACCAGCTCGGATACTCACAAATCATCCAAGAACCCACACATAACAAAGGTAACACCCTCGATATGGTGTTCTTATCACACAACATACAACAAAACACCAAACCTCGAATAACCCCGGTCCCATGGTCCGACCATTTCCTAATTGAATTTGAAATCCATCTACCATCACTAAAGGATAAGCCTCAAACCAACCCGAAAACACATCAACAGAGGAAATTCCAAAAATTCAACAGTGAAGCATTGATAACTTCTATATCTACACATTTGGATTACACCACCACAGACCTAGACAAACTGGTAGCCCAATGGAACTCAGGGATCGAGGCAACTGCAAGACCAACATGGAAAGGCACAAATGCGGCAACAAAAACAGGAACCGAACCATGGTACTCTCCCACGCTAGCTAAAATGAAAAGAGAACTACGCAAACTGGAAAGAAAATGGAGGAAGAAGCAAACCGAAGAAGGCAAGCAACTATACCTAACACTCCTCTCAAAATACAAGAATGAGGTCAACCTCGCAAAGAAGAGTCACCACACCAACCTACTCAACAAAGCTCTCAATAGACCCAGGGAACTTTTTGAGCTCGTAAAATCTCTTACCAAAACTTCGCAAAACCCCATCTCTTCAAACGATATAAAGGCCCAGACACTTGCCGACCACTACGCCAAAAAACTAAACCCGCAACTCCCCACAACCATTAATCAAAACATGCCATCAACCATCACCACTCAAGAAACCACCACTGCCTCTCAAGCAGACCTGGAACCAGAATGGAACACCTTCCAGCATCTCGGTGAGCAACAAATCCTAAACATCATAACCAACTTAAACACCACTACCTCACCCCTTGACCCATGCCCAGCCGCCTGGATGAAAGCAACTAGGAAAGACAACGCAAAACCCATCGCGCACATTGTCAACCAATCACTACAACAAGGTAGCATGCCGACTCAACTCAAGAAATCAATTATAAGACCCATATTAAAGAACAAGTCGCTCAACAAAAGTGATCCTGCATCATACCGCCCAATTTCAAGCATAGCATTCCTAGCAAAAACGATTGAAAAAGCGGTGTGCAGCACCAACTACAAGATCACATGGATGAGAGAAAAGCCTTAGATGAGCATCAATATGGATTCCGTCAGAATCACGGAGTAGAAACACTACTGCTGGCACTCCTTGACAACCTACTTAGGGGCCTCGAGAACAAAAACTCCATGTTCATACTCATATTCATTGACATCTCAGCGGCATTCGATACAGTGCATCAAAACACCCTATTGGACCGCCTGGCCTCGCTGGGTATCTCAGGGACCCCCTTAAAATGGTTCTCTTCATATATATCCAATAGGATGCAACAAGTACAATTCAACAACGATAAAGCTGATGCCTTCCCCCAAACCCAAGGGATCCCCCAAGGGTCTGCCCTCTCATCACTTCTGTTCAATTTGTATATAAAGCCGGTCTGCGATATCTTCCAGAAATACAACATCAAATACCACATATATGCCGACGATGTGATGCTATACACACAGCTTGACATAACACAGCCTAACTTCGGTCCACTAGAAATATGCCTTGACATGCTCCAATTATGGCTTCAGCAAAACAACATGTCAATAAACCACAAAAAAACAGAGGTCATGTTCATTTCCAAGAAAGCCAATTTCATCCCACCCACCACAGTCACTCTTAACAAAAACATATACCACACGAAGCCTGTAATAAAGTATCTAGGAGTCCTACTAGACTGTAATCTCAGGTTGGACAAACACCTCAGATCAGTTAACCGAGCCATCTTTTACAAACTCAAAATTCTACAACCACTTCGCAGTATCCTCGACAAATCCGACTTTAGATCTGTTGCTCAAGCACTAATCATTCCACACCTGGACTACAGCAATGCCATTCTACTAGGGCTTCCAAAGAACACACTCAGCATCCTGCAAATGGCCCAGAACGTGGCTGCAAGAGTCATCATGGAAAAGAAAGTCACCGACCACATAAACCCAGTACTAATGGACCTGCACTGGCTCCCAGTGGCCGCCCGCATCATCTACAAACAGATCATCACAACGTTTAAACTCATCCATGGCATCGCACCATCCTACCTCAATAACCTAATCACTATCCAACCATGCAACAGGAGCAGGAGAACTATGAATCTCAACACCCTGTGTATCCCGACAAGCATTCGATCTGTCAAAGCCGAAACAAGCAAGCGGGCATTCACATACACAGCGCCAATTCAATGGAACCAACTACCGCATGAATTAAGACTCACAAACAGCCTGACTGAATTTAGACGAAAGCTTAAAACATATCTGTTTCAAACCCACTACAACCTGATCTAACCGCAATACCCTACCTCAACCAGATGAACTTTACCGCCCACGACAGCATAAAATCTAATAGCATATAGTCATGTATTAGCCTGTACTCTTTGGAAGTCAACATTGTATATAATGTATATTTGGCCCCCCAACCTACTGAAATCAAATGTATACCCTGATCTGTGTGCTATAATAATCAACTGTATATTGTATCCAACTGTTTATCCCGCGTTACGTAAATCATTGTCTAATCAAAATGTAAAACTAAAAATCTCAATGTATTATACAATGCATTATGATTTCTGCAAAGTAAACCGCTGTTGATCGTAGGAAACAGCGGTATACAAGTATTTACTAAATAAATAAATAAATAAATAAAAACTCACCCTCTGTTGTAGCCGCGGAGGCGTCCATCTGCACAGGTGTACGTGATCCACAAGCAGTATCCCTGCTCGGCTGCTGCTCGTTGACAGTGTGTCACCGGAACTACCTCGACCCTGGGGTGCTGCAAATCCAGTCTTGCATCCATGCTCTGTGGGCTACTGCTGCTACCCGGCACTGGTCCTGGGGATCGAAGGAATGGAGCCTGCGGGGGAAGAAAAGGAAAGCCCTGGGGAGAAAAACCCATGGACCATGCAGGATGCCATACCCCCGCCCAGTCGGTCGAGGAGGTGCCTTGACCCCCCCCTTCTCCACCCATCCCAATCCCAGCTCCGACCGCTCGGAGCAAAACCTTGCATGCCCCTTGACCCCCACCCTAAATTGGCTCCGATAGCTAGACCATCCCTGGCCTCCTCAAGGACGCCATCATCCCCCTGGTCCGTGCACTCACCCGCCCCTGAGTAAACCAGGGTCCTGAGCGTCCGCGTGCGCTGCGGCACTACTCTCTTGATCGCCAATCCCTACACCGTTCCCGTTGCCCCATCCTCCAATTCCCTGCCCTTCTACATGCCCTCCAGCTGTCCCTATCCCCCTTTCCCCGCATAATTCCCCCCTTCCCATCCTACTTGGCTGCCGACCCGTACCCACCCGTCCAGCCCGCCCACTAGACCTTCTTGCATGCCTAGCAGGTCCCCTCACTCGTCCCACAGCTGATGGAGTCTCAGGGCTCTCCGTCCGCCCTGACTGCCTGCTACACCTTCCCCCTGCTCTCCCCCGCCCCCCCTGAACCAGCCGTACCCCAACCCGCCCAGCTGTATCCCCTCTCCGCCCTTTACCCAGACCTGCCCTGCGAGGAGGCATTGCCAAGCTTATTTCTTATATAATTCCTTTACTTTGATTTAAATTTATTTTTTTTTTTGAACGGAAAGGGCAGGGCTAGGTACACCCTATACCTATCCTATCAGTGGAACCTTCACCGGGCTGACCAGTTGTCCGGGCCCTCACCCCCAACTAGGCCCAACTCGCCTGACGTCCGGTCACTGCCGCTCAGATCGCCTCCGGAACGACGACGCTGCGTTGGCCCGGCTCCTACCGCCAATCCCGCCTCGAGTCACTGCACCGTCGCCGCCTCTCCTCTCCGCCCTCCACCGAAGACTGCAAAAGGATCCGGAGCCAGAAGCTGACAGCGTGCCAAGCAGACAGCGTGCACCTCTCACAGCGCCACGATGCAACAGGCTCAAGCGCTTGGAAGTGCACGCTGACGGATCCCCCCAGACGCGCTCCCGCGTGAGGGGATCCAATCATTTTAAATGATGCCTTATGTGGCCAATCACAGCGCCCACCGTCTAGCCCGCTCTTGCCGCCTCCCCCAACATCCCAGGCGCGCGCCGGAGCCGCATCGGGCCGGGGCACCCGGTTACTTGTGGGCGCCCGGGACCTTGCCCGCGCCCTTGCTTTTTCTCATTGAAACTCTCTCATTTACTCTCTGTGTCTCATCTATCCAATTCTTACATCAAACCATTCATAACCAGCCAAACCCAGGGCCCTGTGCCCTTCAGATACATCCCACCTCATCATTCACATTCTAATGAACATTCTGTTCATGTCCCTTCCACAGCTGATGTCATTCATTTCTTTTTTATATTTAAAAATAAACCTTGCTGCCCTACTCCTCTTCCCCATGGCTGTGGGGAAGGAAAAAAATCATTTGGCTTCTCACTGTAGCCCCGGAACAACACCGGACTCCCAGAGGAAAGAAACCTACTCAGGTTGTCGTTGTTGTTGTTGTTAAGTGCCGTTGAGTCGGTGTCAACTCATGGCGACCCTCTAGATAGTTGTCCTAAATTCTGTTCGGTCTTCAATCAGGCAGGCTCATTGTTGACAGACTGGCACCCGTATACAACGCTCTCAACACCATCCCATTCTGCTGCTGCCTAGATGGGTGGTTTGTCTTAGACAGGTCTCAGCAGAGATGCCAGACTATCTTGGGAGACCCTGCCAGTAGCTAAGCTATTGATAGCTTAGCTCTCAGCATCACTGATAAACACAAGCCCTCACAGCATGACAAGCTGCAAACCAATTGAGGGCCTATCCGGGTATCTTTCTATTTTTTTTATTTTCACCACCTGATTATATATATCTGTCAAGTCAGATAACTAAATGGGCATTGTATTGCCTGTACTCAGAGCAACAGATAAGGTTAACAAACAGCGAGGTTGTGCACAAAAACAAATAAAATGCATATAAGGATGTGATATAAAACTGATTTGTAGCCTATACTTAAAAGACAATGCTTACACTATTAGGGGAAGGAACGCTCAATAAAACAGGGTTGTGCACAAAGTGAAAATAATATCTATTTCGTTGTCATATGCAATCTAACCAAAATACAAACCAGTGGGAGGGGGATGGGGAAACGGGAGAAAGGTGGAGTGGTGGAGGAGGGAAGGGGGAAAAAGAAAAAAATTGTGACAAAACAAAGCTGCGCTCAAGGATTAAGATATTGCAGATACTGTGCACAAAATGTAAAGCTCATAAACAAGAGAAAATTCAGCGAGGCTCTGCACAAAACAGGTTTACAAACTGCAAAACTATACGGAAACAAAAACAATGCATGTAATAGTGTCATATATAAAACGATTCATAGCCTGTACTGAAACAGCAACACCTGCCATTTTTTCTTCTGTGCCGTCATCTGCTGTAATTGTCTAATTTAGTTTGTAGATACCTGCTTGTATGTTTTATATATATTTTTACATACTTTTATTTTCATAGATGTTTTTGTAGTGGCAATTGACAACGAGGAATGCCGGTCAGTGGGAGGAGTTTCCTCCTCTTGGCAGGAAGAGCTGCACTACTATTTAAAGGCTCCTTTATGCTTAGAGGTTTTTCTATTGACACAGTGCAGGCAATACATTTCTATTGGCCTACAGGCATGTTTTTAATTGTTATGTCCACATCTCTTATTTTCTAACTGCATTATTTTGTACACGACTATGCTGTGTAATCATTGTTGGGCAATAGTACTTACTGCTACTTTCTATTGGTATGAACTGTGCTCCATCTAGTTAACATTGTTGCTAACATACTATGGGGTATGTTTACTAAACTGCGCTAATCTGCGCGGCGCACATTAGCGTGCGCTAAGGTACCTTAGCGCACACTAATGTCACATTACGGGGCACAAATGTGCCCCGCACAGGTGCGCGGTGCACTAAAGTGCACGCTCATGTGCGTGGCGCGCTAATGTGCGATAAAGGCGTGGAAAGGCTCCCGGAGGGTGGAGGAAGGCTCCCCAGGGGCGGAGAGAAGGGGTCAATGGGTGGAGAGTGGGAGGGGAGAGGCTCCCCGCACACTAGCGGGGCTGAAATTCAAGGCAAAAAATACCGCAAGTGAAAACCTCGCGGTAGAGCCGATTTAAAGGGAAGAGAAACCATTTCTGTCAGCAATGTACAGCAAAACCAGGGAAACCTACAAAACAGTGATAAGTGTGATACATGTGCATGGAACAAAAGTGCAAATAAACATTGAAAATGACCACAACAAAATAAAATAAAATTATAATAAAGCTGGGCAATAGTGATAGTAATGGGAAACATCAAAAAACACTCCCAAGAAAGCCGCAAAAAATAAATATGAATTTTAGAAGGGTCTACGCTCCGTCCCCATACAAGGTGAATGATCCCACAGTGAAATAGTACTGATCAGGCTTTCCCTCTCCATTGGACAGGTTACCTATGGCATGCACATGTGCCACAACAGCAGGGCGGGCAGGTCAGAATGGGCAACTGGACAGATGCTGGTAAAGGGGATACAGAGGGCTGCAGGCGGGACATGCTGTGGTGCAGCTGGGGCACAGTGCGGACTAGGCAGATGCCTAGATGGCACCTAGGAATGCTGAAACTGAACAGCAGCCAGACAGCAACTGATGAGGGCCCAACATGGGCACGAGAGTGTTTATCACAGTGTCACAGGGGATAGTACCCAGCAGGTACCCCCAAGGGCACAGAACATTGGCAGGCAGTGATTGGGGGACGTGCGGACAGATATGCAGGCACCCCTACCCCAGAACCCGCACCATAGGCAGCCACCTACACGCACACAGGATGGCCTGAGACTGCGTACCACCAGCAGAAGGGCATGTCAGCATGGTGGCACAGGGGTACTGGAGGTGGAGGGGGGCAGTGGCAGCTGCCCAGAGCAGACCATGGCCTAGCCCTGTGTAGGTGAGTGCAATGCACTGCAACAGACAGGCCCTGCCGGACAAACAGTCATGGTATCATCAGGGAATGCACTGTATCCGTGGCAACAAGGTGGTGCAGTACACACAACCAGTGTGTTTGGAGACAGAAGGTCACAGGTTCAAGCCCCAGCTGGGGCTCCTGCCAATCCAGTCCCCATATTTTACCCACAACTAAATCGTGATAGTAAAGACGAACCTTTATTGCAGAGAACATAAGCATGGCTCAAACACCTCTATTTTACCCTACAGAGCACAGACACCAGAAACATGCACATTACCTAGAGCAGATTCCCCCAAATGCAGTCCTGGAGGGCCACAAATCCTTCAGGGTTTATGCTGTCTCCAATCTAAGGATGGAGCGTTACTGGTGGTGGAGGTGGCAGCAGCTGGTGGCAACAGCAGACCATGGCCTAGCCCTGTCCAGGTGGGTACCGTGCACTGCAACAAACAGGCCCTGTCGGATGTACAGTCATGGACTCCCCAGGGAATGCAGTATATCTGTGGCAACACGGTGATGCAGTGCACACAGACAGTGTGTGCAAGAACAGAACACCACAGGTTCAAAGCCCAGCTGGGGCTACTGCCAATTAAGTCCACGTATTTTTCATATTTTACCCCACCGAGCACAGACACCATAAACAGGCGCATTACCTAGAGCAGAGTCTCCCAAATGCAGTCCTGGAGGGCCAAACACCATTCAGGTTCCATGCTGCCTCTAATAAAGATGCCTGTGCTGCATTTCTATGCACCACCCCCCATGGTATGCAGATGTATCTCATGCATATTCATGAGGGACAGCATGAAAACCCGAACAGTGTTTGGCACACCAGGACTGGAGTTGGGAACCTCTGCCGTAAAGCAGCAGCCAACAGGGGCAGACACACCCACACCCACAGGCCCCATTAGCCAATGCCTCCTGGAGAGGCAGGACATTGGGCCCTGCGTGCATCTCCCAATACTAGCACTTGCATACCTTAGCAATGCCACCCTATACCTGGGTATACGGTACACAGCTATCAAAGGTTTGCTATGATTACTGGCAGATAGCAATTCCTACGTTAAGCACAGTTTGCTCATTGAGCTCCATCATAACAATCTTTCTGATGTCTGTGGTGTGTGCTTCAGGTCTGGTCTCTGACAGTGTTTACCACCTGGGGAGTGACCCCCAACAGTATTGCGTACCATATCCATGCCTGTACTGTGCCCAGGACTGGTATGGTGCCCAGGGCTGCTAAACTCCTCTATAGTAGCACAATGCTGGCATAGGTGTGGGAGTGTGTGTCTGTCTATCCAGTGTGTGGTGGCTGCAAACACCCTCCACAGCCCACACTGCCAGCACTGTTGCCAGTATTGGCCTGCCAATGTGCATAATGAGGAGCAAGGTACCATGGGTATAGCCCGGACAGGGTGGCCTGGCCAGGATGCATCTGCACAGGGCATAGGGCAATGGCTGGGACATTGTAGTGCCCGGCCACCACCTACACAGACAGGGTGGCCACAGCATGTCCTGCTGGGAGATCACTCTCACCCTGACTTTGCAGTGACCACGGCATGGCTAGGCACCCCCATAGTGCTATATGGTATTTTTCTCATGTGATATTTATGGGTTTCCTTTTGGGGCCTAGTCACTGACTTATCTGCTTGTTCTGTATGCCGACATCCCAGTTTTGGGTGCATGCATTTCCACCAGGAGCATGCACTATGGACTAGCTAGCAGACTGTTTGTAGCTGGTATGTGTCTTGATGGAGTGCCTTGCAGGGTGCAGTGGCTGAAGGCTTGCTGCAGGAGAATATCAGATAGTGGTGGGGGTGCAGCTTAGCATATCCAGGCCTAATGTCTGTCTGCTATTGTGTTATGGATGTGTACAGAGCTGCATTGACTGCCCTGTAGGTGTCTGTTCCCCAGCAGGACTGGGGTTGATGGTTCTCTCTACTGCCACCATTGCAGGGAGGTAGAATGTGGATCTGTTGATGGGAGACCCTGTTTACCACCCTCAGCCCTGTAGAAGGAGGAGGGTGGTGGTGGTACATGATCCTCTTAGGGGTCCATAGGGGCTACACCTGACTAAGACACACAGATATATCCAAGGTGTGTCTGCAGAAACTACCTATCTCACACATTAGACCTGCAGCATGGCCTATTTCTGCCATGGAAGGTGCTGTGGACCTGGTGCTGGGCGCCCCACCGCACACTCAGGGTGAGCACAGTACCCGCACAATGTGACGGTGTGTAGCTACTCTGTGCCAGTAACACACATGGTCAGTTCCCCCTACCAGGCCGAGGTGCTGTGGGGGTGCATACCCCATCTTGTGTTCATCTGTAGACAGCTGATTTGCATGTGCAGTGCATCATGGGTATGGGTGGGCTAACCCTATCCTGGTGACCACAGCAGACTGTCTGTGTGGTGACATGCAGTCCCTCGGCAGCCAGCCAGGTGCTTACTAGCAGCTATAGAGCTTTAGCCCACTGTTTACTTCACTGCCTGTGGAGCCAGAGGTCATGGGTTCAAACCCACAGTAGGGTTGTTTGATAGGGCTGCCCAAAGCATTATCTCTTTTTAATGTACATTATTGCTGCCAGCAAAAACACCCTCAGCGTACTGTACCCATAAGGTGCCTCAGAGGGCGCTTTATAGGGCGCCCTATAGGGCACCTTATGGTTACCGTCCATATAAGGTGCACTATACGTTATCCTGTGGAGCGACTTATAGGGTGCCCTATAGGGGACATTATAGGGTGCCGTGGCGGACAGTGCACTTTATAATGTGCCCTCTGGGGTACCTTATGAGGCGCCTTATGCAGCACCTTATGTTACAATACTTTGAGGGTGTGTTTGCTGGCAGCACTAATTAAAATAAAAATAAAATGCCTCCTAAAGCAATATTACTTATAACAGGTAATGCCTCAGCCAGCCTTCTTCATTAGGCACAGTGGGGGATTGAACCCATGACTCCTGCATCATTGGTCAGTGTCTTAACCATTGTGCTACACTGCTGCTCCTCCTTGCATGTCAGCGCACCTACTTAAGATTTTCATTCGTTATACTGCACAGTGCTGCCATCAAAAACAGTGCTGTGACCTTGTGGTGCCTCATACGGCACCCTATAAAGTGCCTTATAAGCAACATTCTAGGGTGCCTTGGCGGACAGTGCACTTTAAAATGTACCCTCTGGGGTACCTTATGGAGTGCCTTATGTTACAGTGCTTTCATAGTGCGTTTTCTTGTAGCAGTAATTAAAATAAAATTAACATACCTCAGACTGCAATATTACCTATAACAGGTAATGCCTCAGCCAGCCTTCTTCATTCGGCACAGTGGGGGATTGAACCCATGATCCCTGTATCACCGGTCAGTGTCTTAACCATTGTACTGTGGCTCTGTTCCTGTGCCTGCACATCAGCGCGCCACTTATGCTTCCCGCGCAAGTTTCTCATGCGCTAATGTGCGCGGCGCACATGAGCGCACAGCACACATTAGCGCATGCTTAATCCCGGTTTGCTTTTTTCAGACTGAAATGCCCAGCCCTTATATGGCATCCCGCACACTAGCGCGGCGCGCACCTAACGGAGTTTTAGTAAACATACCCCTATGTTTTGTTTTTATTTCTATTTCTACCTCCTTTTATATTTTGGACTACCAAGTACATGGCACATTTTAATATTTTTATGGCTCCTTGTTCTCCCATCTTTTTTCTTTTCCCCTCCCCTTCCTCCCTTCTTCTCCCCCTACCCCTCCCTTCCTCTTTTCCCCACTCCCCCTTTCCCCCTTCACCCTTCCTTTTTATATAGATTTATTTATATATATATATATTTTTTTTATATTTTTAATCTCTTGGTTTGTATATTTAGAGTGTTTGAAATTATCAGTGATATCTTCTCTTGCTCACAGAAGTCTGGTACGTTGTATGCTTCCTTTTAAATATTTTGATTTTGTTTCATTTGTGTTTATACTTATTTATTATTTTTATTTATGTGTTGTATTATATTTTTAGACCCCCGAAGAAGGACAATTTTGCTGAAACTTGGCCAAGTTGGACTTTACAATAAAGTAATTTTCTTGCTCATGGTCTCTTTCCACTCCTTTGCTCATCAGATTCTATGGCAAATTCCTACTTGCAAAGAACCTATTTCTAAATTTAAACCTACTCCTGGTAGAGCTATTCTCCTTTTTGCTTTTCTAATCCCATAACAGATGAGTCTTCATTTAGTGCAAATGATGATATCATTTTTGCTTTCATCAGGATATCAGACATTTAAAAATATAATTGCACATTGCCTTTACCTAAAAGTCATATGTGTAACTATAGGGTCTATTCCATCCCGCGAATAGCAGGGATGGACGTCCCGTTGCCATTCCTGACTCCCCATACAAACAAGGAGTTTGTACAGGGAGGCTTAGACGGGGGTGGGAGGGGCAGGCATTGGGCGGTCCGTGGTCCAGGACATTCAGGGCCGATTCTGAAGTTGGCCCTGTACGTCCGGAGCCAGCAGACTGGACTGGGACTTATTCCACCTTGGAGGTGGAATAAGTCCCCCTAGACATCAGGGGACGGGAGCCCCGGCTGGGATCAAAAAGGTGAGGGGGTACAGGAGATTCCCTACAGCCCAACCTTGACCATGGGAGGCCAGATTGGGGGTTGGACTGTGAGGAAAGGCGAAAGTGGTTGGCGGCTGGGGATTGCGGCTCCTGAATGGATCCATGGTGCTATGGCAACTGGACACCATGGCACCGCGGCTCCATTCAGGAGCCTGACTGAGTTAGCCGGGCAGGGCCCTGTACATGCAGGCTAATGGGAATCACGTCCCAGTCTGCATGTACAGGCCTAGACGCAATTCTAATCCTGCGGGGGCTAGACGTTCATCGCGGGATCAGAATCAGGTCTATCTCTGTGTGTCCATTTCCGACCAGACATTCAGAGGCCGGGACACTCAGAATGGAATGTGCCTCCAGATGTCCAACTTCTGTACACCTAGGAAATTCTATTTCTTTTAATATTCCATAGAAATGGTCACATTCAGCAAGGATTTTATTGATACAACAGGTGGGGTGTGGTATAAGGGATTGAATAGGAAAACAGGTTTATTTAGGAGTTATGAAAATATTACAAAAATAAAGAAATGCAAAATAACGATAAGGGTTAAAATATGGCTAAATAAAATTATCAAGGGTGCCAAAGTCTTAAAGAGCCAGGTTTGTTGGTGAACACTAATAGAAACACTATTGCAAATCATAGTGTGACACAGGACTGTTATTAACAAATGAATTAATGAGTGCATAGATGCATGAAGTGTGGCTTGAGTATGCAACAATTGCACAATGTCCCTTTAGTCCTGGGCAGCCTTCACCTACTATAGAGCCTAGGTCTTCACGCCCAGTCATCAAGGGTCACCAATGAGCCAGGTTTTCAGGATAACTCTAATGAATATGCGTGAGAGAGATTTACATACAATGGAGGTAGTGGGCATACAAAACTCTCTCAAGCATAATTATTAGGGATATCCTGAAAGATTGGTGCTCCTTGAGGACTGGGAGTGAAAACCAAGGACCTAGAGAATTTCCAGATCAGTCCTTGACTAGGTCTTGTATGCTCAATGACTTTTCTGAATAAGTTATTAGGAAACTAGTACTAGGCATAATACCAGAACACAGGGATTTCTCTTTGAACTCACACTATTTTCTTAAGTAATAACTTTCATTGATTTTTCAAACACAGGGCAGCAAAATCTTAGCAAAGCATTAAGTTTACATAAACTGGCTTAAGAGTACAGTAAGATCCAAAAGTCAACCAGATTTTCCACTTGCCCTGAGAAGTCATATTGCAAATAATGGTGCCATTTTGTCAAGGCCAAAAGAAATTAGACTGATGAATTCACTTGACCCA
Organism: Ichthyophis bannanicus; assembly: GCA_033557465.1. Lineage (NCBI taxonomy): Eukaryota > Metazoa > Chordata > Amphibia > Gymnophiona > Ichthyophiidae > Ichthyophis > Ichthyophis bannanicus. The sequence goes on from CM066033.1 coordinate 1,225,332,298, forward strand.
AAAGATGTCATTTCAGCAAGTTATATCACAAACATCAATCAGGATGAGACATTTTATCTAGGGAGGTAATTTTTTTGTTCTGATTCTCTCATTTTTGTCTGTGAAGTGTTCAAGCAGAGTGACTGAACAGTGAATTTCCATTGCTTGCAGACTGGTTCTGATTTATCCATGATTTTTCTCCTTTCCCAGTAAAGACCAGCTAATGCACTAGTCTTCTGTGACTCTGAACACTGATGTCTTTATGCTTCTGAAGCTTGACATTTTACATGTTTTGGGTCCTGCGGTTGTTCAACCAGTGATTTTTAAACTACAGAAGCAAATATACCTGGGAGACATCGATCACCTCAGAGAGCCCCGAGGGAAGCAGCACCGACCTCCCAACCAGCCAGCAGCCTCTCTCCAGTGACATCAGCACCAGATCGCCGGACTAACAAGGGAAGCAGAGCCCTGCAGTCGCTACCTGGCTCCTTCCTGCAGCCTTCTCCTCCATGCGGCCGGTAGCTCCGCCCCCTACAGCATCATCACTAACCGGCACCGGCTAAGGCAGCTTAAAAGGCAGCGTGGCCTAGGCACACCCACGACCTGTGAGGATCAGAGGCAAGTGAACATCCAGACCAGCGCACCAATCGACCTACTGTAAGTTGGAAAGATTATACTGACTGTTAAAGCATAATACTGTTTCATTGTACCTGTTGAATCCATACTAAATCTAGGACACTTCTTTGCATATTATATACTCCTCTCCCTGGAAAGACTCCATCAATTGCTACAGCATAATACTGCTTTACTGTCTCAATTAAGTCATACTGTATTTTGAGCACTGCATATATATTTATGCACATCCTGTAATCACTGTTTCAGATCCATCCAGAATGAACCTTAAGAAAATGATTCTATTCATCATGAATATCACCTTATATGCATTTAGCCTATTGGTCTTTGTTCCTCCTCATGTCCTCACTCTCTCCCCACGTTTAAACCTCCCTGAATTCACATACATACAAGTCATTCCTTATCGTCAGAGACAAGTTCACCAGAGACATAATGCTAAACAACCATTCCTGGGAAGAGAATTTCTGAAACATCACAGGCTGATCCAAATAAATCCAACTCCCTTGACCAACCATATTCCATTTTCACATGCAATAGGGATCGCCCAAAAGGAGGGGGTACCCTCCTACTAGCAAAATCTGTTCTCAACTTATCAACTTCCATCTGTGAGAACAAAGATGATATGAATATCCTTAAGGTTGAAAATAAAGATTTAGCAAAATGCCTTATATATAGGTCTCCATCTGCAAATAGCCAAAATCTAGACACCATACTTGAAACTGCCTGCAGCTCACCTGTAATGAAACCCCTTATTATGTTAGGTGACTTTAACCTCCCATCATTGCCTAGTAACCAAGAGGCATCTTTCATTGACACAATGGAAGAAATGGGTTTTAAGCAGACAATCAACATCCCACGCACACAAAAGGTAACACCCTTGATTTAATATTCCTCCCTACTCAATACATAAAGTCACTACTATATAGACCACCAAACATTACCCAAGTGCCATGGTCTGATAACTTTATGATACGGTTTACTCTTCACTATCCGCATCATACTAAAGCCTATTCTGATACCACACACCAAGGACAGAGATTTCACACTTTTGATAAGGAAACATTTCTGGAATCAGTTCTGATTAAACTAGACCAGGGGTCTCAAACTCAAATTGCTTTGAGGGCCAAATGAGGACTTGTAAAGTAACCCGCAGGCCGCATAAGACACGGGGCCTCATTTGCATAAATATTTGCATAATGTTACCATACAAAGCGCAGACGTTAATGATGCACATTTCCCAGAGCTGACATATTCCAGTTAATAAATTCAAAAAATATATTTTTCTACCTTTTGTGCATTTTTTTTCAGTTGCAATTGTTCCAGCCACTTTCTTCTGGTTTCTTCGTGTCTTCTGCTAGCTCTCCATCATCTGTTGTCCATTTGTCCTTTCTTCTCTCTTCTAGTTTTTTTTCCATTCTCTCTCTACATCTGCTTTAACATACTAATCTTTCTCCTTTTGCTCCTTTCTCATTCCTATTTCATCCACTCAAATTTTACCCCTCCATCCTCAATCACCACTTATTCTCCCAATACCCGACCAATTGTAGATTTTTCTTCCCTCACACACAAAATATTTTTACCCTCTCCATTTCACTCTCCCAGCCCCATCACATTCTAATCCTCCCCCAACATCAGCTCCCTTCTAGTTCCAGCCCCACTGAACATCTGCTCCCTTCTAGTCCCCACATCAGCCCATTTCCAGTCCTATCCTAGCCCCACCATCAGCTCATTTCCTGTCCTAGCTCCCCCCCACTAAGCCCATTTCCAGTCCTAGCAACCCCCCCAGTTCATTACCATTTCTAGCCCCCCCATAGCCCATTACCAGTCCTAAGCCCCCCAACAGCCCACTTCCAGTCCTAACCCTCCCATCACCCCATTTTCATTCTTAGCCCCCCATAGCCCATTACCAGTCCTAACCCACCAATCAGCCCACCTCCAGTCCTACCCCCCCTCCCCCCCGCTGCCATTGGCCCACTTCCAGCCCTAACCCTCCATTACCCCATTTCAGTCTTAGCCCCTCCATAGCTCATTACCAGTCCTAACTCCCCCCCATCAGCCCATCTCCAGTCCTTCCTAACCCCCATCAGCCCATTTCCAGTCCTAACCCCCCCTCCCCCAACAGCCCAGGTAAATTTTAAAAAAAAACCCTGGCTTCTGCTGCTGCTGTTGCCGCCATGGCAGCGGCAGAATCAACTGTCAATTAAAAACAAAAATCTGGCTTCTGCTGCTGCCGCCGTGGCAGCGGCAGAATCAGCTGTCCCGTGGCCCCTTCCCCTCTGCCTGGAAGAGCCCTGAGTCTGCTCCATCAGCGGCGGGCTTTTCAAGCCGCGAAGAGTGTATTTCCCTCTCGCGCGGCTTAAGCCTATTCACTTTTCAAGCCGTGCGAAAGGGAAATACTCTCTTTGCGGCTTGAAAAGCCCGCCACTGATGGAGCAGACTCAGGGCTCTTCCAGGCAGAGGGGAAGGGGCCGTGGGACAGCTGATTCTGCCACTGCCACGGCTGCAGCAGCAGAAGTCAGGTTTTTGTTTTTTTTAATTGACAGTTGATTCTGCCGCTGCCACGGTGGCAGCAGCAGAAGCCAGGGTTATTTTTTTTGCTTCCCTCCGTCGCGGGCTGCACAAAGTTCTCTCGCGGGCCGCGTGTTTGAGACCCCGGAGCTAGACCCTTGTACTAATAATCTCTGCAAAGCAGTATCAAACTGGAACTCAACCATAAGGCTGGCTTCGGAACCACTACCATCTCAGAAGCTGATTAAGCATAAACCAAATTAGAGGTGGTTCACTGCTGAACTAGTGACATTACGGAAGGGACTCAGGAAAATGGAATCCACATGGACAAAGAAGAAAACACAAGAACTCAGACAGCATTATTTTTCACTGCTCAACACCTACAAGGAAGCGATTAATAATGCTAAGAAACAACATCACTCTAAGGTATTGTCACAAGCCTTAAATCACCCCAGGGAGTTATTCGAGATCGTTAAATCCTTGGCAAAAATCCCTGCTAACAGTACGAGCAAGATCCCTATCAGCCCTCAAGCCTTAGCCAACCATTTTGCTAACAAACTCAAGCAAAACTGTCATTTCAAACAAGCCCTCTTATCTCAATCAGACAACAATCCCCATGAATGGAGCACCTTCCAAACTATCACAAACAAACAACTTCTTCAGATAATCATTAAACTTAATACTACAACCTCACTTTTGGATCCCTGTCCAGTGGCTTGGATTAAGGAGACTAAAGCGGAATTGGCCTCGGACTTGCTTAACATAGTGAACCAATCACTACATCAAGGATGCATAGCAAATGAGCTCAAAAAGTCAGCAATCCGCCCATTACTAAAGAACAAATCTCTAGACAGCAATGATCCTACTTCATACCGTCCCATCGCAAGCATCCCGTTCCTCGCTAAAATTATTGAAAAGGTTGTACAGATACAATTGCAGGACTATATAGACTCGTTGTCACCATTAGATGAACATCAATATGGGTTTCGCCCATACCACAGTGTAGAGACCCTCCTTATAGCGCTATTTGAGACTATTATCAGGGGTATCGACAATACCAAGCGAGCCTTCATTCTCATTTTCATTGATATTTCGTCGGCCTTTGACAAATGTAAATCATAGCATGCTCATTTCCAGACTCTCCCAATTAGGCATTAAAGATAAAACCCTTGAATGGTTTAAATCTTATTTCACCAACCAAACCCAATATGTTCAAGTAGATCACATCGCCTCAATGCCATTCCCTCAAGAACAGGGTATCCCACAAGGCTCTGCCCTCTCTGCGCTACTTTTTAAACTATATCTTCAGCCTTTGTGCACCATATTTCAACGCCATAAGATAAATTATCACATCTATGCAGATGACATTATGTTGTACCTACCGTTCGAGGTATCCAACCCCAACTACGACAGTATAACTCGATGTCTCACTGAAGCAGAAATGTGGCTACAATCAATGAACATGAATATCAATTTCAAAAAGACAGAAGTGCTATTTATAACAAGGAATCCCGACTTCACCACACCACCAGCTATCAATATTGGAAACAACTCCATACCAGTAAAGGCTGAGGTCAAATATTTAGGAGTCATGCTTGACAAGACACTCAGCCTAACATCTCATTTAAAGCAAACTGTTAAAACCATTTTTTCCAAAATAAGGACAATCCAACAGCTGCGACCGATAATAGACAGCAATGACTTCAGGACTGTGGCCCAAACTCTAATAACACCTCATTTAGATTATTGTAATGGCATACTCCAAGGATCATCTAAGAAAAACCTGCACACTCTGCAATTGTCCCAAAATGTCACCGCAAGGATTATCTTCAAAGCAAAGTTATTGGACCACATCTCTCCTATACTCTACGCCTTGCACTGGCTTCCGGTACCATCTAGAATTACCTATAAATCAATTGTAACAACATTTAAGCTTATTTACAATATAGCACCGTCCTATCTGGCAACACTTATTAATACCTCCCAGGAATGCAGGTCAAGAAGAAGAATGAACCTACACATGCTGATAGTACCTGATTCCATTAGAAAATCAAGGCAGAAGACTAGCAGCTCTGCTTTCTCATACTTCACACCCACAATGTAGAACAGCCTCCCAGTCAAACTAAGAGAAATTAAGGACCTTAAAGCATTTAGAAAGGAGTTAAAAACCTATCTATTTACACAGCACTATTACAACCTACAGCACGATGATGCACAGAATTATCAGTTCAACACCGACCAGCAACCACATTCTGACCCTACTTAGATCCTGTTTAGACAAATCTCATACTCACACCTCTCTATTACATCTACATTTACATCAAATGTGTCATCTAATCATCCAGCATACAAACATTTAATAATTTCACATTGTAAATAGTTATTGATGTTAATTGTTTCTATCAGTTACATAAGCAGTGCTAATAACCCTTGCTCAAAGCCTACATAACAACAACAACGTTAACAACATCCCCATCATACACAGTCTAACACGAAACAACCCCCCATTATGGCACCCATACATAGCACATCATCCCAAGATGAACAACCATAGATTAATTCACATAAAATATTCTTCTCCCCCTCAGTCAACAAACACTAAGCTATGCAAAAATCTAGAATCATTATCAATAATACTAATTAATGCCAGATCAATGAAAAATAAGTTACCTATATTCACAGAAATACTAGACAATCAAAAACCAGATATACTATGTATAACCGAGACATGGCTATCAGACACAGACAGCGTCTACTTAAATCAACTAAGCAATAATGACTATGATACTTTCTACACACATAGAACTCACAAAAAAGGTGGTGGAGTGCTAATAATGTTAAAAAAAAGAACTAAAAGCCAAAAAACTAACATCGAACCTACCCATCAACATAGATACCATCATTGTGAAAATTGGCAACATAACAATCTGCCTAATTTACAGACCACCAGACCAACAATCTGAAAACCTGGACCCATTAATTGATTTTCTAAGCTCCTCCACTGATCAAAACCCAATTTTAATGCTCGGAGACTTTAACCTCCCCTCCTTACCAGCCTCATATGCCTCCCTCTTCCTAGAATCAACAGTTGATATGGATTTTCACCAAATAATAAACACTAGCACACATGGAAAAGGTAGTATTCTTGACATGATCTTCTTGCGAAATGTACTCCACCAACTCTATAACCCCACCTCCCTAAATTGCACACCGATCCCATGGTCAGACCATTACCTCATTAACTTTAATATCACAATAAACAACACATCAGTTAATACCAACTAACGCACCAACCTCAAGATTTAAAAAATACAATGAAGAAGAATTCCTAGACCTCATAATTCCTAACCTATCAACCTCACCACTAAACCTAGACGCAGCAGTAACTAACTGGCACAAAACTATAAATAACGCTGCAGCTAAAAAACAAATAACTAAGAAAAACACGCATTCTAAAGTTGATCAAACCCACTGGTACAACAAGGATTTAAAACTAATGAAAAAGAATTTAAGGAAAGCCAAATGTAAATGGAGGAAAAATAAAAACACAATTACAAGAGATTTATACCTCACGCTCCTTAATAAGTATAAAGACGCAATAAATAATGCCAAGAAAAATTACCATGCCTCCATCTTAAATAATGCAATAAATAGACCCAGAGAACTCTTCTCAATAGTCCAAAAACTGACAAATAATATTCACAACTCCAGCAACGAAATCACAGACATTACCCCACAGACACTGGCAAATTATTACATGAACAAAACAACATCTCATCCCCCACTACCTAAACCAGTAAATACTTCTCAAACACTTAACACAGACGAATGGTCTACATTCCAACCCCTAACCAAGGTTGAGCTCAAGAACATTATCACAAACATTAATACAACAACCTCACTAATTGACCCTTGTCCAGTAACCTGGATAAAAACTCTCTACCTATACTCTCTCAATTCATCCTCCCAATAATAAATCTATCCCTAAAAAATGGATACCTACCCCCTACACTAAAACACGCATAGATCCGCCCAATTCTAAAAAACACTACCCTTGACAAATCATCACCTAAATCCTACAGACCCATATCGAGTATTCAGTTTATGGCAAAATTAATTGAAAAAGCCGTACAAATTCAAACACAAGAGTACATTGATAGCTCAGCCCCACTTGATGACCAGCAGTATGGGTTTCGCCCCAGACACGGAGTAGAGTCACTCCTAACAGTTCTAATTGATACACTTGTAAGGGGAATAGACAACTCAAAACAAGCATTCCTACTCATATTCATTGATGTCTCCGCAGCCTTCGACAGTGTTCACCACTCAACAATGATTAATAAACTTAGGCAAATAGGTATAAAATCTACTGTTCTAAAATGGTTTACCTCTTATCTAACAGACCAAACTCAAACGGTACAAATCGGTAATCTCACCTCAAAAACATACAACCAAGAACTAGGCCTTCCACAAGGTTCAGCACTGTCAGCGTTACTATTTAACATATACTTAAAACACATTTGTAAAATCTTTAAAAAATTCAATGTCCACTATCACCTATATGCGGACGACATTATGATGTATGTCCCTTTCAAAATACCAAATATCCCTATACAACTCATTAATGATTGCCTCAATGAAATAAACACCTGGCTAAATGAAAACAATCTGTACATCAATCACTCAAAAACAGAAGCTCTAATAGTAACCAAAAGTACAACGTTCATTCCCCCATCACACATTACATTGCAGAATAGCGATATCAAACTAAAATCTGAAATACGTTACTTAGGCGTTATACTGGACAAACACCTCAGCATGGACACACATGTAAGAAATATAACAAAAAAGTTTACTTTAAACTGAAAATATTAAAGCAACTCCGCCCCCTAATGCACGTACAGGATTTTCAACGAATCATACAAGCTATTATAACCCCCCATTTCGACTTTGCAAATCAAATCCTACTTGGTGTAACTAAGCAAGCCTTAAAAAAACTTCAATTAGCACAAAACGCGGCAGCAAGGACCATTACGAAGGCCCCACCTTTCCAACATATAACCCCGATTTTAGAATATTTACACTGGCTCCCGATTCAAAGCCGAATAGAATACAAAACTCTCTTAACCACATACAAAGCCATAATTAAAACAGCACCCCCGACCATAAATAACCTCATCAAAATAGAATCCACCCATAATCTCCAAAGGAGAGACCAGTTAAATAAACTAACAACACCAAAAGAATTCAATAGGGCCAAAAAATCCACAAACAAGAAAGCCTTCTCCCATGCAGCCCCCATCTTGTGGAACACAATCCCAATAGAATTAAGACAATTACCTGAAATCATGGAGTTTAGGAAAAAACTTAAAACACACCTATTTACAATGCACTATGGATTCGTGACAAACTCACCACTCACCTCTCAGCTAGATAAAGGATAATCCTACTCCAGATAATACATTTTTCAACAAAGGAATGAAGTACTGCAACCATAAAACAATGTATTGAGGACACTTGTATAACAAATAACTCTGTATATAGTTAAATTCTGTTCATTTGTACATAGTTCACTAACTGTTAGTTGTTACCTGTAATTTCCAAGTTTCAAATTGTTATATGTAAAAACAGCTCGCTCTGTTTATTGTTGTTCTATGGGAACCGCATCTGATCAATGGAAGGAGCGGTATATAAAAAATCTGTTAATTAATTAAATTAATTAAAGCTGGGCATCAACTTGCCAATTTTTTCTACTGTTCTATGTATATTAGTTAAATTGTTCTAAAAATGTTCATTGTAAAAATAATAATAGTTCCATTATTATTTTCGTTATGTTACCTGTAAACCACATCTGATCTCTGGAAGAAGCGGTATAAAAAATGTACAAATAAATAAATAAATAAAAGAGAGTCCAAATCTCTACGGGGATAAACAGAGAAGTGCATAAATCAGAGGTATTAAGAAAGGAGCAAATAAATAAGTAAAACTAAATATATTTTAAAAAAATTCTTTCAATGAATATTTAAAAAATCTGTCAGCTCTGGAGTACCATTTGGGCAGAGCACAGGGGTTCTGAGGTGGGTAAGGGTGGTTCTTACCCTTGGGACCATGCTAGGTGGGGGAAAAGACAAGTTTACAAGACTCTGTCATTGGGATGCTTTTCTTCTCGTTCATGTTCCACTATCAGTAGGTGGACAGGATATTTAAGCTTCAAAATGAAGTTAGAGTGGCGTGATTCCCTCTGTCTTGCAGCTGATTCATCTGGTGCATTTCCAGTCCACAGTCAAACACATCTGGCCCTCTATATTCCATTGGAGCACTACAAGGATGGTAATTATACAGTTTATTCTCTGTTCCTGATTCCTAGGTTTTTAATATAGTACTACTCCCGACTGATCTTTCTCTTTCACTAAGAAGCAAATATGTCAAACTTATAAACCTTCACAAACCTTTTGTTGGCCATAGCCCTCCTTTTTGCCCTTATCACCCAATCATTATGTTTCAACTCAAGCCCAGGACATATTCCAGTCAGTCGAGGTCAAGGAGGCCATCGCTTAAGATGCCCTTTCTTCAAACTAACGAACAGAGCACACTCCCATCTCGTCCATATTCCACTTAGTGAAGCTACCACACCAGAACACAAAATCCTTTTCTTAAACATGACAGTGCCTAATGAACCAATTTAAACCTCCTAACTATGACATATTTAAGTGCCCTCAGGCAAGCCACAGAGGTGGTGGTGTCATTATTCTTGCAAGAAGTAATTTACAATTCAATGCTATCTCCATTCCAAGCACAGACTGCTTAGACTTAATCATTATCTCAAACAATTGTCCTTGTGTCTGCATACAGATCCCCCGACTCAAACACTGATGAGTTAGCAGCACTTCTGGAATTGATCTGCACACACAACACTGATAACTGTCCTCTCACATTCATGGTGACTTGAACTTATCATCTGCTCCTCACAGGACAGCAGATGCCTTTCTAGATGCAATGGAGCATCTCATTACACACAAGTCATTCACCTCCCAACTCATGTTAAGGGAAATATTCTGGACCTTATCTTTATCCCATCTAACCTCCTGATGGTGCCACTCTACAAGACCCCATATTGGAGGAAGTCCCCTGGTCAGACAACTATACCATCACTTTCCATCTTCCCCCTGCATAACCCTTCACAACTAACAATCATGTGAAAAGGTCCTACTGTCGCTTTAAACACTTTGACAAGTCCTCCTTTATGGACAACATCACTCCCGGACTAACCACAAACTCCAATGTCCTGGACTTCATAGTCAATAACTGGCAGGAGGTTATTAGCAAAACTGCAGCTGCACCACCCTCCAAACCATCACATTGCTGCCAATGCCAATATCCTTTTTGGTACACCTCTGAGTTTAAAGCTCTAAAATGTGATCTAAGAAAATACAAATGCAAATGGAGACATACCCTATAAAATAGTCAAGGATATATACTTGTTAAGTCTACACAATTATCAGATCCAAGTCAAAAAAAGCAAAGAAAGCATATCCCATAAAGTTAATCATGAAATCACTCAACAAACCCAGGGAACTGTTTGACATAGTGAAATCCCTAACAAATAATTGTGGTCCACCTTCTCCAAGCACCACTCCAAGTCCACATAAGCTTGCTAACCATTTCCAATCAAAATCCCTCATCCCCCTTGAACACAACACCTGGTAATCCAACCCCTTCCATCTCTGGCACCCTCCTTCATTCCTTTAGCCCATTTTCCCAAGAGAACCTTGTGAATATAATCCACAAATTCAACACAACTACTTTGACACTAGACCCTTGCCCTGTTAGCTGGGTTAAATTATCAAGAACCGAGTTGGCTCCAATTCTATCCAAGGCTACATCTCTACTAGCCTAAAGACTGCATCAATACTTCCTCTTCTAAAGAACCGCAAATTCAACCCAAGTACTGCAAGCTCATACAGGCGAATTTCAAGTTTAGCCTTCCTGGCAAAAATAGTGGAAAAGGTAGTACAACTTCAGATGCAGGATCATATCAATACCAATGCATCTCTTGACATTCACCAAAATGGATTCCGATCTGAACATGGTGTTGAAACCTTACTAATATCACTTATTGGCACACTCTGGAAAGGTATTGAAAGCTCTACTCGAATACTTATGGGTGCACCCAGGACCAGTCACATTACACCCATACTAAAAGACTTACATTGGCTCCCTATCCAGTCCCAAGTGAAGTACAAAATACTTATAATTACCTTCAAAGTCTATCACAATTTGACCTCTATTTACCTACAGAAGCTGCTTCACAAACTCCAGAAAACAGGATCAGAAGAGCTGTGACTCAAAATAAGTTTACACTACCCCAAGAGCTGAAAAAGCGAAACCAATCTACATGTTAGATCCTTCTCTCTTTATGCCCTGACCCTCTGGAATGTCCTGCCACAAGATATCAGAACCATCTCAGACCTCTCAATCTTCTGCAAATCACTAAAAACCTCTCTGTTCACAGACCATTTCAAGACACCACCTGAAGTGCTCATTATGCATCACCCATAATAGATGATTACTATGCATCACCCACAATCAGGGGCAACTCAAAGGGGGGTGCAGGGTCATGTACGAAGACTCATTGTGGGGCCTTATTTCCATAAGTATTTGCATAATGTTAACGTGCACCAACTTTTAGTAAACATGTCTCCTAATGAGTGTCTGTATAAAGAAAGACTACCAGATTTCTACATTACTATACTCCAGTGTCATCCGCCAGGCACATTAGGAGATACTACAAACACTTCCCATTTAGAACCTATAGCAAACCTACCATATCATAACAGCACTACCAGGACTCACAAAGCAACAAAACCTACCTATCAAAAAGGCAACACTGCAAATATTAAACCAATACATCTCAGAGAATACCAATACATCTTTTACTAGGAAAAGTGAAAAGTGGCATTGTCAAATGAAAACTAGATAAACAAAATACCTTAGCTCGGTTACAGATGCAAAACATAGACCGTCACCAAACAAAGAACAAGGAATCACAATTTAGAAATAGAAAGACAAAAACTAAACTGGGAACCCCAAAGGCCAAAGTTGGAATGTACAACAACACTGGAGAAATAAAACTATAAATTAATTTCCTCTTGTACTAAACAAAAACACAAAGACATTAGCAATGCATATTTCCTAGAGCTGACATATTCTAGTTAATAAATTAAAAATAAAAAAGTATTTTTCTACCTTTTGTTGTTTGGGCATTTTATTTTTCATATGCAATTGTTCCAGTCACTTTCTTTTGGCTTCTTCATGTCTTCTGCTAATTCTCCATTATCTGCTGTCCATTTGTCCTTTCTTCTCTCTTTTAGTTTTTTCCCATTCTCCTTCTACATCTGTTTTAACATACTAATATTTCCCCATTTGCTCTTTCCTCTATTTCTTTCTTTATTCCTTTTTCATCCACTCAAATTTCACCCTTCTATCCTCAATACCAACTTACTTTCCCAATACCCGGCCAACTGTACATTTTTCTTCCCTCCCACACAAAATATCTTTTCCCCTCTCCATCCTCACTCTCCTAGCCCCATCCCCTTCTAGTCCTCCCCCAGCATCAGCTCTCTTCTAGTTCCAGCCCCACCCAGCATCTGCTCCCTTCTAGTTCCATTCTCCCATCCCCTCGCATCAGCCCATTTCCAGTCCTAGCACCCTCATTGGCCCATTTCCAATCTTAACCCCTCCATTAGCCATTTCCAGTCCTATTCCGGCCCCCATAAGTACATTTCCAGTCTAAACTCCCCCCTCATCAGCCCATTTCCAATCCTAGCCCCCCTCCCCCCAAGCTCATTTCCAGTCCAAGCTTCCCCCTCAGCCCATTTTCAATCCTAGCCCCCCACCGTCAGCCCATTTCCAGCCTAGCTCCCCCCATTAGCTCATTTCCAGTCATAGAAACATAGAAAAATGACTGTCTGTCCTTCCATCCTGTGTTTGTCCCATGCTTTTTTGAATTCAAATACTGTCCTGATCTCTACCACCTCCACTGGGAGACTATTCCACGGATCCACCACTCTTTCTGTAAAGAAATATTTCCGCATATCACTCCAGAATCTATCCCCTTTCACCCTCATCCCATGTCCCCTCATAGTAGAACTTGCTTTCAATCAAAAGAGGCTCTCCCCCTGTGCATTTATGCCACATAGGTATATAAACGTCTCAATCATATCACCTCTATCCTGCCTTTCCTCTAAGGTGTACATATTAAGATCCTTAAGTCTGTCCTCATATGCTTTATAATGAAGACCACTAACTAGAATGGTGAAGAATTTGGCAGCTGGGATTTAATGTTAAAAAATGTAAGGTCATGCATTTGGGCTGCAGCAATCCAAGGGAGCAATATAGTATAGGGGTGAAGTACATTTGTCCACTAAAGAAGAGCGGGACCTAGGCGTCGTTGTGTCTGATGATCTTAAAGTAGCTAAACAGGTAGAAAAGGCGACGGTAAAAGCTAGAATGATGCTTGGGTGCATACGCAGAGGAATGGCTAGCAGAAAAACGGAGGTGATAATGCCTCTGTATAAGTCTTTGGTGCAACCTCATTTGGAGTATAGTGTGCAATTCTGGAGACAGCACCTTCAAAAGGATGTGAACAGAATGGAGTCAGTGCAGAGGGTGGCTACTAAAATGGTTAGTGGCCTTCATTATAAAGCATATGAGGACAGACTTAAGGATCTAAATATGTACACCTTAGAGGAAAGGCGGGATAGAGGTGATATGATTGAGATGTTTAAATACCTCCATGGCATAAATGTTCAGGGGGAGAGCCTCTTTCAATTGAAAGCAAGTTCTGCAACGAGGGGACATGGGATGAGGGTGATGGGGGATAGATTCAGGAGTGATATGCGGAAATATTTCTTGAAGGAAAGAGTGGTGGATCCGTGGAATAGCCTCCCAGTGGAGGTGGTAGAGAGGACAGTAACTGAATTCAAAAAAGCATGTGGCAAACACAGAGGATCTCTAAAGGTAAAAAGGGGACTGTTGTAGTTGTTGATATGGAAGGACAGACTAGATAGGCCATGTGGTCTTTTTCTGTCGTCATGTTTCTATGTTTCTAACCATTTTAGTAGTCACCCTCTGTACTGACTCCATCCTGTTTATATCCTTTTGAAGGTGCGGTCTCCAGAATTGCACACTATACTCCAAATGAGGTCACACCAAAGACTTACACAGAGGCACTATCACCTCCTTTTTTCTGATAGCCATTCCTCTCCGTATGCACCCAAGCATCCTTCTAGCTTTTACCCGTTCCATTCCGTTCAATAATTTATAGACTTCTATCATATCTCCCCTCATCCGTTTCTTTTCCAGGTTAAAGAGCCCTAACCTTTTTAGCCTTTCTTCATAGGGATATCTTTCCATCCCCTTTACCATTTTGGTGGCTCTTCTCTGAACCTTTTCTAATAACGCTATATGCTTTTTAAGATACGGCGACCAGAATTGCACACAATATTCAAGGTGCGGTCGCACAATGGAACGATACAGAGGCATTATAATATCCTTTGTTTTATTTTCCATTCCTTTCCTTATGATACCTAGCATTTTATTTGCTCTCTTGACCGCTGCTGCACACTGGGCAGAGGGCTTTAACATGTTATCAACAATGGTTCCTAAATCTTTTTTCCTGGGTGATATTTCCTAACGTGGAACCTTGCATCGTATAACCATTGTTTGGGTTGTTCTTCCCTAGGTGCATAACTTTGCACTTGTCCACAATAAATTTCATCTGCCATTTCGATTCCCAGTCTTCCAATTTATCAAGATCATCTTGCAAATTTCCACAATCCACATGGGTTTTAACAACTTTAAATAGTTTTGTGTCATCTGCAAATTTGATAACCTCACTCGTTATTCCCTTTTCCAGGTCATTTATGAATATGTCAAAAAGCAGCAGACCCAGCACAGATCCCTGGGGTACACCACTATTCACTATTCACTATTTCCATTGGGAAAATTGGCCATTTAGCCCTACCCTCTGCTTTCTATCTTTTAAGCAGTTCCTGATCCACAATAGTACACTGCCTCCTATCCCATGACTCTTTAGTTTTGCCAAAAGTCTCTGATGGGGGACTTTGTCAAAGGCTTTCTGAAAGTCCAAATACACTATATCAACCGACTCACCTTTGTCTACCTGTTTATTCACACCTTCAAAAAAACATAACAGATTAGTAAGACAAGATCTTCCTTGTCTAAAGCCATGTTGGCTGTCTCCCATTAGGCCATGACTATCTACATGCTGAGTAATTTTGTTCTTTATGATGGTTTCTACCATTTTTTCCGGTACTGCTAGATCTTATGTTTTCCAGTACTTGTAGATCTTATGTTTTCCGGTAATGCATTCCAAAGTGTGGTGCTCTCAAGGAAAATGTTTAATTGTATGTGATGTGCTTAGATTTTTCATAGATGCTAGATGTGAGAATAATGATCTTGTTGTTGGTCCTTCAAGGTCTGTTGTCTGGGTCCTTCGTAATCAGTTTCTGTAGAATATTGGCTGTGTTAAATGTCAGTATTTTGAATGTATTAAGAATGATCTTAAATCTTATACGATAATGTATTGGTAGCCAGTGTAGTTGGTTAAGAAGTCATGTGATCTGTCCATATTTTGCTGAACCTCTAATTAAGTGGGCCGCTGTGTTCTGTGCCATCTGAAGCATGATGCCGTGATAGATTGAATTACAGTAATCCAGTATTGGGGTTATTACAGATATTTTTATTCTGTGTTCACAGATCAAGGACCAGGAGCAGGGTTTCAGAAAACACTCACAAATAGAAGAGAAGTGAAAGGGATCTTGAACAATTTTCAGAAGTCTGTGTTCATGAGGAACTAGCTAAATTAAAAGTAGACAAACAATGGGACCAGATGGGATACATCCCAGAATATTGAAGAAACTTGGGGATGTTCTAGCAGCTCCATTGACTGATCTTTTCAATGCTTCTTTAGAGTCAGGAGTGATCCAGAAGACTAGAGAAAGGCACATGTGGTCCCTTTAAACAAAAGTGGAAGTAAGGATGAGGTTGAGAACTACAGGCCAGTTAGTCTGATTTATGTGGTGAATAAATTAATGGAAACCCTGCTACGAGGGGAGGGCTGATAAGTCTGTGGCCTTGTAATGATTCTGAAAGGTCCAGAACTGAAGTGTGCCCATAGCTTTCTGTTTTGTTACAAGGTCAAAAACGTATCAGACCCCTCATAAAACAGAGGATAGTGAGGTTTCTGGAGTCCAATGGATTGCATGATCCAAGGTAGCATGGGTTTACTAGAGGCAGGTCTTGTCAGACAAATCTGATTTCTTTGACTGGGCGACCAGAGAGTTGGACCGAGGGAGAGCCCTAGATGTGATGTACTTAGATTTTAGTAAAGCCTTTGACACCCTTACGCACAGATGACTTATAAATAATTTGAGCAACATAGGGATGGACCCTAAAGTGACTCATTGTGTTAGAAATTGGTTGAATGGGAGGTTACAAAGGGTTCAGGTAAATGGAGCACACTCTGAGGAGAAGGATGTTACCAGTGGTGTGCTGCAGGGATCTGTCATAGGTTTGATTCTTTTTAACATTTGTAAGTGATATTGCGGAAGGGCTGTCGGGTAAGGTTCGCCTCTTTGTGGATGATACCAAAATCTGCAATAGAGTAGATACCCAGGAAGGAATAGATAACATGAAGAGGGATCTAGCTAAGCTTGAAGAATATTTGAGGATTTGGCATCTGAGATTTAATGCTAAAAAATGCAGGATCATGCATGTGGGCTGCAAAAATCCAAGGGAGCAGTACAGTGTAAGGGGTGAAGTACTTTTGTTCACGAAAGAAGAGCGGGACCTGGGCGTGATTGGATCTGATAATCTTAAAGTGGCTAAAGAGGTAGAAAAGGTGATGGCGAAAGCCAAAAGGATGCTTGGGTGCACAGGGAGAGGAATGGTTAGCAGAAAAAAGGAGGTTATAGTGCCTCTATATAAGTCTCTAGTATGACCTCATTTGGAATAGTGTGTGCAATTCTGGAGACCACACCTTCAAAAGAATACAAACAGGATGGAGTCGGTGCAGAGGGTGGCCTCTAAATTGGTCAGTGGTCTTTCTTTTAAAGCATATGGGGACAGACTTAAAGATCTTAATATGTATACTTTAGAAGAAAGGCAGGATAGAGGAGATATGATAGAGATGTTTAAATACCTCCATGGCATAAATGCATAAGAGAAGAGCCTCTTTCAATTGAAAGCAAGCTCTGCAATGAGGGGGCATGTGATGAAAGTGAAAGGGGATAGACTCAGGAGTAATATGTGGAAATATTTCTTTACAGAAAGAGTGGTAGATGCATGGAATAGTCTCCCAGTGGAAGTAATAGAGATGAGGACAGTATCTGAATTCAAGAAGGCATGTGCCAAACACAGAAGGTCTCTAATGGGAAAAAAAGACTATAATAGTTGATATGGAAGTGAAGATTAGATTGGCCATATGGTCTTTTTCTGCCATCTTGTTTTTATGCTTCTATGTTTTGTTGTATTTCTAAATTTCTTTTCTTTCAAGTGTTTTCTTAGAAGTTACACCTTAAGGGACCAATATTTAAAAGGGGTTGTCTCGTTAGCAGGACCTGATATACAGATAAACCTTGCTGAGATGGATATTCAGTAGCACTAACTATTGTACATTGCATAGAGTGCTATGCAATGCTGCGGTATATCAAATAAAATATAACCATAGCCATAACCCCTCTGATAATTCACAGCTCTGTCCAGACAGTGCTGCTGTGGTCTGTGGGTGGGAAGAAGATGGTCCCAGCACTAATCGGGATAGCAGTGATTATCAGTCTGGTAATCACATTATTGCCCAGATAAGTTAGGACAGGTTAATGGCTGTCCTAACTTTATGCGGATTTTCTGTCTGGTTAGTAGTTGAATAGTGCTATTAACTGGATAGCAAATATGGTTGACTATGAAACTGGATATTCAGTGCCGATCGCAAGATAGGCTCTAGTGATGAATATCGAGTTTCAGCTTCAGCTGGTGTGGCCAGACTCTTAAAAGTGCTGACCACCATGACTGAATATTGACCTGTAAATATTTAGTGGGGTTGTTTAAGAAACGCTATTCATGCTTTGGATGTTTGAAAACAGGCATGCAGATGTTTAAAGCACAGAGATGTTCCTAGAGCCATTTTAGAAGCCGGTTCAGCTTTCCCATTCACAGCATAAGGACCAAGTCAAAACGGGGAACATGATGTAAGCATGGCCAGGGAATTCCCAAAACCTTTGACGTCCTTGCCCAGTCTCAAAAATGTCCTGGACATCTCCAGCCTTGTCAAAGGTTATACCTGCTCCAGGCATGAATAGGCATCTGAAAAGTATTGATTGTCAGACAAGCATCCAGAGCACGTGGAGAAGGAGGTACCATGTATCCCCTATATTTAACAAGTTAACAGTGAACACTGATGGGGAATGAAGGCTCAATTTTTCATTTTGCCACACACTGGATGTCCCTGTATGCAACCTAGACATCCCTGCCTGATGGGTTTGTAGTGGGGACAGCTATGTGGATACTAGCATGAGCATCCATGTCAGGGGCATCTATGTTTCTGAAATCTGACCGAGACATAGATGTCCATGGAGATGCCCCTGCACGTTTTGCAATAGACATCCTGAATTGCATTTGGATGCCCCTTCTAAAATGCTACTTTACATAAAGAGAAAATTAATAAAATATATCTTGGCCTTGGCTTTTAAAGCCCTCAAGGATTGTGTCTTCCTTTAAATGAGTTGCTAATTGAAGCCCTATATGCCTTTTCGTTCCCTGCACAGAGGGCTTTAAACTTGCTTATCTGTGTTATTACCTCAAGGAATTGTTCTTAAGAGTGCTTAAAGAGAACTATCTTAGGAACAGCCCCAACTCTGCAGAACTCTTTGCCAGTTAATATCCACTTAGCCACAGATTTGTGAGTCTTTAGGAGACTCTCTTAAAAATGTGACTCTTTGAAATAGTCTCTAGAAGATACGTTTTATTTACGATCACATTTTTAGTTTTGACTTTTCTATAGCCTTAGTAGATTTTCTGAATTACTTCTCATGCTTGTCTTCTAGTAATTGTATGTATGAATTATTTATTCTTTTCTGTTTTATTATGTTTCATCTGATAGGATTTGATTTGTAGTAACAAGCTCTCAGCTCATTTGATGTAAAAGCATGAAATAAAACAATAACCTACCCTGATTTGTAAGAGAAGAAAATGATTCTTGTCTCTTCATTCTAAAGGATTTGCAAAGGGGAAATATGGTATATATATATATAGATATAGATAGATAGATAGATAGATAGATAGATAGATAGACCATATTTCCCCTTTTCAAATATATATAAGGGTCAAGTAAACATTGCTGAAACCTTTAAGCAGTCATTCAAGAAACACTCACTCACTCACTACAGGTTCTAGGCCGGTGTTGGAATGGGTATCGAATGAAAGAAAGTACATTTCTGTTCTGTTATCACAATAAAACTGCAGATTCTTAAATGCAGCTGGGGATGTTTCTGGGTTTTACATCGATTTTACCTCCTCCTCTCCATTTTGTTCACCACTATACATACCAACAGTCAACTGTTTACTCCAGATTTTGTTCCTCCCTACTACTACTACTAAACATTTGCATAGTACTACAAGGTGTACACAGCACTGTACATATAGATGCAAGCCACAGTCTCTGCTCATCAAAGCTTACAATCTAATCAAGATGAAAAAACATCACAAAACTGGGGACTAGAGTATGGTAAGATATACAAGTAGAGGGGAATTCTGTGCTTCTTCCCCTTCTACAGCCGATCAGAATTGAGCTGTACAGAGGTGGACACGACTCTGATCGTGCAAGGGCTAGATGTGCCCACAGGATCAGAACTGGGCCTACAGTCACACGTCCAACTCACATACCCTGCTAACTCAGCCAGGCTCCTGAATGAGACCACAGTGCCATGGCATCCCTTCGCCATGGCACCACAGCTCCATTCAGGAGCCATGATCGCCTGCTTCTGAAAGCAATCTTTATTTCCAGCAGCCTGACTCCTGATCTGGCCTTCCATGGCCAGGGTCAGGCTATGGGAATCCCCCTGCACCCCCTCACCTGCATCCCTGGGTCCCGCGCCACCATCTCCCTCAACCCAGGGGGACATATTCCACCTTCAAGGTGGAATAAGTCCCCCATCTAGATTTGAGGCCCCAGATATACAGGGCTGATCTCTGAATTGGCCTTGTACAACTGGAGTCATGACCCGCCCATGCCCCGCCTTCGCTCTGCCTTCAGAATGCCCCCTCCCGCCCCCATCTAGGCCTCCCCATACAAACCCACTGTTTGAATGGGGAAGATATTGATGGGGCTGGCAGGGGGATGAATAGCAGGGAGGTCCGTTGGGATGTCCATCCTTGCTATTTGAGACAGAATGACCTTCCCCCCCCCCCCATAGTGAACAAGAGAGTGAGGAACATCAGGATCCAAAAGCAGCCTCAAAGATGTGGGTTTTTAGCCTGCATTTCAATAAGAGCTAGAGAAGGAGCCCAACACACTAATTCAGGTAGTTTGTTTCAGGTATATGGAGCAGCATGGTGGAATGAACAAAGCCTGGAGTTGGTAGTGCCAGAGAAGGGCACAGATAAAAAGGGATCTGCCAGAGATGCAGAGTGCCCAAGGAGGGGTGTAGAGTGAGATAAAGAGAGGAAAGGTAGTGAGGAGCCACAGAATGAATGCAATTTCAGGTCAGTAGTAGAAGTCTGATCTGAACGTGGAAACAGATAGGGAGCCAGTGAAGTGAATTGAGAAGAGGAGTTATATGAGCATAGCAACAATTGCAGAAGATAAGCCATGCAGCTGAGCTTTGAACAGATTGAAGAGGAGAGAGATGATTCAGAGGGAGACAAGTGAGGAGTAGGTTGCAATAGTCAACATCCTAGAGAGGGTCTTAGTAGTGTGTCTACAATGGAAGGGATGAATTTTGCTGATGTTATAGAGAAAGAAGTGACGGGTTTTAATTATCTGTTGGATGTGTGCATAGAAAGAGAGAGTAGAGAGGGAGATTCTGGAGGCAAAATTTAGGATTTTAGGTAGGAAGTTGAAATCCAGAACTTCCAGGGTAGCATTCACCGAAATGCTTCCCGTTCCATGTGTAGGACCCAAAAAGCAGGCAGAGCTCTGACATCTCAATGCATGGATGAGACAATGGTGCAAAGAAGAGGGTTTTGGAATTGTTAGTAACTGGGCAACATTCTGGGGAAGGGAGGAGCTTTTCCAAAGGGATGGGCTCCACCTTAACCAGGATGGTACCAGGCTGCTATCATTAACCTTTAAAAAGGAGATAGACAGCTTTTAAACTAGATAATAGGGGAAAGCTGACAGTCACCCAAGAGCACATGGTACAGAATCCTTGAAGGATACTAGCAAAAGAGGGAAGATAGGGCATCCCAACAGAGAGATTCCAATAAACATAAAAGTAACCCAGATACCCGTAAGTAGAGAGTTCAAAGATTCCAAATTGCTCATATTAACTGATAACCAGATTAATATGAATAAAATGCAACCTCTAAAATGCCTGTATGCAAATGCTAGAAGTCTAAAAAATAAGATGGAAGAGCTAGAATATATAGCACTAAATGAAAGGTTAAATATTATTGTCATCTCAGAGACCTGGTGGAAGAAGGACAATCAATGGGACAATGTGATACCTGGGTACAAACTATATCACAATGATAGGGTAGATCCAATTGAAGCTTGCCATGGTAGAGAAGCTTCCATGGTAGAGGGGTTGTGCTCTTTGCTAGGGATGGCATTGAGTAAAAAGGGGAAGGTGATGGCAGTGGGGGTTTACTACCACCTGCCTGGTCAGAATGAATAGATGGATGATGGAATGGTAAGAGAAAGCAGATAAGCTAACAAAAGTTACAACACAGTAATAATGGGTGATTTCAATTACCACTGTATCGACTGGGTCAATGTCACAGCATGACATGCTAGGGAGATGAAGTTTCTAGATGAAATAAATGACTACTTCTTGGAGCAGCTGGTTCATGAACTGAAAAGAGGGCAAACTATTCTGGGCCTAGTCCTTATTGGAACACAGGATCTGGTGCAAGAGATAAGGGTGTGGGGGCCACTTGGCAATAGTGATTATAACACGAACATGTTTGATTCAATAAATGGAAGAAGGATGGCAAGGAAATCCATAGTACTACCTTTTAATTTTCAAAAGGGAGACTATGATAAAATGAGGAAAATAGTTAAGAAAAAATTATAGGCATAGCAGCAAAGGTTAAAGATTTACATTGAGTATGGGTGTTTTTTAAAATTACTATCTTGGAAGCCCAGACCAGATGTATTCCATGCTTTAAGAAAAATGGAAGGAAGGCCAAAAAACTGCCAGCATGGTTTAAAAGCAAGATCAGAGAGGCTGTTGTAGCCAAAAAAGGATCTTTCAGGAAATGGTAAAAGGAGCCAAATTACGAAAATGGCAAACAACATAAGCACTGGAAAGTTAGATGCAAGGCATTGATAAGGCAAGCAAAGAGAGAATTTGAAAAGAAGCTTGCCATGGAAGCAAAAGCACATAATAAGAACTTTTTCAAGTACATTCGGGGCAAAAACCTGTGAGATAGTCAGTTGGACCACTTAATGATAAAGGGGTAAAAGAGGTGCTAAGGGAGGACAAGGCCATAGTGGAGAGACTGAATAAATTCTTTGCTTTGGTCTTTATGGCAGAAGATGTAGTGAAGTTACCCATGCCTGAAATGTTATTTTAAAGTGATATATCAGAAGAATTAAAGAAAAATCGATAAACCGGAAAGGTGTATTACAACTATATGATAAACTGAAGAGTAGTAAATCACCTGGACCGGATAGTATATATCCAAGGGTGTTTAAAAAACTGAAAGATGAGATTGCAGACCTACTGTCATTAAAATCATCTGCAGTACCCGAAGGATGGAATACGCCAATGTATCGCCAATTTTTTAAAATGTTCCAGGGGAGATCCGGGAAACTACAGACCAGTGAGCCTGACAACAGTACCGAGCAAAATGATAGAATCCATTATAAAGAATAAAATTACTGAATCGTGATTTAATGGGAGAAAGCCAACATGGATTTAGCCAAGGAAAGTCTTGTCTTACTAATCTGTTATATTTTTTTGAAGGTCTGAATAAACAGTTAGACAGAGATGAATCGGTTGATATAGTGTACCTGGATTTTCAGACAGCCTTTGACAAAGTCCCTCACGAGAGACTTGACCAAATAAAAAGCCTTGGGATTGGAGGAAGTGCACTATTGTGGATCTGGAAATGGTTAAAAGATAGAAAGCAGAGAGTAGGGCTAAATGGCCAATTTTCTCAGTAGGGAAAGATGAATAGTAGTGTACCCCTCTGTGCTGGGCTCGCTGCTTTTTAACATATTCATAAATGATCTGGAAATGGGAACAACGAAGGAGGTGATCAAATTTTCAGATGATGCAAAATTATTCAAAGTTGTTAAAACACAAGAGGATTGTGAAAAATTGCAATTTCTTCCGTGCCTTTGTGTGTGTTTCTATGATGTTTTATGTAGGAGTGTATCTCCCCACCTAGATTTGTGCGGCGGTGTTTGTTTTAATTATTTTGTCGGCAGATGTTCTGTTTCATTTTAAACGTGGTGCCTTTCATTGTCCCCCCTTTTTTTAGGATATGTTATTAATTTTGTTGGCATATGCATTGTATATTTTTTTGTTTTTGCTTTAAATATGTTGTCCCTCTAGTTCCGCTTTCAATGCTCTATTTTTAAAGAGATGTCAATCTTCATGACGTCATATGTGGGAGGGCAACCCCTTTGTTTTTATCCTCGCCTCCTGCACTTGTGCGGCGTTTTCCCGCTTTAACATTTGTGTTGGTGAGTGTTATGGCTTGTTTGTTTTAAGATGTAGTCCTTCTGGCCTCCTTGTTTTTATATCTTTTTACACAATGCTTTCTATTTTTCTGTTTTAGTGGCATGTCTTTTTCATGCTTTTGAATCCATCCAGTCTGAAATATTTTAAATTTATGTGTTCTTAAACATCTTCTATTTATTTTTCTACTTTTAAGTTTTTTGTGCTAGTTGCCAACTTTACGACAATTTGCATGATAGAGTGCTCTCTATATTTACTTTTTGCACCCGTACGGCGGCACATCGCCTCAATATTTTTGTTGGTATTTGTTTTGCTCTTTTCTCATATGGTTTGCTTTTTTAGTCTATATTTCACAGTTCATCTTATAGTTCCTCCCCTCAGCGTTTTTTCTTATGCAGTGCTCTAGTAAGAAATTGTGGTTAGGGTTATCCCTGCTTTGTATTTACCGCTTCTTTGTACTTGTGTGACGGCCTTCCCGCCACTACAATTCTGCAGGTGGTTGTTATGGTTTGCTTTTTAAAGATCCAGCCTCTTCTCCTTCTCCGTTTTTCTTCCTTCACATTTTTTATCCTTTTGCCATACGGTATGTTTTTCATACCTTCCACTATGTTATTTCTTCTTTACGTTGCAATCCGTTTTCTATTGTTCGATGTTTTTTATTACTTTTTTGATAATTGATAATGACATTGATTTGGTATTGTAATAACAATGTATTTCTTTTAAACTTTATATTGGCTATTCCATATGTTGGTTTATATGCTATATCCTTTGTGACCATGTTTCTGTTTTTTCTAGCTTTTAACTGATACCCTTACTTTATGTAACTTATGTTCCACTTTTTTTCTTTTGAATGTTCTAATTATGTTTTCCTAAGATAGTTTTCTTTTTAATCAAATAATTCCTTATTCTCCTTCTATTTGGAGCTTGCTATAGACAGAGCCATTCCACATCATAGCTCTTCTACCCTCTGATACAGGTTGTTTCACTACATTTTACTTATTCTGATATGTTACATCTATTCAGTTATTTTTTATTATCTGTGATTTTAGTTACAATATTTGTGTGTATTTAATACAGATTGTTTATTCAATATGCTGTTTTACAATACGCATGGTCCCATCCACATTTTTTGTGGTAATGTTAATATATTTATATATTTTATTTGTATTTTATAGATTGGGAAGAGTGGTTTGTTCCACCCCTTTTTACCTCCTTAAGTCCTTTTCTGGTAATGTATTTTATATCTATATGTAAGTTGTATTATGATCATCCTATGTTTTACCTTTCATTCTTTTTCATTGTCATGTAAAAATATATATATTTTTTTTTTTATTGAAAGGCTTCCAAAAGATACATATAAGCAAGAACCACAGAGAACTTCAAAAAAAAATGCAACAGTAACAGCATAACTTCAGGTCACAATAGTATTCTACAATATGCCTTCATTTTTACAATTTTAGAA
Organism: Ichthyophis bannanicus; assembly: GCA_033557465.1. NCBI lineage: Eukaryota > Metazoa > Chordata > Amphibia > Gymnophiona > Ichthyophiidae > Ichthyophis > Ichthyophis bannanicus. The sequence goes on from CM066033.1 coordinate 1,225,357,807, forward strand.
TAAGGAATCGGGAAACAACAACTCCCCCAACCTCCCTAGCCCCGGACCCCCCCCCCCCCAACCTCCCAGTATCCCCGACTATGGCTGATCATTTGTGAAGCACGGAAAGACGATGAGCAAAAATAAAAGGGGGAAAATACACACAAGGGGCAGACTCCCAGTAAAGTACGCATATTCCCCCCCTCCTGTCCAGAGCATTCACGCACCATAACGAGAGACAAAAGGTGCCCACACCAACTCAAAGCGCGCCAAGCGCATCCTACTGACAGCCACCCATCCGTTCCAACCAAGTCCGAAAGGAGGGGGCTAAAGCACGCTTCCAGGCTGCCGCAAGAGATAAGCGGGCCGCATTCAGGCCATGGCGTAGTAGAGCAAGTTGCAGTGTCCGTGCACCTGGCACCAAAGCCCCAAAGAGGAAGATCCCTGGATCCCAAGGTATGCTCACTCCCAGAAGCAATTGTAGCCGGAATTGCACACCCTTCCAAAAAGCGCGGATGCGGGGGCAAGACCACCAAATGTGCCCCAGGGTACCCTGTTGCCCACAATTACGCCAACAAAGATCCACAGCCCCAGGATATATACGTGAGATCCGCGCCGGGGTCATGTACCAACGATACAGTATTTTATAATTAGTTTCACGGGCATTAATCGCGACCAAGCTCGTCCACAAGTGCGTTTCCACCATCTCCCACTGTTGCTCGGTATAGGAAAGATTCAAATCAGAGTTCCAGAGCTCCCTATGCCTCGCAGAGCGCGATTGAGATCCCTGCAGGTGGGCATAGAGGGTGGCCACAAGTCCCCTAGTAGTAGTACACCCCTCACAATAGCGTTCCAAGTCAGTCAGGTCCCGAGCAACCTGGGGGCGAACCAGCCGAGAGCGAACCCAATGCGTCACTTGCGTATATTGATAAAGATGTCCAGCCGGAATGTCAAATTCATCTTGTAGTGTGCGGAAAGACCGTATCCGGCCGCCCTCAAAGAGTTGTCCGACTCGGCTAAGGCCTAGATGTCCCCACTGCCGAAAGACTGTAGTACTCTGCCCCGGCGGGAAAGAAGCATTACCCACTATAGGGGCCAGCGGAGTTAAATCCGCAGCTCGGGACCGAAAGTGCCGGTCCCAGCATCGGAGGGTATGAAGAACATAGGGATTATTGGTGCGTTTACCACACCGAAGTTTGGACCTAGCCACAGCCAGTCTCCCAGTCCCGCTCCCCCCGCCAAGCTCATTTCCAGCTGTACCCATCGCTTGGTGCTGTCCGCAATCATCCACTCCACCCCCGCCCGACACTGGGCCGCCGCATAATACCAATGCAAATTGGGCATTCCCATACCTCCAGAGCACGTGCGGGCATAAAGAACATGTCGCGCCAAGCGCGGACGTCGGTAATGCCATATGAACTTCATAAGCAGCCGCTGCCAGGTCGCCAAAATGGCTTGTGTAAGGGGAATCGGTAAAACTTGAAAAAGATAAAGAAAGCGGGGGACAACCACCATCTTGACTACAGCTATACGCCCGAACCAGGAAAGGAGCAGGCCATTCCAAATCTCTAAATCCCGCCGAACCTGACGGAGCAGGGGATCATAGTTGGCTTTAAAAAGGTCCGCCCGCTCCACAGTCAGGTGCACCCCTAGATAAAGCAAGGCTCCGGAGACCCAACGAAGAGGATAAGCCTCTTGGAGTTCCGCACAGATCGCCCCAGGAACCCCAACATTCAAGATCTCCGATTTAGCATAATTAATCTTGAAACCAGATACCCGAGAGTAGTCCTCAAACAGCTGCATCGCAATTGGAAAGGAAGCAGACGGATCCACCAGGGACAGTATGATGTCATCCGCAAAGAGCGCAATCCGATAATCCGCAAGACCGATATGGACCCCCTGCAAGCCTGAATGTGCGCGAAAACTCTGGGCCAGGGGTTCCATTGCGAGTGCGAAAAACAGAGGCGAAAGGGGGCAACCCTGTCGCGTGCCCCTCCCCAGAGAAAAATATTGCGAGTGTCCCCCATTAATCCGAATGCACGCCTGGGGCAACTGATAAAGGCTACGGACCCAACGGATATAGTTAGGGCCAAAGCCCATAGTCTCCAGGACGCTCCAAAGGTATCCCCAATCAACCCGGTCAAAGGCCTTCTCTGCGTCAATCCCTACCAGCAAAGCGGGTTGCGGTTCCCGCTGGGCCACGTGTATGATCTGCAACATACGCCTAATGTTATCCGCAGCCTGACGACCCGGCACAAAGCCAACCTGATCCGGATGAACCAGGCCCGGAAGGACCCGGTTCAGACGGGCAGCCAGCACAGTAGCAAATATTTTAACATCAATGTTTAACAGAGAAATGGGGCGATAGGACGCCGCATCATGCAAAGGTTTGCCAGGTTTGGGTATCATCACTATCAAGGCCTCACGTTGGGACGGAGGGAGAGAACCCCCCCCCAAGACCTCGTTGAACAGGATGGTCAAGGTGGGCGCTAAGTGTGTCCGAAACTTCTTATAATATTCCGCTGGGAAGCCATCACTACCCGGTGCACTGCCAGTTTTCAGCCGCTGGATCGCACTCTCCACTTAATTCAGAATCTAGCTGAGCTCGATCAGGATCCGAGAGACGTGGCAGCGCGGTCCTCTGCAGGTAGTCCTGCACACGATCCCGATCAAAGGGCTCTGCCTTGTAGAGCCGCTCCAGGTAGTCAGCAAAAAGATCGCGTATCTCCCGAGAAATAACCCTCTTTTGACCCCCAGAGTCACATAGCTCACGAACCACTCGCGCGGACTGCTGCTGCCGAAGACGCAAAGCTAGGAAGCGGCCGGTTTTATTCCCATGCTCATAAAAAGTTTGCCGTAGTTTCCGGCGCTTATTATCTAATTCTTTCTGCAAACACGCATCCAAATTGGCTTGAACAGTCCGCCATTGATGCAGAACCTGCCGCGAGCCGGTTCGGGCGTGCTCCAAACCTAGACGGGAAGACTCTTGCATCAACCGGTCGCGGTCATGCGTCCACATTTTGCGCGTGCGGGCCGCCTCAGCCATGAGTTGGCCTCGAGCCGTCGCCTTGTAAGCATCCCACACCGTGGGGAGGGGAACATCCCCAGAGCCATTAAGCTCAAAAAATTCAGTGATAAAGCGGACGTGATCCTGCACGGCAGCCTGCCGCCGTAGGAACCTCACATCTAAGCGCCAAAGACGTTGATGTTCGCTATACAATCCAGCTGGAAGGGCAAGCCAGCACGGGGCATGATCCGACCAAGTCAACGCTCCATGTCCAGCCTTCACTCTCCCATCCATCAGGCGCTGATCCAATAGAAAATAGTCAATGCGGGTATGAACCTGATGGACCGGAGGGTAGTACGTGTAACCTCTCTCTCCCTCATGAGTGTCCCTCCAAACATCCCGTAAACCCAAATCTAGCATAAAACGTTGAAGGGCTCTTGCTGACCCCCCCACTCCCCCCCCCCCCAGCACGGCCTGTGGAATCCAAATGGGGTACCAGAGGGGTGTTACAATCCCCGCCCAAAACAATGGGACCCCGTGCAAAATCCGCCAGTAAAGCCTTCAATCATGTAAAGAAGGACCCCTGACCTGTGTTGGGCGCATAGACATTAGCTAAAGTTAGCAGGCGCCCTTCCAGACGAATATTCAGAAAGAGCCACCTCCCCAGGGGATCCCGTTGTATCTCCTCAATCTTTAGAGGGAGGCTCTGATGAAATAGTAAGGCTACTCCCCGCTTCTTCTGGCCCTGCGTATCTGAGGCCACCCGCACCTCAGTATATGGGGACCTCTTTAGCCAACCCTGTTTGCAAGCCTGTAAATGAGTTTCCTGTAGATAAACAATGTCCCCCTGTAACGTGCGCAATTCCGAAAACAGCAGTGACCGCTTCCTTGGGGAGTTAAGTCCCTTAACATTTAAAGAGATAAAGCGCACCATGGGTAGCTACAAGCTAAGCCCTCCCATCCTCCAGTAACCCGGGGCATCCCAGGGACATCCTCCCCCCAGCAAGTCCAGGAATTTAGCTATCCAGGCCTACCCTTTCCACCCTCCAGAAGCACAAGCCATAGACCCTCCCCCCAAGCCCAAACATGCCCTCCAGTTCCAGATAACCCCCCCCAACCCAGACCCCCCCCCCTTTCCCGTCAATACCACCTGCCTGTCAAGATTAACACAGGACACGGTAAATTGACCTCAGGCCCCGTTTCCCCCAAGACCCCATGAAGCAGAAAATCAACTTAAACATACAGAAAACATTCCCCGCACTACTCCCCCACCCACCCCGGGTCAGCACTCTCCCCATGCCTCCCCATCAGGACAGTATCATCATCAAAACATTTGCAGAGCATCCGCCGCCCCCTACATGTAGGGTAGTGTGGGCCCAGGTCAAACCCTATCGGTGGCCAATAACACAATAAGAAATATTACTTCCATCAGTTATCCAGAGTGTAAAAGACCCACCCAGTAAGGCTCCCTAAAAGCTCCTCAAGTGTATACAAAGGTCAAAAATCAGGAGGACTTGCCCACCCGAGTCCACTTGGAATGCTGGGACTTAGGAGGCGGCGGATGAGGTTGAACATTATCATCAACTAGTCCCGCCTGGCGTAGGGCTCGCCAAGCTTCAGTATGGTCCTTTGCGGAAATCTTTTTGTTGCCCAAAAGGAAGTTCATCCGAAATGGAAAGGACCAGGAGTAACGAATCCCCTTGCTGTTCAGGACTGTGGTCACTGGTTTCATCTCTCTCCGGCGCGCCAAGGTGAACGTCGAGAGGTCTTGGTAGATGGACCGCTTTTTTCTCCCGGCCTCGCCGTATGAGAAGCTCAGCATCAGTATATCTCAAAAATCTTGCAATGACATCACGAGGCTGATTGTTGGGAGGTTTTCCCAAGGCCCGATGGACTCGCTCTATCTCCATCCCGGAGGCCCGCGCAGCCAGTTCCTCCGCCGGAAGCAACTCCGCTATCAGCAGTTTAAGCACAGTTGGCAAATCTTCTCCGCCCCCAACCGCTTCTGGTATTCCACGAAAACGCACATTATTGCGGCGGGAGCGGTTTTCAATATCGTCAATTTTATAAGTCAGTTCCATTGCTTGCGCCTGTTGCCAATCCAATGCACATTGTAAATCCATCAGGGTCCCGTCATGATCAACCATTTTGGTCTCCACATCCTCTACTCGGGCTCCCAACTCTTTTATGTCAGTCTGTAGATCTGCAACATCTTTCAACAACTCCTCACGGAGCGAACGAAACTCACTGGCTAGCTCCGCAAAACCTCTACGGAGTTCTTGCTTGATTTGAGCAGAGGAGAGTTGCTTATGGGCGTCCAATTCCTCTTCACTTACAGTCTCAACATCAGAACCTGACGGAGGAGATTGCCCACATGGGCTACTCGGGGCCCCAGCCTTACGCTGCAGTCGCTGGGATGAACGCACTCCCTCCCTAGTTTCAGAACTTTTAGCTGTAGCCGCCATCCCCCAGGGCCACTTGAGTCACACAGTGTTGGGAGAGAATTACAGTCAATATCAGCAAAAGCAGAGAGTGCAGGGAGAGAGCGGTGCACGAAGCCTCACAGTCCCGCAAAGCAATCACCTCCACACAGTGTTAGGAGTTAGATGGAATCAATGTCAGCAAGGCCTCAGGGACCGGAGAGAAAGCAGGGCCCTGAGATGGAGGCTGCCTCTGGCCTTCTTGAGGTAATGAGCTGTTAAAGGCAGTGCTCGCGGTGTTCTGCAGGGCTATGGAAGGGCAGAGCACACAAAGTCCACAACCACCAGAGATTAGGCTCCGATAGGAGATCTAAAGCCCAAGAAAACTCTGAAGCACTCTAACAGGGCGCCCACAATCCACACCGCGGATCCAATGCTTCAGCAGAGCACCAGTGTGTGAAGAAGTGCTGCAGACTCCAGCACCATGCAGCCGGTCAGAGGCATGAGGGCATAAAGGGAGAGGGTTTAGCCTCTATGCCTACCCCCCTCAGGGGAAAGTCACACTATCGAGAGGAGGGAGCGGGCGCCAACGAGAGCCATGGGGATTCCAAGCCCTCTCCCCAGACCCAGGAACAAGACTTACACCGGCGCTCCAGCCGTGGGGGCAGTGCTCCACCAGTCGGCGAGTTGTTGCACAGCCTCCAATCCAGCAGCAGGGGCCCGACAGCGCAGCCCACGGGGAATCCCCGCAAGTGTCGTCCGGGCTGCATGAGCCGCCGAAAGCAGCGAGGGGGTCAGTCGGGCCCAGAGCAGGCAGCGCGAAGAGACACGTGGCAGCAGGCCGCACTTCACAAAGGAGCTCCGCGGCTTCCCAGCTTCTTAGAATCGTCCAGCCCGACTCCGGAAGGCACCACTCGCTGAGGTAGACCCAGGGTAGGTAGGGGGAATTAAATGTGCAGCCGTTAGCGCATATTAGCTAGTATTTCAGGGTAGTGGGGACGGAGCTCACTCACAATGCGGACATCTTTCAGCGGGCTCACGAGCGCCCCCATGTAAAAATATTTTTTGAAAAAATATTTTTGATATTAACAATATATTTTATGTACATTATATAATTTTTATATTTGTTAATGTTATTTGTTTTATTCTTTTATATAGAATGAGAAGAGTGGTCTGTTCCACTTCTTTGTATGTCTGTTATTGGCTTTCTCGGTAATGTATTTTATAGATTTTTATGTATCAATGGTTTGTAATGTATTTTTATCTTTTTATGGTTTTATGTTTAACATGTTGTTTATGTCTATTTTAGACCCCTGAGGAAGGCTTCTGGCCGCAACTTTTTAGTTGGGTCTCCAATAAAGTTTTTAAATCATCTTTGCGTGGGCTGTGGTCCTTGCCCTCCGCTCCCCCTGTGTGAAAAATTGCAAGAGGACCTTGATAAATAGGAAGACTGGACGTTCAAATGGCAGATGAAATCTAATGTGGACAAGTGCAAAGTTATGCACCTAGGAAAGAACAACTCAAACCAGTGGCGTAGCGTGAGTTGTCAGCACCCGGGGCAAGGCAAGTAATTTGCGCCCCCCTGGTCTGGTGTGGTTCTCTCCCGCGATCAGCGCTGCACTGTCCCTCCCCCAGATAGTCCCTCGCTCTCTCTTCGCACCCACTGCACCGCACGCCTGGCACCGCCCCCCTCCACAGTGGGCGGCGACCCGGCGGCTCGGATCGGATTCGCACAGCCAGCACTGCAGAGAGCTGCGAGTGCGAGCGCGCCCCCCAGGGCCGGATCTACCTTGAGTGAGGCCCTACGCCAACAAAAACTGTGGGCCCCCAGCAGGGGCGGCCCAAGGGGGGTGTGGGCCTCATTTGCATAAGGGGCCTCATTTGCATAAATATTTGCATAATGTTACCATATACTAACTTTTAGTAAACGTGCCTCTTAATGAGTGTATGGATAAAGAAAGACTAAAAGATTTCTACATTACTATAATCCAGTGCCAACTGCCAGACACATTAGGAACTACTACAAACACTGCCCATTTAGAACCCATAGCAAACCCGCCGTATCCTAACAGCACTACCAGGATTCACAAAGCACCATACTCTACCAATCAAAAGGCAACACTGCAAATATTAAACCAATACATTTCAGAGAACAACAATACATGACCTACTGGGGAAAGAGAACAAGTGGCAATGTCAAATAGGAATTATATAAACAGAACACCTCAGCTCAGTTACACATGCAGAACATAGACCATCACCAAACAAGTAATCACATTTTAGAAACAGGAAGACAATAATTAAACTGGGAATCCCAAAAGCCAAACTTGGAATGTACAACACTGTAGAAATAAAACTATACATTAATTTGCTCTTGTACTAAACAAAGCGCAGACGTTAATGATGCACATTTACCAGAGCTGACGTATTCCAATTAATAAATTCAAAATAAAGAGATATTTTTCTACCTTTTGTGCATTTTTTTCAGCTGCAATTGCTCCAGCCACTTTCTTCTGGTTTCTTCGTGTCTTCTGCTAACTCTCCATCGTCTGCTGTCCATTTGTCCTTTCTTCTCTCTTCTAGTTTTTTTTCCATTCTCTCTCTACATCTGCTTTAACATACTAATCTTTCTCCTTTTGCTCTTTCCTCATTCCTATTTCATCCACTCAAATTTTACCCCTCCATCCTCAATCCCCACTTACTCTCCCAATACCCGGCCAATTGTAGATTTTTTATCCCTCCCACACAAAATATTTTTCCCTTCTCCATTTTACTCTTCCAGCCCCATCCCATTCTAATCCTCCCCCAACATCAGCTCCCTTCTAGTTCCAGCCTCACCCAGCATCCATTCCCTTCTAGTCCCTGCATCAGCCCATTTCCAGTCCCAGCCACCCATCAGCCCATTTCCAGTCCTAGCAACCCCCCAACCCAATACCAGTCCTAGCCCCCCATCAACCCACTTACAGTCCTAACCCCCCATCACCCCATTTTCAGTTTAAGCCCACCCCTATAACCCATTACCAGTCCTAACCCCCCATCAGCCCACTTCCAGTCCTAACCCCATCAACCCATTTCCAGTCAGCCCCCCATAGCCCATTGCCAGTCCTACCCCCCCTCCCATCAGCCCACAGCCCATTACCAGTCCTAATCCCATCAGCCCACCTCCAGTCTTAACCCCCCCAGCCCATTTCCAGTCCTAGCCCCCCCATAGCCCATTACCAGACAGCCCCCATCAGCCCACAGCCCATTACCAGTCTTAACCCCCCCCAAAGCCCATTACCAGTTCTAAACCCCCCCAACAGCCCATTATCAGTCCTAACCCCATCAGCCCACCTCCACTCTTAACCCCCCCAGCCCCTTTCCAGTCCTAGCCCCCCCCCATAGCCCATTACCAGACAGCCCCCATCAGCCCACAGCCCATTACCAGTCTAAACCCCCCCCCAAAGCTCATTACCAGTTCTAACCCCCCCAACAGCCCATTATCAGTCCTAACCCCATCAGCCCACCTCCAGTCTTAACCCCCCCAGCCCATTTCCAGTCCTAGTCCCCCATAGCCCATTACCAGACAGCCCCCATCAGCCCACAGCCCATTACCAGTCTTAACCCCCCCCAAAGCCCATTACCAGTTCTAACCCCCCCTACAGCCCACAGCCCATTAACAGTCCTAACCTCATCAGCCCACCTCCAGCCTTAATCCCCCAACCCATTTCCAGTCCCAGCCCCAGCCCCCCAATAGCCCATTACCAGTCCTACCTCCTCCCCCTGCCTAAAGTAAAATTTAATTTAAAAAAAACCTGCTGGCTGCCGCCGCGGGGCCCCCTCTGCTGCCGCGGCAGCATGGACTGACCCGCGGGGGCCCCCTCTGCAAGCTCGATCCCTCCCTCCGTGCCTCCGTGCCTCCCTCCGTGCAGGCTGTGAGAGGCGCGAAGGGAGACTGTCTCCCTCGCGTCTCTGTTAAGCCCGCAGGGGCTGATGGGAAATTTCCCATCAGCCCCTGCGGGCTTAACAGAGACGCGAAGGAGACAGTCTGCCTTCGCGCCTCTCACAGCCTGCACGGAGGGAGGCACGGAGGGAGGGATCGAGCTTGCAGAGGGGGCCCCCGCGGGTCAGTCCATGCTGCCGCGGCAGCAGAGGGGGTCCCGCGGCGGCAGCCAGCAGGTTTTTTTTAAATTTTATTTTTTAAAAAAAGCCTAACGTGGCGTATAGGTAAATCCGGCCCTGGCGCCCCCCCCCCCATGTTGCGCCCGGTGCGGCCGGCCCCCCCTGCACCCCCCACGCTACGCCTCTGACTCAAACTATGGTTACACAATGCAAGGTTCCACATTAGGAACCACCACCCAGGAAAAATATTTAGGTGTCATCATGGATAATATGTTGAAATCCTCCATCCAGTGTGCAGCAGCATCCAAGAAAGCAAATAGAATGCTAGGAATCATAAAGAAACAAATGGAGAATAATACCAAGGATATTATAATGCCTCCATATCATTCCATGGTGCGACTGCATCTTGAATATTGTGTGCAGTTCTGGTCACCATATCTTAAAAAGGATATAGCAGAATTAGAAAAGGTACAGAGAAGAGCCATCAAAATGGTAAAAGGGGATAGAAGGATACTCCTATGAGGAAAGGCTTAAAAGGTTAGGACTTTTCAACTTGGAAAGGAGACAGCTGAGGGGAGATATGATAGAGGTCTATAAATTAATGAATAGAGTGGAGCGGGTAAACATAGATCAGTTGTTTATGCCATCAAAAAGTAGAAAGACTAGGGGACACACAATGAAGCTACAACAAAACCCATTTAAGACTAATAAGAGAAAATATTTTTTCACTCAACATGTAATCAAACTCTGGAATTTATTGCCAGATAATGTAGTAAAAGCTGTTATTGTGGCTGGGTTTAAAAAAGCTTTGGTCAAGTTCCTGGACAAACTGTCCATAAACCATTATTAAAGAGGACACGGAAAATCCACTGCTTGCCCTGGGAGGAGCACTGTGAAATCTGTGTGCCTTTTAGGAACCTGCCAGGTGCTTGTGGCCTAGATGGGCCACTTTTGGAAACAGGATTCTGGGTTTGATGACACTTGGTCTCACCCAGTATGGCATTTCTTATGTTCTTAGAGTAGAGTCAAAGATGGCCCCAGGGTTGCAAGCTGAGGAAACATGGAGGCGTTGTTGTGTTATCCACAGAAACAGAGAAAGGGGATGGTTTTAAGGGGATGATAAGGAGCTCACTTTTGGCTATGTTCAATATCAGATGGCGGTGGGACATCTAGGCAACAATGTCGGAGAAGCAGGTGGATTCCTCAGGAGATTTCAGGAGCAGAGAGGTAGATCTGAGAGTCATCAGTGTAAAAATGGTACTGAAAACCATGGGAGGAAGTAAGTGCACCCAAGGTACTGAGTATAGAGGGAAAAAAGGAGAGGTCCTTAGACACAGTCCTGAGGTACCAGAACTTGTATTAAAAGTGTGATGGGAGATATAAGAAGAAAACCAAGACAGAACAGAGCCTCTAAATCCCAGTGAGGACAGGATATCGAAGAGAAGGTGGTGATCACAATGCCAAAGGCAGCAGAAAGGTCAAGAAGGATGAGATTGAGTAAAGGCCCTTGGATTTGGCCAGGAACAAGTCACTAGAGACTTGGCAAGAGACATTTCTATAGAATGGAGAGGATGAAAGCCGGATTACAGTGGATCCAGAAGGGCTTGAGAGGAAAGAAAGTTAAGACAGTGGTAATGAATTGCTTGTTCAAGTACTTTTGAAGCAAAGGGGAGGAAAGAGGCCGATAACTGGAAGGACAGATGGAGGCTGATTCCAAAGTGTGCACGCCTGGGCTGTCTGAACACTACAACTTGGATAGGGCAATATTACATTCTGATTCTGCAACTGCTGGATCTGTACGCACCCGTGATTGTGGAATTGGGCAGATAGATTGCTCTGCGTGCATCATATGCTGAGCTGTGAAATATCCTTGTGGCTGCCCGTCCCCAGTACAGCATGTTCTGACTGGCATGCCAGTGCAGTGGTGTCCGGTGGCTAAGGAATCGGCACATCCAGCCAGCCTCACAAAATTGCATGCTCGACCCTGGCCCCCTCAGAATGCTGTCTGCCCATCATCAGGGGCCCACAAGGGCATGCCGTGCTGGCAGGCACAGTCTTGAACCTTTGCTTTGGTGTGCGGGGGGCTGAAGCTCACCAACAGAGCTGCAGCCAGCACTTATTCCACCTTTTGGGTGGAATAGGCTAGCCGTCCAAGTCAGCAGTGGGGTACTTACAGAGGCCTTTCCCGAATGGCTTTTGTATATCCTGGTGCCAGGCCCCTCCCCCTCTCTGCCCTGCTCTGCCTCTTCCCACCAATGTACAGTGCTTCCCGCACAAATGCTGTGTACCTGCAAGGAGCACTGGAGCTGGGATACGGCTGCCGAGCTGAGGGTGAGCTGAGTGGGTTGTTGAATTCTATGTTTATGTTTATTACATTTGATATACCGCTCAAGCCAAAGCATCAGAGCGGTTTACAATATTACAGAAAAGTTACAGAAAATATGAAAAGAACACCATTAATTAGATAGGACAGAATAAGAGATACAGTGATAGTTAAAGGAATAGAGGAGACAAGAAGAAATGTTCCACATAGCATCTGAAGAGGTAGATATCATACCACCAGGTGTTTAAGCTCCCACTCACAACCTCCGCTGTCGACATCACCCCGCCACTGCTCCGATCTCCACAGCAAGCAGAACCAATGTAGCAGCATTTTAAACGGCTCCGCATGGTCCTACGCCTAAGGGCCATGCCAAAGGGCACTCTGGCGAGGCCCTCAGGCACGGGTGTGCCAGTAGAAGTGACAGTTTTAAAGCCATTAAAGGCTGCTGGTATGGGCAGGCTGAAAGGAAAGAGGTGGAGCTCCTGCTCACACACCTCCGATGCTGGCAGGCTGCTGCTCTCCCCGTCTCTGCGCACCAGTGGAAGTGACGGTTTTAAAGCCGTTAAAGGCCGCTGGTATGGGCAGGCTGAAAGGAAAGAGGTGGAGCTCCTGCTCACACACCTCCGATGCTGGCTGGCTGCTGCTCTCCCCGTCTCTGCACGCCAGTGGAAGTGACGGTTTTAAAGCCGTTAAAGGCTGCTGGTATGGGCAGGCTGAAAGGAAAGAGGTGGAGCTCCCGCTCACACACCTCCGATGTTGGCTGGCTGCTGCTCTCCCCGTCTCTAGTAACCTCCTCAGCTTTGGGAACTGTTAACACCTAATCAGGAGTTAGTGGGCCTGATTACCTGAGAGCAGCTGAGGCCTGCATAAAAGGCTCCAGTGCCCTGCCCTGTTGAGGCTTTCCTAACAGGGGCTCTACAGATCAACCAACAGTAAGGATTTGAGGGTTTATTTTATTAATTTGCTAGCTCTCTAACTGGGAGCTCTTAAAAGGGTTTTTGTATATTTTTAAAGCAAGGTTACTTTCTTTTTGGTGCTTTAGTGGAAATTTCCTTGAGCAGAGTAGGTTGTTGAACTCTAGTAACCTCCTCAGCTTTGACTCCCACCCACTCCTAGTGAGCAGTCTTGCTTTATAGGGCACCTCCCCATTTAACAAAGCAATCAATTTGTTATCTATTTCTTTGATTTAAGTCAGAGGTCTGTAGACTACACCAGTAATGATGACAGTGCCATCTCCACTTTCCAACACAATCCAGAGTGCTTCTTCTTTATCCCATGCCCCCTGCATTTCAGTAGCTTTAATATTGCTTTTGACATATAAGGCTACTCCTCCTCCTTTTCCACTTACTCTATCTCTTCTGAATAGATTAGATAGCTATGACTATATCCCATTCATGCGATTCATTAAACCATGTTTCTGTAATGGCCACAATGTCCAAGTCCATTTCCTCCATTAGGGCTTCCAGCTCAGGAACTTTGTTGGTTAAGCTTCGAGCCTTTGTGCTCACTGCTTTCCAGCACTTAACTGGCTTGCATGTATTTTGCATTGATTTTGTTCTACCCACTTCTTCCCACTTGTCATTGATGTGTGAGTAGTATAATGGGTACACTACTCGTCAAACTGATTGACAGGTGAGATAAGGATGACAGGAGCCAATCAGCGTTCACTTCCGGTGTATGTCCCGCCAGGCCACGCCCCTCCCATAGAAGTGAATGGTGATCTAGCCCCGCCCACTCCCACCCCCAGGCGTGGCCACAGCCCCCACTTTGACACGCCCCCACCCCTGCCCCCAAGGATGACATCATCCAATCGGCGCCCACTTCTGGGTTTGTGTCACACCCACAGCCTCCCACCCTCAACCATGCCCCTGCCTACATCATCGGAAATGACATCTCCGGAAACAGGGTGTCATCGGAAATGGACAGTGTCACTTTTTTGCTGACATCACTGGAAACAGGGTGTCATCGGAAAAGGACGGTGTCACTTTTTGCTGACATCAGCGGAAGCAGAGTGACTGACTCCGGAAATGTGTTTTGCTTCTGGTTAATACTGACATCTGCAAAAAAGCAGGAACCCTGGAAAACAAAAAATGCTTTTCTCTCCCCACACTGCCCGAGTTCTTTTTTCTCACAAAGCAGTGCAATGCTTTTATTGCAAGCTATTTAGAACTGATTCTTAACACAGCACATGGGTATACAGGTTTTTCACATAGGCACAACCCCCCCCCCCCCCTTGGTATAGAAGCTTTTCTTTCCAAATGCAATTAACACATCTTTGTTAGAGAAATCAGTGCTGTCCATGTGATAGAATTTTGTTTTTAAGACCTCATGGTTAGAGAGAAGTATTCTGGCAACAGTGTAGTTCAGACTGAAATACAGAGAGAGACCTGAGTTCAAATCCCACTACCTCAGCTATTTATTAGTGGCTTTTGAAAAAAACCAATACAGACAGACAAATCTGGACATGCTTTTACTAGAAATGCTTCTAGGATATGGCAACACGTGATTGGTTGAAACAAGAGACTTGTTCTGAGCATGCTTCTAGGATATGGTAACACGTGATTGGTTGAAACAAGAGACTTGTTCTGAGCTTGCTTCTAGGATATGGTAACACATGATTGGTAGAAAGAACAGGTTATACTTTAAAACACATAAGGTTTATAGAATAAATCCATTCTGAAGATGTTGGCAAAATAAAAAGAATAATCAAAGCACGGCAATCATGAAGGAAACCTTATTGAAGAGCATTTACTATGACCCCAAAGCAATAGGGAGCTTTGGGGGCCTAAATCCTCTACTTCAAGCTGCTAAAAAGCACGATAAATCTGTCAACAGAAACGATGTTGTTAGATGGGCTACAAGACAAGATGCTTATACTTTACACAGACCTGCTAGGGTCCGTTTTAAAAGAAACAAGACGATCGTGTTAGATGTGGATGCGCAATGGCAGGCTGATTTAGTTGATATGGCAGCCTTGTCCCATTATAACAATGGCTACAAATACATATTAACAGTGGTAGACATCCTGTCAAAATATACTTGGGCTGCAAGTTTAAAATCGAAAACCGGCCATGAAGTTGCTAAAGCTTTTGAAAAAATATTTAATCTAGGTCATATACCTGAAAAAATACAGACAGACAAGGGTAAATAATTTTTAAATAGGTCCCTGAAGAATTTATTAAAACAAAGAGGGGTTCATCATTTTGTAACCAATAACGATGTTAAAGCAGCGGTGGTAGAAAGGTTTAACAGGACTTTGAAATCCAAAATGTGGTGTTATGAATAATCTTCGATTAATTCATTTTCCTAGAATTATGTCTGTATCCCCAAGAGAAATGTTTCGGTTGTATCTAGTAGAGGTTCTGGGGGTGTCCTCTGAGTTAATCTCACCTTTGGTTAGAGTATATTATTTGCCTAAGGCTAAAATAACGACGGGTGAGGATATGCTGGGGGGTACTCAGAAACAAGATAATATTTTGAATGTGGCTGAGTTGCTGGAGAAGTCTGAATGTGAAAATCCTATTCCCTCTACATTATTGGTAACCTTTGCCCTCCTATCTGATAGAGAGTGGCTATCGAAGCTTTTTTTTAGAAAAAGGAATTTACCATTTAAAGGTTTAATAGTTAGAGTGTATCCCGATTTAGCTAGGGCTACACAGAAGCGTCAGAAAGAGTTTCTATTGTTGTGCCTGGGTATTCTTCAGTTGGGACTCGGTTTGTTTTTTCTCAAGCATCCATGTAAATGTTTGGTTAAGTATAATTCAATTTCCTATGTTTTTTATGAACCTTCCCAACTTACTGCTTTCATAAATGCTAGGCGTTTGGAGTCCTCGTCGGGGGCCTCTCTTGTTCTCTCATAAATTTATCTGTCAGTGTTGACAGCTGCGTATAATTTCCTTTCACTTATGGTTCAATGTTTTATTAGATTTACTTTTGTCCCCCTTTTTTGTAGGCTAGTGTGGAAGATGCCATTGTCTCGAATAGAGTTGCTGTCAATTTATTTCTAAATATGTTTCATTTTCTTGGATATCTTCCTGTTTCTTCAAGAATGTTGATGTAACTTCTTGATATTTTGTAAAATCCTATAAAAATAAATTTAAAAAAAAAAAATGTGGCGTTATTTTACTACACACAACACCTTTAGGTACCAAGACGTATTGCAGGCTTTTGTGCACAGCTATAATCATAGTTTTCACAGAACAATAAAGACGAGGCCTGTAGATATGACATACACAAATTCTCTGCAGATCTGGAAAAGAGTCTATGGAGATAGCATCAAGCGTAAGCACACCAAGAACCCCTTAAAGAAAGGAGATCATGTAAGACTTTCAAAAACTAAAGGAAAATTTGAAAAAGCTTACGAGCAAACGTGGACTGACGAGGTATTTATAATAACGGACATTTTGAACAGGGGACAGAAAGCGACATACAAGATACATGATTATGACAGTGAAGCCATACAAAGTTCTTTTTATCCTGAAGAATTGCTAAAAGTCACCCCGCAACAGGACAGAATATACCGTATCGAAAAGGTTCTAAAGGTAGAAGGATGTGGCAGGGACAGATTCTACCTCGTGAAATGGAGGGGATGGCCTGTTAAATTTAACAGTTGGGTTAAAGCATCAGAGATTCAAGACATCTGATTTCTTTCTTTCTTTTGAAGCAGCATTAAAATAAAATTTAAAATGAATGATGGTGGCTTTTATATCACACTGCCTAGCAATGCCACAGCAGGTGTTTTTCCCGAAAATACCAGCTCTAATTTTACCATACAACTAGCAAGGCCTTTGGACTTACAAGAACAGTGGGAAGTAGGGCTTGTGGAAATACAATACCGAGAATATTAAGGAAGATCATAAGTATGTTGTCACCTCCTCAGCAGGAAATACACAGCACCACCTTATAGTCAGGAAAGGACATTACTTGACCATGCAGAGTTTAGTGGAATCCATGAACCAGGACATTAGCAACATCTATAAATCGACGGCACCACTAATCATTTATGAACCCCATGCGCGAAGAATCCGAATAAAATCGGAAGATAGGTCTACTATTTATGCGTATGGTGATTTGGAAACCATTTTGGGAATAGAAGCTTATGTTAATACACAGCGTTCCCATTTTCCAGCAGATATCACAGTCGGTTTTAATACCCTCTACCTGTACACAGATATTGTAGAGCACCAGTTAGTAGGTGACAATTTTGTGCCACTGCTGCGCTGTGTTCCAACTAAGGGGTTTAGGGATGAGTTTATCATGTTAACTTATGATAAGCCGCACTATTTCCCTGTGAACAAACAGCATATTTATACAATCACATTTGAAATAAAGACGGATCAGAACAGGCACATCTCATTTCGTCACGGGAAGGTGATCCTTAAGCTTCATCTGCGCCCCCGGAGGGTGACTGTTTTTTAAAATGGTTGTGGCTAAAGACTACAGAGACCGCAAAGCATACAGGCATTATTATACAACACAAGCCGGCTATGGACTTTTAGGATATCATGGAGTACCGGTCATGTATGGGGCCGGTGCTGGCGGTGCTTTTCGCAGCCTCTTTAGAAAAGCTATGCCGTTTTTGAGAAGGGGTTTTGAAATTATTAAACCACACGTGAAAGGCGCCACAAAAAACATAGCCAAGGATGTCATGAGTCATGTCACAACAGATGTTCTAAATAAAATGAACCCGTCTACAGAACAGGCAGGATCAGGACTGGCTGTGATTAGAAGAGCTGTTAAAAGAAAGAGAACCAAGTCTCAGGAGTTACCGCAAGGACCGCCCAAGCCTTTTAAAAGAAAGAAACCCGTGGGTGACAGGTCTCAGAAGAGAAGCACTAGCTCTAGGCAGCGAGATCTATTCTAAAAAGCACCATGGCTTTTGTATACCACGGCTCTGAAGAGTGTGTTAAATCAGAACTGGACCTGCTTCAACTAGCACTGACCCAAACAAGTATCGAAAAAAGTATTTATGTGGAAATTCCGCCATTATCGGCTTTGTCGGAAACAGCCCCTTTGGACTTCTATATCGCTGGTCATGGTGAAGACTACATTGATTTAAATAGTACACTTTTGCACCTGACCTGTTAAATTGTGGCAGAAGATGGCTCGAACATTGATCCGGCAGCCAAAGTAGCGCTGGTGAACTATCCAATCACAGCTCTGTTTAGCCAGCTGGATGTTACCCTGGGAGACCAACTCATTAGCCAGAGCAACAACTGCTACCCCTACAGAGCCCTCATAGAGCTGCTTCTCAATTATGGCGAAGGATCCCTCAAATCACAGTTTACAAGCGGACTGTTTTATAAAGACACAGCTGGGCAGCATGAAGTGAGAGAGATAGGATCTCGCAACGTTGGCTTTACTGAAAGGGCCCAATTTACTGTCTCTAGCCACAAGTTAGAGCTATTGGGGCATTTACATAGCGATCTATTTTTTCAAGAAAAGTTATTGATTAATGGTGTGGATCTCAAAATTAAATTGACCCGCAACAAAAACTCTTTCTGTTTTAATGAGGGGTGATGCCGAAGAAAGTTATAAAATCCTTATCCTAAACGCTGCGCTCTTTGTAAAGAGAGTTAAAGTTTCCCCCGGAGTGCGCCTGGGACATGCGGAAGCTCTGCTGAAAGCTAATGTCAAGTATGCTATTGACTGTGTTGGGCTGAAAGAGTTTAGCATACCAGCCAGAGCCCATGTGACTAACCAGGAAAATCTCTTTTTGGGGCAGCTACCAAAACTCATTGTGCTGTGGTTTGTGGATAATGATGTTTTCAGTGGTAATTATGCTAAAAACCCCTTCAATTTTAAACATTATGATATTAATTTTGCCGCTCTATATGTGGATGGTGAACAAGTACCCGGGAAACCTCTTCAACCTGACTTTCAAAACGGATGTTGTGTAAGAGAATATATGCAACTGGTACAAGCAAGTGGCAAACATCTGAAAGACACAGCATTGCTGATTGACCGTCAGGAGTTTTACAAAGGTTATACCCTGTTGGCATTTGACCTTTCACTGGATCAGGAGTGTGCAGACCATTACTCGCTGATTAAAACTAGTAACCTGCAGGCTGAAATATGTTTTACCGGCGCCTTACCCCATACAGTTGTTTATGGGGTTTTTGACAATGTGATAGAAATTAATCATAGAAGGAATGTTCTTTTTGATAATTCGTGAAAATGAACACCCTGCAGATCTTCTGTATTTTAAAGAAGGATCCCTGTGTTGCAGATTTCTTTTTAGATGTGCTACCCAGCGACTGGTTAGCGGATGTACAAATATCAAGGAAGCCCGTGTGTTTGGTGGTAAATACACACACTCATAACCTACCTGGAGAACACTGGTTAGCCATCTATATATGTGGAGATGGAACAGGGGAATTTTTTGATTCTTATGGACAACCCCCTGATAGCTTATTCTTTCCTACCAGCATTATGAGCTTTTTCAACAAGCATTGTAAAGCTGTTTTATACCACAACAGACAATTACAGCACCCAATGTCTACAGCTTGTGGATATCACTGTGTATTTTTCTTGCACCACCGCTGTAAAGGGGTGCCTTTTGAAAATATTTTAGAAATGCATTCTGAAGATTTAATGCAAAATAATGATATGCTGTTACATTTTGTAAAATGCAACAAACAAACTTTGTGTAGTTCTTTCAGAAATCCGTTTCATAACTAGATCCTTCCCAACACGGCTTCAGGGAAGCACACGGAGTTGACACCGTCCTTACAACCCTCTTTAACGACTTGGTCACAGGAATAAATAATTCCCAACAAGGATTCGTACTCATCTTTCTGGACATCTCTGCCGCCTTTGATTCTGTGAACCATGATATACTCCTACAACGCCTAAAAGAAAAGGGGATTCAAAGCACGGCACTGGAATGGTGCAAATCCTACCTCTCCAATAGATGGCAACAAGTCAAGGCAGGCCACACATCCTCAGAACCATTTCTACAGACCCAGGGGGTGCCTCAAGGTTCGTCCTTATCGGCACTGATGTTTAATATCTACATGCAGCCGATATGTGACTTGATCCGATCCTTCAACGTACAATGCCTTGCTTATGCAGATGACATCCTCCTTTACATGCCGTTCACAATTGACACACCAGTACTCGCCCCGATAATAAGATGCTTTGAAGCTGTAGCTGACTGGCTGTTGACACAAAACCTACGGATCAACCATGACAAAACTGATGTTCTATTCGTCACGAGGAACCGGAAATTCATACCTCCTCCAGCACTACATGCCAACAATGCAGAGTTAAAATCCAAATCTACCAACCGTTATCTAGGCATCACGCTCGATCAGCACCTTGATATGACAACTCATGTAAAAAACGTCACGAAAGCAATATATCATAAGATCAGAACGCTGCGTCACCTTCGCCCCCTTCTGGATTTTACCGATTACCGGACAACCTTCCAGGCATTAATCCTCCCACATCTGGACTTTGCCAACATCATCCTCCACGGACTCTCACAATCAACCTTAAATCCGCTCCGCCTAGCTATGAATGCAGCTGCAAGAGTCCTTTCTGGATCGTCAAGATCTGACCACATAACGCCAATCATGAAAGAACTGCATTGGCTACCATTACGTGCCAGACTCCAATACAAGTCAATTGTCCTTACATTCAAAGCCCTAAATAACTACCCCACTACGCCAATCAGCAAATTAATCCACAGTACCCCTGAAAATAGAAACCGGAGGCCTCAAACAACGAACACCTTAGTAGTCCCCAAGATGACGACAAAATGCACAAAGACAACCTCCAACAGGGCCTTCTCCATATTTGCTCCTTTAAACTGGAATGCCCTTCCCCATGAAATCCGAGGCATTAAAAATCTAGCCCCATTCAGAAAAGCCTTGAAACACCACCTATTTACAAAATTCAACCCAGAGACAATCTGTGGTGAACACTCAATTGACAAACTACCTCCCAGCCGCCCTAACACCCTAACACAAACAGATAATGGTTAGCCTACTCATAAGTCCCACCGCTAACCATCACACGTGTACTATCCTCCCACGAACACACATGTATCAGCTAGAAGAGTTAGAGAAGTGTACATAGTATAAAGTTAGTTTGTATATAGTTTCCCCGGTTTTCTCCATGTTTAATATCCTGTTTCACTGTAAACTCAATGTTACCTGTATGCATTGTAGTATGTTTTGTTCGATGTACACCGCACTGATTATAATAGCGCGGTATAGAAGAAATGCTAAATAAATAAAATAAATAAATAAATAACCAGCAAGTGTGTGTTTCCTATCGTGAATGTTTTGCTGCTTCTAAATAAAAAGTAACCCCTCTAAGGAGGTTTTTTGAAAAAAAAAACCACTGTCTAGTCTTTTATTTATGTTTTTAAACATTTTATTGAAAATACATTTTTACACACTCAGCCACCGGTATCTGTGGGATAATTTACGTTTTTTGTGAGGGAGTAGCTCTTTGCTCTTTATCGGATGCGTGTACATTTTAGTATCCTTCACAGATGGGTTCTCTTTGAGGCGTACCAGTACAACTCTGTTGGCTGCATTACATAGGCCATGTGGTCTTTTTCTGTCATCATGTTTCTATGTTTCTATCTAGTCTGTCCTTCCATAACAACAACTACAACAGTCCACTTTTTACCTTTAGAGATCCTCTGTGTTGGTCCCATGCTTTTTTGAATTCAGTTACTGTCCTCATCTCTACCACCTCCACTGGGAGACTATTCCATGGATCCACTACTCTTTCTGTAAAGAAATATTTCCGCATATCACTCCTGAATCTATCTCCCTTCACCCTCATCCCATGTCCCCTCGTAGCAGAACTTGCTTTCAATTGAAAGAGGCTCTCTCCCTGAACATTTATGCCACGGAGGTATTTAAACATCTCAATCATATCACCTCTATCCCGCCTTTCCTCTAAGGTGTACATATTAAGATCCTTAAGTCTGTCCTCATATGCTTTATAATGAAGCCCATTAATCATTTTAGTAGCAACCCTCTGCACCGACTCCATCCTGTTCACATCCTTTTAAAGGTGCGGTCTCCAGAATTGCACACCATACTCCAAATGAGGTCGCACCAAAGACTTATACAGAGGCATTATCACCTCCTTTTTTCTGCTAGCCATTCCTCTCCGTATGCACCCAAGCATCCTTCTAGCTTTTGCCGTTGCCTTTTCTACCTGTTTAGCTACTTTAAGATCATCAGACACAACGACGCCTAGGTCCCGCTCTTCTTTAGTGGACAAAAGTACTTCACCTCCTATACTGTATTGCTCCCTTGGATTGCTGCAGCCCAAATGCATGACCTTACATTTTTTAACATTAAATCCCAGCTGCCAAATTCTAGACCATTCTTCAAGCTTAGCTAGATCCCTCCTCATGTTATCTACACCTTCCTGGGTGTCTACTCTATTGCAGATATTGGTATCATCTGCAAAGAGGCAAACCTTACCCGACAGCCCTTCCGCTATATCACTAACAAAGATGTTAAAAAGAATCGGACCAAGGACAGATCCCTGGGGCACACCACTGGTAACATCCTTCTCCTCAGAGTGAGCACCATTTACTTGTACTCTTTGTCGCCTCCCACCCAACCAATTTCTAACCCAAGCAGTAACTTTAGGGTCCATCCCTAGGGTGCTCAGTTTGTTTATAAGTCGCCTGTGAGGAACAGTGTCAAAGGCTTTACTGAAATCTAAATACACCACATCTAGAGCTCTCCCTCGGTCCAACTCCCTGGTCACCCAGTCAAAGAAATCAATCAGATTTGTCTGACAAGACCTGCCTCTGGTGAATCCATGCTGCCTCGGATCCTGTAATCCGCTGGACTCCAGAAACCTCACTATTTTCTCTTTCAGCAGCGTTTCCAATAATTTACTCACCACCGAAGTTAAACTAACCGGCCTGTAGTTTTCAACCACATCCTTACTTCTGCTTTTGTGTAAAGGCACCACATGAGCCTCTCTCCAGTCCTTTGGCACCACTCCCGACTCCAACGAGGCATTGAAAAGGTCAGTCAGTGGAGTTGTTAGAATGTCCCCAAGTTCCCTCAGTATTCTAGGGTGTATCCCATCCGGTCCCATCGCTTTGTCTACTTTAAGTTGAGCTAGTTTCTCATGAACACAGTCTTATGAAAATTGTTCAAGATGTCCCTCGCTTCTGTTCTTATTTGTGGGTGTTTTCTGAGGTCCTGCTCCTGGTTCTTCATCTGTGAACACAGAACAAAAATATTTGTTAAGCAATTCCGCTTTATCCTTATCAGTTTCTACATATTCCCCCCCTGCACCCTTGAGTCTGACAATACCACTTTTGCCCTTCCTCTTCTCACTAATATATCTGAAAAATGTCTTATCCCCCCATTTTATTGCATTGGCTATTTCCTCTTCCTTTTGAATCTTTGACTTCTTGACTACTTTGCTAGCTTCTCTAAGTTTTTCCAAATACAGATGCCTGTCTTCCTCTCTCTGTGATCTCTTGTATTTCATGAAGGCCTCCCTCTTTTTCTTCACTTTTTCAGCTACTTCCTTCGAAAACCATAGCGGTCTCCTGTTCCTTTTGCCTTTATTTACCATTTTAACAAAAAGGTTGGTTGCCCTTAAAATACCCCCTTTCAGTTTTGCCCACCGTTTTTCTACATCCCCCAGCTGTTCCCATCCCACTAACTTCCTAAAGTCTAAGATCCTCACCTTGGAATGGATTCTAACAGCCCTAGTCCTAATACTGAACCACACCATCTGGTGATCACTGGATGCAAAATGATCTCCCAGTACAACATCAGAAACACTTTCACCATTGGTAAGCACCAAGTCTAGTATGGCCCCTTCACGTATGGGGTCTGTTACCAATTGCCTGAATAGTTCTCCCTGTAGAGAATGCAGGATCTCCTTACTTCTAGATGATACTGCAGCAGGAATGTGCCAATCAACATCTGGCATATTGAAATCTCCTATCAGTAGCACTTCCCCTTTCCTAGCAACGCTGCGTATGTCTTCAATTAACTCTCTGTCCACCTCTTCCTCTTGTGAGGGAGGTCTGTATATCACACCAATGCAAATAGATTTCTCTTTCCCTCTTTCTAGTTTAACCCACAATGCCGCCTCTCTCCCTTTTAAGCTCTGTCATTCCAAAGCTTTAATAGTAGTTTTTACATATAGTGCCACTCCTCCTCCCCTTCTTCCTACCCTGTCCTTTCTGAATAAAGTATAGCCAGGTATAGTTACATCCCAGTCATGGTTTTCTGTGAACCATGTTTCTGTAACTGCCACTAAATCCAAGTCAGCCACTCCCACCATAGCTTCAACTTCAGGGATCTTATTTCCCATGCAACGGGCATTAATACACACTGCTTTCCATATGTTACCCCTGTTACCCATTTCCATAAAGGTATTTAATGTATCACCTACCTGGGGGCTTTCACTTACCTGGGGGCTTTCTTCACCCATCCCCAACGAATCTAGTTTAAAGCCCTCTTCAGTAGATTAGCCAGTCTACTACCGAAGATGTGTTGACCTTTCTTGGACAGATGGATGCCATCTCTGCTCTGCAACCCTTGGAACAGCATTCCATGGTCTAGGAAACCAAAATGCTCTTGATGACACCATCCACGCAGCCATGCATTCATCTCCAGGATGCGAGCCTCTCTGCCTTGGCCTTTACCCTCAACAGGGAGGATTGAAGAGAACACCACCTGTGCACCTAACTGCTTCACCCTCTGTCCCAGAGCCATGAAGTCACTTTTGATACGTTCCGAGGTATACCTGGCAGTATCATTTGTTCCAACATGGATTAGCAACATTGGGTAATAGTCAGTGGGCTTGATGAGTCTCGGCAAACTCTCTGTAACATCTTGGATTTTGGCACCAGGCAGACAGCATACCTCTCTGGACATCAAGTCTGGTCGGCAGATGGACGCCTCAGTACCCCTCAGAAGAGAGTCTCCAACCACCACTACCCTTCGTTTCCTTCTGGTCACTGATTCTGCAACTTTGGGGTACTTGAACTCTGGTTCTTCCCTTTCCAGGGATGCTTTCACCTCCTCCACTTCCAGGGCTGCATAATGGTTCTTCAATTCAAGGGCTGGAGAAGTTGGATTGGTGATTTTGCAGGCCCTGGTGACTTGTGTCCAACCATCGACATTCTGTTGGCACCCATCTTCTCCTGTGCTGGAGAGCTTGGTTGCTGCAAGAAGCATCTCATCAATGTACTTCTCACTGTCTTGAATGCTCCTCAGCCTCGCCACCTCCTCACCGTAGAGGGCATATTTAATTCGGCTAGGGTTTGCATGAACTCCTCCCAGCTCCTGAGTATTCTTCGTTGTGAAAGAGCTTGGGGCTGCGTAGCCCCACGAACGAGGTCAAGTAGTTTAGAGCCATTGACAGGGTTTCCCCGGTATACAAATGTTCCATTTCCCTCCCAGGATTCCACATCCTTGTTTTTTAACAGTTTTTTAAGCAGCAACTCAGAATTTTTCCTATAGCGCATATTGATGCTGTTTAACACTTCTTGTATTACAGGGTCTGGAGGTATAATATTTTCTAGAGATGCTGCCATTGATGTCTCATCTTGTGCCTGTAGATACAAGTTTATTTTTTCTTTTGCCATATCCCTTTGTCTGTTAAGCACGAGATAGCGCTGTAACATTTCTGAGTAACATTTAGCCTTTTCGTGTTCAGACATACCAGCGTTTTGCAGGATGTTTTTCATTTCTTCATCTAACTTATGAATGGTCATGGTTCTAATGTTTTCATCCCGATCTGGCGGGTTTCTCGAGCGCTCGAGTTGTTGACTAGGGACTATGTACATTTTTTCAGCGTGCTGCATTAGCGGTTTGTCAGAAGCCCCGTTATCAATGGTAATGAAAAACTTAACAGGGGCCCGATAAATCCACCCGACTGACTCACCAATTGCTTCTTTTTTTTTTTAATGGGTTGTCTTTTATCGCACAGACTCTTTATGGCGTGGCACTTCCCTTTTAAAACCTTTATCTGTTGTTGTGAAAGAGGAATGTTACCTTTTAGGGTGTTGAGAGCGATTTCAACTATAGCGGCTACCAAATCATTAGAAGCTGTATTCAGGATGGCTCTTCTGTGCTGCAGAGAGGCTTGAACCAAAAGTTTCAAAAGGGGCAGGTTTCTCTTTACACGGTGAGACATGTTGTCTGAGACACACAAGCATGTATGAAGGGCCGGTTGCATATTCATTTCTTTTTATGTGAGATTTGTGGTTTTTCACAGTAAACCGTAGTCCAATCTGGCGGGAAGATATCCGTCCTCAGTCTGTAAGCCTCAGGCATTGTGTTATTTAAATCCACAACGAGATAACCAAACGGCTTTCTGGTGGCATCCTCGAAGACTTCTAAAAAGAATTTTGATTTTCCAGGGTACATCTGCCTGGCTAGAATGGCAATTTGTAACTTATCTCTAGGATTCTTAAAGAGCACCATGTATTTGGTATTTAAAGTTATAGTTCGGTTTGCTTTGCCTTGGCAGAAAACATTTTGAACAATATAGATGATGCTCAGGTTTCTGTGATGCACATACTTGGTAAAGGCTTTCTATATTTCATCACTTTTACAGGCAGAATCCATTAGAACATCAACAATAACCAAGTTTACTTTATTGGCTGGAAACATTCGTTCGTCATTAAAAGTATCAGGCAGAGTGTCCATAAATGTAATAAAAGGTTATTTATTTAACATTTCTTTATACAGAGGTTGCCAGCAACTGTAACACCACACAATATTGTTAGGCATGACAGTCAATACACGACCAGCGTGTTCTAACAGCTTTTTAACAAAGAAGCTCTTGCCTGAATTGGATGGCCCCACTAAAATACAAGAAAAAGGATGTGACCAGCGCACATCCACCACGCTAGTATCCATAGAGTAATGTGCTAAAGCCATCCTCCAACTTCACCCTTTTGTCATACACAACTTTTTGTGTTTTTTTAATCACACCAGTCTCTATTGTCCAACCCTTTTTGTTTCTTATAATACCAGGTTGCTGTACTCCTATCTTTTTCTGGGATAAATCTGCTGCCCCAGGCTTGTAGTCCAAAACTAGATCTTTCAAACTAGTGAAATTGATTTTCTGGCAGTTTTCTATGTTTAACGTAATCCCTTTCACTTTCATACAGGTCTTCCTGCTTGACAGCTTGTAACCATATGTTTTAGGCCCCACTGATACAAACTCTGTGACATGTTCATCTGAGGGTATCTCACTTGTGAGCTCACCTAAATAATCACCTAAAGATGGGTTCCAATCACCCTCTCGACTTAGAAATATCACAGAATCTGTATCATGGTACAGGCAGCGCTCTTGCAAACTATCTAGAAGATTGTCCAACTCCAGGCGTGCATAAGCCGTTGTAAAACAGGCAATAAAAATGTTGGTGCTACCCGACAATATTCAGCGGTCTTTTGAGTGCCTCCAAGACACACAGGCTGTTTCATCATCAATAAAATCGCATGATGAAACCTCGAATTCAGGAGAAAACATATTTAAAGAGATCATCAGGTTCTCTCACAATTCTTGTGGTAGGCAGGTTTGTTCTTTGACCAAATTTACCCCACAGGGAATTTAAGAAAGGTTTTGCTATTTGACGCTTAGCAGGGTTTACATTAATCTGGTCTGCACGCAAACACACCCCCTCTTTTCTAAAGAAATCAGCTATGTACAAATTTTGTTTTTCAGTATCATTGCACCATCGAGGGTAGCCAGAAGCCTCTTGTTTTTGACAGAGGTGCATTTTGATGTATTCGGAAAATGTCAGACGCTTGCTACCCTTGTCCTTATTAGGCGGTCGCCTAGGGCGTGTGGTGCAAGCTATCTTTGTAAAGAAAACTCTGTAGCCGTGTTTAAGGCAAAATTATAATGATGAGGTTTTATTCCCTTTCCCGTGTGGATTTCTGTTTTTCTCATACAGCAAACAAAGGATTAAACAAACTGTTTCTTCACAGCAAAATAACCAAAAATGCACCGTCTTTCAAAAACAGGTATAACAATGCTCTTGTTTCCTTGATTAACATAAAGAGGTAATCTCATCCGATATACAGAGCGTGCAATCCATTGGGCTATAACCAATGTCCTGATTAGTGCTCTCCCATTGCATCTGCTCAGTGTCTAAACTTGTAAGTGGGTAACACTTTCCACATTTATCATTCACAGAACTCTCTCGAGATGCGGCAGCTCTTGGGGCAAGGAACCTTTCTGTATAAGGGAAGTCCTGGGGACCTGTACTGGAGTCTATTTCTCTGAGGCTTCCCCTTTCCTTCCACCAAGGGTTTTCCTTCCACCAATTAGCCTTTGCTTTTCTAGCTGAGCCCACCTCTTGCCCTCTGGAGAAATTAGTGTACTTAGCTTTGTTTCTTGGATAACCAGATTCCACTCCTTCCTCTCTTAACCAGGCACTTTTACTTGGGCTGTAGCCTGCTTTGCCATGAGAGTTCCCTTCAGCAATTGTCTCGTCAGGGCTGTGGTAACCTCCAAGAAAGGCTTCCTTTCTGCTGTTCCTTACTGCAGGGACACACCCGATGCTTCCTGGTCCCAGCAAGCTCTCCTGCTTGTGACCTATGCCCTCCAGCTGCTTACTCACTCTCCTTGGGACGATGCCCCCTCTGGCTTGGGAGACCTGTGCACGAGCACCTCTCAATGCACCTCCATTCACCTCTCCTCCCTTGCCTTCCAATGCACCTCCCTTTGCACCTTCCAATGCACCTCCCCCTACTGGGATTTCCCAGGCACTTTTATCCTCCTGGCTCTTGCACGTTGTACGTGCTTCCTGACCCAGGTGGACGTGATTAGCTTCCTGGCTTTCTACTGTGTCACAGCCAGTGTAGGGAAAGTTTGTTCTACTATTTTCTGGAACCTCACAACCTGAATATGCTTTCTGGCTTTCTGCTGCGTCACACCCAGTGCAGGGAAAGCTTGTCCCACCATTCTCTGGCTTCTCATAACCTGAACCTGCTTTCTGCCCTTGTGACTGCAAGGTAAGCTCTTCCTTTTTTCCTGTACCCAGGGGTTCTGTGCTGGCCACTGTATCACATATCCCCACCCTTAAGATATTACGGGCTGGGGGACTCATGTCCTTACAGCATGCAATAACCGAATGGGTCTGGAGCTTAACCTTTACCCAGCCAAAAGCCGCTGTCCTTTCTCGCCAGGGTTTCAAAACATTAATGTGGTACACATGACAGCGCCCCCTGTCGGTCTCTACTACGTAGGAGACCGGTCCCTTACGATCCACTATGGTGTAGGGTCCCCTCCACTGGGCTTCGAATTTTGGCCCAGGGTCTGCCACCATTACAACTACCCTTTCACCTATGGCCAATGAACGGGGTTTCTTCCCCCGGTCATAGTATCGCTTCTACTGCTGTTGACTGTCCTGTAAGTGACGCTCAGCGGCCTGCGAAGCTCTCTGTAATCGGGTCCTTAATTCTTGCAGAAACTGCGGTACTCCTACCTCTTCTCCTTTTGGCTCTGCCCACTGTTCCCTTAAAATATCCAGGACTTCTCTTGGGGCACGGCCAAACATTAACTCATAAGGAGACGCTCCCAATGAGGCTTGTGTGTGCTCCCTATTAGCGTATAAAATGAATGGGAGCATTATGTCCCAGTCAGCCATTTTCCCATCCAACCCCCTCCTCAACATTTGCTTGAGGGTCTGGTTAAAACGTTCTACCAACCTGTTAGATTGTGGATGGTAAGCTGCTGTTTTTATGTGTTGTATTCCGAAGGCGTCCCATACCTGCGCCAGGTATCGCGACAGGAAATTACTGCCTCTGTCTGTTAACATCTCCTTCGGAAACCCTATTTCACAAAACAATTTAATTAATTCCCCCGCTATGGTCTTGGCCGAAATGTTTCTTAGTGGCACTGCCCAGGGGAAACGGGTGGCCTGATCCATAATTACAAGGATGTACTGAAATCCCCTAGGGGTTTTCACTAGAGGACCTACTATATCCATCGCCATCCGGCGCACTAGTTCCGATATAGTAGGGGTAGGTATCATAGGGACACCTTTTAGTTTTGCGGCCGATACCCTCTGACACGAAGGGCAGGCCTCGCAAAAGCGTTTGGTCTCTTTGAATACCTCGGGCCAGTAAAAGCGGGCCAATATCTGATCGAGGGTACCTAAAACACCCTTGTGCCCACCCACCGGGTGATCGTGGGCCAGTCTCATAACCACGGCTTTAAAGGCCGTTGGTACCACTAGCTGCTTTCTAACAGCTCCTGTCTGGGGATCATTACTCTCCCGATATAAGATATCTCCCTCCATCAGGAATCTGGGGAGAATATCTCTATCTGACTGGGAGTACTCGAAGGCGCGCTTTAACGCGGGATCTGCCTTCTGTTCTTTTGGGAATGATGGGAATCTCTTGACTAGATCAGCCGGGACCCAGGGAAAACCTAACCCATCCTCGGCTCCAGCCCTCAACTGAGCCCTGTGGTGGCGTTCCTGTCACTTTTC
The DNA here is from genome assembly GCA_033557465.1 of Ichthyophis bannanicus. NCBI lineage: Eukaryota > Metazoa > Chordata > Amphibia > Gymnophiona > Ichthyophiidae > Ichthyophis > Ichthyophis bannanicus. Next base: position 1,225,388,106 of record CM066033.1, read on the forward strand.
TCCCTTACTTTTCTTACAGCTTTTTGCAGGGGGACTGACCAAATCCTCGTGTTGGGGCAGCTCTCCTAAAGTCTCATCTAGGAGCCTATCCTTCCCTTCCAGAGATTCTATCTCCTCCTCTGCAGAGTGGGCAGTGTCCTCCGGGGGTTCCGTCTGCTCCCCTGAACCTTGGACCTGGGACCTTGTAGATACCATCCCCTTTTTTCCCTGTATGCCCTCTCCTAGGCTCTTATAGAAGAGCGGCCAATCTCGGCCTAAAACTAGGTCATAAGGCAACCTGGGTATCACTGCCACTAGGACCTTTCTCCGGGTTCCTAAACCTTTTATCGTAACCCTATAGAGAGGGTAGTAGGTGGAGGACCTGTGCACACAGCATATTCTAGACCTACTCTCGGGTTGAGTCGGGGTGGACACATTACTGGCCTGTAGGAGGCGCCAGAATTTCTTTGAAATCATTGTTTGGTCCGCCCCCGAGTCAAGTAGGGCCTTGGCTACCACACCTTGGACTTCCACTTCTAGGCGAAAGCCTGCCTGCCTGTATTTTTCATCCTTACTCATTAAAGCTGTTCGTACAACACATTCATCCTTCCTGTGACCCCGCCTCCCACATGTAAAACATTTAATGTGTGCGTCCCTAACCTCATTTCTAGGCAAGTTTCCCATAACAGCTGGTACACAAAACATTGGGTCCTTTACTGCCTTTCCAAAATTGGCTACCCCACAAGTTGCCAGCGCCTCTCGGCGGTTTATGGGCTAATCCAGCCTCCATGAACCTTTCCATTAGGTGAGCTGCCTCTCTTGAGGTCTGACAATTCTGCAGAGTCAAAAATGAACGTATCTCGACTGGAACAGCCTCTGAAAATTGTTCTAAGACAAGCATATCAAGTACACTTTCCATGGTTCTCCCCTCGGGAGTGAGCCACTTCCAGACCAGGTTTTGGATCCTTTGACGAAGTGCCTTAGGGGTTTCACCTGGCTGGAGTTGGTTCGCTCGCAACATACGGCGGTATACTACAGGCGATAAGCCTAGTCTGTCCCGTATGGCTGCTCTGACTTCTTCATATTTTGTTGCCTGGGCGGCGGGCATAGCCTTGTACGCCGCTAGGGCTTCCCCCGTCAGGGATGTGGCTAATCTAACCGCCCACTGCTCGTAGGGCCAGCTGGCACTATGAGCTACTCGCTCGAAAGCCTCCAGGAAGTCATCAATGTTATCATCTTTTGTCAATTGTCCAAAGGATAATACCCCACATGTCTGTGGGCCTACCCCACAATAATGTCCCTCTGGTGTCTTCTCTGCCCCTCTCTCCGCCAGCAAAGTCTAAATCAGGTCAGTCAGCAGTTTTAGTTGAGCCTGCATGGCTGCCAATGCTTGCTCCTGGCTCAGCTGGGCTAACTCGCGCTGTTTTTCAAATTGGAGACTGATCCATTGCAGTATCTCCTGTGGACTCTCCATCTCCGAACACTGAAACACAAACAGACAACACAAACACCGGGGAGCGTTTTCATCTGCTGTCCGGTTCCGTTGGAGGAGAGAAGGCTGGTTTCATGGCTGGCGGCTGAGCGGGCAGCCTGCTGACGTCATCTCCAGGCCCTGGTTTAAAGCTCCTGCCTTGCTGCTCTCTTCGGGAGCGTTTTCATCTGCTGTCTGGTTCCGTTGGAGGAGAGGAGGCTGGTTTCATGGCTGGCGGCTGAGCGGGCAGCCTGCTGATGTCATCTCCAGGCCCTGGTTTAAAGCTCCTGCCTTGCTGCTCTCTTCGGGAGCGTTTTCATCTGCTGTCCAGTTCCATTGGAGGAGAGGAGGCTGGTTTCGTGGCTGGCGGCTGAGCGGGCAGCCTGCTGATGTCATCTCCAGGTCCCGCTATAATTTGATACCATACGGCGCTCAGCCATCGGCACGTCTTCTAAGGGGCGCATTTTCAAAGGGGGTTTTCTGCCCCTTGTGAGCCCTTTTGGAGCCGTTTGGAGCTGTGTGCTGTGAGTTAGTGAGTTATGCCAGGAGGCAAGCGGAAGAAGAAACCCCCTGCTGATGAATCTCAAGCAGGGCGATTGAGAAGCATCTTGTCTCTACGCCGTGAACCGCCATTCCAGGTACTGTGCCTCTTGATCCTGTAACTGACGGTGCGAGTCTGAGCTCTTTTGAGCGCACACCCCCGCTTCCCCCGGGTTTTCTTGAATTGTCTGGGGAAGTGTTTCCTCGGACATGGTCCTTAAAGAAGTTTCATGGAGTCATCCCACCCCTTTAGTGGCTAAACCTCCTGCTTCCACTGTTTCTCTTTCGGATGTTTGGACAGTAGTCTCGCGTACAGAACAAATGCTTGTAGAGACTGTTCCTAAGCTTTGTCAATTTACAAGGGAATCCGTTCAGAAGTTTCAGTCTCTAGATTCCCAGATTGGGGCTTGTCGCTCTGTCTTGGTGAAACTTGAGCCTCAAGTTAAAAAGTTTGCGGATTTTACAGCAACTCATGCTAAAGATAGTTTTCTTTTGCATCAGAAGCTGGAAAATCTAGAAAACTTAGGTCGCAGGAAAAATCTTCGTTTGTTAAATTTTCCTATTTGTTCGATGTTGTCTCCTCTAGTGCTCTTTAGGAAATATCTGAAGGATACTCTCCTTTTTCCTCAGGCTGAGTCTTGTTCAGTGACTAAATGTTATTACCTTCCTTTCAATATTTCTGCCAGTCCTGGGGACAAGGATGAGTTGCCCATATCAGATAAGGCTGATTTTAATCTAACAGCTTTTCTGGAAGATACTCAGGATGTGATTACCACTAGGGCCACTCTGCTGGTTACTCTCTCCTTAGAGGATGATAAGATTTCTATTTTGAAGTCTTATTTCAGGAGGAAAGAGTTCCAATTCTGTGGTGACAGAGTATCTATATTCCCAGATGTATCTCGTTCTATACAACTTCGTAGGAAAGCGTTTCTTCTGTTGAAACCTAGAGTACTTGCTTTAGAGGCTACTTTTTTCCTAAAATACCCTTGCAAATGTTGCATTTCATTACACTATGATAAATTTGTCTTTTATTCCTCGTCCGAGCTAGAAAAGTGGATTGTAGATCGGGAAAAGACACGTATTACTGTATGATTGATTGAGGGTTGTGAGGGTACTCTTCTGGCTGATTAGTTGGCTATTGGCCCTTCGGGTCTTGCCTTGTTTTCTTCAGATGTATTTTGAATTGGTTAGTTTAACGTCTCCCCGAGATGTGGACTGGTTTTCTTATAGATTATATTGTATGTATTCTCCTCGACATTTGCTGTATTTCTTGGTTGTAACTGTTTTCACAGTATGACTATGTAAAAAGGTATCTTTATAAATAAAAGTATAAAAAAAAAAAAAAAGACAACACAAACGTCAAGTGTGGCACTTTTTTTTTTCAAAATGCACTATGCTCTGGCTCTGGTGCCTAGTATCTCTTCTCACCAGAATTCACTCTGCCTGTGCCCAGATACTTATTACCTGACTCAGGTGGAGATTCTGGCCTTGAGAAGGTACTCTTGTCTCTCTGGCTTCTGGAATCCTCCGGGCGTGGTCAGCAGCAAACCTGTGTCTTGCTCTCCGGCGCGGGTAATTCTGCTGGTCTTCCGCTGTATTCTTTGTTCAGAAATCCGAAAAACTACGCCATTTGTCAGACGCTTGCTACCCTTGTCCTTATTAGGCAGTCGCCTAGGGCGTGTGGTGCAAGCTATCTTTGTGAAGAAAACTCTGTAGCCGTGTTTAAGGCAAAATTATAATGATGAGGTTTTATTCCCTTTCCCGTGTGGATTTCTGTTTTTCTCATACAGCAAACAAAGGATTAAACAAACTGTTTCTTCACAGCAAAATAACCAAAATGCACCGTCTTTCAAAAACAGGTATAACAATGTTCTTGTTTCCTTGATTAACATAAAGAGGTAATCTCATCCGATATACAGAGCGTGCAATCCATTGGGCTATAACCAATGTCCTGATTAGTGCTCTCCCATTGCATCTGCTCAGTGTCTAAACTTGTAAGTGGGTAACACTTTCCACATTTATCATTCACAGAACTCTCTCGAGATGCGGCAGCTCTTGGGGCAAGGAATCATTCTGTATAAGGGAAGTCCTGGGGACCTGTACTGGAGCCTATTTTTCTGAGGCTTCCCCTTTCCTTCCACCAAGGGTTTTCCTTCCACCAATTAGCCTTTGCTTTTCTAGCCGAGCCCACCTCTTGCCCTCTGGAGAAATTAGTGTACTTAGCTTTGTTTCTTGGATAACCAGCTTCCACTCCTTCCTCTCTTAACCAGGCACCTTTACTTGGGCTGTAGCCTGCTTTGCCATGAGAATTCCCTTCAGCAATTGTCTGGTCAGGACTGTGGTAACCTCCAGGAAAGGCTTCCTTTCTGCTGTTTCTTACTGCAGGGACACACCTGATGCTTCCTGGTCCCAGCAAGTTCTCCTGCTTGTGACCTATGCCCTTCAGCTGCTTACTCACTCTCCTTGGGACGATGCCCCCTCTGGCTTGGGAGACCTGTGCACAAGCACCTCTCAATGCACCTCCATTCACCTCTCCTCCCTTGCCTTCCAATGCACCTCCTTTTGCACCTTCCAATGCACCTCCCCCTCCTGGGATTTCCCAGGCACTTTTATTTTCCTGGCTCCTGCATGTTGTACATGCTTCCTGGCCCAGGTGGACGTGATTAGTTTCCTGGCTTTCTACTGCGTCACAGCCAGTGTAGGGAAAGTTTGTTCTACTATTTTCTGGAACCTTACAACCTGAATATGCTTTCTGGCTTTCTGCTGCGTCACACCCAGTGCAGGGAAAGCTTGTCCCACCATTCTCTGGCTTCTCATAACCTGAACCTGCTTTCTGCCCTTATGACTGCAAGGTAAGCTCTTCCTTTTTTCCTGTACCCAGGGGTTCTGTGCTGGCCACTGCATCACAAAAAGAGATTATCAGATTTTTGCTCGAAATGCCAGATTTCATAGATTTGAACAACCACATACCCTTTTGCAATGGCTAAATTCATCTCCACCGTACACCATGTCCCCACAAAAGCTCTCTCCTCATCCGTGTGGGCACACATTTCCTGATGCCTTGTGTCAGCACACATATGACATGGTGGAAACATAAGCTTACCGCCAAACCGTATGGGTAACACTGGGAAAAAGAGCTTTCGTGGAGGATATACTTTTCCTTTTATAAAACCAAAGTATTTTGTAGGGGGGCCAAATTTGTCATAAATGATTTGTGGATGGCCTATTGGATATTCCTTTGTTTTATTGACAAAAGGGTATAGGCTGGTAAAATCATAGTAGTGTATTTTTTCCCCAGGTCTTGTTTTGTGATACAGGCATATGGCATTTGTTCTACCCCCAAAAAGGGCATCTCGTGGAATCAGAGGTTGCGGTAATGAGGAGTCAGCCAGGAAATCTGCACAGCCCCCCTCATTTTCTTTTACCATCCGCTTCCACTCATGCTCCCATAGACTTATGACCTTGAACCCCCGGCTTTCCAGGAATGCAGTTTTTAGCTGTGTTTTGTAATAAAGAAAACCATAGGTCGTGGCTGTTACAGGATTCTGCTCTTTATCGTTATAACAACTTGGACAGCAGTGATGAAAACAATCATTAAATTCAAAAGTTGTTTCTACCCCATCGATCACTGCATAGCCATCAAGAAAATAAGACCCACCTTTTTTTCGCCACCTTTCAGAGCATGTGTGATCTTTATGTTTTCTTTGACCTCTACATACATCAGCCAATGAATAGAGGGGGATGAATATCTCTTTGTCTGCCGGTGATAGTTATCTGGTGGAATGATTGCCACAGTCTTGGGTTCTAAAAACATTAATCTGAACATAACCATACATACAGTTGCAAGGGTTATATATTGGAAAGGGTGTAAACATCTTGTTAGAATTTCTGAGATGTCACCCTGCTCTACAAACACTTCTTTCTCTGTCATTTTCATGATTTCAGCTCGGTAGAGAACACAGGCCTGCCGCAAAATAGATACATCCTGCTGGCAGTAATAAGCCAACTCTTTTTGCAAATTAAAAGTTTTATGCTGATTGTCCTTGTACCATTGTAAAAATTCCTCTTTTTCTTCAGGCAACATGTTACCCACACCGTAATGTTCAACACCCGGCATGGGGCCCACATAATTTTGATTTTCCAGAGTATTAAAAAAGTGGGGAAAGTACCCCTTGCTGCCTGTAAAACCCATGGCTTGTGGAAGTTTGCTAAGTTTCATAGGCAGGAAATTTAGAGTCTATAAAACGGATAGTCAAAGGTTCAACGGTAATTTGTAAAAGTTTAGCACCTTGAACAAGCAGCCCTGTGTTCATCTTTTCCTTAAGAAGCTGTTTAATAACAAAATACCCGTCATAACCTTTGGAATTATGGGCTATGAAGGTGTAGCCTTTAAATTTTTTGTCACAAAAAATCTGTATAAAGGCAGAAATACATTCGAGACCCTTGAATTCCCAGTTTCTTTCATCATTTAGGTCTGTCCCATATATTTATTTTATTTATTTTATTTAGCAAGCATTTGTATACCGCTCCGTCCAGCAATCAGAAGCGGGTAAGATTACATGGAAAAAGCTGTCGAATCAAGACAGAATAAATTTGATTTGTACATAAAGATTTGAAAGGTTAGCACGTCACGCAGAAAATTAACTACTTCTAAGCTAAGGGGATAATAATTTACATATGTACATTTATACATTACAGGTTTTCTGGGGTGCTGTGGGGGAGTTGCCCCTCATGCGAGTTTAGTACAGGTTGAAATGATTTTGAAATAGGTGGGTTTTGAGTTTCTTTCTAAAGTCTGCTAGATCAATGTTGGCTCGTAGGTCGGGTGGGAGTTGGTTCCATAGTGTCGGTGCTGTGTATGAGAAAGCCCTGTTACTAGTGATTTTTTTGACTGATCTGATATCTGTTGGAGTGTGGAGGGTGTTGGAATTGATGGGTCTCCTGTTTCTGTTGGATGGTTGCAATCTGATTAGGGTGTCGAGGAAGGATGGTGCTATGCTGCGGATGAGTTTGAAGGTGGTCGTCAGTATTTTGTATTTTGTGCGGGCTGCTATGGGGAGCCAGTGTAGCTCAATTAGTACTGGTGTAATGTGTTCAGTAAGACTTTTCCTCATGATGATCCTGGCAGCTACATTTTGTGCCATTTGAAGGATGTTCAGGGTTTTCTTAGGAAGTCCTTGAAGAATGGCCTTGCAATAGTCGAAATGTGGCATGATGAGTGCTTGAGCAACGGATCTGAAGTCGTGGGGATCAATAATATTCCATATGGGTTGTAGAGTTCTCAGTTTGTAGAAGACTGCCCTGTTGGTTTTGTGCAGGTGAGTTTCCATTTTTAGGGCGCAGTCAAATGTAACTCCTAGATATTTTATTTCTTTCTTTGTTTGATGAGTGCTGTTGCACAGGGTTATAGATGTAGGTGGGTCAAAATTTGCTTTCCTTGAGATATACATCACCTCAGTTTTCTTGTGGTTGATTGTCATGCTGCTTTGTTGTAACCAGTTTTGCATCTCGCCAAGACATGTTTCGAGTCAGCTGTAGTCCGGGTTGTCAGTGTCAAGTTGTGTGTACAGCATATCATCGGCATAAATGTGGTAGTTGATTTTATGCTGTGTAAATATTTTGCATAGTGGTTGCATATATACGTTGAAAAGGAATGCTGAGAGTGCAGAGCCTTGTGGTATACCTTGTGTTTGAGAGAATGCTTCTGCTTTTTCGCCGTTGAATTGTACCTGTTGCATTCGGTCTGAGATGTATGTTGTGAACCACTTTAGTGGGGTTCCTGATATTCCTATTGACTTGATTCTGTTTATGAGGGTTCGATGGTTAACTGTATCAAAGGCAGCTGAGATGTCGATGAATAGGAGTATATACATTTTCTTTTTGTTTTCCAGGTCCTTGAGTAGGTTGTTAAGTAGAACTAGTAATAGGGTTTCAACCCCATGATGTTGTCTAAAGCCGTATTGCTGGTCATCTAGAGGAGCATTGTCATTCAGGTGGTCTTGGAGTTGTAATAGGACCGCCTTTTCAATGATCTTTGCTAGGAATGGTATGCTCGATATTGGGCGGTAGGATGCTGGGTCATCTCTGCTGAGTGTACTGTTTTTTAGAATAGGTCTTATGACGGATTTCTTTAGCTCAGTGGGCATGAATCCTTGTTATGTGTAATTAGGGACATGACAGCCTGTTTCTTGCAAACATTCACAATTATAAAAAATATACTTTTCAGATGTTTCAGTTTTACCAATAGGGGTCATAAAACATAAGTGGACGCCATCCCCGGTTAGAGGTTCACGACATAGTTTACAATGCCGGCCCCTGCACTTATGTTTCTTGTCCACATAAGACTCACATTTCTGGCACAGTATCTTAGATAAACATGCCACTTCTTTTTTCAGAGCCAAATACGTGTGTCTATCTAAACACTCTTTAGAACGACATAAGAGTTTGCAATTAGGGCATCTCTGTTGTACGCCAACATTATTCGCACACTCTAGTGTCAAACAAAGATGGCACCACAATGTGCAATTATGATCGTGACTGTACGGTTTCTGACAGTAACTACAGAGGTTGCGCTCCCCATAGAATTTTTTTACATCGGTTATACCATAGAAATGGTCATCGTGTAGCAACAAGAACACAGTCTTAGGGAACACAGGTCTGTCTGATGTCTTAAAACAAACCCATGAATTTGTGTAAAGCACAACGCGTATGTTTATCTTTAAATGCTGTTCAAATATTGCTACATCATCAAGCATGACTTTTCTATGTACCGGCCATCCCAATTCATTATGTAGTTTTTTAGCACCTTCTAACAATTCGACATCTGCCATTTTTACCAGTGACATGAGGGCTGTGAGGCTACCTGCAAAACACAGGTTATTATCAGTGTTATTCAAGTCTATCAAATACATCCTTTTCTTATGAATAATATGGCTAAATGGTATAGTCTTTAAGACCCTACGAGCTCCTCCACCCTGATTTCTTATGACAAGTATGACAACACGGAATATATCACAAATCTGGATTTCTTGTGGCTCTGAAGGAGTTTAGCGATCTGATTTAAGAAACCATCAGCGTCTAATGTTTCTGGGTTTAACTTTCCAGAATACAAGGAATTGTGAAAAAGAGATGAGTATAGATGCACCTGTACATAATCACCAGGTGAAACCCTGCTGCTAACCTCATCCAGAATATGCTGAATACCTTGCTGAATGGAGAATTGAGCCTCAGATAATGATGTTACCCTGTCTAAATTAATAAACCAAAATTCCTCTGAATAAATTACATCATTAAACTTGTCCAATTTACGATCCCACCTTTTCACAAACTGAACATAGTTAACTGGTTCTGATTCTTCAGCGGGGCCTAATGCAAGATTATTTGCTCTGTCCTCTGAAACACTGTGATCAAAGACACAGCTTTCACCACGCTCTCCGTATTCTGTACCGGCGTGTGTAGATTCACCATCAGAAAAACATTCGCTGTGTGATCTTTTCCTATTAGACTTCTCTCCCATAGTCGCTGATTTTCTAACATTTTCTCGATCTGAAAAAGAAAACGTAGGGGCTAATACTTTTTTTTTTCTTTTTACAGCGGCCTTAAAATCTAGGTGCTGGATAAAACCGGAATACTCACTGTTTTGCTTGTCTTTTGGTTTTCGGTATGGAGCTGTTTGCTCTTCTGTACCGGAGTGTATAGATTCACCATCAGAAAAACTTTCGCTGTGTGATCTTTTCCTGTTAGACTTCTCTCTCATAGTTGCTGATTTTCTAACATTTTCTCGATCTGAAAAAGAAAATGTTAGAAAATCTTAAAAATCTAGGCTGGGGATAAAGCCTGAATACTCACTATTTTGCTTGTCTTTTGGCTTTCTGTAAGGTACCGTCTGTTGATTAGGCTGGTCATCTTATTTTGTAGCAGCTTCTTGGTCTAAAATAAAAAAGGTTAAAGGTTGAGGCACATTATGAAGAGCATAGCTGCTGGAAAATTAAAAAACACATGACATACTTTTTAACTTTCTTTGCTGTCTTCGTTTTGTAAGAGAAAGTTTATTTGTAACCCCCGGTTTCTGTTCCTATTTTTAAAGACAATCATAAGAGACAGAAACATTACTTAGCCAATATTTTTAAAAAGTAAGGCTCGGGGAGAGCCAGAGAGACAGCGATTTTGCCCGGAGGTGGCAGGCTCCTGGTCCCGCGGCCCCGACGTCATCGGGGGCTTTCTTTAAAGGTGGAGTAGTGAAGAGTGCTGGTGGGAGAGCCGGAGAGACAGCGATTTTGCCCGGAGGCGGCAGGCTCCTGGTCCTGCGGCCCCGACATCATCGGGGGCTTTCTTTAAAGGCGGAGTAGTGGAGAGCGCCGGTGAGAGAGCCAGAGAGACAGCAATTTTGCCCAGAGGCGGCAGGCTCCTGGTCCCCCGGCCCCGACGTCATCGGGGGCTTTCTTTAAAGGCGAAGCAGTGGAGAGCGCTGGTGGGAGAGCCAGAGAGACAATGATTTTGCCCGGAGGCGGCAGGCTCCTGGTCCCGCGGCCCCGACATCATCGGGGGCTTTCTTTAAAGGCAGAGCAGTGGAGAGCGCCTGTGGGAGAGCCGGAGAGACAGCGATTTTGCCCGGAGGCGGCAGGCTCCTGGTCCCACGGCCCCAACGTCATCGGGGGCTTTCTTTAAACGCTCCGCGGTTGGGCACAGCCGGAGGCGCTAGCTGGGGGCAGCGATCTAAGGGGCAGGATACAAGGGGCATGTTAGGCCCCTTGGGAGCCCCTTGGAGCACCGCAGGAGCAGCGGGCCATAAGTCCTGGTGGCTGTAGAGACTGCGATGGGGAAAAGGAAGAAGAAAGTGATTCCAGTGGCGCAAACAGAACCGATGGTGGGCCCCATGGACAAACATCTTCAGGTAATGGTGGGGGCGGATGTGTCCCTGGATCCTGATTTTCTGGCCTTTCGCTCATCAGTGGCGTCTCTAAGTTCTCCGGACAGGTCTCCACCTTCTCCTCCAGTGTATATTTCCCCACCCTCTTCAGAAACTGTGGGGGACCATGTTCAGCAAAGTACCCCAGTGATTTCTCGGGGAAAGCTGACACCAGTTGCTTGGGTTTCTGTTCCGGGTGTCACAAAGGAGGTGCCTGATGATAAGGTTATCCTGGCTGATATCTGGAAGAGTGTATCTCGTATAGAAAATATTTTAGCTCCCACTGTCTCACAGCTCTGTGGTTTCTCCTCGGAGGTTACCACTCAGTTGTTTGACGTAGAAGAACGGTTAGGGAATATGTCATCTCAGATTACTAAGTGTGAAAATCAGTGTGCTACTCTTAAAGCTATTAGTACTTCTAGTATCAAGGAGAGTTTAATTGTTCACCATAAGCTGGAAATGTATGACAATTTGTTTAGAGCTAAAAATATTAGGTTGTTAAATTTTCCTATTTGCCATTTATTATCAGCGGAAATCCTATTTCGGAAGTATCTTAAAGAATCTTGGGTCTGGCTTTGGCAGACTCGGTTTTGGTATCTAAGTTATATTATTTGACTGGGAGGCGGGTCTCTGTTGGTACTCCTGGGGAGTTTGATACTCTCCAAGGTGGTACTGACTTAGACCTTACTAAATTCTTAGAGGATTCTCAAGATACTATTCTCACTCGTGCTACTTTGATAGTAACTTTTGTATCTGAGTGCGATAAATCAGCTGTTTTCAAGTTGTACTTTAAAAGGTCATCTATTCTATTTTGTGGTGCTAGGGTTCAGATGTTCCCTGATGTCTGTAAGACCACACAACTTAGGAGACAGGCTTTTTTGGCTATGAAACCTCGAGTTGTGGCCCTATTGGCAAATATTTTTCTTCGATACCCCTGTAAATGTTTAGTTATGTTCCAGGGGTCTAAATATATTTTTTCTAATCCTTCCCAATTGCAGTTATTTTTGGATAATAAACAGTCGGGCACCATAACGTAAGGAGGAGGGGGACATTTAGGGTTTGCTGTCATATAAGTTGAACGATTTTGTTCTTGAATTTTCCTGTGTTCTAATTATCTTGTATTTTTCTTCCCATTTAGTGGGCTAAGTGATATGATAGTCAATGTACTTTGTTTTTTTTTTTAATATATATGGATGTTCTTTTTCCTGCTTTTCTTGTTTATGGCAGACATTGGCATCTTGGTTACCTGTATACTTCTCTTTGTAAGTATGTCAAAAATTTCAATTAAAAAAAAAGAAAAAAAGTAAGGCTCATATCTACGCACCATGTCTGAAGAAGAGTTGCAGATGTTACAAGCTATAGAGACTATGTGGTCTTTTCTGGCAGCTGAAATGTACTGTGCCTTTTTAAATGAAATTCTTTGATGGGATTTACAGCCCCCAGACTCTTTAACTGAAACGTCTCTGGATCTCTGGCCTATTGTTTTATGTGTCACCCCCGCCCATCAGTTAATTCAAGCCATTTTTTTTCTTTTTTCGCAGACAGTACATTGTAATAGATGCTGTATATTGTGTATGTGGACCTATGTGGCTAATGCACATTCCCCCATTCCCAGACGCCCTCCACATTCTTATCATATAGCCTATTGTGTAGGACACACCTAGATAATTCACATGTTCCCATTTTACCAGACAACCCATTGTAGGTTTAATTAACTAGGCATTCCTAAAACACACCACACAAAACTGTAGGTTCAAAATGTTTTATTTCAAATAAAATGTTTTCATCTCATGAAATGATTTATTTGAGCATTACATTTTTAAAAAAAAAATATATATATAAAGGCATATATATAATTTTTGTTCATCTGTATGTTCAACTAATAGATACTGGAAATACATACATTTTCATAAAAAGTCAATTTTTTACAGAACATGGTGTTTTTTTAAAGACCGATCTATAATCTCTGTCACAGATTAAACCTTCTACTAGCTCCATATCACAGTCTGCCACAGACCTAAGCAAAATATTGAGCAGGTCCTGGATTTCTACTAGTATTAAAATCTTTGATGAGTTCAAACAAAAAATTCAAATTTTCATAAACTAGGTCAGTTGCTTTCATTTTATGACCAACAATCATGGCAACATTTACAATAGGCCCTAGACACAACCTGTTACAAGTTTTATTGATTTTCTGTTGTATTTCCTTGTGCCCCCACCTCAGGCAATCATGATGTTTTTGCCCTGGAGCATGTATTACACAAGCTGCACAGTCTCTATGCTTAACGTCCTGCCAGCATTTCTTGATAATACAGCACACCATTGCTTGTATAACAGATTTAAATGTGTTTATTTCATCAGGTTTTGAGTTCTCTTTTTGGCTGGCTATGACATCAAATGCCTCCCTTTGATATGTACAGAGAAAGCACAAACAGCGTGGATTGGTTGCCTGTATGTCCTCTAGCTCTTGTAGGAGCGGAGATTCGTTACTTCCCTACAAAAACAAAACAGGGTCAGTGTGAAATTGTGAACCACCTCTTCTATAACACTTTTCTACAAAAAAAAAAGACTTCTCTTACCTCTGCTGATCCTAGTTCTTCCAGTAAACAGTTTGTTTCTATATCTGCCGCAGCGTAATATAATTCTATATCCTCTGGATCCGTTGCATTGTCAGATGTTAAGTCAAGTTTGGTGCCAGAATCGCAGAGTTCTTGAGAGTCAAATAATATCTGCCTATTTGGTAAATCTACAATCTCTGCTATTTCTTGTTCAGGCTCTGCCGGACTCTCCTGTTGTTCAAATGGATTTTCAATCAGTGGATACCCCTCTGCTGCGGCATCACGATCCTTAAGAAAGTAATTAATGTTGTGTGCCCTGTTGGAAATTCTGCTTGGTGTTCCAAAAAGAGCCATTTTTTCTTTTTGAATCTCTGTGTTAAAATGTTCCCCCACACAGGATACACAGCCTTACATCAGGAGCATGCTCAGAACACCTGGAGCATGCTCAGAACAAGTCTCTTGTTTCAACCAATCACGTGTTACCATATCCTAGAAGCATGCTCAGAACAAGTCTCTTGTTTCAACCAATCACGTGTTGCCATATCCTAGAAGCATTCCTAGTAAAAGCATGTCCAGACTTGTCTCTCTGTATTGTTTTTTTTTTTCAAAAGCCACTAATAAATAGCTGTAGTAGTGGGATTTGAACTCAGCTCTCTCTCTCTCTCTCTGTATTTCAGTCTGAACTACACTGTTGCCAGAATACTTCTCTCTAACCATGAGGTCTTAAAAGCAAAATTCTATCACATGGACAGCACTGGTTTCTCTAACAAAAGATGTGTTAATTGAGGTTTAACATTTGTAAAGAAAAGCTCTGCTGCTGCTACCAAAGGGTTAACAATCAGTTCTAAATAGCCTGCAATAAAAGCATTGCACTGCTTTGTGAGAAAAAAGAACTGGGGCAGTGTGGGGAGAGAAAAGCATTTTTTTGTTTTCCAGGGTTCCTGCTTTTCTGCAGATGTCAGCATTAACCAGAAGCAAAACACATTTCCGGAGTCAGTCATCCTGTTTCCACTGATGTCAGCAAAAAAGCGATACTGTCCATTTCCAATGACACCCTGTTTCCGGTGATGTCATTTCTGATGATGTTGGCGGGGCGTGGTTGAGGGTGGGAGGCTGTGGGTGTGACACAAACCCGGAAGTGGGTGCTGATTGGCTAATGCCAACATTGGGGGGCAGGGCGTGGGTGTGGCACAAACCCGGAAGTGGGTGCTGATTGGATGATGTCATCCTTGGGGGTGGGGGAGCATGTCAAAGTGGGGCTGTGGCCACGCCTGGGGGCAGGAGTGGGTGGGGCTAGATCACCATTCACTTCTATGGGAGGGAGCATGGCCTAAGGTGGGGCATACACCGGAAGTGAACACTGATTGGCTCCTGTCATCCTTATCTCACCTGTCAATCAGTTTGATGAATAGTGTACCCATTATACTACTTGTGTGGTTTAAAAGTGTGGCTGTTTCTGATGTTGTTCTGCTTTTGCCAGGAGTGACATCCTGAACTTGTCCTTCCCCATCCATCACCATGATGTCATCCACATAAAAAGGAAAAATAGCCAAAAATAATTTGCATGGAGGCCAATTCTGAATGGGGGACATCCGGGCTGGATTTGCACATGATTCTGCATCTGGGGGATCTAGAGGTTCCTGTGGGTGCAGAATCAGGGCACTTGGACAGGCCGGATGTGCCCCGATTCAGCCCCGCTGTATGTCTAGTAAGATCCCTGGCTAGCCCAGCCTATGCTCCTGTTGGAAGCCCAGTGCCATGGTGTCCAAATACCATGGCAGCAGGACTCCATGCAGTGACAAATATGTTCCAGCTCCACCACCTGATTCTCGGTGGGTTCCTCCAGGACCAGGGCCGGGCAGAGGGACCTCATCGGACACTGCTCCTTGCTGCTAATGTCCTTCCCTGCCTGATTGCCTCTGAGGTGGAATAAGTCCCACGTCCATCTGCTCCCAGCTGGACATACAGGGCCTACACCGGAATAGGCTCTGTACATCTGGGTTGTCCACTCCACCCACTCTCCACCCCATCTCTGCCCCCTCCTGCCCCTAACTGGAGCTCCAAGCACAAAGCCCATGTACAAGCGGGGATCTCCCTGGGCAGAATACATCCCCAGAGAATAGCAGCGGTTGTACTTCCCAACCGGACATACATCCCCGCTATTTGCTATTTGGAATGATCCCCACAGTCTATACATAATGTGCAATTGTAAAAGCACACAAATAATGCTATCTCACAATTAGGGGTTGACACCATTTGACCAGCATGCTGAAGAACCCCCCCCCCCCCCAGTCCATAATCCACCCAGTGACTTTTGAGGACCTTCAAAATATGTGCACACCTCAACTTAAGGCATATAGCCTTGAAAGAGTTTTACTTTTTCATCATTGTTTGTTTTTTTTAATCTTTTTGTGTCTATCTTTTTTTCTGTATAATCTTTTCATGTCCAGTGTTATGTACATTAATGATATCTTCAATCCGCCAACATAGCATTGTTTTTCGAAAGATGCGATTACTTATCTTTCTGTATCAGGTATTGTCTCATGCCTTCTTTAATTCAGATACAGTTTTTTATCTATTCCATGCATCTGCCACTCTTTCCATAAATAAATATTTCCACAAATTACTGAGTCTTTTTCCTTTCACTTTTATCCTATGTCCCCTCATTGCAGAGCTTTCTTTCAGTTGAAAGAGGCTCTCCTCTTGTGCATTTATGCCACCAAGGTATTTAAATGTCTCTGTCTTATCTCCCTCTCCTGTCTTCCAAAATATACATATTTAGATCTTCATGTCTTTCCCCATATACCTTATGGTGAAGCCCAGTGACCATTTTGGTAGCTACCCTCTGTACCGACTCCATTCAGTTGATATCCTTTTGAAGGTGTGGCCTCCAGAATTGTACACAGTGCTCTAAATTAGGTCTCACCAAAGACTTATACATATACACTATCACCTGCTGACCATTGCTGTCCATATGCACCGAAACATCCTTCTGGCTTTTGCTGTCACCTTTTCTACCTCTTTAGCCACCTTAAGATCATCAGAAACAATCACACCCAGGTCCCACTCTTCTTTTTTTTTTTTTTATATAACTTTATTTATATTCCACCAATCAACAATAATAGCAATAACAGAATAATACATCTCCGGGGGGGGGGGGGGTTGTACTCTGATCCCCCCCGTGGGAGCACAGCATAAGTAAACGCACAAGAGGTGGGATTTAACATTTTTACCCCACTACCCTCCCTTCCACCCAACCCCCGCCCACCACCCTCCTCCCCCCCCTCGCTCTCCATGTGCAGTGTTAGCTCCCTTATATCCCTTCTACCCCATGCCCCCTCCATTATGGGCGTCTTCAGCTACCGACCTGCAAAATCTCATTATGGCTTCGAGCCCCCAACTGTTGGATATAGGGCTCCCAGACCGCCATAAAGGCCGTCCAGCGTTTGGCACTGCCCCGCGCCCCCCATCGCTCCGTCAACATCAGCTGATGAAAACAGTTCCGCCACTCCCCAAATGTGGGAGCCGAGGAATCTCTCCACAACCTAAGAATAGGCGCTTTCCCCACCAGACAAGCCCTGCGCATTAGCAAACGTTCCCCTGGTTTAGCTGGGCAAGGAGCAGATATACAATCCAACACTACTAGGGGACCGGACCAACGCAATCTCCGCTGCAGCAACCCCCCTATAAAGGAACAAATCTTTGCCCAATAAGGCTCCAATACTTTGCAGTCCCACCACATGTGTAGCAAGGTCGCCATAGGCTCTGAGCAGCGGGGGCATCGACCATCGGTCGTCAATCTACTGCGCAGCGCTCGCCTCGGTGAGAAGTGAGCTCTAGTGAGGCATTTAAATTGTATCTCCCTCCACCTCATCCCCTGTACTAGCCGTACTATCCTTCGTAGGGCTGCTCGGAGCGTACCCGGGGCCACTTCACCGTCTAGCTCGGCCGCCCAGTCCTCTTCTACCTTTCGGTAATCCAGCAGGGCCTGGAACTGTGCCAATCGGGATTTATATGCAGAAATTGACACCGGCATCTCCCCTCCCAACCCGAAGAATTCGAGGATCTGCGCAGAGCGTTCGATCTGCAAGGCGTCTCGAGTGAGCGAAGAGACATAATGAGTCACCTGAATATACGCAAAGCAATGTCGGGGGGGCAGGTCATATTCCCGACTTAGCGTCCTAAAGGATTTACATTTCCCTGTCACCTCCACTAAGTGTCCTATATTCCTCAATCCCCGCGCGTGCCACTCCCGGAAGGGCATATAGTCTGAGCCTGGGGGAAAGGACGTATTGCCCTGTATTGGGAGCCAACTAGAAGTGTGCCAAGGCATGCCCCACGCTCCGTTAAGATATTGCCAGGTCCGCCTGGCCGAGCTAATGAGCCCACTCCGCACAAGGTAACTAGGGAGCCGGCGATTCTCCCTGTGAAGAGCCCCCATCAACGCTAGCGGGCCCACAAAACATTCTTCCAGGGCTCGGGGTGTATAAAACTCTGTCCCACCCAGCCAATCCCCAAGATGGCGTGCTTGACAGGCCAGCGCATAGGCTTTTAAATCGGGGAATCCCATCCCTCCCTCCTTCCATTTCCCCAGGAGCCGAGTCCACGGTATGCGGGCTTTGCCGCCTTTCCAAAGAAAACTACGAAAACAGGCCTCTAGGCGACGAATGTCGCGACGTAGTAGCCACACCGGCAATGTCTGTAACCAATATAAGGTCCCACTCTTCTTTTATGAACAGAAGCACTTCGTCCCCTATACCCCACTCCCTCGGATTTTTGCAGCCCAAATGCATAACCCTGCATTTTTTTTAGTGTTATATGTCAGCTGCCAGATTCTCGACCATTCTTTAAGCTTCACTAAATCCTTCCTCATGTTATCTACACCTTTCTGAATGTCTACACTATTGCAGATTTTGGTATGAACTGCAAAGAGGCAAACCTTACTCAGTAGCCCTTCCATAATATCACTTACAAAAATGGTTTAGCCACCCACCCATCAGCTGAATATCGCCGCTGACCACTTAGATAAAACACTAACCGAGCAACCCAGATATTCAATGCTGGTGGTCGGATATGACCCTAGCATTGAATAACCAGCTCTAATTTAAAACAGCGATGGCCAATCGTTTACAAACATTGGCCGCCGCCCCATTCAGTATCGGTCTCTAGACTTCTAAGTGTGGCTGATAGGGCACAAATTTAGAAGCCTAACTTAGGAGTTTAGCTTTTTTTGAATATTGGCCCTAAGATTATTGTAGTATAAGATTGACCTTTGATTAATAATTGTAGGACAGATGTCTCTCTCCATACAAAGATTCGACTTCTTCAAGCCATGGTATTTTCAATAACATCATATGGATGTGAAAATGGACAGTGAAAAAGACAGACAGGAAGAAAATTGATGCCTTTGACTTATAGTGCTGGTGGCGAATACTGTGTATACCATGGACTGCCCGAAGAACAAACCAGTCAGTACTAGAGGAGATCAAACCTAAGCTTTCTTTAGAAGCTCAGATGACAAGACTTCGACTTTCATACTTTGGACACATCATACGAAGAAAGAGATCATTAGAGAAAGACATCATGCTTGGCAAGATAGAAGGTCAACGCAAAAGAGGAAGGCCAGCAATGAGATGGATCGATACAATAACAGCAGCTACGGGTATCAGTCTGTCAACAATAAGCCTGACTGAAGACCGAACACAATTTAGGATAGCTATCCAGAGGGTCGCCATGAGTCGACTCCGACTCGACGGCACTTAACAACAACAACAACAGGCCATACTTTAATTGAAAAGATGTCAACATTGGGCCAAATGAAAACTATATGTAAAAACCTATTTAGCATCCCCAACAGATTTTAGCAAAGATATGTTTGGCTTTACATATTTTATTTTTATTTATTTATTTTAAACATTTTATAAACCACCTATTGATACTCCAAAGTGGTTGTACAATAGCACATATAGTACATAATCAAATATATGTAAAAATCTACAAATCCAGCCTCATCTTGATCTTTCAGGGCTTTAAGTGTATACAATGCTATCTTAGGAGGCTTTGCTCTCCATTCAAATCTAATAGAATTCGTATAATTTTCTGCACTATAAAATACATACATTGAGAGAGCCTCACCATCAAATAGAGTCACCAAATGCCACAAAGCCCATATTCTTGTTGAATAGACTCTATAATTTTGCTTGATTTAATCTTAAGAAATCTACACTTGGATTGTCTGCCTAAAATTTGTAAAATTCTTTAGTTTGTGTATACAAATTCAACACTTGAAATTTGTATTGACAATTTTAGCTAAAATATTAATCCTCTGCCCCTCTGTATCCACCAATTGAGATAAAAGCTGAATGCCACTCCATTCTTTTGGGCTGGTGCAAAAATGCACGCCTCAGCTTTTGTTGTTAAGTGCTGTTGAATCAGTGCTGACTCATGGCTACCCTCTGGATAGTTGTCCTAAACTGCGTTTAATCTTCAGTCAGGTGGCTAATTGTTGATAGAGTAGCATTCATAGCTGCTATTATTTTACTCATCCATTTCATTGCTGGCCTTCCTTTTTTGCATTGACCTTCAGCCTTGCCAAGCATGATGTATTTCTCTAATGATCTCTCTCTTTGCACGATGTGTCCAAAGTATGAAAAGTCACAACTCCTCAGCTACATCCCCTTTAAATATAAGGGATCTGAATGAGACAAATGTAGTTCAGACTTCTCTTACTGACTTACAAAGGCATTCATTCTGCTGCTTCTCATTTCCTTCCTCTCTTATGTCTCCCTACCCCTCTTTGGGAACTCCGCTTGACAAATCCCTTCTATCTGTGACCTTCTCTTCCACTGCCAACTCCAGACTACATTATTTCCACCTTTCTGCACTGTATGTTTGGAACAGTCTACCTGAGTTGGTGCATCAGGCTCCATCTCTGTTTCCTATTCAAAGCTAGACTATAAATCCACCTCTTTGGGATCCTGACCCTTTATTCTGCTATTCATCACCCATTTGAGTTAAAACCATCTCTAGTCCTTGTTTGTTTATGTTTATTTTATTTTTATTTATTTTTATTTATTTAACAATTCTTATATACCGCGCTATTTCTCATCAGTGCGGTTTACATCGAAAATCTTTATATACCACCTTTCTCTGTATAGGCAAAGCAGTTTACAGTTAAAACAAATTCAGAAGAGATTAAAAGGAACATCTTAAATCAGACAGGACAGTGTAGAAAAAGAAAAACATCCCAGTTATTATCATAGTAACACAGTAACATAGTAAATGACGGCAGATAAAGACCAGTATGGTCCATCTAGTATGCCCAGCAATATGACAGGAGTAGGTGCACCCCTTCCCATGTCTTTTAGGGAGTAGGTGCACCCCTACCCATGTCTTTGCTTAGTGGTGCACCCACCAGGAGCAGGTACCCCCCTCCCCATGTCTTCACCCCTCCCCATATCTTTGTTTCTTTGTTTGTTTAGGGGTGAACACACCGCTCCTCCCCCCATCGCTCCATGTAGGACACCCCTATTTGTTGAGAAATTAGATGGTTCAGTTTATTTTGATTTAATCTTGTTGCTATAAAGTGATCCACAGTGTCTGTCCCAGGCCACTTTGAATTCCGTCACTGTGTTTGTCCCCACCACCTCCATTGGGAAGGCATTCCAAGCATCCACCACCCTTTCAGTAAAAAAGTATTTCCTGACATTGCCTTTCAATTTACCACCTTGCAGCTTCATGTTATGCCCTCTAGTTTTATAGCTTCCCCGTCTCTTGAAGAGGTTTGTTTGTTCATTATTTCTCTTTAAGTATTTAAAGGTCTGAATCATATCTCCCCTATCCCCTATCAACTGATTAAGGATGAAAGCTCTGAAGTAGGATATCATATCTATGCAGATGAACTAAAAGCCTCTCCTAGCATATGCTGCAATGGGATGGCTATAGTTAAAATTGAAATCAAAACCTGGCTATATGCCTCCTTTACAAACCTCCTTCTACTGACCACAACAATCTAACATTAATCCTCGAATCAGCCTGCTCATCTTCCTTAAAGAATCCCCACATCATTTTAGGCGATTTCAACCTACCATCACTCCATTACACACAAACCACATTAAGCCTTGACTCAATGGCTGATATGGGCTTTCAACAGATAATAAATATGCCCACTCACACTAAAGGCAATACATTAGACCTAGTATTTCTCCCGAAATCAGCTACAGGGAAACCTTTCTACTCACCTCCTCAAACAATGCAAGTCCCATGGTCTGACCATTACACAATTACTGTAAATTCACCCTCCCAATGCTTCCTCCCTCCCCCATCACAAAACACGATACCCCCCAAAAAAACATGTTAGACACCTCGATAAGGAAACCTTTCTGCAAGACATAATATCTCAACTAAATACTTTGCTAAGATAAAGGGCGCGGGCAGGGTCCCGGCGACCGGCGTTAACCGGGTGCTCAGCCCGGCGCGGGACTCTGGAGGGGGAAAGGGGGGATGCTGGTTGCGAGGTGGACGCTGGCGCATCCTTTAAAATGATTGGCTCTTGGTGCATGATCGCTAGCTCAGGAGCCAATCGGAGGAGGCCTGTGCATGTGCTCGGCCGGTGGAGGGGTGGCTGAGCACATGCGAAGGGAGCCGGGTGTGTGGCGACCCACCCGCCCACCCGTAGGGGGAGCGGGGGGTTTGGATGCTTAGGGGTGTTGGAGCGTGGGGGGGGGGGGGGCGGCGGGACCCCGGCGGTGTCCGGGGTCCGGAGCCTTAGGCCAAATGGGGCGTGGGCGGGGTGCCCACGGCCCGGACAACCCCGGGTAGACTTTTGCTAGTGATATGGCGAAGTCGGACAGGGGCTTTAGAAATTTGGCTGGCGGAGGTGAATGCGGCCAGTGCGGAGGCGAGGTCACTTTGCTAATAATACGGCTGGTGACACATCGCTCCATTTGAGGGGGTGGGGGGGCAGTTTTGATTCTTCTGGATTAAGCTGTTGTTTGCATGTGATAGATGTTAATTTGGCAAATAAAGCTGCGACCAGTTTGTTACCCAATAATGGTTGTCTGTTGTATTTGTGAATGGTAAGCGGAAGGGGGGGGGGCGGGGGAAGGGTCTGTGAAGGGGGGGGAGCTAGATTAAAGGGGGGTACGAGAAGCAGACAGGGAGCGCCGGGTACAACTACCCGGTTACAGACCTCAATGATACCCTAAACAAATGGAATACCATAATAAAAGATGCTGCAACAACCACAAATACACACATACAGTAAGAACTACCCACAGACCATATGAGAAATGGTACTCATATGAACTAACAAAATTTAAAAAAGGATTAAGGAAAAATGAACATAGATGGAGATCTACCAAAGCTCAAGAAGATAAACTGCTCTACATGACATCCTTGAACAACTACAAAGAAGCACTCGATAGTGCAAAGAAGGACTATCACACTAAAATCCTTACTAATCCCTCAATCTCCAAAGAACTCTTTGAAGTTGTCAAATCCCTAACCAAAACATCACAAAATGAAGCAAACAATATTAACATTAAGCCTCAAATACTAGCCAACCACTATGCAGACAAACTAAAAAGAAAAAACATGGTAGACACCACTCACTCCCTCAAGCCTCCCACAAACCATAACACATGGCACATTTTTCATCTAATAGAGCAAAAACCGCTACTAAGCACAATCACCAATATTAACACCACTACCTCCCCACTAGACCCCTGTCCCATTGCCTGGATTAAGGCATCTAAAATTGAACTAGCTCCTTACCTCCTCCATATGGTTAACCAATCCCTCCACCAAGGAATCATGCCAAATGATATCAAACTCACCATGATTCAACCAATCCTAAAAAATAAAACCCTCATTAAGGAAGACCCTAGCTTCTACAGACCCATAGCTAGTATTCCTTTTGTATCTAAAGTAATTGAGAAAATTGTCCATACTCAACTCCATGACTTCATAGACTTAAACTAGATGACCAACAATATGGTTTCTGTCCATAACATGGGGTCGAAACACTTCTAGCTCTATTTGACACTCATTCGTGGCATGGATGATGCCAAAGAGGCATTCATTCTTGTATTCTTAGACATCGCCTCCGCATTTGACAATGTTGACCACAATGTCCTACTCACAAGACTAGACCAAATTGGAAAAAAGGGTTTAAATCATACATTTCTGACTGCAAGCAACAAGTAAAAGTAGGACAAAAGACATCCACAACCTTCAGATAGGAATAGGGAATACCACAAGGATCCACCCTCTCAGCATTCCTATTCAACCTATACCTACAACCGATCTGCAATATAGTCAGAAAATTTAAAGTAGGATATCATATCTATGCAGATGATATCATGTTATATCTCCCCAGAGAAATAACGAATCCCATCCAACACATAATGTCAACTTGCATCAAAGAAGCAGAGAATTAACTTCAAGAAAACTGATGTACTATACACCACAAGAAACAAAAACTTTACCCCCCCCCCCCCCCGACACTCACCAGTGTACTTCCAGTGAAAAAGGAAGTAAAATATTTGGATGTTACACTTGATCAATCCCTCAGCATGACATCACACATAAAACAGACAACTAGAACTATATTTTTCAAATTAAGGATCATACAGCACCTAAGACCACAACTTGACATCCATGATTTCAGATCTGTGGTACAAGCCCTAATCACCCTGCACTTTGACTACTGTAATAGCTTATTACATGGAATACCAAAAAGAATTTGAACCAACTTTAAATGGCACAGAATGTAACAGCAAGAATCATCTGTAAGGCCCATTTAACACATTACATCCATTTTATGCAAACTTCACTGGGTACCAGTAACAAGTAGAATAAAATATAAAACAGTTATGATCACATTCAAACTACTGGATAACATAGCATCGTCATTCCTTACAACCCAAATTAACCATACAATAGACAAAAGATCTAAAAAAGGACGCACACAGAACACTCTTCTAGTCCCACTGACCTTCCGAAAATCAAAATAAACCACAAGCAACAGAGCATTCTCATACATCGCCCCCGTACTCTGGAATGCACTACCAGACACATTGCGATCTATGAAAGACCTCCAAACATTCAGAAAGGAACTCAAAACACTACTTTTCATTGAACATTATT
The DNA here is from genome assembly GCA_033557465.1 of Ichthyophis bannanicus. NCBI lineage: Eukaryota > Metazoa > Chordata > Amphibia > Gymnophiona > Ichthyophiidae > Ichthyophis > Ichthyophis bannanicus. The sequence continues at coordinate 1,225,412,710 of CM066033.1, forward strand.
GTAAAAATGGCATAAATCCAACCTAAAGCCACACAACTTGAACCTCTCAAACACTACTGACACCAGGTGAAATTACTTTCAACTCTTAAATGCCTTAAACTGTAAACAAGACAAATGTAAAACTGTAAACTTGACATATATAAAAACCTGTAAATAGTTCAATAGGTAAATAGTTGTGTTTAATGTTCAAACTTTGACATTGTTCTAAGTAACATGTTCGCTTATTGTAAACTGCCCTTGATTTTGGGAAGGGGCGGTATAGAAAAATATTGCAAATAAATAAAATAAATAAAAGGAGAAATTATATAACAGAGAAACAGAAGAAAGGAAAAGATAAAACAAGAGATTTTAGCTCTCCCTCTCCCTTGCACCAGTGAACCAATTTATACTCCAAAAGCTTGTTGAAATACAGTAGGTGAGTTTTTAATTGGGTTTTAAATTTGGGATAAGATGCAACTTTTTAATCCCAGAAAGTTGAATTTTAATACCGGCGTAAACAACGTTACAATAATCTAAGCTGAAATCACAAAGTTAAGAAGAGAGGTCAATGAGAAGAAAGGCTGCATCACATAAACAACTTCAATGCATTGCTCCAAACCTGCTGCAAACAAGAAGGATTTAGAGATATAGGTGACTGGAGAAACATATGGGTCAGCAAGAGACTATACTGTACTGATGGATTACATCTCTCCGCCACAGGGAAAAGGATCCTAAGTGAGAAATTTAGGCAGTATGTGGACAGGCATTTAAACTAGGGAAAGGGAGTGATGGATGCACCTAGGAAAGTTATGCACCTAGGAAAGAACAACCCACACTATAGTTACACGATGCAAGGCTCCACATTAGAAACCACCACCCAGGAAAAAGATTTAGGAGTCATCGTGGATAACATGTTAAAACCCTCCGCCCAGTGTGCAGCGGCAGCCAAGAAAGCAAATAGAATGCTAGGTATCATAAGGAAAGGGATGGAGAATAAAACAAAGGATATTATAATGCCTCTGTATCGCTCCATGGTACGACCGCACCTTGAATATTGTGTGCAATTCTGGTCACCGTATCTTAAAAAGGACATAGAGTTATTAGAAAAAGTACAGAGAAGAGCCACCAAATTGGTGAAGGGGATGGAAGGCTACTCCTATGAAGAGAGGCTAAAAAGGTTAGGGCTCTTTAACCTGGAAAAGAGACGGCTGAGGGGAGATATGATAGAGGTGTATAAATTAATGAATGGAGTGGAACGGATAAACGTGGATCAATTGTTTACGCTATCAGAATATAGAAGGACTAGGGGACATGTAATGAAGCTACAGGGTAAACTATTTAAGACAAATAAGAGAAAATATTTCTTCACTCAACGTGTAATCAAACTCTGGAATCTGTTACCGGAGGATGTAGTAAGGGCTGTTAGTATAGCTGGGTTTTAAAAAAAGTTTGGACAAGTTCCTGGAGGAAAGGTCCATAAACCACTATTAAAAAGGGACCCAGGATATCAATGCTTGACCTAGTACAAACACTGCAGAACCTGTGTCTTTTGGGGAAACTGCTAGGTACGTATGACCTAGATTGGCCACTGTTGGAAACAGGATACTGGGCTTGATGGACCTCGGTCTGACCCAGTATGGCATTTCTTATGTTCTTATGTTCTTATGGAGAAAGTCAAGTTCAGTGCCTCTCTCCCAGCAAAAACAAAACAACATTGGAGACAGCCACACTTTTGAGCAATACATCAATGGCAAACGGGAAAGGGTGTGTAGACTAAAATCCATGCAACAGGCAGGCAAGCCATTCAACAAATGCTGGAAAGCAATGAGTACAAATACTTGAAGCCTAGCCAACAAAGTTCCTGATCTGGAAGCCCTAATGGTGGAAATAGACTTGGATATTGTGGCCGTTACAGAAACATGATTTAACAAATTGCATGAATGGGATATAGCCATAGCTGGCTATAATCTATTTAGAAGAGATAGAGAAGGTAGAAAAGGAGGAGGAGTATCCCTGTATGTTAAAAGCAATATTAAAGTTGCTGAAATGCAGGGGATATGGGGAAAAGAAGAAGCGCTCTGGATTTTGTTGGAAAGAGGAGATGGTACTGTCATCCATACTGGTGTGATCTACAGGCCTCCAACTCAAACCGAGAAAAATGGATAGCGAATTGATTGTTGATATTGCAAAGATAGCCATGAAGGAGGAAGTGATCATATTGGGTGACTTTAATCTACCCGATGTGGATTGGCGTGCTCCTTCTGCAAATCTGGAAAGAAGTAAAAAAAAATTGTGCATGTCTTCCAAGATGCATTACTTAGACAAATGGTGATGGAACCGACCAGGGAGAGTGCCGTGCTGGATTTAGTGCTCACCAATGCAGATAGTATGTCAAATATCTAGGTGGGTGCCCATGTGAGCAGCAGCGATCATCACACGGTGTGGTTTGAGATAAAAGCCAAGATGGAATCCAATCAAAATCATTGACTTAAGTAAAACAGCCAAGTACCAGAAGGAGGAGTTGGTAGGGTGGGAAGGGATAAGGGAAGTGGAATTGCAAAGGGCTAAACTAAAGGAGGCAATAAAAGGTGCAATAGATACATATATAAGGAAAGTAAACAAAAACAAGAGGAAAAGGAAAAGGATAAAGAAACCTATTTGGTTCTCCAAAGAAGTGGCTGCACAAATAAAGGCAAAAAACACAGCTTTCCCAAAATTCTGAAGCTCACAATCAGAGGATCACAGAAAAGAATACAAGATCAAACTAAAAGAGACAAAAAGAGAAATAAGGATAGCAAAATCAAAGGCAGAGGAAAAGATGGCTAAAGATGTGAAGTGTGACCACAAAACCTTTTTCAAGTTTATTCAGGAGAGGAGGAAAATCAGAGGTGGAATTATAGGACTCAAACGTGCTGGGAACAGATTCGTAGAAAGTGAAATTGAAAAAGCGAAAATGCTAAACAAATAGTTCTGCTCTGTTTTCACTAGAGAAAATCCTAGAGAAGGACCACCTGTGACTGACAAATATACAAATGGAAATGGAGTACATAACACACCATTCAGAACAGATGATGTGTTAGAACAGCTTGCAAAACTGAAAGTGGACAAGTCTATTGGAACAGATGGGATACATCCCAGGATACTGAAAGAGCTCAGAGAGGTTCTTGCAGGGCCTTTAAAGAATGTTTTTAATAGATCCTTGGAGACAGGAGAGGTTCCACAGGACTGGAGAAGGGTTGATGTGGTACCTCTTCACAAAAGTGGTAATAGGGAAGAAGTGTCAAACTACAGGCCAGTAAGCCTTACCTCGGTGGCGGGAAAGGTAATGGAGGCGCTCCTGAAAGAGAAAATAGTGGACTTTCTCGAAACCAACAGGTTGCATGATCCGAGGCAACATGGTTTTACCAAAGGACGATCTTGCCAAAGAAATCTGATTTGAGTTCTTTGACTGGGTGACCAGAGAACTGGATCGAGGGCATGCGATGGATGTGATCTACCTGGATTTCAGCAAAGTCTTTGATACTGTTCATCATAGGAGGCTTATCAAGAAACTCAGCAGTTTGGGGATGGGTCCCAAGATGGTGAACTGGATCAGAAATTGGTTGACAGACAGATGACAGAAGGTGACGATAAACAGAACTCACTCGGATAAAAGGAAGGTGATTAGCAGTGTGCCCCAGAGTTCAGTCCTGGGACCGATACTGTTCAATATATTCATGAGTGATATTGCTGAAGGACTGAATGGAAAAATCTGTCGTTTTGCAGATGACAGCAAAATTTGCAACAGAGTGGACTCCCCTGAAGGAGTGGTGAACATGAGGAAAGATTTACAAAAGTTGGAAGAATGGTCTCATGTTTGGTATTTAAGATTTAATGTGAAGAAGTGCAGTGTCATGCACTTGGGAAGCAGAAATCCAAGGGAATTGAATGCGATAGGGAGCAAGAGATTGGTGTGCACGGACCAGGAGAATGACCTCGGAGTGATTGTTTCTGATGATCTCAAGGTGACAAAACAATGTGATAGGGCGGTGGCAAAAGCCAGAAGGATGCTGGGTTGCATACAGAGAGGAATTGTCAACAGAAAGGAAGAGGTACTAATGCCGTTGTAAAAGTCGCTGGTGAGGCCTCACTTGGAATATTGTATTCAGTTTTGGAGACCGTATCTTGCAAAGGATATAAAAAGGCTGGAAGCAATTCAGAGGAAGGCGATCAAAATAATTTTGAGCCTTCATCAGAAGGCTTATGAGAAGAGACTTGAAGACCTAAATATGTACACTCTGGAGGACAGGAGGGATAGGGGAGATATGATTCAGACCTTTAAATACTTAGGGTATTAATGGACAGACCAACCTCTTCCAAAGAGGGGGAAGCTGTAAAACTAGAGGGCATAACATGAAGCTGCAAGAGAGTAAACTGAAAGGCAATGTCAGGAAATACTTTTTCACTGAAAGGGTGGTGGATGCTTGGAGCGCCCTCCTGATGGAAGTGGTGGGGGCAAACACAGTGACAGAATTCAAATTGGCGTGGGACAGACACAGTGGATCCCTTTATAGCAACAGGATAAAATCAAAATAAGCATAACTATCTTTTATATCTGAACAAATAGGGGTGTCCTACACGGAGTGGTGGGTGCACCCTTAAACAAAGGCATGGGGAGAGGTGACCTGCACGGAGTGGCAAGTGCACCTACTCTTGTCGCCTTGCTAGGCAGATTAGATTGACCATACTGGTCTTTTTCTGCCATCATATACTATGTTACTATGTATTGAGGAATGGATGAATAGTATGACATTATCAGAGAGCATAAAATGATCTCTGAACTGTAGACATGATACAAGGTGAATTGCACCAAGGTAGAGGTTAGCTGAATAGGAATACCATCAATTGAGGCACTCTAGATGGTGGGGCTGAGACCCCTGTAAACTGAAAAAGGATTGAGTTTCAGACAATTAGATCAAAACCAAGAAGAAACAGAAGTCAAAGTACGATTAATAGAGGATAAGTCTGCGACGCTGTCCATGTTTAGACCTGTTCCAAACAAGAACAGCCATCAGGAAAATGCTTGTTGTGGCCTTTAAACATCAAAAGAGTATTGAGAAGATGGAGAGTTAAGCAAATAGCCTAAAATCAGAATGAACAGGTCCTAACCTACTACTTTAACCATTAGGCCATTAGATGTTTCTGCAATTGTTCTGTCTGTGATTTGGTTATCATGACAAAGGGTGTATTCACGCATCCTTCTATTTCTATTAAAGTTCCACTAACCAGCTTCACTACTTGTCAAACAGAAAATCTGATATATGTCATTGTCCTTGCAATTTGTTATACATAGGAAAAAACACTAGAAGTATTAAAATAAGGATTATTGAACACCGAAGTTGTATCAAACGTAGTGGTCTGCAGAAACATCCCGCGGCGCCGCTGGGCTCGGTCCCGAGGCCGGCGGAGTAACCGGGTCCCCGGGGGCCGAGCCCGCTGGTGTTGTGCTGGGGGGGGTTTTGATCGGCTGGAAGTGAGCCGGCGCCATCAGCATCGCACCCACGCTGTGACGTGGGGCGAGCCGATTGGGTCCGGCGGCTGGGGAGGCGGTGCCGACCAGGAAGCATGGGAGATCGTCGGCGTGTGATCTCCCTCTTCCTGCCGTGGCCGGCGAAGAAAACAGGTGTCCCTTCCCACCCGCCCTCGTGTTATGTTTTTGGGGGGCATGCGGTGGGGGGGGAAGAGGGGGTGGGTCTTGTCGCAGCTGGGTGGGGATGAGTGGTGTTGAAGTTGTGGGAGTGTGTAGGCGGGGTAGTGAGCTGGCGCTCGCCAACCCGGTGGTGCATTGGTGGCTGAGGCCACTTTGCAGGGGAGCGGTGTGCTCCTTAGTTTGGGAGAGACATCACTGTTGGGGTCTCTGCCCGGAGGAAAGCAACTGGAGCCGGCCTTTTCTAATAGAACGGCGAGGCGGGCGGAAGGGGGAACGGGGGGTGGATGATGCACCACCTTGCTAAAAATGGCTGGTGGCGGGCATCATCCGGATTGGGGTGGGGGGGGGGAGTTGTTGTGTGGAATTAAAAGTTGAATTGGCCCTTGTTGGGTCGGTGTTGGTTTATGGTTATGTAGCTGCGACCAATAAAGAAACATTGTTATGCCAAACCTCATTGAGATTGTGTTTTGTGTATGGGGCATCGAAGGGGGGAGGGAACGGGTGGAGTGGTGGAGCCGAGATGTGGCTGGAGATACGATGTAGTGTGCGGGGAGGTCCATCCGGATACCTCGGGTACTCTGGTTGAACACTGGACATCTAAGAGACACAAGATCAGTGACTTGAAATATCTTGTCCTACCGCAGGTCCATCCATATTGGTGAGGAGGGAGCACCGAGCAGACACTTCTGAGGCTTGAAAAAGAGTTTATTTTTCAATTAAATACATTATTCCCTTCAGGCCTCAATCAGGATCTTGATCTTTCTCTTTTTTAATAGGAATGAATGAGATCTCCTTCCACTTCTTTTATTTCCCAGTCATTTTTAAATTTGTTTGCTACTATTTGGTGCCTTTTAATTGTGTTTCGATGTACCTGTAATTGTTACTAGTATTTTAGTTTTAGTTATTTATATATATTTTTTAATTCTTTATTATTTCATACTCCCTGTCATCCCCTTTCCCCTTCCCCTCCCTCTTCTTCTGCTTTCCTTCCCCTTTCCCTTCCCCCTTCCCTTCCCTTCCCCCTTCCCCCTTCCCCCTCCCCTCATTTCTCTTTCCCTCCCTCCCCTTCATCCCCTTCCCCCCACCCCTCCCCCCCTTATATGGTATCTATTTATTTGTCCATCTGTATTTATTTATTTATTCATTCATTCATCTATTTATTTAATCACCTTTTTTAGGGCTTATGAAATTGTATGTGATTATTTATTTGATATTAGGGGTTTTACTAAGATATGTTCTTTAGATTTAGTCTCCAAAAAGTCATCCCAACTCTTGGGAGCAAATCACATTTTATGGGTTTGTGGTTTTTATAGATTGGTTTCCATTCTGGGTTTGTTTTGGAGAGTGTAAGGTCTGTTGGTTTTGCTTTATTATACAATATTGATTTTACTTGTCTTTTTGTTTGATTCTTGGTAGCTTTTATATGACCCAATTGCTGTTACATTTTTATTTAGGGTGAATTGTTTTGACTTTTCATTTCACACTTTTCGTTACAATGATTACCCTCTGTGATTCCTGTGGGATCCCAAGATTCTTCATTGATGGTATTATTTTTATTGGCTACCCTTACTGGCTCCCCTTTTGGCTTTCCATGTGGTCAACATCTCCTGAGCACCTCTCGATCTGATTAACATATTCACAATCATTTGACGTCATGTCACCCCATTGTATTTAAGCTGTCCCTGTTTGGCTTTTGACTTTTGTTTGAATTTTTGCAGCATCGATTGAAGCGGGTGCAGTTCATTGTAAGTCTGGTCTTTGTTTCCCATTATCATTTTCAGTGTATCATCACTCTGCCCTGTTTGTGGGTTTCAATCTTTTGCTTTCCACCAATCGATCCAAAACTCTTCTTCTTTCTATGCATTTGCACATTATAGATTACATTTACTTGCCTTTATGTGCAATTCATGTCATTCCTGTTCCTTTTCACCCCTATATCCCTTCTTTTCTGTTTAAGATGACTCTGAATCGTTCCGTTTATCATATATCAATGACGCTTTAAGCGCTCTACATTCTATTTTTTGCTTTCTGATTTCACTTTTAAAATTCTTGCGTCTAAAGTTTTAATAGCATGTTTTGGAATATATTTTACTTTTCATCTTTAACTAATTCCCTTGTGTTGTTATTCATTGTTGTTGGACATGATCTTTTATAGTAAATGTCATGTCTGTGCCAATCCATTTTACCTAGTTCAAATACCGGCTCTGCTGCTGTTTTTAAGAATGTGATTAGCGCTTTAGGGAACATTTCTTTCTGATACATATCATATTTCCATACACCTCTGCAAAGTTCCCATTTCTCATATTGTCAGATATTGTATACATCCATATTTTTCACATGCTTGATCTTCAAATAACAGTCAATCTATATGTGCTAGTTCCTACTCATTTTATGATCCACTATTGCTACCTGCTGGTTTAACCAGTTTGCTCCTGGGCACCCCTCTCCTTTTCCACAGTTTGTCCTCCTGTACCTTTACAATTTGTTTTTATTTTAGTTTGGATGATATTTACAATTGTCACATAATGTACTATATCCCTTTTTTATTCTTAGTTGTCTGCATTCTGTTTTCTTACCCTTTGTTGGTACATGACATTTGATTTCCAGCTTTTGGTGAGTTTTTATCCTCTTGTTGTTTTATGTATGGTTTATAATTTACATGTATGTTACTTTATTTATTTGGGCTATTGACAGTACATGTTTTTTAACATATCCATTGACCTTTTTTAGATGTTTTTATGAGTTACATTTGATTTTAATTTGTATATTACTATTTTTACTGTTATTACCATTATCACTTTTATGTAATTTTATTCTTTTATCTTTGCGTATTTTAATGAGCATCAACTCATCTTTGCTTCTAGAATTATAATGTTGATTATGATTACTTATTTATGTATTTTTATGTCCTTAGTGGTGATAGTCCTCTGAAGAAGGCCAGATTGGCCACAACACGTGTTGGGCGGACCCCGAATTAAACTGTTTTTCCTTCCAAGGGACCTTGTTTACATGCTTCTGTTTGTGATATCCCCATAGACAGCCATACTAGGTATGTCCATGTTTGTGAAATTGTGTCTACACATGCATTTGTTGCTTTTTTTCAGACAATCTGGCTTATGCATCCCAGATTGTACTTGGACATGCTTTGTAAAATGTGCCTTCACATCTTCTTCATTGTTCTTAGGTGCTTTGAGTTTCCTTTTCACTTAAAGTCCACAATGGCCGAATCCACAACCAATAACTACACCTCTGCTATTTATATTCTATCTTGAAATACAGCCATTTTCTCAACTACAAATTCTATCTTTATCTTAATTTGCTTAGTGGTTCTGTGTTGTGACAGTTAGACTTCACAGCTCACCAAGACTGAATCAGACTGCACTTGATCCTTCTTCGTGAAAGTCATCTTTTCTGGCATGGGGGGGGGGGGGAGGGAGAATCTTTTTAACGTTTTTAAACTCCAGAAGCCAGCACATAATTAGAATCTGATTTGGATGCTTTGGCAGTAGCAATCATGTACTAGTAGTAGGAATCCCATAGTTTTGATCAAAGCTTGCTTAGTAAAAAGCTGCAGGGCACGTAATCATCTTTGACTCCTCCCTCTCCTTATTTTATTATTTATTTATTTCTTTATACATTTTTCTATACCGCCTCTTCCAGAGATCAGAGGCGGTTTACAGGTAAATAAAACGTTAATAATAGCAAGCTATTATTATTTTTACAAAGAACAATTGTAGAACATTTTAACAATTTAACTCTTAACATGAAACAGATGGAACTGGTTGCAAATTAATGCCGCACCCTATAACTAATTACATTCAAAATTACATCCTTCACACATATCCAACTGATTGCTAAAACCTGTCATTTCTTTCTCTATCAAACGCAAAAAAAAAACCATCGGAGTCACCTGATTCTACAGCAGATGAGGACAGCCAGAGGCGCCCTGACAATTGGCCCAAGACAACTACACTAATTTCAGTAACTTCATTATAAAGAAAATACTATTTAGGGATGGCATAAAGAGAATATATAGCACTTCTCTATGACAGGGTTTTCCAAAGCTGAACTGGAGGCATACAATGCCGGCTCAGTTTTCAGGATGTCTGTAATGAGTATGCATGAGATCATAGGCCTTAGAATGGGGTGGGCCACATGGTCCTGGCCCACCAAATTTTGGCCTACCAGCCGTGAGATGGAATCTCCATGGGCAGACAGCCTGCATTGAGGCCACGATTGTGGCCTTCCCTTCCTGTTTTGCCATGGGCAGAAGAGAAGGGAATGGCCTTGATTGTGGCAAAGACTCCTTTTGTCTGCCCACGGGAAATCAGATCCTCACAGGTAGAAGAGGAGGTGAAACTTGTGTGGGGCTAGGGGCAGAGAGAGAGATTTGCATACAAATGCAATGCAATGTGTAATGTGTGCCTGCAAGTCAATTCTAACTCCTGGCAACCTAGCAACTCCTGGATTTTCTTGGCAGCATGACCAGGATAAGATTGCCAGCCCTTTCTTCTAAGGCAATGGAGGGCTAAGTGACTTACCCAAGGCCACAAGGAATGCTAGTAGGAGCTGAATCCTGGTTTGTTGGTTACCAAGCCATTGCTCTAACCATTAGGCTTAGGCTACTCCTCCACACAAGTCTATGTCATCCATATTCATTATAGCAACCTTAAAAATCTAACTTTGTAGATGTGCCTCTAGGACAGGGTCTGGAAATACTGGCCAATGTTACCTGTCTTTCTATACAGAGACTATTAAAAGAAAATGGGAATAAAAGTAGCAGTGGTTTTGAAATATCAAAACCATTTTTTAAATAAATTGGTTACAATAAAAAAATCAATTCCCTATCTATTTCTTGTATTTTTATTTCATTCCGAAAAAGAAGTGTGTGTGTGTGTATTAGTATTAGAACAACAGTTTTGAGAAACTAATACCACAATCAGCTGTTGTGCACTACAGGGAAAACATCTATATTTTCAGCATTTAGTAGTGCATTTCCATCCCTAGTAATAGCTGTACAAATGGCAGAAACCATTTAAAATAAATACCTATAAGTTCAAGGCACTTCTCAGCATGACATATGCTCAGTATGTCTGTTGCCATGACATCCGTTTCAGCTCGCCCTAATCATCAAATATTAAGGAATCTGCCACAAGCAAATAAAGTAGCCTACCTTTAAGTTATTAATGATCAGTGCTGTGTTAATTAAGACTTTGTGGTATGCATATGTATAAAATAAAATACAATGAAAAATATCAGATGTCTTTAATGCTAATGAACGCATCATGCAATCAAAGGCTGTACTCTGCACTTTTGAATTAAACAATCAAAATGAAAATTCAGTGGCCATATTTTGAGATTGTACTGTAATCCTCCTAGAATATAGATTTTTTTCTTTAAGATTGGTGGAATATGAGTGCTGGTAAATAAATAAAACCCTGTGAGAAATTTGTAGGCAGGTCTACAAAATTTGGGTGGTACTCACAATGCAGGTACTTTTGTACGCACCGAATTTGCACTTGCATGGATGCAGGCACAAATTGCATACTATAAACTATGGGCCTGATTCTGCAAGGCGAACAGTGGGGGGCTGTATGTCCCTGTGGGATGTGCAGCCCAGCTAGCTGTCCTGTCTGAATGCCGAAAGCCTCTCCCACACGCACAAAGCCACTGTGCAGGTAGAGCAGGATGGGGGCGGCATGGGGCAGAGAATGGGTGGAGCATGGGCGGGACAGGCACCCGGACATATAGGGTTGATTCAGGTCATGGCCCTGAATGTCCGGAGAGCACCAGGAGGATGCCAAGCTTATTCCACCTCAGAGGTGGAATAAGCTCTGGGTGGCTCTCCGCATTAGCCAGGCAGCCCCTAGGAGCAATGGAGCCAAGATTGGTGCGGCCCTGCAGATGTGGGCCCTGGCTGCCCCTGTTGAGGGTTGAGTGGCGGGGAACCAGGATTTGGCACTGTGGCAGGCTAGTGGTGAGGCAGTGAGGACGTCTCCCATGGGACTACAGGGGCTGATCCTGCCCCCATAGGAATATCTAGCTACCATGGTGCAGAATCAGGTGTTAACAGACCCATCCTGTTCGGGGGCATCCGGATGGCCCGGACATGCCCCTTCCTGAAATGGGCTCCACTTATGATCATTTAAAAATGCAATCATGATACATACGTTCCCTCCTTGACTTAACTCAGCCCACTTTATGTGGAAAAAAGTACATGTGCAGTGAAAGACAATGCACACTTTTACCCACCTACTAGGGGGCATTCAGGGCATCTCCCATTGCTGGAAAACCATCAGACTCTCTTGATTATTTTATCTTCATCAATGTTAAATCAAGACCCAAGTTTTTTGGGGGGAAGAGAAGAAGGGGGAAAAGGGAATGGTGGCATCATATGGAAGTGAGACGATGCAAGCTGTTAGCCTAACAAATAAAATGGGTAATCTGAAAATAATTATGAAAATGAGAGAGAGGATATAAGGAAGGGAAGCCAGACAAAATTGGGCCCGATGCAATAAAGTGCAGGAGACTTTTAAGGCACATTTTAGAAATGTTATCCAGGTGCAATCTGGGCTGTCCAGGTGAAGACATTTCAAAAAAGGTTGGGCATCCAAATTCAGGCACAATTTCAGAAATGTGGAGGAAACCAATATGGGTTTTGTTGGGGGACGGCTACATAGGTGTTGGTCCTTCTCTGTGGAATGGCCTTCCACTCTTTTTCTGCTTAGAATCCAACTCCAAGAAGTTCAAAACTTTATTTGGAGTGGAGGAGTGGCCTAGTGGTTGGGGCAAGGTACTTCAGGCCCAAAGGTCAGGAGTTCAAATCCTACTAAAAGACAGCAACCTTGGGCCAGAAGGACTGGGGTTTCTAGTCCCACAGGTGCTCCTTGTGGTCTTGGGCAAGCCACTTAACCCTCCATAGCCCATGTTCCCTGTAAAATAGTTATCTCCAAGTTATAATGCCCTGTTCAATGTAATTTCAGTTTGTTCCATGTAAACCACACTGATGCAGAATAGCACAGGTATGTAAGAGAGTGTAAATCAAATCAATTTAAAACATATATATTCAATCAAGCATTTGAAAATGGAGTGGACTGGGAATTCCACTATGACAAGACTGCATTAGATGCTGCTATTCTCTACATATCTCTCTCTATTTTCTACATGTTGTTATATTGTTTTTACTGACTTTCCTGTAAACCTTGGAAATCCTTTCTTGCTCTAGATATTTCAATTGTAAATTGCTCTGTATGTTTGATAACAAAGAGCGGTATATCAAATGCAGTTAACTATAGACTATGTCACCACAATGGTATTCCAGTAAGGGGACACATCCCAACATGTCATTCTGCTAGTGGAGACGTTCGGCAATGTGACAACCATGAAACAGATTTCCCCACTATCTATCAATTGTCTTCACAGTTGTGGACAGCACTGGGAATATTAGAGTACCATCTCCTCTTGACCCTCCGGATGTTTTACTGGCAAAATGAGCACTTTTCAGATGCCCATTTGTGCCTTGGAGCAGGTATAGACATGGACAAGGGAGAAGATGTGCTGGCCATTTCTGAAACTGGGCATGTACATCTAAGGTCTTCAGAATGCCCCTACCACACATCCTTCCTAGATGGACATCCCCACATCTGGGATGTCTTTATAATCATTTTGTAAAATGTCTCTGGAGACATCTCTGTGATTTGGATATCTGTGTACCCATTTTCAGACATCCAAAGCACAAATCGAGCTTCTAAAATTACCTCCTTTGCATATAGATTAGCACAGCTTCTGCGCGCAATTTTCTGCACCACCTGATTCAAACTTTTTTTGTGCATGAGCTAACTGTGCACAAGCACTTGCACTGGCATCAGCACACAGCTCATCTAAATGACATAGTCATGAAGGTATTAGATATTCAACCCAGATGCAAAGAAGTGTACAGAAGACTAGAAAGCTATGTGCAAGGCTTTTTTTTAATGCTGGGGCTTTAATGCCAGGTCTTACGAGGAGTAAAAGGTTAGCTCATTCTTCTGCAGTCAACATTAGTGAGAATTTCATGTCTGGTTTTTCTCTTTACTGTGAGTATGAAGTACCCGTAACATTTTTCCGGCTTTGTTGAAGGGGAAGGGTAACAGCTACTCCTCTTAAGACCAGGATCAGTCCTGGAGTTGATTCAAGGTGCTGGTACCCTAGGCAAACCTTAAGCCTTATGACCCCTGTGTATCAGAATCTACCATTTAGCTTTGAGTGGCAGGGGACAAACATGTGCATGTGCTGGAATGCTATTTGGCATATAAGTTGTGTTATGTCAGCAGTCTAAACTAAAGTTTTGGATTTTACTTGATGGCTAAGATATTGGGAGTTTTGAACAAATCAATCAGAACTAGAGGAGATCAAACCTAAACTTTCCTTTGAAGCTCAAATGACGACTTTGGCTTTCATACTTGGACATATCAGCTGAAGAGAACAATCATTAGAGAAAGACAAGGTTGAAGGCCAAAGCAAAAGAAGAAGACCTGCAATGTGACTGATACAATAACAGCAGTTTATGGATGTCACTTTATCGACTTAATGGTCGCCACAAGTCAACATCGAATCGATGGCACTTAACGACAACATCAGGTTGGGACATACACAATTGCAGTGGTATTTTAGAAAAGGATCTATGGAACATTAAATATTAAGGAACCAGCCACAAGCAAATGACATAGTGTCTTTCTAAGCTACTGTATTAATGAACAGTACTGCATTAATTGAAGACTATTGGTGTATATATGCACAAAATAAAATGCAGTAAAAAATATCTGATGTCTTTAATACTAATGCTTGCATCATGCAATCAAAAGTCTACACTTTGCACTTTTGACATAAGCAATCAAAATGAAAATTCAGTGGCCATGTTTTTAGATTGTAATCCACTTAGAATCTGGATGTTTTCCTAAGATTGATAGAATATAAATATTGGTAGATAAATAAATACAAAAATAAATAAAACCTAAAACATTCAAGTGGCACCCATAGAAAACCATTCAAATTTTGAGGAGGAATTAAACAATAGGGAATTAGGGAGGAAAAACCCCTCTAATCCCTCCTGAATCAAACGCTTTTTAAAAATGTATACATGCCAGGAACAGCTATAAATCTTGATGTGGACATATTTGGTCATACATGGTATTCCCTGTATGAAATGGGGAATACATGTGTAGATTTTTGGCCCTCATTATGCTCTTGATACACCCTCTTGCAATTTCTACCATGAATGTAATATTATGTCATACCTAATTAATGTGCCTCTCACTGATTTGACAAAATCAAGTACATGTAAACTTAATTTTATAAACTAAGGGCCTGATTACCATTGGGGCACATCCGGACGTTCAAAATCTGGACTGGCTGGATTGGCACTGATTCTGAACCCACAGAAGCTATATCTTCCCATGGGATTAGAATCGGGTACAGAGGGCCTGGATGGGCAGGACATGCCCCGATTCTGAGCCACTGCATGTCCTGTGGGTTCCCCATCCAACTCTCCCAATGCTTCTGCATGGTTGACGATGCGAGGCGTCCTGACTCCATGGCACTGCGGTGCCATACAGAAGTCCCGATCCTCGGCAAGTAGTTTAAAAGATGATTTCCCCACCGCCTGACACCCAAATGGTTCTGCTGAGGCCAGGATCTTGCTGTGGGGAACCCCCTGCTGCTCCTCACCTGCTGTGTGAGGGCAGATGGGGCTGATTGCCCTAACCAGAGGGACTTATTACACCTCTGAGGTGGAATAAGTTTCCCAGCTATCTTTGCTTCCCTGGATGTACAGGGCTGCGACCGCAATCGACCCTGTATATCTGGGTCAGGGTTCCACCTCTGCCCCGCCCATGTTCTTCCTCCAGCCCTCCCCCTCCTGCCCCCGTCCAGGCTTCCCCACACAATGCGGCTGTAAATGCAGGGAGTCTGGAACTCAGAATCCACTCCCTGTGAATAACGGGGGTTGAACATCCAGGTCAGACATCCATCCCTGCTATTCAGGATGATCCCCTATGGACTTAAGTGGTTGGATACATGTGGCAAAGCTAAGCACAGTCGGTTACATCAAACCTAGGACTGGTATAAATGCCTATGCCTAGGTTTCAGAAGGTAAAGGCTGAATTATTATGGTATTTTATAATTTATACAAGCATAAATCACCAAACATACATAATTTACATGTGTTGATGGTATATATCATTCCATGCCTTTTTATGAAATTATCCCCACTATGGACATCCACGTATAATTTTGGTCCTTTCTAAAACTGTGATTTCCATGTGGGTATTGCAAATAAGGCCCCTAAAATAACCTCCAAAATGGACAAGCAGAACTATGACTGAAATACAACTAACCCGAGCTATACTCTGCTCAGAAAGGACAGGATAGGTAAGAGAGAGGGCAGCTAGAAAAGAGTGGCAAGTGGAACATTACTTGAAGGATTACCGAAAAGCAAAGAAAATCTAGGTAATGCAGGTAATGCTTATACTCGCATCATTAAGTTAAAGGCTGCCCTCTGCACTTTTGACATCAAAATGAAAAGTCAGTGGCCATCTTTTTAGATTGTAATCCACCTAGAATTTAGATTTTTTCCTAAGATTGGTAGAACATAAATGTTTATTTATTTATTCTTTTATACCGCATTTCCTAGGATCAATGTGGTTTACAGAGAACCAAACATCAATGATATTAATCTTGCAAAGTGGAAAAGGCCATGGGAAATCTTAAATGGGAAAGTACTTAAAGGATAAGTTGGCAGGGTGGGAGGAAATAAGGGAGATGGAATTGCAGTGGGCTGAACTATAAGAAGCAATAAAAGGGGCAATGAATATATATGTAAGGAAAGTAAATAAAAACAAGAGGAAATGGAAACCTTTATGGTTCACCAAAGAAGTGGCTGCACAGATAAAGGTAAAATACACACAGCTTTCACAAAATTCAGAGAATCACAAAAAGAGGAACACAGAAAAGAATACAGAATAAGGATAAAAAAGACAAAGAGAGAAATAAGGATAGCAAAAGCAAAGGCAGAAGAAAAGATGGCTAAGGATGTAAAGCATGGAGACAAAATGTTTGGGGGAAGAGGAAAATCAGAGGTGGAATTGCAAGACTCAAAAGTACTGAGGACAAATTTGTGGAAACTGACATTGAAAAAGCGAAAATGCTAGACAAATACTTCCGTATTCAAGAAAGAATATCCTGGAGAAGGACAGCATATGATTGACAGATATATGAATGGGAATGGAGATGATTCCACACTATTCACAGAAGATGATATTTTTCAACAGCTTGTAAAAGTGAAAGTGGACAAGGCCATGGGACCCGATGGGATACATCCCAGGATACTGAAAGAGCTCAGAGAGGTTCTGGCTGGGCCTTTAAGGGATGTTTTTAATAGATCCTTGGAGATGGGAGAGGTCCTGCAGGACTAGAGAAGGGCTGATATGCTACTCTTCACAAAAGTAGTAATAGGGAAGAGGTAGCAAACTGTAGGCTGGTAAGCCTTACCTCTGTAGTGGGAAAAGTAATGGAGGTACTCTTGAAAGAAAGAATAGTGGACCTTCTAGAAACCAATGGATTGCATGATCTGAAACAACATGGTTTTACCAGGGGAAGATCATGCCAAACAAATTTGATTGAGTTCTTTGATTGGGTGACCAAAGAACTAGATTGAGGGCATGTGATGGATATGATATACCTACAGTAGATTTCAGCAAAGCCTTTGATACTGTTCCTCATAGGGGGCTTATCAATAAATAGAACAGCGTGGGGATAGGTCCCAAGGTGGTGAACTGGATCAGAAATTGGTTGACTGACAGATGACAGAAGGTGGTGATAAATGGAACTCCAAAGGAATTATATGTGATAGGGGGTGAGAGGTTGGTATGCACTGACCAGGAGAGGGACCTCAGAGTGCTAGTGTCTGAGAATCTCAAGGTGGTGAAACAATGCAACTAGGCAATAGTCAAAGCCAGAAGGATGCTGGGCTGAGAAAAACACAGAGGAAAATAACCAGCAGAAGGAGGAGGTATTAATGCCCCTGTACAAGTACTATGTTCAGTTTGGAGACCATATCTCAAAAGGATAGAAAAAGACTTGAAACAGCTCAGGGGAAGACAACCAAAATGATTTGGAGCCTTTGCCAGAAGACGTATGAGAAGAGACTTGAAGATTTAAATATGTACTTGTTTCCTGAAGGAGAGTGGGATCAGAGGAGATATGATACAGATCTTTAAATACTTAAAGGCTATTAATGAACAAACAAACCTTTTTGAAAGAAGGAGAAGCTGTAAAACTAGAGTGCACACGATGAAGCTGCAAGGCGGTAGACTTAAAAGCAACATCAGGAAATACTTTTTCACTGAAAGGATGGTGGATGCATGGAATGCCCTCCAAATGGAGGTGGTGATAGCAAATACAATGATGGAATTCAAAATGGCATGGGACAGATGCAGTGGATCCCTTTAAAGGAAGAGGATGAAATCGATCGCCAACCTTTTACACACACAGACTCCCAATAGATCCAGAAGATCAACTGCTATAAACTCATTAACAATCCCAAGACAAACAGTCAGATACACTAAGGAAACATCTAAAAGAGCCTTCAGCATTCATGCCCCAATAGCTTGGAATGCACTCCCACCAGAACTGAGAGCCATAACTAGCCTAACACAATTCAGAAAAAGTCTCAAACACCACCTCTTCTTAAGCTATTTCCCAATTTAGTTTTGCACAAGAGAAACTCTACACCCATACTCAGGTCAAGTCAACTTCAACTGTGATTAATGTATATAGACTATTGTATATAGTTACATAGTGTACATAGTTTCCCTTTATTACCAAGTTCAATTTCCTGTTACTTGTAAAATGCACTACAGTTTTCTGTATGTATATGTTTGGTTCAATGTAAACCGCGCTGATGATAATAGTGCGGTATATAAGAAATGTTAAATAAATAAATAAATAAATAAAATCAAAGTAAACTTAGGGGTATCTTTTCTAAAGGGCGTTAAGGGAGCCAGTGTGCCATCAATGTGCATTATCGGCACCCTTGTGCCCTTTATGCAGCAAAAACACTGCTTTAGTGTGTGTTAAAGACTCCGACAGCGTAAAGTGCATTGTGGGCAGAGAGTGGGCGTTAACG
This sequence comes from Ichthyophis bannanicus, assembly GCA_033557465.1. Classification (NCBI taxonomy): domain Eukaryota; kingdom Metazoa; phylum Chordata; class Amphibia; order Gymnophiona; family Ichthyophiidae; genus Ichthyophis; species Ichthyophis bannanicus. Next base: position 1,225,431,540 of record CM066033.1, read on the forward strand.
GTGCAAAGACAGGGTGTTAACAATGGGTGTTCCCTTAGCACGTGTTGCGTAAAAGTGTTCTAAAGCACCTTAACGCTGGGAACCCTAATGCAAAATAAAACCATGTGGAAAGGGTGTATGTTGAGGATAGAGAGCCCATTTTCATGTCTGCAATGTGATGCTTGGACAAGGGAGCCCAACATATTGATAGTAGTGCTCCATTAGCAGCAACTGCACAGTGCCCAATTATGAAAGGGCATTATGTTGATGGTGCAAATGGAGCAAAGGAGTTGGCACCTGGGTCATGCAGTGGGGATTGCTGGTACACAGGGTGGATGAGGCAGCTGCGCAGGAGGCACATAAGAACATGTGATTACAAAATATGCATACTGTGTCAGACCAAGGTTCATCATGCCCAGTATCCTGTGTCCAACAGTGGTCAATCTAGGTCACAATTACCTAGCAGTTTCCCCAAAGGACACACAGGATCCACAATGCCTGTGGTGAGACAAGCAGTGGATATATCAGATAGTGGTTTATGGACCTTTCCCTGGGAACCTGCTGAAACCTTTTCTAAACCCAGCTACACTAACAGCTTTTACTACATCCTCTGGTAAGGAATTCCAAAGCTTGTTTACGCATTGACTGCAAAAATATTTTCCCCTAATAATCTTAAAAGGATTACACTGTAGCATCATTGCAAGTCTCCTAGTCTTTCTGCATATTGATGGCGTAAACAATCGACCTATGTTTACCTGCTACACTCCAGTCAATAATCTATGGACCTCTATCATATCTCCCCTCAGCCGTCTTTTCCCTATATTGAAGAGCTCCAACCTTTTTAGCTTCTCCTCATAGGGGTATCCTGCCATCCGCATAACCATCTGTGATGTCTGTCATGATCTCACAGTGATAGTGGTGGCACACAGACATGCTACTGCTACGGAAAGGAGATGTGCCACATGGGGTGGTCCAAGGATCTGGGCACCCCAGGCAGAGATCCCAGCTGCCCCCCCCTGCTTCTGCTAAACCCAGCTGTGGGAGAAGAGGCCAATAATGCCAGCAGCTGTAGCCCTCCAGGTATCTGCAATATGCAGGTGGCCAGGGGACTACCAGAGCAGTGGCTGTCATCCTCCCCCCGAGACGTATCATTGGCAGGCGGTGATGAGGTCCCTGCAGAGGCAGATGGTTGGGGGGGGAGGCTGTGCGGCCATCCATGTATGCCTCTGCCACCCCCCCCCCATCCAGACCTTGCACCCTAGGCACCTGCCAATCAGCATGTTGGATGGTCTGGGACTGTGCACCACCAACACAGACAGCACACAGGCATGTCAGCATGGTGTGGGGCTGTTGGCAGAGGGGGCAGCAGCCTAGGTGGTTGGGATGTGAGGTGTTACAGGCCTACTCCCTCTGGTAATGGTAGGGCCAGCAGGACTCTAGTAACAACCCCATGCAAGCCTAGATGCCCCTCCAGTAATTGGCATCCATGGTATCAGCAGTTTAATATTGGGCATTGGCATTCACTGTTCTACGAGGTCCCCTGTCCAACAGGGGCAGGTCACAGGGCCAGATGTGACTGGCGCATACCACACTACAGACAATACCTGCCACACACAGCTCTTCTTCCTAGCTATCTAATCGCCTTGTTAGCTTTCCCCATTTGCCCCTCTTGTTGATCGTGGAATCTCCTAAATCTGGATTTGGGGTGCTGGAGAAGATGTTTGGATAAATTCGTATAGCGGGCAAAATGGCAAAAAAGAGATAAAGACAAGCAAAAGCCTCTTGACCCCAAAATCGCAGCAAGAGGAGGGAAATGAGCAACTTAGCCTGAGTTTGATCACTGCTTTCTAAAGCTAGATGAGCAGGTTTTTGGCAGTACAATCAGTGGTTATAGAATTTAACTCATGGGTCACAGAAGTGTAGAAGGGGGAGGGGATAAATTCAGGCGTGATATGCAGAAATATTTCTTTATGGAAAGAGTGGTGGATCCATGGAATAGTCTCCCAGTGGAGGTGGTAGAGATGAGGACAGTATCTGAATTCAAAAAAGCATGGAACAAACACAGAGGATTTCTAAAGGAAAAAAAGGGACTGTTGTAGTTGTTAATATGGAAGGACAGACTAGACAGGCCATGTGGTCTTTTTCTGTCATCATGTTTCTATGTTTCTAAGAGGGTCAGTAATACAGAGGATGTAACCGAGGTACCCGGAAGCCCCCAACCCCGCACTTAACAACCCCAATAAACCAGTCCACACCAGATTATGGTAAACAGATGCTTGGTCGCAGCTTTATTAACAGTGAAATTCCGGCCCAGCATGAGCCAACTCAATATTGCCCAACATTGCAAACATACCCCCCCGCCCCCCCCCCCATTTCCGGATGATACCCCACCAGCCATTTCTAGCAAAGTGGAGCATCATCCACCCCCCCATTTCCCTGCCGCCCGCCTCGCCATGTTATTAGCAGAGGCAGGCTCTCGTTGCCTTCACCGGGCAGAGACCCCCAGCCGGGACGTCTCTCCCACCCCGGGAGCTGAACCACTCCCACTCCAGGCGGCAACAGCCTCAAATGCCCCGCCGGGTCGACGAGCGCCCGCTCGTCACCCCGCCCAAACCAGCTAACCAAGTAGTGCACCCCCCCCCCCAGCTGCGACAACCACCCCCTTTATGGCAAACGAGGGAGGGGGGGAGGGGCACCTTTCTCCGGGGGCGAGCAGGACGAGAGAGGGTGAGTGCAAAGACCTGCACCCCTCTCGCAGCCTGCCGCCCCGCCTCCCCCACCTTCCCAGCCAATCTGGCTGCCCGATGAGCTGGCGAACGCAGCCCGCCCTTGCTCCCTCGCTCAGCCCCCCCCCCACCACGGAGACCCGTCCCACGTGCAGGGTAGTCGGGCCCCGGGGACCCGGTTACAAGGCCGGCCTCGGGACCCGGCCCTGCGGCGTCGGCGGGATTAACCGAGGTACCCGAAAGCCCCCAACCCCGCACTTAACAACCCCAATAAACCAGTCCACACCAGATTATGGTAAACAGATGCTTGGTCGCAGCTTTATTAACAACAGTGAAATTCCGGCCCAACATGAGCCAACTCAATATTGCCCAACATTGCAAACATACCCCCCTGCCCCCCCCCCCCTTTCCGGATGATACCCCACCAGCCATTTCTAGCAAAGTGGAGCATCATCCACCCCCCATTTCCCTGCCGCCCGCCTCGCCATGTTATTAGCAGAGGCAGGCTCCCGTTGCCTTCACCGGGCAGAGACCCCCAGCCGGGACGTCTCTCCCACCCCAGGAGCTGAACCGCTCCCACTCCAGGCGGCAACAGCCTCAAATGCCCCGCCGGGTCGACGAGCGCCCGCTCGTCACCCCGCCACCGGCACAAGGGGAACACTAACCTTGTGCCGCCCCCACAAAAGAAAGCTGCGACCAGCACCAACCCTCTAAAGCTTCCTACCAATCGTTCAATAGCAGGTCCTGCCAAACCGGGGCAAGGTGCACCCCATCCAGACGATACAGTCCGGCACACCGAACATCCGCCCATGGATGCAACACCTGAAGCCCCCCAGACTGCTGAACCCAATGCCTGATCTGCCTATTAATCTTGGTGAGGCCTCGGGACCAGCGTCACTGAGACCAGCACGCAGGACGAGGAATAATGTCCGACCATATAAGGGCCACGCCCGGGAGGAGCTCCCGCACCAGTTCAATGTCCCGTTGCACAGCTCTGATGATCTGCCGACACGACCAGCTCGCCAAGTCATTGCCACCCAGGTGTAGCAACAATCCAACCGGGCGCTGCCGCTGAACCATCTTCGCCTGTATACAGGCCAGTAGCTGCCACCATCGCATGCCGCAGTGCCCCATCCAGTGCAGCTGTACTCTGGCAGATTCCAGACCGAGGTGGATGCCCAACAGCCGTACTGCAGCCCGCCGCTCCGCCCAATAGACGATGGAGTGTCCGACGATCCACCAGTCTCCCCGGTGCACACCATCTGAAAAAGGGAGAAGCCGCACTGCCACCAGCAGCCAACTCTGCAACAGTAAAGAAAACATTAGGCACCCCCCTCCCACCCAACCCCTTAGACACTCAGCCATGGTGTGCCCACCCTCTCCGAAGCAAGGAGGGTACACTTACGGGCGAATATAGCCCTCGTAAGCAATGGAGTTCTGCGTGCCCGGCACGTGCCGCGCCCTGGCAGCCACATTCAGCCGCAAACAAGCCAGCACAAAAAGTCTCATCAAAGAGGCGACTCGGGGACAGCGAGGCGCATGTCGATTGATCACCTCGACGACCGCCGCGTTATCGCACCAGAAAACTACCCGCCGATTCCGCAGGTGATCAGGCCAAACCCACAGAGCCACCACTATAGGAAACAGCTCCAGAAAAGCGACATTATGTACCAAGCCCGACTGTACCCAAGCCGCCGGCCAAGGCTCCGCACACTAAGCCCCTTGGCAGTACGCACCGAAGCCGGAACTGCCAGCCGCATCGGTGAATAAGTGTAAATCGCGTTCGAGATCTCCGGCAATTGCAACACCGAGCACCCATTGAAGGTGGCTAAAAACGAGTCCCACACCCGTAGATCCTCCCGCATGCCGGCCAACACGCGAATTTGGTGCTGCGGGAGCCGCACCCCAGCCATGGCCAACGATAAGCGCCGCGAGAACGGACGGCCAATGGGCAGAACCCTGCAAGCGAAATTAAGGTGCCCCACTAAGGACTGCATGACTCGCAAGGTCGTCCTCGTCGCGGATCCCACGGACGCCACCAGCTCCTTCAATCTCTCAACCTTCTGGGCTGGCAAGCGGACGACCATGGCGACGGTATCAATCTCAATCCCCAGGAAAGTGAGGCAGGTGACCGGCCCTATGGTTTTGTCGGCCGCTATTGGAATGCCGAACTCCCCCGCCAGGCACTGGAAAGCCTCGAGCAAGGTAGCACAAGTGCGGTCACCCCCCGAGCCCACGAACAGAAAATCATCCAGATAATGGACTATACCGCTGAGGCCCGACCTCCGTTCCAACACCCCATGCAGGAAGGTACTAAAGGCTTCGAAATATGCGCAGGAAATGGCACAGCCCATAGGCATGCACTTGTCGAAGTAAAACGCCGACTCGAAGCGAAAACCCAGCAATGGGAAAGCAGAAGGGTGAACCGGTAACAGCCGGAAAGCGGATTCAATGTCAACTTTCGCCAACAACGCCCCGACCCCAAACCGCCGGACCAGGAGCACGGCTGCGTCAAAAGAAGTGTAACGCACGGTACACCATTCGCGAGGGATGCAATCGTTCACCGAATCGCCCGGGGGGCATGAAAGGTTGTGAATCAGCCGAACTTACCCGGCTCCTTCTTGGGAACCACCCACAAAGGTGAAATGGTGAACGGCGAAAAAGGGGGCTCGTGAAAAGGCCCCGCGACCCTGCCCATCGCGCACTCCTCAGCGATCTTCCGCCTCACCACCTCGACGTGGGCTTTGACTGAACTAGCATTGCGCGAACCCCCCCCCCCCCCCGCCGGGCAGCCCTGGCACGGGATACGGAAGCCCTCCGAAAAACCATGCAAAAGCAGCCTCCCCGCCCCACCCCGCCGCCCACGCCCGTAACGGACCAGCCAAGGTTGCATAACTGACACCCTGACCGGCATGGGGGCCACAGTAGCGCAAACCCCCTCACTTACCCCCAACGGGGGCACCCGCCACGCTTTTGCGACTGCACTTAAGGGCCGCATGCCCGCTCCCACACAAAGAGCAGACGTGCCAGAATTTACAGTCAGGGAACGGGCACGATGCCTTGTTGAAACGCCAACAGACGTCACCCCCCCTGCACCCCCTTTTGGCGGAGCCTGCGCGAGAGCTGAGGCACGAAAGGACCGCGCACCCCCCGACGAAGGAGACGACCCCAACCTGCCACTCCCCCCCCCCCCCGCACCCCCGCCCCGAGTGCGAGCGGACATCTGCGTTAACCAAAGGTTGATGTCCTTCGTCCCCCACGATAACTGCCCATTCTCCTCCATTATGTCCCGAAACTCCTCATCGTAATTCAACCAAGCCCACCCTTCATGAGCCTGGGACGCCGCTAAAATTGCATCCGCATATGCCAACAGGGCCCCGGCTTGATCTGGGAAGTAATGACCCCAAACACTAGCCAAACGCAGAAAGGCGCGAGTCCAGTTCAAGGTGTTGCGAGATGCCCGCCGCACCCTGCCAGATTTCTCGTCCTCCTTGCGCTTCCTACGGCTTTCACCAGAACGCTTTCTGCCATCCAATAAGCGGAAGATATCGATATACTTGCGCCGCTTAATCCGATGACGCAGCTTCCGCGGCATGCCCTCCCAGAGTTCAGAACAGCGCACCACCGCGGGCCCCCCACCATCGCCGTTCCCACCCACCGCCGCCCCTGAATCGCTCGAAGAAACCAACGAGGACGACGATGAGGAGGACAAGGATGCACGACGACGACGGCGCCCCCGCTTGCGCTTCGATCTCGCCTTCTTGGCCGCGCCACCCTCCGCGTCAAGGGCTGGCACCCCACCATCCCCCCTTTCATACTCACCAGCTGCAGAGGAGGAAGCCACAGGAGCATCCCCAGGCCGGGGCGCTGCCGCCACGTCGGTCCGCACCTCCGAGGCACCGGCCTGTCCCGAACCCGGAACCGTGCTCGCCATAGTCGCCCGAGCCTGCGACATCGGGTTTATCTGCAGGGGAAGAGGAGAAGAAAAACCAGCAGACACAGGCCCAGACGCACCCAGAGTAGGGGCCGGCCCACCGCCCCAGCCCCAGGTGGAGGAGCCAAGACCACCCGTGTCCCATGCCGCGGGGCCACAAGCCCCGGAGCCGCCGGACCCCCCATGCCCCGCAGCGAACCAGTCACCCCAAGCAACCCTCCAAGGTCCCATACCAAAGGCCCACGGGCCCCATGACCTGAAGCCCCCCGGATGCGTCAACTGCCCCAGAGAAGTCCCACTGGAAGACCCACTGGGAACCACAGGTCCTGCCATGTCAACAGCCTGCACCACTGCCCCAGGGGCCCCCCCCGCCGACTCACCCGTGGCACCCAAGCCCCCCCTTGCGTCGAGCCCTGCTCCGCCGCCCGCACCTGGAGACACCTGCCCTGGGCCTCCCAACCCAGAGTCCCCCGCCCCCCCCGGGCACCCTGGCCTGAGCACCCTCCCGCAACGCCCCCTGGCCCCTCCCCCGCTTTTCCCTCCCCCTGCCATGCTCTACGCGTGCCGCACCCATCTCCCCCCTGGCCGAGCCCCCACACCAGAAGCCCTCCCCCTATGGGACACTGAGCCTCGACCCCGGGCTGCCCGTGCCCCTTTTTGCTTTCCACCAGCGCGCCCACCGGTCTGGCGCGGAGAAGCGCCCCTGCCCATGCTGCCCAGGCAAAGATGCAGCCACCAGACTCAATCCCCCAGCAAACCCCCACCCAGGCCGCCTACAGACTAATGGGGTACCTTAAAGGCCCTCAGCAGGACACCCGGCAAAATTCCCCCAGCCTCCGTTGGGATTGGTAAAGACCCTGAACAGGCCAGCGCCATCCCCGCAGCTAACCCCGGGCCAAAAAATGCTGCCTGACCTCACACACAGGGGGGAGTAGGACGGCCGCAAACCAGCAGCCGAAGAAAGCACCCCCGCAGCCGTGGGAAGCAGCCCAAAAGTAGGCCACCGCACGTGCAGCCGGCCCGTCGAGCACGCACCCTTGACGCCCACCACACGTCCCAACAAACGGCCCGTAGGCACCGGAACCGTGCGCCTAACCTGCCAGCCCCAACCCCACATTCTCACCGCCGGACCCTTGATGTAGGCCCGAGAAATTCCCCGCATGCAAAACGCACCTTTCTCCGGGGGCGAGCAGGACGAGAGAGGGTGAGTGCAAAGACCTGCACCCCTCTCGCAGCCTGCCGCCCCGCCTCCCCCACCTTCCCAGCCAATCCGGCTGCCCGATGAGCTGGCGAACGCAGCCCGCCCTTGCTCCCTCGCTCAGCCCCCCCCCCACCACAGAGACTCGTCCCACGTGCAGGGTAGTCGGGCCCTGGGGACCCGGTTACAAGGCCGGCCTCGGGACCCGGCCCTGCGGCGTCGGCGGGATTAGTGCACAAAGTAATGTTGGAATTAAATGCGCTCAAAGCTACCCTGTTCAAATCCAAGCTGGATAATTTGGAGAATTGGTTGAGGCATCCCATATTCCATCACAAAGAAAAAGGTTGGTGGCTTTCTAAAGTGGTGGCTGGCTAAAGAACGTTTGTTGAGCGGCATGTGGGAAGCACTTTGTATGGAGAAAGCACACTACGTCTAGTGTTGGAAGCAGTGGACAGACCATGAGTAGTTATTGCCCACATACTCAACTTTATACATAAATCAAAGATCAGTTTTTGACCTTTTAGAAGCTGGAGTAGTCCCCACCGCGGTGTCTACTTGACCATCATGTAGTTCTGTAACCATGGGGGATGGCACAATTGAGAAGGAGATCAAACTGCCAAGGAGTGAATGTTAAAGAGTTTTTAGAGCTTCAATTACAGAGCACAGTTTTCAGGCAGCCACCATGCACAAGCTCACCCAACTCTTACCCCTTCTAATTTTAAGGTCGGTACCCCCTACTTCCAGCAAAACCCCAGGAGAGGAGCATTAGGCCAAGTGACATAGCACCAGATATCAACCCTACAGTCAGAATCCTCCAGCTCCTATACCCCTCCCAAGACCAAGGAGTAGAACTTCTCAGCAGCTCTCATATATAGGCCATCAATCAAACCAGAAAGCAGAACAGGTAAAACTCCCACTAATCCCCTTATCCTATACCAACCTCTCTCTACCTGATCCTAACTCCTACTACCCACCCCACCTCCTAAACTCACCCCCTTATCCCTCTCCCCTTCACTAACCCTTCTTACCCCACAACCAGGATGTGCCAACACAACTCCTCAGACCCTCCCAGGGGTCAACTGTCCCTTCTGAGGGTTTAGTATCAAAATGTGTGCTCCTGGGGACAGACTTTGCAAATAATCTCCCCATATACTTAGAAAAACATCACACCTTAATCTGAGCTTCATAACTCATTCTCCATCCATCAGCAAAAGCCACGTGCAGAGTGTTGCTGGGCCCACATCCAGTTTTGCAATATAATCTTTTTCCAAGTCAACTGCACCCACCAAACTCATAATTTCTTCCCCAACCCCAGGCTGGTATGCTGCAAATGCTGCCAACTTAAACTCTTTCTGCCTCACATTCACAACCTTGATAAAATGTGATATAATATGACAGTCAATATGAATAAAAGCGGTGACAAAGAGCAACCTTGATGGTTCCCCACCATACAGGAAATTCCACGGTGAGCCTACTGTACTCGGACGGTTACAAATAAAAGCAATTTTAAAAGATTAAAGGTGTTTAAAAAGCATTGCTAATGTGTATTCTAAATAACAATAGTTTAAAAATGGTGGTTTTGAACTAAAATTGTAAGCTTTACTGTGGGGAAAGTTCCTGGATGTACAGAAAGGAGTGATTTAAATAGCAATATTGTAGCAAGCTGGCATAGATGAGCAAGGACTGGGAATGTGACGCAGATTGCTGAAATCTCCTCCTACTGCTTGTCCTTTTAAGGGGACAGCATGAAAAATCTTTGTATGGCCCCAATAGAATAAGGAAACAGGTAATTTTTGGGGAAAGAGAAGAAATAAGGCTTTGATTTTTGCTGATGGGGAACTATTTGTTGACATCAGCAAGAGGAAAGGTGTTTCTGTGGAGGGTTTAGAATGTGATGTTGGAAAGTCAGTGGGTGATTGAATGCTAAAGAGAGTGGATGTGTGTGAGGATGACTGGTGTCAAGGTCCCTGATAGAGTGAGTTTTAGTGAGTGATTGGAAGAATATTTGAGAGAATGAATGTATTTGTATGGGAACTGATTGAAAGTGAAAGGTTTTTTTTCCTTTAGTTTTTGGGCTGAGCGAGTTGTAATGGTGTTTTGCTGTCTGGAAGAAAGTAAGAAGGGTGATAGTGAGAGAGAAATGGGTGGGAGGGCTGGAGAAAGAAAGATCAGAGCTTGAGGATTACAATTATTTTTTATTTTTAATTTTCCCTCAGAATAGAGAAAAGCAGGTGAGAGGGATTTTAAGGTTCCAGAGCCTTCTGACGATGGATTATGGTTTGTTTCAAGACAGGAAAAAATATTAAAGGAGAATTAAAGGCTTCGATGGCTTTTGATTGTGGTTTAGGGTGACAGGAGAGGGTTACCCTTTGATCAAATCCTCATAGGGAGGGGTAAGGAAAGAAGGAGGTATATACGAGGAGAGGTGATTCAGAGCAAATCTATAAGAACTGACAGCTGATTTTTTATTTTGATTTTTGTTTTGCTTTGTTTGGGTAATGCCTGACAGTGAACTGTTTGGGTATTGCGTGACCCAGAGTGAAGAACGTATATATGCTGTGCAGAAGGAATAGGGACAAGAACGGTACATTTTTAAGCAAGCTTGCTAAATAATTTTTCCATTTTTATTGCTAAATATTTTTATTTACTTAATTAGGAGTTTTGCTGGGGTTGAGGAGGTCAGGATTAGCTTATCAAAGGGTTGAGCTTATCCTGCTGTGAAGAGAAACATAAAGTTGAAGTGACAGAAGACATCCGAAGACTGGTGACCAGATTCAGGCCCCAATGAGAGAGAAGATGCAAGGATAAGTAGAGACACTTATCTGTTGAACATTATTTATATTTAAGCTCAAATATCTTCCTGAGAGACTATTTATGCAACGTTAAATTCTGATAGAGTTCCATACACCTGTTTGGAGAGAGGACTTTTTAGTGGCTAAGAGCCCCATTCTGGGAGCGGGCCATCCGGATGTCTCTGCTGAAGACAGGGTCATTAGGACTTGATTATGGTCCACAGGAACAAAACGTTCCACGGGAGCCAGAATTGGGCCCGAGGATGGCCTGGCATATCCCTTCCGCCTGTAGGGACGTCCTCCCCACAGGCACACCTGGCATCCATGGCTCCAGCCTCCCAAATCCCCACCGCCCAACCCATGGCTGGCTTCCCATGGCCTGGATCAGGCAGCAGGGACCGCCCCGCACCCAGCCCCGGCCCTGGGGGTGGCTCCCCTGCCCTGATATGGCAAATTGTGCCGCTTATACCACCTCTGAGGTGGTATAAGCAGCACGTCCCAACAGGCCTTGTATGTGCTGCCGGGCTGGCCTGCCCCCGCTCTGCTCTGATCCCACCCCCTCCCGCCCCCCACTGGATCTCCCTATCCTGATGCACAGGATGTATAAGGCAAGCCGGTGGGGGAATTGGGTACAGGCAGCTTGAGGGCCTAAATGTTCAGAAATTAAAAACCACATTGTTTCCAATATAAACACTTGTTTACTATGTTAACATAGGTATGGTAATATCTTTATTTGTATCGAGAAAAGAAAATCAAACATTTATTTTAGCTATATATGAAAATCTGTGAAAATTAATTTTATTGTTAACTATCCAATTGCTGTTTAGTTATCCTTTTAGTTTTATTTTGTTTCCTGACTGTGTGCTCCTTGTGGGTAATCCAGTCTGGACTTAGCATTTTTGTACCCCATATTGCTCCCGAAGTGGGTTGGATAGTAGAAACACCTGGCTACCGTGGCAACTCCAACACAAGGGAAAGCCTATTCTATCTTGCTCTAGAGTGAGGGTGGGCGGGGTTTACATTACCATTGACTATTATTGCCTCTCTTGGTTTAGAATACAACAGCTGGACCACCAATAAGTATATACCTTCCATCCCAAAATGCAGCAGAACCATGAACATGCCAATTAACATGATCAAATGCTTGCTCTGCATCAAAACGCACAAGTACAACAGTATCCATTGACCCACATAGTGCATCATGGAGGTCAAGATCTTCTTCATATTAACCCTTAACAAATCCCACCTTGGAATCATGGATCAAAAGTGGCATATAGAAACATGACAGCAGAAAAAAAAAACGTATGGTCTATCTAGTCTGCCCTTCCAAATCAACTACTATAGTCCTTTTTTTCTTTTAGAGATCTTCTGTGTTTATCCCATACTTTCTTGAATTCAGATACTGTCCTCATCTTTATGACCTCCACTGGGAGACTATTCCACACATCTGCCACTATTTCTGTAAAAATTATTTCTGCATACTATTCCTGAGTCTATCCCCTTTCACCCTCATCCTATGCCCCCTCATTGCAAAGCTTTCTTTCAATTGAAAGAAGCTCTCCTCCTGATCATTTATGCCACCGAGGTATTTAAATATCTCTATCATATTTCCTCTATCCCACCTTTCCTCTAAAGTATATGGTTTATAACGTAGACCACTGACCATTTTGGCAGCCACCCTCTGCACTGACTCCTATCCTTTTGAAGGTGTGAGCCTATCTGCCAATATCTTGGCAAGAATTCTACTATCAAATTGCAGCACAAATATAGGCCATTAAGATGGCAGTTACAGCAGGTCCTTACCCAGCTTTGGGATGACTATAATAGAAGCCCAACTGGTAACAAAGGGAAACCGCTCGATCAATCGAGAGTGCATTTCAAATAGTGGAAAGTTAACTTTGTCTTGCAGTAATTTATAAAACTCCCCACTGTACCCATCCAGGCCAGGAGCATGGCACACATTCAGACCTTTGTACCTCCACTGCCATAATGGGCATATTTAAAACTGCCAATTGCTTAAGGATGAGATGAGGTAAATTGCATCCTGTTAAATACTGGGCTGCACATCTCCCCAGGCTTCTCTGCATAGAGATTTCAATAGAAGTTCTTAAAATCTTTTTTTATTTAATCATGAGTATTTTGTCCTGCTCCTTGACCATCTTTTAGTGGCCTTATTTGTTTATTTCCTCGCCCATTCTTAATCAGTGAAAAGAGGAACTTACAGTACCAGGTTTATCCCCATATTGATATTTTACATTCTCTTATATACTGTGCTATTCTGCATCAGTGTGGTTTACATTGAACAAACTGAAATTACATTGAACAGGGCATTATAACTTGGAGATAACTATTTTACAGGGAACATGGGCTATGGAGGGTTAAGTGGATTGCCCAAGACCACAAGGAGCACCTGTGGGACTAGAAACCCCAGTCCTTCTGGCCCAAGGTTGCTGTCCTCTAGTGGGATTTGAGCCCCTGACCTTCTGGCCTGAAGTACCTCACCCCAACCACTAGGCCACTCCTCCACTCCTCCACTCTGTGCAGTTTGTATTGATGGTAAAACACGGATTTCTTTGCTTTTTCATGCAGCATGTCTTACCCTGGAGGGCCAGAAGATGGAGCGCCCTTGTTCCATGAGTCAGATTGCATAGCCCCTGTGTGACTGGCTCACCTGGTTCTTTTTTTTTTGTTTTGTTTTAAATAAGCATCTGAGGTACTGTTTCCCTTCTCTGTTTAATGGTGTAAGCCATAATGGCCCTCTAAGCTCTGCCTTTGCAGTTTTCAAAATAAGGAGAGATTTTCTTTATGACTCTCATTAATTCTGTCAAATTCATCTCACTGACTCCTCAAGAAGTGCTGAAAACCTACATCTTTATGCAAGAAAAGTGGATATTGCCAAGACTGACAGGGCCCCCTAGTCTGCTCATTCCAAGTCAATCCACATGGGTACATGATCAAAAAACTCCATAGGCCCAATCTAGGTAGCTGTCATTTATGAGAGCAAAGTCTCTACAATCCACACACAACCATGTTCTGTGGGTCCTAGATAGGTGAGTATGATCCCTGTCAGTGGGGCTGAGGACCCTCCAAATGTCAACAAATCATAACTCTTGCACAGATTCTTAGTATTCTGCAGGTTTGGCGATTGTGTCTCCCTTGCTCCCCCTGAATTCTATCTATTCCCTTGTCAAGAACACAGTTAATCCCTTTGGAGCCGGTTGCCAGCTCTGTGAGGGAGAGTCACAGCATTATTAACAGCTTGCTGCAAGCTGAAGGCATTGACTTGGACACCTCCCTGAAGTCAGCACCAGGTCCGAGGATGTCTGAAAAAACAGCATAGACATATTGCACTGCCACATGGTACAGCTGTATGGTGTGGCCAAAGGGGCAGGCCATGCCACTTTGGAGACTCTTCAGAGCACCACAAGAGCATCGATGCAGTAGTCCGAAACATTTCAGATTACAGTATTTCTGCAGATATTGTGTTATAATGTCGGGGCACTTAGAGGCAGCCTCTGTGCATATTCAGTGGCACTAACCACTTAAATGCCTTTGAAAATCTAACCATCCCCCCCCCCGAGTCTGCCCTTATAGAAATGCACATGTATGCTTCACATTTTTTTCTAGAAGAGAGGGGGTTACTAAACATCGAGGTGCTACCAAAGCCTCCTAGTAAGGAGTTACTATCCTGGGAGCCCACTTAAAGACAGAGGTAAACCGAGTTCTGAATACTGCCTATTTAGAGCTGTACCATTTTAGCCCATTATAAATCAAACTTAAAAAAAAAAGGGCAAACAGAAAGTTAGAAATATGAAAAAAGCACAAGACAAACTATAATGATTTGTGTTTTGTAACCTGAGAGAGCATTCCTTGAATTTGGTATTCTTCTTGCTTTACTTATTTGGATTTGACTCATGCCTTTTCTGTTCAAGAAGAGCGTCAGGGTGTATTTCTCTGTTCTCAGTGGACTTTCAGTCGAAATTTGTACCCGAGGCCTGTCTACGGCCACAAGTAGGGGCATTGGGATTTGAGCCCTGGCTCTAAGTCTGCTGCTCTCATCACTAGGCTATGCCTCCCCTTCCTTTACTTTGCTGAAGTTTGTGTAGCTGCCATGTTCCAATCTTCTTTTTGAAACCATCACTCTTTTTTTTTTATCCCTGCCATGTGGGTTCTATTTCTCACATGGTAAATGACTGCTTTTCTCTCACAGCAGGTCACCTCTTCTTTGATCACATTACCATGGACTGCATCAAATGCCCTAGACATCTGGCCTGGGACCGTAGAAATTGCTTATCAGACTGTAACCATATTAACAAGTTTCTTAAATCCTCTAAAATTGTGTTTATGCAGACAGTGGCCGGCAAAACACGGAGTGAAACATTATTTGAATATTCTCATTATTGCTCCTGAGCCTCCGCTGCTGCTGTGGGAGATGCAGCAAAGCGTGATTCCTTGGATTAAAATGGCTTCGTCTTGAATGAAGTGGCTTTCTCAAAATCAATGGACTGTCCACAGTGACCAAGAGCATTTCGAGGGGATATTAAAAGCAATAAATCAAACACGTCAGCTTAAGCATAGTGATGGCATGAGGAAAAAAAAGTGATGGTCTTAAAACAAATGATTGGAGCTGTTGCCTGTATGTTGGGGTCTTTTCCTGTCTGGAGGTGCATTGTTAGCTAAATCTGTGCCTCTCATTCATTGTTTGGCATCTGCAGAATTTAGACGTAGCAGCTGATGGAGTGATATGAGCAGCTGCCTAGGGCTTCTGTTTGCTTTACTTCCTAAAAACCTGTTATTTTTCATGTAATTAGAAATCCTGCAGGAGGCTGTTACTCTGACATAGCAGTCACTATTCAAACATTTAAAAAAACAACTAAAAATATAGTTCTATTTTTGAAGCAGAAAATAGGGCAGCTAGAAGGATCAGCTGTTCAAACCACTTGTTGGATGGGCCAAATGTACCGTCTATACAGATGACTGGAAGGTATAGCCGGCAAGCCCAGTACTTATGTATCGCAGAGGGAATTTTCCTTTACTTTCTGTTTACCCTGCAATTTCCTCTTCACGTTTGGGCTTTCAGCTCAATTAAAACTGGCTTGGGGGGGGGGGGGGGAAGGTAGGGGTATTCTTCTCCTCGTTTTAGCCGTTTCCTACAAGGGAATTGGCCTTATATAATCATCCTACCTGTGTGCCAGTCTTGAATGTGTTTACACCCCCCCCCCCCATCATAGCTTTGGAACCATTCATCTAATTTCATTCACATTTTTGCCACAGATTTTACAGTCATCCTTTGGTTCATGATTTTCACATACTCTTAATGCCCCTGACAATTATGGACATGCTTACTATTGCTTGCCATGCTCTAAGGGCCTGATCCAGAAAGGCGAATAGCAGGGCTGTATGTCCTGACGCGACGTCCAGCCCCGCTATCCACTCTCTACCTAATCCACCTCCTTGCCCCTGTTGCTCTGATGGGGGGGCTGCCGTGGAGCACTGGGGGTGCCCCTCCAATCCTGCCCTGCAGCTCCCCCCTGGAGCTCTGCAGCCCATTCCATCGGAGCAACAGGCCACCTACGGTGGGTCCCCACCACCCGATTCAGGTCCTGGCAGCCCCCGTCAGGGGTCAGGCAGCGGAATGACCAGGAGGGCACTATGGAGGGCAGACCAAGCGGCAGGTAGGATGTCCCTCAAGGTATGCAGCGGTATGCCAGGCCGTCTCAGGGCCCAATCCTGCACCCACGGGAACGTCTGGCTCTCATGGTGCAGAATCGGGTCCTAATGGGCCCGTCCTGCTCGGGGGCGCACATACAGCCTGGATGTGCCCCTTCAGGGATTGGACTATACATGTCGCTATGGCCCGTCTTATTCTGATGGCTGCATTGGTACTTAGCACATGCTAACATTTGTTAATGTGTGTTGAACTTTATTAAACATGCCTCTTACAGTCATTGACCTGATATTCATCCCGTGGCAGTCAGCACTTGTAAAGCACCTGACCACCTGGGCAAAAGTGAGACTGGATATGCAGCGCCTGATGCCAGATATCCACTGGCACTGAAATCCGGTTTTGCCACCGACCTCAGTTGCTATCTGGTCAGCAGCGATATTCAGCCGCTAACCAAATAGCGAAACCACATAAAGTTAGGATAGCCATTGACCTGTCCTAACTTTATGCAATTACATATCCGGTTAGTGGGCTGAAAATTGCTGCTGAACGAATAGGTGCTGGGATGCCCCAGCCCTGTCCACAGATTGCACAGCACTATCCAGATTATGCCAAGGAAGTCTGTGGGGAAATTCATCAGCACTGGCCAGTTAGCGATGATACATATCGGGTCAGTGAGGTTTATGCAGTTAGAAAATCCTGCTAAATGCATAAACCTTTATGAATATCAGGCCCTATGGGGCCAATTCCATTTATGCACATCCAGCCCCCTGTACGGCTGGGCAGAATTGGGCGTGCAAAGTTAGACCTGATTCTGATCCCATAGCACCTGCTGTGGGAGGAGTGACCTAGTGGTTGGGGCAAGTTACCTCAGGCTGCAGGGCTAGGGGTTCAAATCCTGCTAGAGGACAGCAACCTTGGGCCAGAAGAACTGGGGTTTCTAGCCCTACAGGTGCTCCTTGTGGCCTTGGATAAGCCACTTAACCCTCCATTGCCTCAGGTACAAAAACAGATTGTGAGCTCTTTGGGGACAAGAGCAATATATATATATACAGTACCTGAATGTACACCGCTTTGACTGGTAGAAAAGCAGTATATACCGTAAGCCTAGTTATTTAAAAAATAAAATATCACCTGGAAGTGTAGGCTGGGTCCTGATTCTGTCTGGCTGTATGTCCCAGCAACTACCTGGATAACTCATCCTGTTGCCATGGCACTGCAACTCCATTCATGAGCTGCCTGTTCCCTGCAGCCTGACCCCCAATCTGCTCTTCCAAGGCCTGGGTTGGGCTGTGGGGAACCCCCTGTGCCCCCTCACCTGTGTCCCCAGTTTTTGTGCTGTGATCCCCCTCTGTTCAGTGGGACTTATTCCACCTTCAAGGTGGAAAAAGTCCCCTGTCTAGATTTGAGGCCTCAGATGTACAGGACCGACCTCTGAATTCGCCCTGTACATCCAGAGTCATGGCCTGCCCATGCTGTGCCTCCTCCTGCCCATGTCTAGGCCTCCCCATACAAACCTGCTGTACATATGGGGAAGGTATTAATGAGCCCATCAGGGGGATGAATAGTAGGGATGTCCATTCCTGTTATTTGTGGGACAGAATGACCCCCTATTTGTTTTATGATTTGTATTTACCTTGGTTTCTTACAGGCAAAGAGAACAGTTCAGTTCCAGTCTCAGCGAAGTCAGGTCCCATTGCGATGTGTAAAGCCTCTATTCCAGGACACTCCCTTTTTGAGTTTATGGAGCCTGCCAGGCACTGTACCGTATGGAAGAAATAGGGTACAAGTCCAGAACAGGATTCTTTCATGGAGAACAGGTGCAATTGTGGGGTTCGAGGGGACCACATACGGTCACTCAAAAAAGAGTCTTCACTCCAAATTGTATTCCAAAACCAAAGAAAGTTTACTTAAAAATCAAAGAATAGCGGAGATTAAAAATCCAGTGTAAGTACAGGAAAATAGAAGCAACGTGTACAAATACAATGCTTTGATCAAAGACAATGGGGTATGTTTACTAAACTGCGTTAGTTTGATTCGCGTTAGGAGCCGCGGTAAGAGCCAGAAATACCAAATAAGGACATGGGCGGTACATCGTTACCGATAACGCGCGTTACAGAAATTAACGAGCGTTAGAGGGTGCCGTGGCGCGTTACCGCGTGTTAAACTTAAGAAGGCGCACAGACACAAAACACTGAAACAGAGCTGTAGCACAATGATTACTGCACTGACTAATGATGCAGGTGTCATGGGTTTGATTCCCCAGTGTGCTTAATGCATAAGGCTGGCTGAGGCTTCACCCTGAGCATTTAAGTAGTGAATGAGGAGGCATGTTACGTTTATTTTCAGTAGTGCTGCCAGCAAACACACCCTCACAGTGGCGTAACCTAAGGTGCCGCATAAGGCACCCCATAACGCACTCCATAGGCTACATTATAAAGTGCACTGTCCTCTGAGGCACCCCATAATGTCCCCTATAGAACACCCTATAAGGCACCTTATAGGGTACCATATAAGGTGCCGCATGGGGCGCCTTATGAGGCACTGTAAGGTTACAGTACACTGAGGGGTTGTCGCTGGCAGCACTAATGTACATTAAAAATAGACAATGCTGCAGACAGCCCTATAAAATAACTCCATGGTGGGTTTGAATACATGACCACTGGCCCCACAGGTAGTGAAGGAACCACTGGGCTACAGCCCCATAGCTGCTAACAACCCCCTGGCTGCCTACTGAAAGGTGTCAGGCCACCACCCAAACCACCCACTGTGTTGGCCAGGATCTGGGTCAACGCACCCATACCCATGGTGCACTGCACATGCAGATCAGCAGTCCAGAGATGAACACAAGATGGGGTATGCACCCCCACAGCACCCTGGCCCGGTAGGGCAAGATGACCGTGTGTGGCACTGCCACAGAGTAGCCACAGACAGTCACATTGTGCGGGTACTGTGCCAACCTGAGGTTGAGGTGGGGTGCCCAGCACCAGGTCCACAGCACCTTTCATGGCTGAAATACACCATGCTGCAGGTCCCCATCAGTGTATGATAGGTAGTTCCGTTAGACACACCTAGGATACATCTGTGTCCTGCTGTATGTCTCGGTCATGTCTAGTCCCTATGGGCAATGATGCACCCAGAATAGTGCATATCCTGTGTTGGTGCCATGGTTACCTGCTAGGGGGGAGGGGGGTGTATGGACCCATAGACAGATTATGTACCACCACACAACCCACCCTCTGGGGCTCAGGGTAGGAAACAGGAGCACCCACCAATAGATACACAGTCTACCTCCCTGCAATGGTGGCAGTAGAGGGGACCATCAACCCCAGCCCTGCTGAGGAACAGACAGAGCGCTACACATCCATAACGCAATGGCAGACAGACAGCAGGCCTGGAAATGCTCAGCTGACCCCCACCATTATCTGACATTCTCCAGCAGCAAGCCTCCAGCCGCTGCACCCTGCAAGGTGTTCCAGCAAGACACATACTAGCTGCAGACAGTCCACCAGCGAGTCCATAGTGCATGGTCCTGGAGAAGATGCATACACACCAAGCAAATAAGTCAGTAATTGAGCCCCAAAAGAAAACCCAAAAATATCACATGAGAGAAATGACATATAGCACAATGGGGGAACCTAGCCATGCAATGGTCACTGCTCAGTCAGGGTGAGAGTGACCTCCCAGCAGGACATGCTATGGCCACCCTGTCCGTGCAGGTTGTGGCCAGGCACTACAATGTCCGAGCCATTGCCCTATGCTGTGTGCAGATGCATCCAGGTCAGGCCACCCTATCCAGGCTATTCCCACAGTACCTTGCTCCTCATTATGCACATTGGCAGGCCAATACTGGCAACAGTGCTAGCAGTGAGGGCTGTGGAGGGTGTTGGCAGCCACCACACACTGGATAGACCAGGGGTGGGCAAACCTGGTCCTGGAGGGCCGCAGACCAGTCAGGTTTTCGGGATATCTCTAATGAATATGCATGAGATATATATGCATTAGAGATATCCTGCCAACCTGACTGGTTTGTGGCCCTCCAGGGCTGGATCTGGAGACCCCTGCCTTACACCTCTGTCATTTAAGATTGTGAGTGGACAAGGTGCAGATGTCCAAGACATCAAAAAGGTTAGATAGAGTTTGTCACAGTCCTCCTCACTTCTCACCACCACCAAAAAATTGTCTATTAGACAACTTTTTGGTGGTGGTGAGAATCGAGGAGGAATCTGACACATTCTATATACCCTTTCGATGTCTAGGACATCTGTACCTTGCCCACTCATGATCTTAAATGACAGAGGTGTAAGGCAGGGGTCTCCAAATCCAGCCCTGGATGGCCACAAACCAGTCAGGTTGGCAGGATATCTCTAATGCATATATATCTCATGCATGTTCATTAGGGATATCCCGAAAACCTGACTGGTCTGCGGCCCTCCAGGACTGGAGGTGCCCACCCCTGGGATAGACAGACACACACTCCCCACACCTATGCCAGCATTGTGCAACTATAGAGGTGTTGGGCAGCCCAGGCCACCACACCAGTCCTGGGCACAGTGCAGGCATGGATATGGTACGCAATACTGTAGGAGTCACTCCCCAGATTGGTAAACACTGTCAGACACCAGACCTGTAGCACACTCCACAGACATCAGAAAGGTTGCTATGATGCAGCTCACTCAGAAAATTGTACTTAACCTAGGAATTGCTATCTGCCAGTAATCATAGCAACCTTTTGATAGATGTGTACCATATTCCCTGGTTTAGGGTGGCATTACTAAGGTATGCAAGTGCTAGTATTGGGAGATGCACACAGAGCCCAAAGTCCTGCCTCTCCAGGAGGCTTTGGATAATGGGACCTGTGGGTGCGGGTGTGTCTGCCCCTGTTGGGTGCTGCTTTACGGCGGAGGTTCCCAACTCCAATCCTGCGGTGCCAAACACTGTTCGGATTTTCATGCTGTCCCTCATGAATATGCATGAGATACATCTGCATACCATGGGGGTGGCACATAGAAATGCAGCACAGGCATCTTTATTAGAGGCAGCATGGATCCAAAATGGTGTTTGGACCTCCAGGACTGCATTTGGGAGACTCTGCTCTAGGTAATGTGCATGTTTATGGTGTCTGTGCTCTGTAGGGTAGAATGTAGGTGTTTTGGGCATGTTTACGTCATCTGAAATAAAGGTGCTGTCTGTATTAGCAAGTTGTAGTAGTGGGTAAAATATGGGGACTGGGTTGGCAGGAACTACAGCTGGGACTTGAACCTGTGACCCTCTGCTTCTGAATACACTGGTTTTGTGCACTGCACCACCTTGTTGTCACAGAGTCAGTACATTCCTTGGTGATACCATGACTGTTCGTCAGACAGGGCCCGTCTGTTGCAGTACACGGCACCCACCTACACAGGGCTAGGCCACGGTCTTCTCTGGGCTGCTGCCACTGCCCCCTCCACCACCAGTATCCCTCAGCCACCATGCTGACATGCCCTTCTGCTGGTGGTGCTGGTGGTGCGCAGTCTCAGGCCATCCAGTGTGCAGGTAGGCGGCTGCCTATGGTGTGGGTTCTGGGGTAGGGGTGCCTGCATAGACGTCAACGCTTCCCCCAGCCCCGCCTGCCAATGTTCCGTGCCCTTGGGGGTGGCTGTTGGGTACTATCCCCTGTGACACTGTGGGAAACACACTCTTGCCCATGTTGGTCTTCAGCAGTTGCTGTCTGGCTGCTCTGCTGTTTCAGCATTTGTATGGGCCACCTAGGCATCACCCTAGTCCGCACTGTGGCCCAGCTCCACCACAGCATGTGCCGCCTGCGGCCCACTGTATCCCCTTCTCCGGCATCTGTCCAGTTGCCGTTCCGACATGCCCGCCCTGATGTTGCGAGACATGTGCACACCATAGGAACCCTGTCCGATGGTGGGGAAAACCCTGAGCAGCGCTATTTCACTGTGGGCTCATTCACATTGTATGGGGACGGAGTATAGACCCTTCCACGATTTATATCTTTTCTATGGAGCTTACTCGGGGGGAGGGGTTGATGTTTCTCATTGATATCACTATTGGCCAGCTTGGTTATGTTTTTTTCCAGTTTGTTGGGGTCATTTTCAGTGTTTATGTGGCCTTTTGTTCTCTGCACATGTATCACACTTATCACGTTTTTTAGGTTTCCCTGCCTGGGCTGTACATTGCTGACACTGACATAGTTTCTCTCCCCTGTAATGTGCATTTAACGGCAGGTTTTCATTCGCGTTGGAATTGAGCTCTTCAGATCAGCGCGTTAGTGTGAAGGGAGCCTCTCCCCGCCCACTCACTGCCCATTGACCCCTTCTCTCCACCTTCTGCGGTGTTTTACCGCGCCGCGGGAGTTTACGATCGTTAACTACGGTTAACGCGCGTTATGTAACGTTAATGATCATTCACACGAACGATGACACGCGATGACGAACGATGACGCGCGAACGATCGTTAACGTTATATTACGTGCGTTATTCACGATTACCGCAGTTTAGTAAACATAACCCAATGTCTCCTTACATAGTAACCAGAAATATTTTCCATATGTTAGATATATTTCACATCATGAGACATATTTCACATCATGAGACATATTCTTTGCAAATCCTCAAATGTCCTCCTGTAATTCTGGCCCATTTATCCCGAGTATGTTGTGAGGTCAATATTGAAATCCATTTCTCCGGGTAAAACAGCATTTTACCTGTGGAAGTGGGGAGTTTGAATACTGCCACCCTTATTATGGGTAAACGTGCCCCGGTTAGGCACAGTACCTACCCAAAATGTGATTGATTTAGACTGGAGGAAAGAAACATGTGTACAGCTTGCATGTTTAAAGCCCAGCATTTACTACCCCAGGGCACATTTGCACCTATTTAAAAGATGGCACCAGGTCTTGTGCCCGTTCTCTGTGTGAAATATACTCCCAGTTCTATTCCAGCTTGAGTTTGATTTGCTGAAGTTTCAAAAAGGGGTCAAGCAGCTTTTATTTAAGCAGCATTCACAGCACTAATCATCAATAGAAGTGAAGAACTAGTACTGCGATTTCTGTGGATTTTATACTGGGACAATTTTTCCATATGGGTTAGGTTTGCACATATCATGACAGTCATGAACCTCACTCTTAATGCTGTGTGGATATGCTAGTGTCTAATGTTTTCATTGTTTCTCACCTAGAATGATGTGATAGGAGGGTTATAAATCATTTTAAATAAATAAAATGGTGCCTTTTGTCACAAATGTATCATTGATGATGCTTTTCCACAACTCAACAGTTTATTAGAATTCTAATTCTAATTTGTACAATTTGCACTCTAGGGGGTTGATATTCAACAGTGTCTTGCTAATTCTAAAAGTAGCTGCCTAGGTTGGATGTGAATGCATGGCAGTGTGTGGGTACTCCATTGGGAATGTAAACTTCACAAGTTGTGCCATTTGTGTTGCTTTGAGAGAAGACTATTTTTGACACAAGTGGTTACATTAATGGTGTATTTTCAAGAGATTTATGGTAGAAAGAGAAGTTAAAAGTGTTGACTTAGTAGAGCGATGATGACATAATAGGTACGGATTGGCACATTTTATGAGGCCAGTGAACCCGTCAGTTGAGCTCCTGTCACGCTCTAAGTTAAATATACTGTCTATAGAAGATTGGAGAAATGGTCTTTCTTTTTTGAGACCGTTTTTGAGGGTCTTTTTTGGATTTTGTTATATCTCAAAAGTAGACAAATCCATGCTATCTGCAGGGATAAGCGATGGCTTTCCCCAGGTCTACCTTAACAATGGTTCATGGACATTGCCCTCAGGAATTTGTTCAAACTCTTTAAACCCAGCTCAGATGCACTAACTGCTTTTACCACATCCTCCGGCCATAAGTTCCAAAACTTAACTATACAGTCAAGAAAAAGTATTTTAACCAACTTTGTAACTTCATGGGTTGTCTCTTAGTTTGTGTACTTTTTGAAAGTGTAAACAATTGATCTGTGTTTACTTGTTCCATTATATCCCCTCAGCTATCTCTTCTCCAAGCTGAAGAGTCCTTTCCTCTCTAGCCTTTCCTCATAAAAGAGTGGATCCAACACCTTAATCATTTTGGTCCCCTTCCTTGTACCTTTGCTAATTCTGCTTGCAGTATCTTTTTTGAGATGCAGAGACCATAATTGCACACCAAACTCAAGATGTGGTTGCACCATCGAGCAATATAGAGCTATTACGATATCCTTTGTTTCTTAATAATTCCTAAAATTCTATTTTCTTTTTGGGCTGCCACTGCGCATTGGGCAGTGACCTCTAATGTAGAACCTGGCATTGTGTAGCTATAAATTGGGTTATTCTTCCCTATGTGCATCACTTTGCATTTGTCCACATTAAATTTCATGTGCCATTTGGATGCGTATTTTCCCAGTCTTGCAAGATGTCCTCCAATTTCTCACAATTTGCATGCGATTTAACAACTTTGAATAATCTGGTGTCATCTCTCCATGTCCATATCATTTCTAAATATATTAAAAATTACCAATTCCAGTAGAAATCCCTGGGGTACTTCTCTATTCACCTTCTTCCATTAAGAAAATTGGCCATTTAAGAATACTCTGTTTTCTCTTTTTTAACCAGATACTCATCCACAATAAGACATTGCATTCTATCTCATGGTTTACTAATTTCCTCAGGAATTTTCTATAAGGTATTTTGGAGTAGCCTAGTGGTTAACACACTGGCTTAGTAACTAAGGGCCTGATTTTCGAAGGCCTTTACATGGGTAACTTCCCTAGATACCCATGTAAAGGCCTTATCCGGGATTTTCAAAGGACACCTACAAGGCCTGGCAATCTACTTCTGGTCACGCTGCCAAGAAAGCCCAGGAGCTGTTGGGTCTTCAGGAGTCAGCAGTGACTCTAAGGCACACATGGCATTTGCACTTTGTCAAAGGTTTTCTGAAAATCCAGATATACTATATCAGTTGTCTCATGTTTATTCATGCCTTGAAAAAAATGGTGAAGATTGGTTAGGCAAAATTTCCCTTGGCTAAATCCATGTTGACTTTGTCCCATTAAAACATGTCTATCTATGTGTTCAGTAATTTTGTTCTTTATAGTAGGTTGTAATATTTTACCCAGAACTAATGTTGGACTCATCAGTCTGTAGTTTCCTGAATCACCCTGGGTCCCTTTTTAAAAATCAGCACTATGTTGATTACTCTCCAATTTTCATGTAATTTAGATGATTTTAATGAAAGGCCACAGATTACTAATAGTACATCTGCAATTTCATTTTTTAACTCTTTCAGCATTCTGGCTTGTATACCATCTGGTTCAGGTGATTTACTTTTCAGATTCTACTGTGTTCATTATGATCTTGGGCAAGTTGTTTAACCCTTCATTGCCTCAGGTACAAACTTTGATTGTTATCCATCTGGGAGCAGGAAAATACCTATTGTATCTGTATGTAATTCACCTTGAAACTTCTGAGAAAGGGGTGACCTAAATAACATTCCCCTTTCTACCAGGCTGCCAGTAGCATGACTGCATTAGAGCAGCATGCTATCAGCAGCCATGATAGCTAGCACATGGTAACATCCCATGCTCTAGCTATCACTGGCAAACATGCCCACATTCTACTCCAATCCTGAAATGAAGTACTAAGAACAGTAACTGTGAGATTTTTACAACACTGAAGGCTGTTAGCATGCAGTAGGAGTTGCCATAGCTCCTTAGCATGTGTTAAACTTCATAGTAATTTACTGCAGCTTAGTAAAGGGGCCCTTAAATCAATCCAGAGTGATGGTAGGTAGGCAGAGGGAAAACATATCCTAATCCCCAGTTGTGTTCTCTGTCTTGACTATACTGTAAGCTCTGAAGAGCAGGGACTGTCTCTTACAAATCTCTGTTCAGCACTGCATAACCTTGTAGCACTATACCAATGATAAATACTAGCAATAGTAGATGGCTGTTTATTGCTATTTCCAAGTCAGTGTCAGCTTGAAGAAGTCACTGCTTGAGACCCTCCCCTCTACCCCTCCCTCAAAAAAAAACAGTTCAGCATTTCACTGCTGCAATTAAAATTGTTGAGAAAAAAATGTCTTCAATATCAATATCACCAAGCTTTGGATCATCTTTCTGACTTGATGATTTTTTTTACATTTTCCTCCCACCTTCCCCTCCCCACCCACCCACCCCATGCTCTAAATTGCTTATATAACTGTCCTCCGCCTCATTAACATTATTATTCCCAGGTGCTCCCCAACTCACTGGAGCATCACCTCCTGCCTAACTTTATCTTATTATACATCTTCTCAGATCTATATTTTTTCTTCTCCATCTATTCTTATGGCTCGTATCACTTTCCCTTCCTGATACTAACTCTCCCCAATCTTTTCCCTTCATTCAAACAATTTCACACCCTTAGTCTTATCATATATGGCCTTCTTTCTTCACCTCTCCAGCCATTTTATATTTTACCTTATCAACTGATTTTGAGCTTCAATATTTTCTTCCTCTCCTTCAGTTATCTCCAGTCTCTCTGAACACCTCAGCCTCAGGGCCAACCCATCCACTAGGCGAGCTAGGCGGCTACCTAAGGCAGCAGGTCTCTGTGGGTGGCAGGCCATGTGCTTTGGCACATGGCCTGCCGCTCCCCCTGTTCACTGAGCCATGCCGCCCTTCCCCCCTGTGCTGAGCTGAGCCATGCCTTGCTGCCGCCCCCCGCTGCCACTGATTTTGGCGGCAGGGGGGATGGCTAGGCTCAGCAGCAGGCCATCTGCTTTGGCACGCATGGCCTGCCACTTCTGAACCCCCAAAGTTATGTTGGAGGTGATCAGAAGTGACAGGCCATGTGTGCCAAAGCACATGGCCTGCCACCAAGATAAGCTGTGCCCCCCTCAACCCCGCTACTAGAATTGGTGATAGCGTGGCTCAACACAGGGGGCACAAATTAGTACATGGTGGGGGCGGCACAGCTGGGGAGTGGCATGGCTGGGGCTTCTGCCTAGAGTGACAGAAACCCTTAGCCATGCCCTGCTCACCCTCATCACCATCGTCCCTGCTCTTCTCTTCCCTGTATTCTCCTGCTCCTTTTCCATTTTTCATCTGGGGATATCGATCCCAATCCTGTCTCCCCTAGGCATTTCTCTCATTACCTATGCAAGTCCAGCCACAAGCCCTCAAATCGTATTCATGCTCCTCTTTCCTTCTTCCTTTTTCCCTTTCTCATGTGCTCTCTGGAATACCCATTCTGCTTCCAACAAACATACCTACTTCATGATTTCTTTATCTCTAATGTTCTGCTCTTCCTTACCGAACATAAACTTAGGGGGATGTTTACTAAAGTGCGGTAATCATGAATAACGCGCGTAAAGTATGTTTAACGCGCGTTCTGACGTGCAAACAATCGTTAAACGTACTTTACGCGCGTTAACCGCAGTTAACGATCGTAAACCTCCACGGCGCGTTAAAACAGCGCAAAAGGTGGAGAGTGGGCGGAGAGAAGGGGTCAATGGGCAGAGAGTGGGCGGGGAGAGGCTCCCCTCATACTAACGCGCTGTATTTCAGAGCTCAATTCCAACGCGAATGAAAACCTGTCGTTAAAGGCATTTAAAGGGAAGAGAAACCATTTCCGTCAGCAATGTACAGAAAAACCGGGGAAACCCACTAAACGTGAGCAGTGTGATACATGTGCACAGAACAAAATTTCACATAAAACGTTAAAAATGACCACAAGAAACATTGTAAAAAGCATAATTCAGCTGGGCAACAGTGATAGCAATGGGCAACAAGGAACAACACTCCCTGGAAAGCACCAATAAAAAAAGAAATGATGTGTGGAAGGGTCTACGCTCCGCAGACCCTTTCAAAGATCATTTCATTGTAATGGAGCTGTCCTGGGAGTGTTGTGTAATGTTGCCCAATGATATCATTGTTGCCCAGCTTGGTTATGGGTGTGTGCCCCTTTTTTGAGGTCTTTCCTGAGGTTTATGTGCACCTTTTTCTCCATACAAGGTAAATGAGGCCACAGTAAACTTGTTGCAGAGCAGGGTCTCTGACTCGTCAGGCCGGTTTAACTAACTCCAGGGACTGCACTGTCTCTGTGGCCACAGTGTGGTGCAACAGACACAGCCAGTACCTGTAAGACCAGAGGGTCACAGGTTCAAATCCCAGCTGGGGCTCCTGCCAACCCAGTCCCCATAGTTTTACCCACCACTAAACAATGATAGTAAAGACACTCCTTTATTGCAGAGAACATACGCATGGCCTATATTTTACCACAGCAAACACAGACACCAGAAACAGGCACATTACCTAAAGCAGAGTCCCACAAATGCAGTCCTGGAGGGCCCCACACCATTCCGGTTTCATGCTGCCTCTAATAAAGATGCCTGTGCTGCATAGCTATGCACCACCCCCATGGTATGCAGATGTAGCTCATGCATATTTATGAGGGACAGCATGAAAACCCGAAAAGTGTTTGGAACACCAGGACTGGAGTTGGGGAACTCTGCCGTAAAGCAGCAGCCAACAGGGCCACACACACACCCACAGGCCCCATTGGCCAATGCCTCCTGGAGAGGCAAGATATTGGGCCCTGCCTGTATCTCCCAATACTAGCAGTTGCATACCTTAGCAATGCCACCCTACACCTGGGTATATGGTACACAGCTATCAAATGTTTCCTGTGATAACTGGCAGATATCAATTCCTACATTAAGCACATTTTGCTCATTGAGCTCCACCATAACAATCATTCTGATGTCTGCGGTGTGTGCTGCAGGTCTGGTCTCTGACAGTGTTCACCACCCTGGGGAGTGACCCCCCAACAGTCTTGTGTACCATATCCATGCCTGTACTGTGCCCATGACTGGTGTGGTGGGTATGGCTGCTGACCACCTCTATAGTTGCACAATGCTGGCATAGGTGTGGGGGTGACTGTCTGTCTATCCAGTGTGTGGTGGCTGCAAACACCTTCCACAGCCCACACTGCCAGCAATGTTGCCAGTATTGTGCTGCCAATGTGCATGAGGAACAAGGTACCATGGGTATAGGCCAGACAGGGTGGCCTGGCCAGGGTGCATCTGCACAGGGCATAGGGCAGTGACAGGCACATTGTAGTGCCCGGCCACCACCTACACAGACAGGGTGACCTCAGTATATCCTGCTGAGAGATCACTCTCACCCTGACTGTGCAGTGACCACAGCATGGCTAGGCACTCCCATAGTGCTATCTAGTATTTCTCTCATGTAATAAATATGGGTTTCCTTTTGGGGCCTAGTCACTGATGTATTTGCTTGCTGTGTATGCTGACATCCCAGTTCTGGGTGCAGGCATCTCCACTGGGTACTAGCAGACTGTTTGCAGCTGTTATGTGTTGTGATGGAGTGGCTTGCAGGGTGCAGTGGCTGATGGCTTGCACCAGGGGAATATCAGATAGTGGTGGGGTGCAGCATACCATATCCAGGCCTAATGTCTGTCTGCTATTGTGTTATGGATGTGTACAGAGCTGCATTGACTGTCCTGTGGGGTGTCTGTTCCTCAGCAGGACTAGGGTTGATGTTCCCCTCTACTGCCACCTTTGCAGGGAGGTAGACTGTGGATCTTTTGATGGGAGACCCTGTTTGCCACCCTTGGCCCTGGGGGAGGGGGGTGGTGGTGCATGGGGGCTACACCTGACTGAAGCAGACAGAGATGTCCAAGGTGTTCCTGCAGAAACTACCTATCTCACCCATTAACACTGCTTTGGACCTGCGCCATGGCCTCTTTCAGCCATGGACGGTGCTGTGGACCTAGTGCTGGGCACCTCACTGCACCCTCAGGATGAGCACAGTACCCGCACAATGTGACGGTGTGTAGCTACTCTGTGCCAGTACAACACACGGTCAATACCCCCTATCAGGCCGAGGTGCTGTGGGGGTGCACATGGTCAGTTCTCCCTACCAGGCCGAGGTGCTGTGGGGGTGCATTCCCCATGGTGTGTATCTGTGGACAGCTGATTTGCATGTGCAGTGCATCATGGGTGTGACTGGCCCAATCCAACCCTGTGAAAATCCAGCACCTGCTCACAGGCTCTGATAAACCATAGGCCATCACACGTACATCTGTTAGCATAATGCATAGGTGCAAGACACCCTACAGAGTCTGTAATATAAGGTGCCCACGCTGGTAAAAACACACGTACCCACGCACGATTGTACGCACGTACCAATGCACATGGCTATGCGCACTGCGAGAGTGTGTTTCAGTAACTACTGAACGTAAAGAGAAATATGCCTCCTCATTCCCTATGTAATGTACAGGGTGCTGCCTGGGACAGCATTCTGTATTAGGCACACTGGGGACTCAAACCCATGCTGCCTGTAACAGCGGTGAGTACACTAGCCATTGTGCTACAGCTCTGTTTCAATGATTTGTGTCTGTACGCCTTCATATGATTAACGCGCAGTAACGCACCACGGCGCCCTGTACCGCTTGTTAGTTTTTGGAACGCACGGTAGTCATTACGATGTCCCGCCCATGTCCTTTTTTGGCTTTTCTTTCACTAACGCGGCTCCTAACGCGAACTGCACTAACGCGGTTTAGTAAACATACCCCTTAGTTTCTCTCTGAAGACTCTGCTTCAATTGCTGCCCCCTGTCATGAAGGCTACCTTTACTCCCATAAACCTCTCCCAGTTGAAAGTGGAGGTGGTGTTGGGTTGAAATGTTCTCCTTCATGTAAAATTCAGCCCTTTCTTCCAACTCATTCTCACTCCTTTTCTTCCATCAAAGACCACTCCATCTGCCTATTTACTCCACTACCTCTCCAACAGCTGTCATTTATCAACACCCCCTCCTCCCTCTCCGACAGGTCTATCTTTTCCTTTCTTACTCACTTTGACTCCTGGCTTTTCTTCTTCCTTGAGCCACCTTCTTCCCTCATTCCTGGGGATTTTAACATTTTTAGGGTAATGGGATCATACTTTTTAATGCATTGTGAATCGCCTTGAATGCATTGTGCATATGGTGGTATATTAATGTTTTAAATAAATAAATACATGCACTGTATGTTGATAGCTCCTCAGACTCTTATGCCTCTAAGTTCCTTGCCTTAACCTCCTCATTCAGCCTCCAGCTGTGTATCCTTGCCCCTTTTCACCAGAATGTCTACTGCCTCAACCTTATCTTTTTCTCCAACTGTTCACCCTCAAACTTCTCCACCTCAGTTTTTTCCTTTGTCCAACCATCATCTGTTAACTTTTACTTTTAAAAAAAACCACCACAATCTCATTCAATCTCCACCAACACATTTAGGAATCTTCAGGTTATTGACTCTTCAGCTGTCTCCACTACTGTCTCATCAACTTTTTCACCCACTATTTTATCTGAGTCTCTGAGGCAGCCTCTTCCTATAACATTATACTCTCTTCTGCTTTAGATGTTCTTGCTTCTCCCATTCCACGTCCTGTGAAGTCTACTATACCTCAACCTTGGCTCACCTCCAAAATCTGCTATGTAGATTCCTATGCCTGCACTGCTGAGCACCTTTGGCTAAAGTCCCATGCCCATGCTATCTTAATACAATTCAAATTCTTGCTATCCTCCTTCTGCTATTGCACTCCCCAAACAACTGAGAAACGTTTGCTTCCAATCCTCACAGTCTCTTTGCCATGCTCCATTCTCTTCTCATAGCGCCTCTATCTCTGACTCCTTTCACTTCCTGCCCAGACTTTGCCTGACTACTTCAATGACAAAGTTCGCAAGATTAGTCTGCAGTTCTCCACCAGGTCAACTCTGTCTCCCCTTCTCCTACTTCAGTCTTAAATTCTTCCTTCAACTCCTGCCACCCTTTCTTCCTTTTCTGAAGTTACTGAAGAGGAAACTGCACATCTTTTCTCCTCCTCCAAACTCACTACCTGTTTCTCTGATCCCAGTCCTACGCATCTACTAAGCTCTATCTCCTCTGCTGTCACCCCTTTCATCTGTCATACTCTGGCTGCCTTCCGAATGCTGTGGTTGCACTACACCTCAAAAAGCCTTCACTGGACCCTACCTGCTCTTTCAATTACTGGCCCATTTTACTCCTCCCTTTTGCATCCAAACTACTTGAATGTGCTGCTCACTGCTGCTGTCTTAAATTTCTTTCCTCTCAAGTCATTGCAATCTAGAATTCATCATCTATATTCAACAGAAATGGTCCTTGCAAATCTCTCCAGTGACCTGTTCCTGGCCAAATCCAAAGACCTTTACTTGATACTTTATTTATTTATTTAACATTTTTTATATACCGCACTATTCATCATCAGTGCGGTTTACATTGAACATCAACATACATGTCAATTCATGACTGATCTAGGTTTACAGATAACAGGGAAGATAAACTGGGTGTTAACTGGGGAATAACTATCTACATAATTATACATAATTATATATACATTGAATAGGTTACATCAAGTTTTGATATTTGATAAGAATATAGTGTTTTCACATTTTGATCCTTTGTTCTGGATTGTTGTTATGTGTAGTAGTTATCTGAGTGATGCGGGAGACGGATTCTATTGTGTGTATGGTAGCTTGAAGTGTAAAGTGAATAGATAGTGCTTGATGGACTTTCTAAATTGGGTGATATCCCTGATTGATCTGATGTTTGGAGGTAGTTTGTTCCAGCACTTGGGAGCATCGGACACAAAAGCTCTGTTAATAGTTTGTTGTGTCCATTTTGTTGAGATACTGGGAGTAACTAGTGTGTTTTCTGCTACTAGTCTCCTGGGTCTGTTGTTTGGTGTGTGGGTGATGAGATTTGAGATCGATGCAGGAGATAATTTATTAATAGCCTTGAATGTGATGAGGAGGGTTTTGTATGTTATTCTGCAGTTTATCGGAAGCCAGTGCAGATCGATCAGTATTGGTGTTATATCTCTTATAGAAGCTCCAGATAGGATGCGGGCTGCCGCGTTCATCGCCAGTTGAAGTGGATTTAGTGTATTCTTGGGGAGACCATGAAGGATGATATTCGCATAGTCGAAATGCGGTGTGACTATTGCTTGGAAAACTGTACAGACGTCCTTGGTCTCCATCATTGGTTTCAGGTGGCGCAGTGTTTTTAGTTTGTAGTAAATTGACCTTACTGTGTTCTTTATGTGCTCTTTAAGATTGAGTTGTTGATCGAGTATCACACCGAGGTACTTTATGGAGGCTTTGATAGGGAGTTCTGCATCTCTTACTGTGAGGGTGGTTGGCGGAGCAAATTGCTTGTTTCTTGTTGCTATGAGTACTTCGGTTTTCTTGAAGTTTATTCTCATGTTTTGATTGAGGAGCCAGTCGATTATTGCATTGAAACAATTGATTAGTGGAGAGTAGTCAGGATTTGATATATTGATTGGTGTGAATATTAGCACGTCATCTGCGTATAATAAGCAAGATATATTGAAATCTCTGGTGATTTGGCAGATTGGCTGCATGTATATATTAAAAAGCAATGCAGATAGAGATGAGCCTTGAGGTACTCCCTGTTTCTGTTTGAAGGGTTCAGATGTAATGTTGCCTGTACGGACCTGTTGCCAGCGCTCATCTAAGTAAGATTTGCACCAGTTCCAGGCTTGGTTGCGGATGCCTTTTTCGTGGAGTCTAGCTAGCATGATCTTATGGTCGACTGAGTCGAATGCCGCTGATATGTCCAGAAAAATCATTGCAATGGCCACGTGAATGTTGTCAATCCCACAGATGAGTTTGTTAAGTAGTGAAGTCATGAGTGTTTCTGTTCCGTGAGCTTCTCGGAATCCGTGTTGGCATGGGTCCAACGGGGCTGCTGTGTCAATGTGGTGTTGGATCTGCCTCTGAGTTTCCTTTTCAAGTATCTTGGCTAGGTAGGGAATGCTGGAGATTGGGCGGTAGGATTCTTCCTTCGTTGGGTCCATCTGGTTGTTTTTTAGCAGAGGGCGAATTGATGTTTGTTTAAGGGTGGTAGGGAAGATGCCAGTTAGATAGGAGATATTTGCGATCTTAGCTATGTAGGGGCTAAGCTCGGCATGTAAGGTTTTGATCCAGTGTGCTGGACATGGGTCATTTGGTGCTGTGGTGGTATTTATAGTAGCGATAATTTCTTCGATGGTTTTTCTTGATGATGGTGAGAATTTATCGAGTGATGCTTGGGCCTGTGGGAGTTGGATTAGTACTTGTGATGACGTTGTGTTCGCCTTGACCATTTTGGCTTGGATGAAATTAGCATATAGTTGTGGTTGTATGGATTCTTGATGCGGTGGCGATGGATCTTTGGTTAACGTTTTTACTAAATTGAAGAGATCGCGTGGTCTGTTTAGTGTTTTGCTGAGAAGATTGGAGTGGAATTCTTTCCTTGTAGACCAAGTTAGTTCGCGATGCTTTTTGAGTTGGGTGAGATACTCTTCTTGAATCTGGTTGTTGTGGGTGTGTCTCCATTTTCTTTCTAACTTCCTCAGTTGGAGTAGAGATGTACATAGATCTGAAGAGAACCAAGGGGCATCCTGCTTTTTGTTGGAGTGATTCATGGGTGGGAGCTTCTTGTACATGCTTGGTTGATGTGCATATTGATAGAGAGTGTCATTCCAGTTAGAGATCAGCTCATTTAGATTGTCCGTTGGCTTGGATAGTTTTGGCAACGCTTGTTTAGTGAGGGTCTCTACGTCTAATGGTTTAAATCGCCCTGCGTTTGTTGTTGAGGTGACTGGCTGGGTGAGCGTGTTTGAATTTGTTGGAATCAGGAATAAGATCAAGCTATGGTCTGACCAAGGGACTGGGATAATAGATGGTTTGGTGCAATTTTTTAAGCTTGAGACTGCTGATGGAACGAATATCAAATCGAGGATGTTCCCTTGTTTGTGTGTGGGGTTGTGCATGATTTGTTTGTATCCAAGGTCTGTCATGGCATCGAGGAATGTACTGGATAAGTCGTGATGTAGAGAAGCAAGGTTAAAATCACCTAACAGCCAGTTTGGTTTGTTGGGGTTGTCAGGATTGCAGGCTAAGTTTATTATATCATACTAAGGCTAAGTTTATTATACTCATCCTTTTTGACCTATCTGCTGTTTTTGACACTGTTAATCAGCACCTTCTCCTTGATATCCTGTTTTCACTTGGATTTCAGGGCTCTTTTCTGTCTTGGTTTGCTTTTTATCTCTCCTATCGCACTTTTATTATATGCTCTGATGGATCTTACTCTGGAGCTATTCCACTTTCAGTCTGTGTACCTCAGGGCTATGATTAGGGATCTATATAGTAACATAGTAAAAGACAGCAGATAAAGACCAGCATGGCCCATCTAGTCTGCCCAGTAAGGTGGCTGGAGTTATACAGCTGCACCTGCTGCTCTATGCAGGTTATCCCCCTTCTATGTCTTTGCTAAGGTTGTACCCACTTCTCCAGGCAGGTTACCCCTCTCTTTTTATGAAGTTATTTACGTTTGCTTTGATTCCATATTTGTATCTGCTTTGATTCCTATTTTGTTTTTCTCTACACTCATTCCCTTGGTCCTGCTCTCCTCTCATGGTTTTCAGTGCCATCTTTGTGCTGATGACTCTCAGATTTACCTCTTTTGATGGGTTATATAGAATGCTACCCATCCCTCTCCAAAGGGATTATCAACTATCCCCTTTAAGAGAGTCGGCAGCCCAGAGTTCAGGCCTGGGAGGGCATAGCTCGTTAAGAATCCAGAAGACTGCAGAAGGGAAAGAGGCTCGTGGAGTCAGAAGTCCTTCCAAGCTAAGTCGTGCAGAGGAGTTCTGAGGTAGGAATTTTAACTGGAGGAAGAGCTGGGAGAACCAGCTTGTAGAGGTTTAACAAGCTATGGCACAAGTAAGCTGATTTAGTTTTCCTTGAACTGCTGTCTGTTTTGAGTTTTGCTTTGTGGAGGTTTAACAATCTGGGACAGAATAAAAACTGCTTTTGTTTTCCTTGAACCTCAGGCCACACTATCACATATGGTGGCAGCTTGGGGATTTCCTCTAACCATGTGACTTAGGGGAAATCCACATCCCTCCAGGGCTGGGGCTCTACAGCAGGTCAGGATTGTTTTTTGTTTGTATGGGCTAAGAGGGTTAGCCTCACCCTAATTAGGGAGCTTGAAGAAGATCTAGTCAGTGCAAGACAGGCAGGCTTTGTTTTGGCCATTAGAGGATGCTAATAGTTTGTTGGAGTTAAGACTATTGCAAGGTTAACTCAGCAACAGAAGAGGAAGCTGTGGTGGTATTGCAAGAGAACAGTGCAAGCCAGGATGAAATGGCTCCTCCAAATTCTGGCAGAGGTTCAACAGCAACAGCAACAATATCAGCAGCAGTTTGTCAGACGGCTGCCTGGGTGAGAATGTTCACAGTCTTGGCAAAGGCATATATCAATATGGTTTGCAAGGGATTGTGGGAAATGCAGTCCATTCACACCAGACACAGCCACTCACAATAATTAGTTGTGCTTGAGTGTAAAGCCAATAAGATATTTATTTATGGGGTTATTTCTCCCAACACAGATATGCTTGGTAGCACATAAAACAGGATACTTGCTTTCAGTGTTAAACTTAGAAAAACAAAATCAGGAAAACAACAGATGAACTTGTCAGGCAATCAAATGAAAAGAATAAAGACCTAGTTGGTAACAAACTGGTCTTTTCTGTAGACTTTAGCTAATATTTTCTTAGCAGTGTATCAAACAAGCAAAACCCACAAAGAAGGGAAAAACTGTTCTTTTCAGGTTAACTTCTTATATCTTCACACATAGGGTTATGTTTACTAAAATGCGGTAAACGTGAATAACGCGTGTTGTATGACGTTAACGACCGTAAGTGTAGTATAACGCGTGTAATCATGCCCCAACGACCGTTAACGTCATACTACGTGCGTTAACCGTAGTTAACAATCGTAAAGCTCCGCGGCGCGTTAAAACAGCGCAGAAGGTGGAGAGTGGGCGGAGAGAAGGGGTCAATGGGCGGAGAGTGGGTGGGGAGAGGCTCCCCTCATACTAACGCGCTGAATTTCTGAGCTCAATTCCAACGCGAATGAAAACCTGTCGGTTTGTTGTTGTTAAGTGCCGTCGAGTCGGAGTCGACTCATGGCGACCCTCTGGATAGCTATCCTAAATTGTGTTCGGTCTTCAGTCAGGCGGCTCATTGTTGACAGACTGGTACCCGTAGCTGCTGTTATTTTAGCGATCCATCTCATTGCTGGCCTTCCTCTTTTGCGTTGACCTTCTATCTTGCCAAGCATGATGTCTTTCTCTAATGATCTCTCTCTTCGCATGATGTGTCCGAAGTATGAAAGTCGAAGTCTTGTCATCTGAGCTTCTAGAGAAAGCTTAGGTTTGATCTCCTCTAGTACCGACTGGTTTGTTCTTCGGGCAGTCCATGGTATACACAGTATTCGCCGCCAGCACCATAATTCAAAGGCATCAATTTTCTTCCTGTCTGTCTTTTTCACTGTCCAGCTTTCACATCCATATGATGTTATTGAAAATACCATGGCTTGAACAAGTCGAATCTTTGTATGGAGAGAGACATCTCTGCTCTTGAGAATCTTATCTAGGTCTTTCATAGCCATTCTGCCAAGAGCATTGCGTCGTCTGATTTCTTGACTGCTTGTTGCTTCTTTATTGATAGTTGATCCAAGTAGGTTAAAGTTGTTCACGATTTCAATTTCTTCTCCTTCAACGATGAACCTGTTGATTATGCCAGTTGTCATGATCTTTGTCTTCTTTACATTAAGGTGCAGGCCCATTTTGAGACTATGTTCTTTGATTGTGAGAAGCAAATGTTTCAGATCATCTTCACTTTCAGCCAGTAATGTGGTATCATCAGCATAGCGAAGGTTGTTGATGAGTCTTCCACCAATCTTCACACCTCTGTTGTCTTCATACAGTCCTGCTTCTCTGATGATTTGTTCTGCATATAAATTAAACAGGTAGGGGGAAAGTATGCAGCCTTGTCTTACACCTTTGCTTATTTTAAACCATTCTGTTTCTCCTTGTTCCGTTCGAACTGTTGCTTCTTGATCAATGTACAGATTGCGCAAGAGAACGATCAGGTGTTCTGGTATACCCATTCTTCTTAATGTGGTCCAGAGTTTCTCATGGTTTACACAGTCAAAAGCCTTGCTATAGTCGATAAAGCACAAATAGATATCCTTTTGGTATTCTTTAGTCTTTTCAAGGATCCACCTCACATCCACAATGATGTCTCTCGTTCCTTGCCCTTTCCTGAACCCTGCTTGCACTTCAGGTAGTTCTTGTTCTAGGTATGGCTGTAGTCTCTTTTGAATAATCTTCAGTAGAATCTTGCTGGCATGTGGGATCAGAGCAATTGTGCGATAATTTCCACAGTCAGTTGGATCACCTTTCTTTAGTATTGGTATAAACACAGATCTTTTCCAGTCAGTTGGCCATGATGTTGTCTTCCATATTTCTTGGCAGAGCCGTGTAAGTACGGTAACAGCTGCATCAGATTGCTGCAATACTTCTATGGGAATGCTATCAATGCCTGGTGCTTTGTTCTTTGATAAGGCTTTCAATGCTGCTTCAACTTCCTTTCATCACCAATGGTTCCTGATCATAAGGTATAGGTTGAAACGGCTGTTGGTCCACTTGATCTTTATCATATAAAAACTCTGTATACTCCTTCCACCTTTTCTTGATCTTCTCAGCATCATTCAACATAGAACCTTGAGCATCTTGTAACATTCCAATTCGAGGCTGGAACTTTTTCTTTAACTCTCGCAGCTTTAGGAAAGCCGATCTTGTTCTTCCTCTAATAGTTTCTGCTTCTATTTTCTTGCAAGTGTCATTGTAGTACTTTTCCTTGTCCTGTCTTGCTGCACGTTGGAAATCTCTGTTGAGTTCTGCGATTGTCTTTCTTTCTCCTTTGGCTTTAGCTTCTCTGCGTTTCTGGGCAATTTTCAGAGTTTCTTCCGTCATCCATTTTGGCCGTTTTTGCTTTTTCACCTTTTGTAGAGACTTCTCGCTTTCTTCTAGCACAACCTTCTTGATGTCATTCCATAACTCTTCCGGAGCTCTGTCATTTGTATCTAAAGCAGCAAATCGATTTTGCAGGCAGTCTTTAAATTCCAGTGGTATATTCTCAAGGTCATATTTTGCTGCATTCATGAGTGGTTTGCTCTTTTTCAACTTTAGCTTGAGTTTGCATACTAGTAGTTGATGATCTGTACCACAGTCAGCTCCAGGTTTTGTCTTTGTTGATGTTACAGAGCTTTTCCATCGTTGACTTCCACAGATGTAGTCAATTTGATTTTTATACAATCCATTGGGTGAAGTCCATGTGTACAGTCGCCGCTTGTGTTGCTGGAAGAAGGTGTTTGAGATGAATAGATCATTGGTCTTGCAGAATTCTATCAATCTTTCTCCAGCTTCATTTCTGTTGCCAAGTCCATATTTTCCAACTACTTTGCCTTCTTCTTTGTTGCCAACTTTTGCGTTCCAGTCACCCATGACTATCAGGATATCCTGTTTGCATGTTCTGTCAATTTCAGCTTGTACTTGTTCATAGAACTCTTCAATTTCATTCTCTTCTGCAGCTGTTGTTGGGGCATATACTTGAATTATAGTTGTGTTGATAGGCAATCCTCGTAGACGAATAGAGATTAAGCGTTCGCTGACTGCATTGTATTTCATTACAGTTCTTGCAAGTTTCTTCTTTATTATAAACGCAACACCATTTCTTCTTTGTCTTTCATTTCCAGCATAGTAGACCATGTGATCATCTGATGCAAAGTGCCCGATGCCAGTCCATTTCAGTTCGCTGACACCCAACAGGTCAAGTTGTACACGTTCCATTTCATTCTTGACCACCTCCAACTTCCCTTGGTTCATGCTTCGTACGTTCCATGTTCCAATGTGTAAGACATCTTTACAGCTTCTGACTCTCATTTCATGCGCAGCTACATCAGCAGTCAGACTTCCCGAGGGCTTTGATCCAACCACATCATAAATGCTGGCTTTACTCTGAAAAGTCTTCAGCTCTTCCCCAGTAGCTAGTTGAGTGCCTTCCGACCTGGGAGTCTCATCTTCCAGCACCATAGCACAATTTGTTTTGTTGTAACTATCCATTGGGTTTTCATGGCAAGATACAGAAGTAGATTGCCGGGCCTTCCTTCCGCGCAGTTTAAGTTTGGTGTTGTTGCCGTTGTCACAGAAATGTGATCCTCCGCCGTCAACACTATCCCATTCTGCTGCTGCCCAGATGGGTGGTTTGTCTTCGTCTGGCACCTCAGCTGAGACCTGTCCATCTTGGGAGACCCTGCCAGTAGTTAAACTACGGATAGTTTAGCTCTCAGCATCACTGATGCACGCAAGCCCTCACAGCACGGCAAGCTGCAAACCAAGTGAGAGGTAAAGGAATATTAAAGGGAAGAGAAACCATTTCCGTCAGCAATGTACAGCAAAACCGGGGAAACCTAGAAAACGTGAGCAGTGTGATACATGTGCAAAGACCAAAGGTTCACATAAAACCTTAAGAATGACCACAAGAAACATTGTAAAAAGCACAATTCAGCTGGGCAACAGTGACAGCAATGGGCAACAATGAACAACACTCCCTGGAAAGCACCAATGAAAGAAATGATGTTTGGAAGGGTCTACGCTCCGTAGACCCTTTCAAAGATCATTTCATTGTGATGGAGCTTTCCTGGGAGTGTTGTGTAATGTTGCCCAGTGATATCATTGTTGCCCAGCTTGGTTATGGGTGTTTGCCCCTTTTTTGAGGTCGGTTTTGAGGTTTATGTGCACCTTTGTTTCCATACAAGGTAAATGAGCCCACAGTAAACCTGTGCAGAGCAGGGTTTCGGACTCGTCAGGCCGCTTTAACTAACTCCAGGGACTGCACCATCTCTGTGGCCACAGTGTGGTGCAACAGACACAGCCAGTGCCTGTAAGACCAGAGGGTCACAGGTTCAAATCCCAGCTGGGACTCCTGCCAGCCCAGTCCCCATAGTTTTACCCACCACTAAACAGTGATAGTAAAGACACCCCTTTAGTGCAGAGAACATACGCATGGTTAATACGCCTATATTATACCACACCAAACACAGACACCAGAAACAGGCGCATTACCTAGAGCAGAGTCTCGCAATTTCAGTCCTGGAGGGTCTCACACCAGTCAGGTTCCATGCTGCCTCTAATAAAGATGCCTGTGCTGCATATCTATGCACCACCCCATGGTATGCAGATGTAGCTCATGCATATTTATGAGGGACAGCATGAAAACCCGAACAGGTTTGGAACACCAGGACTGGAGTTGGGGAACTCTGCCGAAAAGCAGCAGCCAACAGGGCCAGACACACCCACAGGCCCCATTGGCCAATGCCTCCTGGAGAAGCAGGACATTGGGCCCTGCCTGTATCTCCCAATACTAGCAGTTGCATACCTTAGCAATGCCACCCTACACCTGGGTATATGGTACACAGCTATCAAACGTTTCCAGATATCAATTCCTACATTAAGCACAGTTTGCTCAGTGAGCTCCACCAAAACAGGCATTCTGATGTCTGCGGTGTGTGCTGCAGGTCTGGTCTCTGACAGTGCTTACTACCATGGGGAGTGACCCCCAACAGTCTTACGTACCATATCCATGCCTGAACTGTGCCCAGGACTGGTGTGGTGGGTATGGCTGCTGAACACCTCTATAGTTGCACAATGCTGGCGTAGGTGTGGGGGTGGTTGTCTGTCTATCCAGTGTGTGGTGGCTGCAAACACTTTCCACAGCCCACACTGCCAGCAATGTTGCCAGTATTGAGCTGCCAATGTGCATAATGAGGAGCAAGGTACCATGGGTATAGGCCGGACAGGGTGGCCTGGCCAGGGTGCATTTGCACAGGGCATAGGGCAGTGACAGGCACATTTTAGTGCCCGGCCATCACCTACACAGACAGGGTGACCTCAGTATGTCCTGCTGAGAGATCACTCTCACCCTGACTGTGCGGTGACCACAGCATGGCTAGGCACCCCCATAGTGCTATATAGTATTTCTCGCATGTGATAGATATGGGTTTCCTTTTGGGGCCCAGTCACTGATTTATCTGCTTGCTGTGTATGCTAATATCCCATTTCTCGGTGCATGCATCTCCACTGGGCACATGCATTATGGACTAACTAGCAGACTGTTTGCAGCTGGTATGTGTCTTGATGGAGTGGCTTGCAGGGTGCAGTGGCTGATGGCTTGCTGCAGGAGTATATCAGATAGTGGTGGGGTGCAGCTTACCATATCCAGGCCTGATGTCTGTCTGTGTACAGAGCTGCAGTGCCTGCCCTGTGGGGTGTCTGTTCCTCACCAGAACTGGGGTTGATGTTCCTCTCTACTGCCACCTTTGCAGGGAGGTAGAAGGTGGATCTATTGTTAGGAGACCCTGTTTGCCGTGCTGGGAGGGGGGGGGGAGGGAGGGAGGGAGGGAGAGAGGACATGGGCCACCTGGGGGCTCCACCTGACTGCAAGGTGTTTATGCAGAAACTACCTATCTTGCACATTAACACTGCTTTGGACCTGCGCCATGGCCTCTTTCAGCCATGGACGGTGCTGTGGACCTGGTGCTGGGCGCCTCACTGCACCCTCAGGGTGAGCACAGTACCCGCACAATGTGACTGTGTGTAGCTACTCTGTGCCAGTACAACATACGGTCACTTCCCCCTACCAGGCCGAGGTGCTGTGGGGGTGCACATGGTCACTTCCCCCTACCAGGCCGAGGTGCTGTGGGGGTGCACATGGTCACTTCCCCCTACCAGGCCGAGGTGCTGTGCGGGTGCATTCCCCATGGTGTGTATCTGTGGACAGCTGATTTGCATGTGCAGTGCATCATGGGTGTGACTGGCACAATCCAACCCTGGGAAGATCCAGCGCCTGCTCACAGGCTCTGATAAACCATAGGCCATCACACGTACATCTGTTAGCATAGTGCATAGGTGCAAGACACCCTAAAGTGTCTGTACTATAAGGTGCCCACGCTGGTAAAAACACACGTACCCACGCACGATTGTATGCACGTAGCTACGCAGGAGGCTACGCCCGTAACAACGCATGCAGCCACGCACGTACCAATGTACATGGCTATGCGCACTGCGAGAGTGTGTTTCAGTAACAACTGCTGAACGTAAAGAAAAATATGCCTCCTCATTCCCTCTGTAATGTAGAGGGTGCTGCCTGGGACAGCATTCTGCGTTAGGCACACGGGGGACTCGAACCCATGCTGCCTGTAACAGCGGTGAGTACACTAGCCATTGTGCTACAGCTCTGTTTCAATAATTTGTGTCTGTACACCTTCATATGATTAACGCGCAGTAACGCACCACGGCGCCCTGTAACGCTCGTTAGTTACGATGTCCCGCCCTTGTCCTTTTTTGGCTTTTCTTCCACTAACGCGGCTCCTAACGCGCACTGCACTAACGCGGTTTAGTAAACATACCCCATAGACTCAGAAGGGATTCCCTCAGAGCTCACAAGCAATTAGGTAAGGCTCAATTGCTAGCAGTTACCCAGCTGAAACCCCTTAGCTGGCTTGCTTTCAGCTGCGTGGCTCAAATCCTACTTCAGGAGCTTTTCTGAGTAGATTAAAGAACAAGTTTGTATTTCTTTGTGATGGTTGCTGTACTTTGTAACAGAAAA
The DNA here is from genome assembly GCA_033557465.1 of Ichthyophis bannanicus. Classification (NCBI taxonomy): domain Eukaryota; kingdom Metazoa; phylum Chordata; class Amphibia; order Gymnophiona; family Ichthyophiidae; genus Ichthyophis; species Ichthyophis bannanicus. The sequence goes on from CM066033.1 coordinate 1,225,475,416, forward strand.
TTACCAAAGGAGTTTAGACAGAGAGCAATCCATATATTCACAGCCTGTATCTAAGACCGCTCCTTCCCCTTCTTCAACAATCATGGGTTCAATATCAGGGATTGGCACAGAGGAATTTCTCAATGGAGCACTTTCAGGAGAATACTTGTTTCCCTGCTGTCTTTCAAGGTTATAGCTAGGGCATAGATCAGTGTTCATACCTGAGCTTCCATTGCTGTTAGAGTTCCTCTCTAAATAGCCTGGCCAGTATGTAGTCCAGTTTTTATGTCCAGCCTTCCAATCCAGATCCCTGGACACTGGATCTCTCTTCACATACCTTCTGGCACGGGTCTTAGGGTCCCTTCCACATGCAGCCATCTCCCTCACAGGTACCGTCTGGAGATTCCTATCCCTGCAGCACCATTCCTCTGGCTTCCCCCAGTCCAATGGTGTAAGCTTGCCTTTTGAATGTCTCCCAGTATACGTACTGCTCTGGACTCCTTTAGACCTCCCAAATGCTTTTCTCTTCTTTCTTCCAAAGGGTTTCTTGCCCTCTCTGTCCGTCCGCTCTGGCTTCTGCTTCTGATGATCCTCCAGATGATGAAGCTGTCCAAGATGAGGATCTCCAAGCTAATCCTGAGAATCTCCCAGATGAAACTGAGGATGAGGATAATTCTCTGCAGAATAAACTCTACCTTTATTCTGCTTTGATGAGTGCTCCACCCTAGCACAGCGCAGCTGTGCTGAATCAGGCCCTGCCCTTTGAGATGAGTGCTTGGGGATTACCTCATAGCCCTCCTGATTGAACACATGCTTCCCCACTTCAGCTCCTCTAATGGCTGTTGGAAACCTGGTGCATTCTGGGACTGGTAGTCTTTTATGGGAAAATTCTGTTTTCTTATTTCTACCAGAACTGACAGGTTGCTTGTTCAGAGTCACTTCACCTTTTCTATAGCTCCTTCCTGAGCTATGATAAGCTTCCTTATCACATACCCCCCTGCTTAAGTTATTACGGACTGGTTTAACTGGTGAAACTTCTTTCCTACAGTCCGTAATACCTACGAGAGTGTTCTCTTTTTGAAGCTCACTTACTTCCTGACTGGCTTCAGGATCATTATTATTTACAGGCCTCTCCTTCCAAGACTTAAGTACATTAATATGGTAGGTCTGCCTACGCCCTCTTGCATTTTCTACCATATAAGATACTGGGCTCACTTGTTTAACAACCTTCCATGGCCCTTTCCACTGTACTTCAAATTTTGGGGCTGTACCTGCTACTTGAACCAAAACCTTTTCACCAATGCTTAATTGGCGGCTTTTGGCCTTCCTATCATACCACCCTTTCTGGCGCACTTGACTGTCCTGCAGGTTCCTCTCAGCAACCTGCAAGGTCCTTTTCAAGCGTGCTCTCAAGTCACGTAGAAACTGTGGCACTTCCTGACTTCCTGGTTCAGGATCAATCCATTGTTCCCTCAAAATGTCTAACAAACCCCGTGGAGCCCTACCATACATCAATTCATATGGAGTTACACCTAGGGATACCTGAATTCTTTCCCTGCAGGCATATAAGGCAAAGGGCAATAACATATCCCATTCCTTTACCTCTCCTGCTAACCCCCTTCTCAACATTTGTTTGAGAGTTTGGTTGAATCTCTCCACCAAACCGTTTGATTGTGGATGGTAGGCTGAGGTTTTCACGTGATGAATGCCAAAGGCATCCCAGACCTGGGCCAAATATTTGGATACAAAATTGGACCCTCGGTCAGTCAACCCCTCTCTTGGGAATCCCACTTCACAAAACAATTTTACTAGCTCTAAAGCTATTGTTTTTGCAGAAACATTCCTCAATGGTATGGCCCAGGGAAACCTTGTTGCCTGATCTACCATAACTAGGATGTATTGGAAACCTCGGGGCGTTTTGACTAATGGGCCTACAATATCCATGGCAATGCGACCAATTGGGTCTGTTATAATTGGCATGGGAATCAAAGGCACCACCGGTGGGTGAGCCGCTGTAACTCGCTGACACGCTGGACATGTAGCACAAAACTGGGCAGTTTCTTTGAAAATACTTGGCCAGTAAAAACGCATAAGTATTTGATCCAGCGTTCCTTGCATCCCTTTATGACCTCCAACTGGATGTTCATGTGCTAATCTAAGTACTAGCCCTTTGAAAGTTGTGGGTACCACCAATTGTTTACGTATGGTCCCATTTCTGGGGTCCTGACTCTCTCTATATAATATTTCATTATCTATTCTGAATCTGGGAAACTCCTCCCTGACCTCATGAGCATACTTAAAAGCTCGGGTGAGAGCTTGATCAGCTTGCTGCTCTTGTGGAAAGTTAGGAAACTTTGCCACTAACTCAGCTGGCACCTAGGGTAAACTTTGACCAGCTAACATCTCAGCCCTACCCTGTGCTCTGCAAAGTCTCTCACGCCGCTTTTGTGCTTTCAACTTTCTTACTTTACCAGATGATGGAGTTATTAAATCATCATGAGAGGGTAAGTCTCCTAATAACTCTGCCTGCTCCTCCTCCTCCTTCTGCTGGCTCTCTACCTTAGCCTGCGAGTGGGTGGATACAAGGCCCCTCTTATTACCTATAGTTTGGCCTTCTGGAAGCTTAACCATCTTTTTAGCTAGGGACTGAGGACTTCCAAAGAAAGGCCCGGGAGCTATTTCCATTATTCCTTCTCCCTCCTTCTTTCCTAGCCCTTCCACTAGACCCTGCTTAAATCTTGGCCAGTCCTTTCCTAGAACCAAATCAAAGGGTAGCCTAGGCACCACTGCTAACAGGACTTCCTCTTGTTTCCCCAGGCACTTAACCTTTAGCCTATAGGTGGGATATGATGTTGCAGCACCATGAATGCATCTGATGTGAACTTGGCTTTCAGGGTTCTAGGCACAAATCCTTCTTGGGCCTCTATCCTCTTCCAAAGCCTTTTTGACATCATACTCTGGTCTGCCCCGGAGTCTAACAAAGCATTTGTGGTAATTCCTTGCACATCAACCATCAAAAGAAATCCTTCTTTGGGCTGTTTTAAATCTACACCCACTAAGCTAGTGTGTGTCTGACATCCCTTTTCTAAATGTCCCCATTTTCCACACTTGAAACATTTCTTTTCACTCCACTGTGTCATCTGCTTTGGCACAGTACATTTATTTTCAGAAACATTTTTAATTATTTTCTTTTCTGATACAGCACAGCTTGCCTCAGCACCCATCTTCAGAGGGCCACCCATTCTATGGCAAGCCTGCGTGGCTTCCAAGAATCTCTCTGCTAGCATGGTTGCCTCTCCAAGATTTTGGCAATTTTGCTGTATAAGGAAAGTGTGCAAATCTTTAGGCACCGCAGACATAAATTGTTCAAGCATAATAATGTCTAATAACATTTCTACCGTCTTTTGCTCAGGCTCCAACCATTTTACAGCTAATCCTCTGATTCTCTGACTCAGAGCCCTGGGTGTTTCACCCACTCTCAATGTAGTAGCTCTAAACATTCGCCTATACTCTGAAATAGACATCCCTAGGCGATCTCTAATAGCAGCCTTTACATCCTTATAATTCAAAGCCTGGGCTGCTGGCATTGCTCTATAAGCTGCAAGTGCCTCTCCAGTTAATGAGGCTGCCAGCCTTACTGCCCACTGGGTCTCTGGCCATGCTAATGCTTGTGCCACTCTTTCAAAAGACTCTAGAAAATCATCAACATTATCATCTGGAGTTAGCTTCCCAAAACTAAATGCCCCAATTCCCTGATTGAGTCCCACACTGTCCACATGTGGTGTACCAGTATTTACTGCTGGTCTTGCATCTGGTCCACTTTGGTTCTGCAATTTAACTAGGGCTTGCACCAGATCAAGCACTGGCCTCTGCTTTCATAACAGTGTCCTGAGCCTGCTGTGCTAGCTCCTGTTGCCTGCTAAACTGGGCTGCCATCCACTGAGGTAGTTCCCTTGGATCCATCTTGATCCCTGCAAGAAAACACAAAAAAAACCCACAGTGCACCACCTTCCAAACAGGTGTTTTTTTCTACTTTTTTTTTTCAATTACCCCTGTGCCTTACTCCCATCCACCACTAGACATGCCCAGGTACTTGTTACCTTATGCCAGTGATGAATCCAGCTCTGCACAGGGTCTTTTCTTCCTGGAACAGCTACCTGGAACAGCCACCTCTCCTCCAAAGTGCAGTTGAGGGATAATCTTTTCTTTCAGCTTTTAAGCTTGAACTGTCTTTTCCTTCAGACTTGAGTTGTAATCCTTAGCAAGTAAATCCCTTTGCGCAAAAGCAATCCTGCCAACTACGCCATTTGTCAGTCAGCTGCCTGGGTGAGAATGTTCACAGTCTTGGCAAAGGCATATATCAATATGGTTTGCAAGGAATTGTGGGAAATGCAGTCCATTCACACCAGACACAGCCACTCACAATAATTAGTTGTGCTTGAGTGTAAAGCCAATAAGATATTTATTTATGGGGTTATTTCTCCCAACACAGATATGCTTGGTAGCACATAAAACAGGATACTTGCTTTCAGTGTTAAACTTAGAAAAACAAAATCAGGAAAACAACAGATGAACTTGTCAGGCAATCAAATGAAAAGAATAAAGACCTGGTTGGTAACAAACTGGTCTGTTCTGTAGAATTTAGCTAATATTTTCTTAGCAGTGTATCAAACAAGCAAAACCCACAAAGAAGGGAAAAACTGTTCTTTTCAGGTTAACTTCTTATATCTTCACACATAGACTCAGAAGTGATTCCCTCAGAGCTCACAAGCAATTAGGTAAGGCTCAATTGCTAGCAGTTACCCAGCTGAAACCCCTTAGCTGGCTTGCTTTCTACTGCGTGGCTCAAATCCTACTTCAGGAGCTTTTCTGAGTAGATTAAAGAACAAGTTTGTATTTCTTTGTGATGGTTGCTGTACTTTGTAACAGAAAATTACCAAAGGAGTTTAGACAGAGAGCAATCCATATATTCACAGCCTGTATCTAAGACCGCTCCTTTCCCTTCTTCAACAATCATGGGTTCAATATCAGGGATTGGCACAGAGGAATTTCTCAATGGAGCACTTTCAGGAGAATACTTGTTTCCCTGCTGTCTTTCAAGGTTATAGCTAGGGCATAGATCAGTGTTCATACCTGAGCTTCCATTGCTGTTAGAGTTCCTCTCTAAATAGCCTGGCCAGTATGTAGTCCAGTTTTTATGTCCAGCCTTCCAATCCAGATCCCTGGACACTGGATCTCTCTTCACATACCTTCTGGCACGGGTCTTAGGGTCCCTTCCACGTGCAGCCGTCTCCCTCACAGGTACCATCTGGAGATTCCTAGCCCTGCAGCACCATTCCTCTGGCTTCCCCCAGTCCAATGGTGTAAGCTTGCCTTTTGAATGTCTCCCAGTATACGTACTGCTCTGGACTCCTTTAGACCTCCCAAATGCTTTTCTCTTCTTTCTTCCAAAGGGTTTCTTGCCCTCTCTGTCCGTCCGCTCTGGCTTCTGCTTCTGATGATCCTCCAGATGATGAAGCTGTCCAAGATGAGGATCTCCAAGCTGATCCTGAGGATCTCCCAGATGAAACTGAGGATGAGGATAATTCTCTGCAGAATAAACTCTACCTTTATTCTGCTTTGATGAGTGCTCCACCCTAGCACAGCGCAGCTGTGCTGACTCAGGCCCTGCCCTTTGAGATGAGTGCTTGGGGATTACCTCATAGCCCTCCTGATTGAACACACGTTTCCCCACTTCAGCTCCTCTAATGGCTGTTGGAAACCTGGTGCATTCTGGGACTGGTAGAATTTTATGGGAAAATTCTGTTTTCTTATTTCTACCAGAACTGACAGGTTGCTTGTTCAGAGTCACTTCACCTTTTCTATAGCTCCTTCCTGAGCTATGATAAGCTTCCTTATCACAAGTTTCAACATGACCTGTTAGAAGGGCAGCAGCAAAAACAATTTCAGCAGCAACAACAATAATGTCAGCGGCAGCTATAAAATCGTATTCAGGCACAAGGGGAATTATAGTGGAGATCCTTGGCTCAGTTGACTCAAGCCCTACCAAGGTTGCCACTCCACCCTCCAGCCCAAGTGCTACTGAAAATGATGGCAGAAAATGAACCTGATTACTTTTTGTTGACCTTTGAACAAACTGCTCGCATGTCTGGGTAGCCTGAGGCAACATGGACTGCTTACTTGTGGAATCTGCTGACGGGCAACAGGCTGCATTCCACAATGCCAACCCTGATGGATGAGCTACATATGCAGCTGTCTGGTCCACCATATTGGATCGGGCTAGCTGTATACCAGAGGTCTACAGCCAGCAATTCAGAAAAGGCATCTCCAGATAAAAGAGAGCCCTCGGACTTTCCTCTGCCGATTGAAGGAGCTCACATGGAAGTGGCTGCAAACAGAAGGAAATACCAGGCTGGAGGTAGCCAAAATTGTGCTATTGGAGCAGTTCTTGAGGGGCTTGACCACTCCGATGAAACAGTAGATATGTCAGCACTCCAAGCTTACACTGGAGACTGCACTAAGAATAGCCGAAAGGTGTAATGAAGCCTAACTGGTGACTGAAGCGGACAGTGAGAAGGGGAAGAAGCCACACATTAGCTCAGGAGGATGGAAGGGGAAATCAGAAAGGATGTAGACCTCCATTTTCTGAGCCCCAAAGTCACCTCCTAGGTGAGCGTCCCGGCTACAATCCCTTCACCTATTTTAGATGTGCAGTCCAGGGACACTTTGCTTGGGAATGTCCCCTGGGTACAGAGAAACCCATGGATGTCAATCTAACTACACCTCACACCTGTGCTTTGTGGACAATCCCCACCCAGTGGAGCTTGAGGGGACCTCCCTCCAGGCCTTGATAGACTCCAGCAGTGTGTGGACCCTCATTCGCCGTGAAACGGTAACCCAATTTCAAACTGACTATGCAAAGATGGTAACACTGGCCTGTGTGCATGGAGAGGCAGTATCCAATGACACATGTTTCACTCAAGACTATGGCAGGGCAAACCACATTCAAGGTTGTGGTGCTGTCCTGGCTCCCGTATCCAGTGGTGATCAGCTGAGACTACCCAAATTTTGGAGTGATATAAGACCAACTAACTGATGGCTCCACTGTTGGATCAGGGAGATTTCCCAGAGATTTTCCCTTTGGGAGACCCAGATCTATATGTCAAGAATACCACACAAGCTAATTCCCGGAATCAGCATGGCCAGGAAAAGCTATGCTACCAACAGCATCTGTGGGTGGCTATGGGAAAAGGAACCAGGGAGGGAAAGTCTAGGGAAGAAACCTCTGGGGATAGCTCAGGGCTTAGCTGTAGTGACCCAAATACAATTGTCCCTTTCCCAGAGTGAGGAAGGGGGCTAGGGGAAGACCCAGGGATCTTCAGGAGGGCCCAGCAAGAGGTTGAGACCCTTAAACATGCCTGAGAGTGGGTTTTGGAGGTGGGTGGGGGTTCTAGTAGGCAATGGAGAGTCCCCTGAAAGAACCTTTCCCTATTTTGTGCTAAAGGGAGATATGTTATACAGAGTTGCTGTGGGTGCCCTACAGGGGGAAGACGTAGAACAACTGATAGTTCCCGATCCTATCATCAGCAGGTGTTATCTTTGGCCCATAGCCATTTATTAGGGGGAGACCTGGGGGTGGAGAAAACACTGGAGCATGTTTTAGCCCAATGTTTCTGACCAGAGGTCCATAAACGGGTGCAGTCATATTACTAGTCATGCCCCACCTGCCAACTTCAAAACCCCGCCGGGAGTCCAAACTGCCACTCTAATGCCTATGCCTATCATTGAAACCACATTTGAAAGAGTGGCCATGGATCTGGGAGGACCTTTGGAATGAGCCACCCAAGGCAACAAATATATTGCTCTAAGGCCATTGCTCTAAGGAATATGAAGACTACTTCAATTGTGAATGCCTTCTGGGAAGTATTCTCGCAGGTGGGAATACCCAATGAAATCCTCACTGATCAAGGAACACCTTTGTATCCAAGGTGATGAAGCAAGTGTGCACCTTGGTGATGGTCAAGATGCTGCAAACATCAGTATAACACCCACAGACAGATGACCTCATCAAGCGATTCAATAAAACTCTGAAACAGATGTTAAAAAGTTCATGCAAGAGGACAGGAAGAATTGGGACATTCTCCTACCCGATTTGATGTTTGCCATCTGCAAGGTACCTCATAGTTCCTCGGGATTTTCGCCTTTTGAGTTGCACTTTGAAAGACATCCAAGAGGTATATTAGACATGGTAAGGGAAACCTGGAAAGAAGAACCTCATGCCAGGCATAATTTGGTAGAGTACGCCATATAAATGCAAGACCGGCTGAGGTTGCTCTTGACTCCGACTGCCAAGGAGAAGACTGCTTTTTCGGCACCCCAAGATCTGTTTCAGTTTACAGTGCTGCCTTTTAGATTACACGGGGCTCCAGCTACATTTCAAAGCCTAGTCGACTGCCTGCTGAGACTGCACAAGGAGTATGTGGCTGCATACCTTGACAGCATTTGTCATCTACAGCAGAGACTGGACCACTCTTCTAAACCATGTATAAGCCATGTTTACCAGCCTGCAGAAGACTGGGTTGATGGCCAACCCCAAGAAATGTTTTCTGGGAGGTCAGGACATTCAATACCTGGGATATTTAATTTGGAATGGGAAGATATGACCTCAGCTACAGAAGGTGGATGCCATTGTCCAGGTCTCCACCCTGAAATAGAAGAAATAGATTTGTGCCTTCCTTGGATTGACTGGCTGTAACTGCTAGTTCATCCCTAATTTTGCAGAAGTGGCAGAGCTGTTAACCAATCTCCTGCAGAAGAGAGGTCCAGTAACCCAGCAGTGGATTTCAAAACCCACAGGTCAATCCTAGACTCCATTCAACTGTTTGACCACCTAGCTGTTGAAATGCTGGGAATGCCTCTTCTGGCATCACACAACTTCTTTTGAATCCCTTTAGGGCCAATTTGGATTCTCGGGGAGAGGAGGAAGGGGAATCATGCACCAATCTTGAAAGCAAACTCCAGCTCAAGGTTGGCTACAACACATTTGGTCCTAACAGTTCCTAGGGTTTTGGGTAGGTCTGAAGAATAGATCTATATGCATATGTGTCACTTAGATTAAAAAAAAAATCAAAATATACTTTTGCCTCCATTGCTTTTGACAGACCATTACACCAGTGCACTGAATAGTGGATAAGCAGCATATTTATTTGAAAGGCAAATGGATTGTGCTTTCTGTTTTATAAGCCTGTGCAACTGATTATTTAACATTTTGTACTCATTTTGCACTCAATCAGCAATCTTGTTTTCTTTCATTACCTGAGCAGCACCCTAGATAATTTAATTCTGGGTTATTAATGAGGTCCTTAGTCTCTTGATAGATGCAGGACAGCCCTTATTTTACTTTTCATATCCTGAATCACATTTGGAAACCAGTCTGCATTGAATTATTTACAATCATCATGCCATGCATTTAAAACTATTTTGAAAGAGGATACCTGAAAATAAACATTACGTGACTATTATAATGAAGGAGCTCCATCTAGTGGGTATCTGGAGATTAGCACAATTTCAGGGTTGAGAGACATTTTCTGTGCTAGGCCATAAGTCATTCCAAACAGATCTTCTATTAGCTGCCATGTTTTCCGGTTATAAAGTGCAGAAGACTCAATCTTAGTATTCAGTAAAGGTTAGAAATGACTTAACAAAAAAACCAGTGTGTAAACATAGTGAGACTGAGAAATGTACTCAGGAATTCTTACCTGAAAATGCAAGAGAGCTTTAGAAATAAGAATAAATCAGGTGGTTTCAGAAATCCCTCTGGGGAGGGTGGGCAAGGCATATCTGGGTAGAAAGAGAAACGCTTCATGTGTGCAAAAATAGGGAAAATAAGCAGTACATAGTGACAATAGAGAATGAATACAACACATACTTTCCAAGAGCATAAATGAAATTAACAACATGTGCTCAAAAGAGGCAAAATTTGCATTTTCAGACCTAACCCCTAGATTGTGAAATAAAGGAAGAGAGATTGCTAAGTTAGCAAATAAAGCAGAAAATATAATAATTGCCTAAAGTTGTTGATGGTGATAGAAATATAGAGGCAGACTGAGAAAATGAGCACAGAATCTGGAAAGTTCTGTATTAACCTAACATAACTTTTTAAGAGCTTAACATTAGAAAGATCTAAAATGGAAGACTTTAATACTCTTAGGGGTCTGTTTACTAAGCGGCGCTAGCGGCTTCCGTGTGAAATCGGAGTCATGGCCCCATTCTATTTAAGCACTGCTTAGTAAACAGACCCCTTAGACTCTGAGTCTAAATTTTCATGTTTTCTACTTGGCCATCTCATTGACCCTCCTTCCTTCTGTAAGCTTGGGAATACTTCCAGAATTGGCCTGATTCACATCAGACTCTTTTGGATTTCATGTCTGCGCAAACGTTTTTGTGCTGCTTTGGTAGCATGGCCTGGCAGCAAAACAGTGCTTGTCTGAGATGATTTGCAACGGTTCCCTGAACACATGAGAGGTAATATTATAAGGAGCCATGTCAAGTTATGCGCCATTGATGTGTGCAAGTCATGCATTTTCAATGATTTGAAAACATGATTTGTAGCTCTTCCAAGGTAACTAATACAAAGTAGCTGTTCTGCTGTCACAAAGTAGTGGATACAATGTAATAACCTCATTATAACTGTTGCAAAATAGCTGCTTACAGTGACTGATCTGTTGTGCAAATCAGAGTAGAATTTAATATCAAGTAAAATAGTCTGCTGTGTAATACAGTCTGAACTGTTGTGCAAAGTAGAGTAGTATCAAAACCTAACATCAATCTGCTACAAGTTAAAACATCAGTATTTTTTGTACTTCATTATCTTATCACACTATATATTCAGAACCGAGGCTTAGCCTAACACACAATGGATCCTGTATACATTACCATGCAATTACTATATGCCCTATGTCTTGCTATGTGTTCACTACTCTCCTCCAGCATATGTCTTCAATTGCCTTACCCACCCCTTGATCAAGTTGGAATGGCTCACATACACAATATTCCATACCACCATATACAAAAACATCTTAATAACTACAATAGTTCCTCTTATACTTATCAGACCCTACCACCTCGGTACCAACATACACATACTTGAAGATTAATTCACATAAAAGTAAAGCATGAAAATGAACTCAAAGAACTAACTACACACACTCAAAACTTAAAAATTATCCTTATCAATGTAAGATCCATTAGAAATAAAATCCCATTAATTACAGATCTCATCTCTGATGAGAAACCAGACTATCTCTGCCTGACTGAAACATGGCTAACCAATACTGGCACAGTATTATTAAATCAAATAAAAACAAAGGGATACTCTCTATTCAATTGCAACCGCATCCAAAAAAAAGGAGGTGGAGTATTAATATTAGCAAAATCAAACTTGAACTGTTCTACTACCATCTGTGACACTAAAGAAAAAGAGTAGTTACTCACATGTAACAGGTGTTCTCCAGGAGCAGCAGGAATCAGTCCTCACATATGGGTGACGTCGGCGCCGACGGAGCCCTCGCGGAGCAATTTCCCCAGCTTTCAAAGAAAGCCTTTGGGAATTGCAGCGCGCATGCGCGGTCCCCTTCCCGCCCAAGGGTGCCATCTTGCTCAGTCTGATGACATAGCTAAAAGACAGCAAAAAATTAGCAAAAATGAAATGATAGGACTGCAACTCCAAGGGGAGGAGGGAGGGTTGTGAGGACTGATTCCTGCTGCTCCTGGAGAACACCTGTTACAGGTGAGTAACTACTCTTTCTCCAGGACCAAGCAGGAAGTCAGTCCTCACATATGGGACTCCCAAGCTTAAGGCTACCGGAGACCTCAAGCACAAAAATGAGCTCCCTCTATCTAGCTTAGCAGCATAGAAGGAAGGAATCTTCTCTGAAAACGCCCCCGACCGGTAGCCCAACACCAGGGCCGGAGGGTAGGAGTTGCCTAAATCTCAAAGAGATTATGGAGGACTGCCTGACCGAAAGCACTGTCCCTGCGGGACTCCCTCTCCAGGCAGTAATGGGCCGCAAAAGTCTGGCTTGAAGACCAAGTAGCGGCCCGGCAGATGTCTGCCAACGGAACAGAGCGGAGGTGAGCCACTGACGTAGCCTTCGCCCTAACACGATGAGCCGTGACTCGACCCTCCAACGAGAGGCCAGCTGCCCCATAAGCCCAGGCGATACAGTCAGCTACCCAAATGGACAAGGTACGCTTGGAGACAGGTAGCCCCAAGTTATTGGGGTCAAAAGAAACGAAGAGCTGAACAGCCCTCCTATGCTCCCGCGTACGGTCAAGGTAGAAGGACAAGGCCCTCCTACAGTCCAGGGTATGCAGGACCATTTCAGCCCGGCTGGAGTGCGGCCTGGGAAAGAAGGTCGGAAAAACCACCTCCTGGTTGAGATGAAAAGGAGAAACCACTTTTGGAAGAAACTTAGGGTGAGTCCGTAAGACCACCCTATTCCTGTAGAATCTAGTGTAAGGAGGATCAGACACTAGGGCCTGCAGTTCACTAACACGCCTAGCAGAGGTAAGGGCTACCAAGAACAAGGTTTTCCAAGAAAGAAAACGAAGAGGGCAGGTAGCCATAGGTTCAAAGGGCGGACAGGTAATCCGCTGCAAGACCACATTCAGATCCCATTCAGGGGCTGGTGGACGCAAAGGAGGCTTAAGCAGAAGGAGGCCTCGGAGAAAACGAGCCACCAAAGGGTGGTTGGAAAGAGGCCTGCCATCCACTGGTGCATGATGTGCAGAGAGAGCACTGAGGTGGACTCTGACAGAGTTGGACTTAAGGCCCAGATTGGAGAGATAAAGCAAATATTGCAAGACCACTGCCACCAAGCAGGAGAAGGGATTCTCAGACTGCTGAGCACACCACACGGAGAAGTGACGCCACTTAAGAGCGTAGGACTTCCGGGAGGAGGGCCGCCTGGAGGCCAAGACGACCTCTTCCACCTCCCGAGGCAGCAGGAGGGGAACAAGGACTACCCTTTCAGCAGCCAGGCCATCAGATGAAGGGATCGGAGGTTGGGGTGTAGGAGAGACCCGTGGTCCTGTGTCAGGAGATCGGGTTGAAACCCCAGAGGAAGAGGAGTGTCCACCGCTAGCTGCATTAGAAGCGGGAACCAAGGTTGCCTCGGCCACTGGGGAGCCACGAGGATCAGCGAGGCTTTGTCTCGGAGAACTTTGAAGAGTGTTCGAGACACCAGCGGCATGGGAGGAAAGGCATACAAGAGGCCTGTGGACCATGGAATCAGAAAAGCATCCGGCGCTACTCTGAGAGGATGCGGTTGTCGAGAGCAGAATCTGGGTAGTTGCCGGTTCAGAGGACTGGCAAACAGATCCATGGTGGGGAGTCCCCACTTGAGGAAGATCTGTTGAACCACTAATGGATCCAATCTCCACTCGTGTGGTTGGAGGATCCTGCTTAGTTTGTCTGCCAGGTAATTTTCCTGACCTGGGAGATAGACCGCTTTCAGGAGTATGCCGTGGCCGACTGCCCAAGAGCACAGCCATCGTGCCTCCTGACAGAGAAGGAAGGAGCCTGTGCCTCCTTGTTTGTTCACGTAGAACATTGCTACTTGATTGTCCGTCTGGACCAGTACCGACTGGTGAGAAGTGAGGTGGGAGAAGGCTCTCAGAGCTAGGAGGATGGCTCTGAGCTCCAGGAAGTTTATCTGCTGCGCAGACTCCCAAGGAGTCCAGAGGCCTTGAGTACATGTCCCTTGGCAATGTGCTCCCCATCCCAGGAGAGAAGCATCGGTTGTTAGTACCTGAGAAGGAGGAGGAGATTGAAAATCTACTCCCAGTACTAGGTTTGGCAGATGAAGTCACCACCGCAGAGAAGAGACCAGCAGGTCTGAGACTTGTACTGAGTCCGTCAGGCTCCCCGTGGCCTGATGCCATTGCGTGCGAAGGCACCACTGGGCAGGGCGCATGTTCAGGCGGGCATTGGGGGTCACATGGACCGTGGAAGCCATATGGCTGAGCAGTCTCAGAAATTGCCTGGCAGAGACCAGGGAATTGCTGCGAAAGTGGCTGGCGAGATTCATGAGCCTGTGGGCCCTGTCCAGAGGCAGGAAGGCCCGCGCCTGAATTGTGCTTAACCTTGCGCCGATGAATTCGAGATCTTGAGAGGGGAGAAAAGTGGACTTTGCGAAGTTTATGACAAAGCCCAAGTGCTGGAGCAGAGACACAGTGCGATGAGTGGCTTGAGTGGCCTCTTGGGAAGACTGGGCCCGGATGAGCCAGTTGTCCAGGTATGGAAACACAAAAAGGCCTTGAAGTCTGAGATAGGCTGCCACCACTGCCAGGCATTTGGTGAAAACCCTGGGGGCGGAGGATAGGCCAAAGGGCAGGACCCTGTACTGGTAATGATTTCCTCCCACAACAAATCTGAGATATTGTCTGTGGTCTGGATGAATAAGGATGTGAGTATAGGCATCCTTTAGATCTAAGGAGCATAGCCAGTCTCCCTGCTGGAGGTAGGGCAGCAGGGTTCCAAGGGTAAGCATCTTGAACTTTTCCCTTGCCAGGAACTTGTTGAGGTTTCGCAAGTCCAGGATGGGTCTGAGGCCTCCTGTTCTTTTTGGTATCAGAAAGTACCTGGAATAAAAGCCGTGACCTCTCAGGTGGTGGGGCACCGGTTCCACAGCCTGTTCCTGAAGAAGACTTGCCAACTCCTGAAGGAGTAAGTCCCTGTGCAGAGGGAGTCTTGGAGGCTCCCCTGGAAAGTAGGAGGGAGGTAGCTGGTGAAAGTGTAGTAGATAGCCTTTCTGAACTATATGAAGAACCCAGGTATCTGATGTGATGGCTGACCACCTGTGGGCAAAGTGGACCAGCCGGCCTCCTGTGCTGAGAGAAACCAGCTGAGGGGAAGAGGCTATGCTGATGGAGTCAAAAACCCCCACCCTGCTGAGCAGGGGCCGGCGTAGTGGGCTTGGGGGCCTGCTGCCTATGGGACCCATTACCCCGTCCCTTGGCCTGCTGACCCTTTTGGGGAGCTGCTGAGGCCTGATACTGAGGGTAGTATTTATAGGCAGCCGCCTTCCTCGGGTAAAAGGGCTTTTTCCCCGAGCCCTTCTTCTTCTGAGAAGGGGCAGAGGTTTTTCTGGACAGCCTAGTTCTGGTCAGAGTCTCGGTCTCGATTTGTGCAGCCTTTTCAGCCATGGGTTTGCCAAAGAGGTTTTCACCTCTGCAGGGGACATCGACCAACTTGTCCTGGACCCATGGCTCGAGGTCGGATGACTGAAGCCAAGCCTGTCGGCGGGCACCGATGCCAGCTCCGGCTACTCGAGCCGATGCTTCGAAGCCATCGTAGGCTGCTCGAGAGATAAACTTCGAGCACTCTCGAATCCCAGTGGACAAGGCTTGGAACCTCTGCAAAGGTTCCTCGGAGAGACCAGCAGAGAACCCGGCAATTTCCTTTGCCAGATCTCGGAGATACATGCCCATATAGAGCTGGTAGGTCTGGACTCGACAAGCAAGCATGGAGCCCTGGAAACACTTTCTACCGAGGGTATCCAGGCTCCGGGCCTCCCGGCCGGGAGGCACCGAGGAGTGCATCTTTTGACTCTTGAGTCTATGCATGGCCGATTCCACCACCATGGAATGGTGCGGTAGTTGTGCCTTTTGGAACCCGGGGCTCTTGCAGACTCAATAAATGGAATCGACCCGCTTGCTTAAGACCGGCGCGGATGCCGGGTTCTCCCACATGCGGAAGAGAAGTCGCTCCAGCATCGGAGGAACCGGTACAGTAAAGGCCTCCTTCGGGGAAGAGTCATACTCGAGGGCATCAAGCTCCTCGGCTCGAGGCTCCTCCTCGGGATCCGCGGGGAATGCCAAGGCCTTGGCCATATCCCGCACAAAGTCCGAGAACCGGGTGTCCTCCGGGGGGGGACCGTCTCCGAGGTTCGGACTCGGGCGAGTCCGATGGGACACACCGAGTCCGAAAACTACCAGGGGACTCTTCGTCCTCCGATTCCCAGTCGGACTCCTCGGAGGAGGATTCGAGTGGCTCCGGTCGGGCGGGCACCGATGCCCTCCACCCCGACACCGAAGGTGTCGGCGTTGACAACCTCGGTCCCGAACGGGAGGCCAAGGGAGACCGCGACCGAGGATCGACTCGAGCTCGGATGGACTCGAGGATCGGCTCGGTCTCCAGGGTCGACTTGGACATCGACGTCCCGGTGGCCGGGGCAGACGCATTGGCAAGGCTAGCGATCAATGCCCGCTGCTGGTCCATGAAGGCAGCCAAACTGCTCTCCAAGGCCATCAACCTGAGTCCAAGCTCAGGAGACCCAGCAGCCCCTGACTCGGGCCCCGACGGCGTCGGGCCCGACGTCAGCTCCTTCAGAGGTGAGTCCACGAGGACCACAGTACTCACATGTCCAGGCGACTCCATTTCGAGACGAGGATGTTTCGAAGGCCTCTCCGACTCCGAGGACCCGGGACGGCTATCGGGGCTATGCGACCTGGCCCTCGAGGAACCAGGAGCGTCCACCAACGCCGCCCTCACGGGTTTTTTCTTCCGATGAAGTTCCCGGGTAGGAGACCCCCTCTCAGAGGAACTCCGACGATGCTCAGGACTGGAGTCCCGGGACGTCGAAGCCTCTGACGAGGTCCGGGCCCGGCCGGATGCGGAATCAGAGAAGATTCGTTCTCGTTGATGCTGCCGACTCCTCAACGCTTTTGAGGACATCTTGCCACACGGACCACAGATCATCGGGTCATGATCGGGTCCGAGGCAGCGGAGGCAGCAGTCGTGTGTGTCGGTAAGAGACATGAGTTTCTTACAGCGATCACACTTCTTAAACCCGCTGGCAGCCATCGAGGGAAAAAGGGCCCCTGCGAGGTCAAAAGACAGGGCTGCCAGTGAAAAGGAAAAAAATGGCGCGAACGCTTGTCACGAAAAAGAATAAAAAATAAGAGAGAAAATCAACTTTTTCAGCAGTGATCACAAACAGCGTCTGTAGGGCTCCGCGGAAAAAAGAAGACTGAGCAAGATGGCACCCTTGGGCGGGAAGGGGACCGCGCATGCGCACTGCAATTCCCAAAGGCTTTCTTTGAAAGCTGGGGAAATTGCTCCGCGAGGGCTCAGTCGGCGCCGATGTCACCCATATGTGAGGACTGACTTCCTGCTTGGTCCTGGAGAACATAGAGATCCTGAAAATAGAGAACAGAAATCTAGCTATCTGCCTCTGCTACAGACCCCCTACACCAGATGCACAAAACATATCAACCATCTTAGAAATGACATGTAAAGCTTCAACAAACAAGCCCCACATCATTCTGGGAGATTTTAACTTAGCAACCTGTAATAACAATCAACCCTCAACCTTCCTAGAATCAATGAAAGATATAGGCTTTAATCAAATAGTCAGACAATCTACTCACATCAAAGGAAACACCCTTGATTTAGTTTTCCTTCCTGATCATATGACCAAAAAGCATCATTTTTCCCCTCCTACTATAACCCAAATTCCATGGTCTTACCATTTTATGATTCAATTTGCTATCCCTATCTCCTCCACCTCCTCTCCTCAACAACCTAAAACACAACAAGGACCTAGATTTCGCCCATTTTTATCATCAGACTTCCTTGATACAATTGTACCTCAGCTTGCTACAGACACCAACAACCTTGACATAGCCATTGCTCATTGGAACTCTGTAATAAAAACAGCATCAAAACCTTTATCTACCAAACCTAAAAGGCTCTATAAAAGAGTTTCAGAAAAATGGTACACAAAGGAACTAGCATCAATCAAAAAAAACCCTCCGAACAATAGAATATAAATGGCGTACAAGAAAAACACCAGAACTCCAGGATCTATACTTTACAACTCTTAATTCCTACAGATCAGCAACTAACAATGCCAAAAAACAATACCACACTACCGTCTTAACTAAAGCTTTAAACCGCCCAAGAGAACTGTTTGATATTGTAAAATCTTTAGCTAAAACACCTGCTGATAATTGTCAACTGGTCCCTATCAACATACATGACCTAGCTAACTATTTTGCTAGCAAACTTAAACTAACTCCAATACCAATACCTTATCCCTCAAAATTAATAAACAATAACAAGGCTTGGAACTCTTTCCAGCTTATTGATAAAAAAACAATTACTCAATATAATATCATCAATCAACACAACCACTTCCTTGCTTGACCCATGCCCGGTTTCTTGGATTAAGACAACAAAACAAGAACTTGCCCCCTTTATCTTAAACATAGTAAACCAATCCCTCCAGCAGGGTGTACTGCCTAAAGAACTCAAATTCTCTGCTATCCGCCCGATATTAAAAAACAAAGCTCTAAATGGAAATGACCCATCCTCATATCGTCCGATAGCCAGTATTCCATTTATAACCAAAATCATAGAAAAAGCTGTTCAACTTCAACTCCAGGATTATATAGACACCTCCGCCCCTCTTGATGATCACCAATATGGGTTCCGCCCCTTCCACGGCATTGAAACCTTACTCATAGCCCTAACTGATACCCTCATTAAAGGCCTAGACAACACAAAACAAGCATTCATCCTAGTATTCCTTGATATATCCGCTGCATTTGACAGTGTAAACCACAACATACTCATATCAAGACTCAACCAGATAGGTTTACAGAAAACTACACTAGATTGGTTTAAATCATACATATCTGACCGGTCACAATATGTACAATCAAATCAAACTTCATCGCCTCCATTTCCTCAAGAACAAGGAATACCCCAGGGCTCAGCTCTATCTGCCCTTCTATTTAACCTCTATCTACAGCCAATATGCACCATATTTCGAAAACATAAAAAAAATTTCCACATATATGCGGACGACATTATGTTATTCTCTGCAATCAACTTACATGATCCCAACTACGATAAAATAACAAACTGCTTCATAGAAACTGATAAATGGCTTAGATCAAACAATCTGACCATCAATTTCAAAAAAACTGAAGTTCTCATTACAACGAGAAACACAAATTTTTTACCACCAACAGACATCAAACTTCTAAATTTTACCCTACCAGTAAAAGAAGAAATTAAATACCTAGGAGTTACCCTTGACAAGACCATTAGCTTTACAACTCACATTAGGAAAATAACAAAAACAATATATTACAAACTTTGTTCCATTCAACAGCTGAGGCACTTCTTAGAATATGATCATTTTAGAACTATCACACAAGCCTTAATAACCCCACACTTTGACTTTTGTAATGGAATACTTCAAGGTATAACAAAGAAGAATCTAAAAATTCTACAAATGGCCCAAAATGTTACCACAAGAATTAAAGCCAAGCTTTCTGACCACATTACCCCGATACTTTACTCTCTTCATTGGCTACCCATCTCCAGCAGGATCCAATATAAAATACTGTTGAATACCTTCAAATTAATTAATAATATTGCCCCATCCTATCTATCCACTCTTATCCATAGCCCCCCTGAAAATAGAATACGACGAAGAAGGAATCTTAATACCATCTTAGTACCTGACATTATAAAGAAAACCAAACATACAACAAGCAACAGTGCCTTCTCCTTTGTAGCATCAATACTATGGAATAACCTCCCAGATCAATTAAGAGAGATGAAAGATCTACAAAAATTTTGAAAGGATCTAAAAACATATTTGTTCACTCAGTACTACTCCAACTCAGTATATGACTTAACTATAGCCTCCCAACCCCCTTAAATCGGCATGAATATACTCACTCAACTCGATTCACTACAAACTTTGATATATAAATAAAGATGAATCCTTAGATATGTTTATATGTAAAATCTGTTAATATCTTGTATAGAGTTCTAAATATATTATACAACTTGTATATAGTTTATTCAGTTTCTTGTAACTGTTATAATTGCACATTGTTCCATGTACTGTTCCATGTAACGTTATTGTTAATTTTTGACTTGTTCTCTGTAAACCGCTCCTGATCTCTGGAAGGGGCGGTATAAAAAAAACGCACAAATAAATAAATAAATAAATAAAATTTACCCTGTGGATAGGCCTTTTTGCATTTACTAAGCTGGTCACTATTTTTTAAGCATGCACATGGCCAATGATGAGTACTTTTAGCGTGGGCATACACAAAGATAAAGTGCAAGTCTATGGGGTATGTTTACTAAACCGCGCAATTGTGCGGGGCGCACTTGAGCGTGCACTAAGGTACCTTAGCACACGCTAATAGTGCATTTTTGTGCCCCGCACATGTGCGCACTGCACTAACGGGCCCGCACAAGTGCGCGGCGCGCTGATGTGCGATAGAGGCGTGGAAAGGCATTCCGAGGGCGGAGGAAGGCTCCCGAGGGGCGGAGGGATGGGGTCAATGGGCGGAGAGTGGGAGGGGAGAGGCTCCCCGCACAGGAGCGGGGCTGAAATTCAACTAAAAAAATACCGCGAGTGAAAACCTCGCGTTAGAGCCGATTTAAAGGGAAGAGAAACCATTTCTGTCAGCAATGTACAGCAAAACCAGGGAAACCTACAATACGTGAGCAGTGTGATACATGTGCACAGAACAAAATAGCAAATAAAAATCGAAAATGACCACAACAAAATTCTAATAAATTATAATCCAGCTGGGAAATAGTGATAGTCATGGAAAACATCAGAAATCACTCCCAAGAAAGCCCCAAAAAAGAAATATGAATTTTAGAAGGGTCTACGCTCCGTCCCCATACAAGGTGAATGATCCCACAGTGAAATTGTGCAGAGCAGGGTCATAAACCTTGCTCTGCACAAATCACTGTGGGATCATTCACCTTGTATGGGGACGGAGTGTAAAAGTAATAATTAATATTTTTTACGCTCCGTCCCCATAAAAGGTGAATGATCCCACAGTGAAAATGTGCAGAGCAGGGTTTATGACTCCTGTAGCCAGGTTTCCTATCTCCAGGGACTGCACTGTCACTGTGGCCACAGTGTGGTACAGTGAACACAGACAGTGTGTTCAGGAGCCAAAGATCACCAGTTCAAGTCCCAGCTGGGGCTCCTGCAAACCCAATCCCCATATTTTACCCACCACTAAACCATGATAGTAAAGACCAACCGTTTTTGCAGATAACATAAGCATGGTCCAAACACCTCTATTTTACCCTACAGAGCACAGACACCAGAAACATGCGCATTACCTAGACCACAGTCCCCTCAATGCAGTCCTGGAGGGCCACATATCATTTAGCTGTGATGCTGTCAGCAATATAAGGCCATGTCAGCATGGTGGCGGAGGGGTACGGTTGGTGGAGGGGGCAGTGACTGCTGCCCACAGCAGATGGTGGCCTAGCCCCCTTCACGTGGGTGCAGTGCCCTTCAACAGACAGGCCCTGTCTGACAAACAGCCATGGACTCCCCAGGGAATGCACTGTTTTCGTGCTAAGATGGTGCTTCAGCGGACACAGCCAGTGCCTTTAGGACCAGAAGGTCACAGGTTCAAATCCCAGCTGGGGCTCCTGGCAACCCAGTCCCCTTATTTTACCCATGAAGAAATCATGGTAGCAAAGACTGAACCATTACTGCTGAGACCATACGCATGGGTCAAAAACCTCTATTTTACCCTATACAGCACAAACACCATAGAAATGTGCATTACCTACAGCAGAATCCCCCAAATGCAGTCCAGGAGGGCCAAACACCATGCAGTTTCCATGCTGCCTCTAATAAAGATGCCTGTGCTGCATATCTATGCACCACCCCCATGGTATGCAGATGTATCCCATGCATATTCATAAGGGACAGCATGAAAACCCGAACAGTGTTTTGCACACCAGGACTGGAGTTGGGAACCTCTGCCGTAAAGCAGCAGGCAACAGGGACAGACACACCCACACCCACACCCACAGACCCCATTGGCTACTGCCTCCTCGAGAGGCAGGACATTGGGCCCTGCGTGCATCTCCCAATACTAGCACTTGCATACCTTAGCAATGCCACCCTACACCTGGGTATACGGTACACACCTATCAAATGCTTCCTATGATTACTGGCAGATAGCAAGTCCTACATTAAGCACGGTTTTCTCATTGAGCTCCATCATAACAATCGTTCTGATGGCTGCGGTGTGTGCTTCAGGTCTGGTCTCTGACAGTGTTTACCACCCTGGGGAGTGACCCCCAACAGTATTGCATAGCATATCCATGCCTGTACTGTGCCCAGGACTGGTGTGGTGGGTAGGGCTGCTAAACCCCTCTATAGTAGCACAATGCTGGCAAAGGTGTGGGAGTGTGTGTCTGTCTATACAGTATGTGGTGGCTGCAAACACCTTCCACAGCCCACACTGCCAGCACTGTTGCCAGTATTGGCCTGCCAATGTGCATAATGAGAAGCAAGGTACCATGGGTATAGCCCGGACAGGGTGACCTGGCCAGGATGCATCTGCACAGGGCATATTGCACTGGCTGGGACATTGTAGTGCCCGGCCACCACCTACACAGACAGGGTGACCTCAGTATGTCCTGCTGGGGATCACTCTCACCCTGACTGTGCAGTGACGACAGCATGGCTAGGCACCCCCATAGTGCTATATAGTATTTCTCTCATGTGATATTTATGGGTTTCTTGTTGGGGCTCAGTCACTGATTTATCTGCTTGTTGTTTATGCTGACATCCCAGTTCTGGATGCATGCATTTCCACTGGGAACATGCACTATGGACTAGCTAGCAGACTGTTTGTAGCTGGTATGTGTCTTGATGGAGTGGCTTGCAGGGTGCAGTGGCTGAAGACTTGCTGCAGGGGTGCAGCTTAGCATATCCAGGCCTAAAGTCTGTCTGCTATTGTGTTATGGATGTGTACAGAGCTGCATTGATGGCCCTGTAGGGTGTCTGTTCCCCAGCAGGGCTGGGGTTGATGGTCCCCTCTACTGCCACCATTGCAGGGAGCTAGAATGTGGATCTCTTGATGAGAGACCCTGTTTGCTGCCCTGTGGGGGGGGGGGGGGGTGGTGGTGGTGGTGGTGGTGTGTGTATGTCCCACCTAGGGGTCCATAGGGGCTACACCTGACTGAGACAGACAGAGATATCCAAGGTGTTTCTGCAGAAACTACCCATCTCACAGTTTAACACTGCTTTGGACCTCTGGCATGCCCTCATTCAGCCATGGAAGGTGCTGGGTGCCTCACCGCACCCTCAGGGTGAGCGCAGTACCCGCACAATGTGACGGTGCGTAGCTACTCTGTGCCAGTAAAACACACGGTCAGTACCCCCTACCAGGCCGAGGTGCTGTGGGGGTGCACATGGTCACTTCCCCCTACCAGGCCGAGGTGCTGTGGGGTGCATTCCCCATCCTGTGTTTATCTGTGGACAGCTGATTTGCATGTGCAGTGCATCATGGGTACGGGTGTGCTAACCCTAACCTGGTGACCACAACAGACTGTCTGTGTGGTGACATGCAGGCTCTTTGCAGCCAGCCTGGTGCTTGCTAGTAGCTGTAGCCCAATGGTTACTTCACTGCCTATAAAGCTAGTAGTCATGGGTTCAAACCCACAGTGGGGTTATTTGGTAGGGCTGCCCAAAGCATTAGCTCATTTTAATGTACATTTTTGCTGCCAGCAAAAACACCCTCAGCATACTGTACCCATAAGGTGCCTCTGAGGGCGCTTTATAGGGTGCCCTATAGGGCACCTTATGGTTCCCGTCCATGTAAGGTGCACTATACATTATCCTGTGACGCAGCTTATAGGGTGCCCTTTAGGGGACATTTTAGGGTGCCGTGGCGGACAGTGCACTTTATAATGTGCCCTATGGAGTGCCTTATAGGGTGCCTTATATGGCACCTTCAATTACGGCACGTGAGGGCGTGTTTGCTGGCAGCAATTAATAAAATAAAAATAAAGTGCTGCAGGAAACAAAACGTACATTGCAAAGCTGATGCCTCAGCCAGCCTTACATATTAGGCACACTCATGACCCCTGTATCAGCAGTCAGTGCCTTAACCATTGTGCTCCACTGCTGCTCTTCCTTGCATGTCAGCGCAGCTACTTATGCTTTTCATTCCCTAAACTGCACAGTGCTGCCATCAAAAACAGTACTCTGACCTTGCGGTACCTCATATGACACCCTATAAAGCGCCCTATAAGCAACATTCTAGGGTGCCTTGGCGGACAGTGCACTTTAAAATGTGCCTTATGGGGCGCCTTATGTTAACATGCTTTGAGAGTGCATTTGCTAGTAGTGATAATTAAAATAAAAATAAAATGCCTCCTAAAGCAATCTTCCCCATAATACATAATGCCTCAGCCAGCGTTGTTCATTGGGCACTGTGGAGGATTGAACCCCTGATCCCTGCACCATTGGTCAGTGTTTTAACCATTGTGCTGTGGTTCTGTTCCTGTGCTTGTACATCAGCGCGCCGCCTTATGCCTCACAATATTAAAATGCCTCCTAAAACAATAGCTTGCTGCATTATGCCCATCAGCCCGCCGCCTTATGCTGCCCAATATTAAACTGGCTCCTAAAGTAACGCCTCAGCCAGCCTTGTTCATTGGGTACTGTGGGGGATTGAACCCCTGATCCCTGCATCATTGGTCAGTGTCTTAATCATTGTGCTGTAGCTCTGCTTTTATGCTTGCACATCAGCGTGCCACTTATGCCTCCCACGTAGCTTTCTCATGCGCTAATGTGCGGGGCTCACATGGGCGCCGCGCACCTTAGCGCATATTTAAATCCCGGTTTTCTTTTTCAGAAAGAAACGCCCACTCCTTATATGGCACCTGCACACTAGCGCGGCCCGCACTTTAGCGGGGTTTTAGTAAACATACCCCTATGTGTGTAAGTTACAAAATGATATAACTTACATACATTCTTTAAATCTAGGGTTGGTGTAACTAATCACACCTTGATTTACTGCACAGATCCTACCATTTACACCCCTGTTTTTTAAAGTTAAGTATGTGTGTACTTGATTTTATAAAATAGGCACAATAGACCCTCATTAAACAACACATCAACTAGGCATGACATTATAAAATTACCGTCATGGAGTCGAGGTGCTGGCTGCTGGCCTTGGTGCTGAAAAACTATGAGTCTTCCTTGGCACGTTCCTGCAATTTCAGAGACTCTCTTGATGTACTGTGGATGGTGATGCAGACTAGATTCTCTATGTACTGGAAGGGAACAGATATTGGGAAAAGCTACAGATGGACAGAAAGGTGAAAGTTTGTCCAGAAAAAGTAACGACTTGAAGAAAGATGGTAAAGGCTATAAATATTGTTTAAAGAAAGCTACTGCAGAAAGAAAACCAAGAAAAGCAGAGACACGATAGTGGAGTACTGGTAGGGTAGGAAAGAGATAGAGAACTGTAGCAGTAAGAAAGAACCAAATTTGTCCTTAAAGACAGGGTACCTGCAGTAAGAGCGACAGTACCAGCTCTTGTTTCTTAACAGTCATTTAAAATGATGATTATCAACCCAGTCCTAGGCACTCACCCAGGCAGCTGGGTGTTCAGCATATCTACAATGAATATGTATAAGATCGTTATGGTTATGGTTAATTTTATTTGATATACTGCAGCAGTGCATGCAATCTATGTGGTTTACAATAATTATAAAACAGTAGAAAAAGAAAAGAACTCCACGTATAACAGGGCAGTAAAGGTATCATAAGGAAAGGGTGAAAAGCAACAAAACATGCAAACACAAGGTGCATCAAAGGCAACAAAATGCTAGATCTGGCAGATATTTGCATGCAATGGAATGAGTACATGCAAATCTTTCTCATGCATATTCTTTATGGTTAGCTTGAAAACCTGATTGGATGAGTATTGGGTAGAGAGCCATTGTTATGGGAATTCATGTAAATACTATGGTGCTGGTTTGGCATTAATTTTTAGAACCAAGAGAACCTCCACATTCATCATGCTAATTCTCAAAACTTTGTACCCCTACCCTCCTCCCTACTCTCTGTCTCTCTTTTCCTTCTTCCTAGCAGATTCATGATCAGCAGTTCTTGCAAACAGCTGATCTAGCATTTTTTATTGCCACAGTCCTGCTTCTAGATTTGCTGTCATCTTAGAGGCAGCAGATCTGGAAATTGGGAGTGTGCTGATAAAAAAGGTACGATCAGCTATTCACAAGAACGTTTGACTATGAGAACAGCAGGAAGGAGGACTAGGGGCAGGATCAGAGAGATGGTTAGCCACTTGGTCCTTGAATTTCCATCCTTCTCTAAGAAATAATGGTGGGGAGGGAGCAAACTCTTACTTGCATTGGCATTCCCTCCCCCTCAAAACTCTGACAGGCATATCCATGAGCCCCTGGTGCAAGCAGAAGCCACTAATATCGGCCTGTGTAAACGTTTGCCCACATAGGTCTAACCTGCATAAATCTGATGCAATACCACAGGCTTTGCCCGATTTCAGCTTTACTTTTCTTCACATTCAAGGACTTTCTCTGCTAATACGATGTTTTCTGACTTCTGTTATTGTTCTGGCCTTCACTATCATCTCTGGAAACTCTTCTGAACATTTATGAGTCTTTCAGCATGGAAATCCTTTCTTATGTTACTCCTGTGTTTACTCTCTTTTTGGGAACCATTTTCAATTGGCCATTGTAGTTGTAACCAGTGCAGCTGGTTTTAACACACACTTTAGGAAAATTAAAGAGGAACCACCTACATTCTTTCTTTCTGAAGAGTAGTCAGATAAAAGCATAAAAAGCGTCAACGTACTTTGTATCTGCTATTTGTGTGGGTGACAGGGGATGTGACAAAGCAGCTATCTGCTGTTTTCCTCCCCCAACCTAGGCACCATTTCTTTCCTCTTTCTTTCTACGCTATAGATGCAACGTGTGTTGTTAGTCACTTTTGCAGAGAGCAGGGTTTGGTAAGGTAAGTGCCTTTTTACCATAGTAAATGCCCTTTTGGCTGTCATGTTTTTTTCTCTGAAAAAGATTTGCCTTGTATCTCTAGAAATATTTCAATGTGCCTATCACAAAGCCCTTCTCTGTCTCCCCTTTCCTCTAGGGCAGAGTTAATGTTTCCGCTAAGGTGTGCAGGAGTCCATTGACTGCAATACTACTATTGGAGATGGTATAGCAATATCGCAATTTGAGTTGTACAAGAATTGCAAGTTCTGTGGGACTCTCAGGGAACCTGTCTGCAGCATGCAATTGCCAGGTTGCTTCATCACCCCCAAGGGTAGGAATAGGAGAGGCAGACCCCTGTGCAGAGGTGGATAAACTATGGCTCATAGGCCCAGTCTGTCTCACGAAGCCCTTTCATCCAGCTTACTTGCTATTTCTAAAACTAGACTGTTACCAGCCAGCTGAATAATCTGAATCACTGAGGCGCATCACATTTTATTTATGAAAGTCCGATTATCACTGCATTGCTAAAACATTCATAATAAGACACACTACAAAAATAATACATCATTAAAATGCTAGCTTAAAAAGATAAGTTTTAAGACTGTTCATGCCCTCTGATACCTGCTGCCAAGGCCAACTGCCATGCATGCATCATAAAAGCTAGACACTTTGGGCCCGATATTGAGTTGGGCAGGCTATGCGCCACGGTGGTGCATTGCCTGCCCGCTAACCCCCCTAATCCAGATTCGCAGAAGTGAAAATCCAGGTTAGCCCAGATGCCCTGGAAGCTGCAGAGGCCACATGGCTAGCAGCAATTTTCGTTTCTACCCGCATAGCTTCTGCATCTTAAAGATAGGCAAGGTTTTTTCTCACCTATCTTTAAGGTGCAGAGGGCTACACAGCTTGCAACGAAAATCACTGCTACCTGTGTAATCCCTTCCTCTGCCCCAGAATGCACCTAACATGCCCTGATGCTATGCAGATAGCATCGGGGTGCGTTAGAGACTTAGCCAGGATTTTCAAAGGTGTAGGTGCTGTTCGAAAATCACAGTTAAAGCCTTTACATGGGTAACTAAGGAAGTTACCCATGTAAGGGCCTTTGAATATCAGGCCCTTTGTGCTTCAAATTATGTTGGGAGGAGGAGATGAAAAAATAGCGGTGAGTGAGTTTGGTTGGGTTCACATAGCACATCACACTCCATCACTCCAGAGAGCGAGGAGTTAGGGGTGTGTGGCCTTCAGTGGTATCCCCTTTCCTAGGCTCAGTGTGTTCCCTCTGCTTATTGCCTCCTATAGCATGACTTATCCAGCTGTTGCATCAGTGAGACTATGGTGCTGGAAGAATTTGGGCATGCTACTTACTCTCCCATCTATGAGGTGAACCTTGCTACTATAGACACAGAATTATCATATCGACTACTGCTCAAGTCTGGCAGGATTCAGTAACCAGTAGTGCAAAGAAACAGAATCCTGCAGCAAACAATATATGATAGTCAAATAGTATTTTGAAAAAATATTATCTCTTTGAGGGCTTGGTGCACCAGTGATGCTGGATTATAGTTTAACTACTGGCAGGACATCCCAAGATGGACAGGTCTCAGCTAAGTTCCCAGGATAAAAGAAATTTGCACCTCTGGGCAGCAGCAGTATGGGATAGTGTTGGTGGCAGAGCATCACATTTCTGTGACAACAGCAACAACACTGGCATTACTTGTGTGGAAGAAAGGCCTGACAGTCTACTACAATTCCTTGTCATCTGATCATAGACTGGAACCCTTATACTCAATAATGAAGACCTCCTTGAAAACATAGCTGCTTTCCATTGCCTTTGACCTTCCCACTGATCCTTAATGTCCTGGACCTCCTGCTGTCTCGGGCGGTTTATACAGGTTCAGCACTCTGCCTTCTTGTGTCCTGACCCTCATTCCCTCTCTTCCTTCTTATCTTTCCCTGATTTTCCTTCTCTTACGCTGTCCTGTCAAGTTTTTATGGCATTCTTTTCTTCTTCCAAATGATGTTTTTATTGTACACCCCTTTGGCATGACTGAAAGGTGGTATATCAAATGTTTCAATAAACCATACCATATCTTGCCACAAAAATGCAATGGATAATCACAACAAAACATATTGCAATATAGTGCTGGAAAATCAGCCCCCCTAGTTTAGAAGGCATTCAATAAGCTACTGAAGAAGAGCTAAACTCTTTAGAGTAAAGCCAGCATTTATGATGTGGTTGGAACAAAGCCCTCGGGACATCTGACTGCTGATGTAGTTGCACAAGAAATAAGTCAGAAGCTGCAAAGATGCCTTACATATTGGGACATGGAAAATATGAAGTATGAACTAAGGGAAGCTAGAAGTGGTCAAGAATGAAATGGAAAGTGCACAACTTGACCTGTTGGGCATCAGTGAACTGAAATGGATTAGCATTGGGCATTTTGGATCTGATGATCACATGGTATACTACACCAGAAATGAAAGGCAAAGAAGAAATGGCATTGCATTTATAAATAAGAAAAAGCTTGCAAGAACTGTAACGATATGCAATGCAATCACCTATGTGGAATGTCTTCAACATAACTATTATTCAGGTATATGCACCAACAACAGCTGAAGAAGATGCAGTTGTCAGTTCTATGAAGAAGTAGAAGCTGAAATCAATAGAACATGCAAACAAGATAGGTGACTGGTTGCACAAGTTAGGGACAAAGAAGAAGGCAAAATGGCTGTGAAAATATGGGCTTAGCAACAGAAATGAAGCTTGGAAAAGACCAATAGAATTCTGCAAGACCAACAATCTATCCATCTCAAATTCCTTCTTCTAGCAACCCAAGCAGCAACTGTACACATGGACTTTGCCCAATGGACTGTATAAAAATCAAATTGACTGCATTTGTGGAAGACAACAATGGAAAAACTCAATAACATCAACAAAGTCAAAACCTGGAACTGACTGTGGTATAGATCCCCAGCTATCAGTATGTAGCCTCATGCAAAAGCTGAAAAAGAGCAGGCCACTTGTGAACGTAGAAAAGTATAATCTTGAAAATATGCTGCCAGATTTTAAAGACTGCCTGTGAAATTGGTAGACTTTTGGATACAAATGGCAGAGCACCATAAGAATTATGGGATGACATCAAGAAAGTTATGCTAGAAGAAAATGAAAAGTGTCTGCAAAAGATGAAAAAGCAAAAACCGTCAAAATGGATGACTGAAGAAACTCTGAAAATTTCTCAAAAAAATGTAGCGAGGAAGAACAAGATAAGCTTTCCTAAAGCTACAAGAGTTTAAGAGAAAATTTTAGCTTTGAACTGGAATGCTTATAAATAATCATGGACCACAGCTGAATGATGCTGAGAAGGTCAAGAAAAGGTGGAAATAAGATGGAGTTAATATATCATAAAGATCAAGTGGATCAACAACCATTCCAACCTGTAGCTTATAGAAACATAGAAATATGACGACAGAAAAAGACCACATGGCCTATCTAGTCTGTCCTTCCATAACAACTACAACAGTCCACTTTTTGCCTTTAGAGATCCTCTGTGTTGGTCCCATGCTTTCTTGAATTCAGTTACTGTCCTCATCTCTACCACCTCCACTGGGAGACTATTCCACGGATCCACTACTCTTTCCGTAAAGAAATATTTCCGCATATCACTCCTGAATCTATCTCCCTTCACCCTCATCCCATGTCCCCTCGTAGCAGAACTTGCTTTCAATTGAAAGAGGCTCTCTCCCTGAACATTTATGCCACGGAGGTATTTAAACATCTCAATCATATCACCTCTATCCCGCCTTTCCTCTAAGGTGTACATATTAAGATCCTTAAGTCTGTCCTCATATGCTTTATAATGAAGCCCATTAATCATTTTGGTAGCAACCCTCTGCACCGACTCCATCCTGTTCACATCCTTTTGAAGGTGCGGTCTACAGAATTGCACACCATACTCCAAATGAGGTCGCACCAAAGACTTATACAGAGGCATTATCACCTCCTTTTTTCTGCTAGCCATTCCTCTCCGTATTTTATTTATTTAGACAGTTTTGTATACCGCCTTATCCTTCTAGCCACCCAAGCATCCTTCTAGCTTTTGCTGTCGCCTTTTCCACCTGTTTAGCTACTTTAAGATCATCAGACACAACCACGCCTAGGTCCCGCTCTTCTTTAGTGGACAAAAGTACTTCACCTCCTATACTGTATTGCTCCCTTGGATTGCTGCAGCCCAAATGCATGACCTTACATTTTTTAACATTAAATCCCAGCTGCCAAATTCTAGACCATTCTTCAAGCTTAGCTAGATCCCTCCTCATGTTATCTACCCCTTCCTGGGTGTCTACTCTATTGCAGATTTTGGTATCATCCGCAAAGAGGCAAACCTTACCCGACAGCCCTTCCGCTATATCACTAACAAAGATGTTAAAAAGAATAGGACCAAGGACAGATCCCTGGGGCACACCACTGGCAACATCCTTCTCCTCAGAGTGAGCTCCATTTACCTGTACTCTTTGTCGCCTCCCACCCAACCAACTTCTAACCCAAGCAGTAACTTTAGGGTCCATCCCTAGGGTGCTCAGTTTGTTTATAAGTCGCCTGTGAGGAACAGTGTCAAAGGCTTTACGGAAATCTAAATACACCACATCTAGAGCTCTCCCTTGGTCCAACTCCCTGGTCACCCAGTCAAAAAAATCAATCAGATTTGTCTGACAAGACCTGCCTCTGGTGAATCCATGCTGCCTCGGATCCTGTAATCCGCTGGACTCCAGAAACCTCACTATTTTCTCTTTCAGCAGCGTTTCCAATAATTTACTCACCACTGAAGTTAAACTAACCGGCCTGTAGTTTTCAACCACATCCTTACTTCCGCTTTTGTGTAAAGGCACCACATGAGCCTCTCTCCAGTCCTTTGGCACCACTCCCGACTCCAACGAGGCATTGAAAAGGTCAGTCAGTGGAGTTGTTAGAATGTCCCCAAGTTCCCTCAGTATTCTAGGGTGTATCCCATCCGGTCCCATCGCTTTGTCTACTTTAAGTTGAGCTAGTTTCTCACGAACACAGTCTTCTGAAAATAGTTCAAGATGTCCCTCGCTTCTGTTCTTATTTGTGGGTGTTTTCTGAGGTCCTGCTCCTGGTTCTTCATCTGTGAACACAGAACAAAAATATTTGTTAAGCAATTCCGCTTTATCCTTATCCGCTTCTACATATTCCCCCCCTGCACCCTTGAGTCTGACAATACCACTTTTGCTCTTCCTCTTCTCACTAATATATCTGAAAAATGTCTTATCCCCCCATTTTATTGCATTGGCTATTTCCTCCTCCTTTTGAATCTTTGCCTTCTTGACTACTTTGCTAGCTTCTCTAAGTTTTTCCAAATACAGATGCCTGTCTTCTGCTCTCTGTGATCTCTTGTATTTCATGAAGGCCTCCCTCTTTTTCTTCACTTTTTCAGCTACTTCCTTCGAAAACCATAGCAGTCTCCTGTTCCTTTTGCCTTTATTTACCATTTTAACAAAAAGGTTGGTTGCCCTTAAAATACCCCCTTTCAGTTTTGCCCACTGTTTTTCTACATCCCCCAGCTGTTCCCATCCCACTAACGACTCCCTGAGGTATTGGCCCATCTTCGCAAAGTTAGTCTTCCTAAAGTCTAAGATCCTCACCTTGGAATGGATTCTAACAGCCCTAGTCCTAATACTGAACCACACCATCTGGTGATCACTGGATGCAAAATGATCTCCCACTACAACATCAGAAACACTTTCACCATTGGTAAGCACCAAGTCCAGTATGGCCCCTTCACGTGTGGGGTCTGTTACCAATTGCCTGAATAGTTCTCCCTGTAGAGAATCCAGGATCTCCTTACTTCTAGATGATACTGCAGCAGGAATGTGCCAATCAACATCTGGCATATTGAAATCTCCTATCAGTAGCACTTCCCCTTTCCTAGCAATGCTGCATATGTCTTCAATTAACTCTCTGTCCACCTCTTCCTCTTGTGAGGGAGGTCTGTATATCACTCCAATGCAAATAGATTTCTCTTTCCCTCTTTCTAGTTTAACCCACAATGCCTCCTCTCTCCCTTTTAAGCTCTGTAATTCCAAAGCTTTAATAGTAGTTTTTACATATAGTGCCACTCCTCCTCCTCTTCTTCCTACCCTGTCCTTCCTGAATAAAGTATAGCCAGGTATAGTTACATCCCAGTCATTGTTTTCTGTGAACCATGTTTCTGTAACTGCCACTAAATCCAAGTCAGCCACTCCCACCAAAGCTTCAACCTCAGGGATCTTATTTCCCATGCTACGGGCATTAATACACACTGCTTTCCATATGTTACCCCTGTTACCCATTTCCATAAAGGTATTTAATGTATCACCTACCTTATGATCAGGAACCATTGGTGATAAAAGAAGAAGTTGAAGTAGCATCTAAAGCATTATCAAAGAATGAAACACTGGGCATTGATGGTATTCCCACTGAAGTATTTTAGCAATCAGATGCAGCTGTTACAATACTAGTAAGGCTATGCCAGGAAATTTGGAAAACAACATCATGGTTGACTGACTATAAAAGATCTGTGTTCATACCAATACTGAAGAAAGGTGATCCAACTAACTATCAAAATTATTGCAAAGTTGGCCTTCAGTGGAGGCAGGATGCATCCTGGTGGTCTGTCTTTTAAAGGGATAATCCAAAGTGGGTCACTCCTTGGGGAGCAACTAAGCTCTTGGTCTTTTCTGCCAGTCCTTGAGGGTTGCCAACAGGTCAGATTTTTAGGATATCTATAATTAATATTCATCTGAGAAATTTGTATGTTCACTAACCTGAACCAAAACATCCTAAAGAGAGTGAAGCTCACACAAATTACTCAAAGAATGCTTACACTCAATAACAAAAAATGGAGTCCACTATATAGAACTCAAAGAAGGGAGAAAAGGAGAAAAAGACCTCAGTGTCATACAAACCAGGACATTTCAGGCTATTCTTAAAGTCATGCCAGTCTTGTGGCTCTTCCACATCAAATCACCAGTCAAGAAAAGACCTCCTATATACTCTTTCCTTATTGTGGGCAATGTTACATTCAATTTCAAAATTTTTATCATATGCAGTGCTTTTCTAAAACAGAGATAACAGTGCAATTAGCATTCCCACAAACACAGATTACACAGGTACACTAAAAAATTTTTTTTTTAAACTGCCTCTAATGTTTCGATTGATTTTTACGTTTTTTGGTGTGCTGAATCCAAATCTGGTAACCAATTTGCTCCATCACGTACAGATTTTTTGCTACATTGGGTTAGCAGTTTGAGGTGAACGTTTCAGATTGAGTGCGATCGAGATAAAAGTTTCTTGGATGAATTCTTTATACTAATTGTTTAGTAGTTATTCAAATAAGAATAAAGAAAATTGTAACAAGGCAGCACATAAGAATAGAGTAATGTCAACAAAACACACTGTGATGGTAGCAAAATTGTCTGCACTTAAAACAGCCACATACATGTGCACAAACATTGAGCATATAAGAGCGAGGTTAGACACAAAGCAAAGCAAAGAAATGTGCAAAAAATGTTGTACAGGTATGTATGTAAGAATAGAAAATGCAAACCGCACCATTGCAATACATGAAGACAAACACCCGATGGTGTGAAAATAAAATTCTAATAAATGAGATCCGACACTGTGGTAATAACTAGCAAATTTTTATTTCAAAGTTTAGTAAAAACACGATATTTGTCAACACAGTTTAGATTTTAAAGTCATTCTTGGGTCAATCAATCTCCTGGTGGGCCCGTTTCTTCTTCTTCCCCCGAATGCTTCTCTTGGTGCGCTGCTTGGCGTATTTTTCATCTGGGGTTTCCCGCAGCAGCAACCAGCAGAAATCAGCCATCATAGTGGTGTTCCATCTTCCTTGGTACCTTCTCTCTGCATCCTTGATGTCCTGGTGAAACCTTTCACCTTGTTCTTCACTGTACGCCCCCAGGTTTTCGGGAAAGTAGTTCACATGGGAGTGCAAGAAATGGACTTTCAGGCTCATGTTACAGCCTTGTTCTTTGAAGGCATTGAGCATCCTGGCAACAATATCCTTATAGTTCTCATCCCGCCTGTTCCCCAAGAATTTGAGAACAACATCCTTGAAGGAATCCCAGGCTTCTTTTTCCTTCTCAGACATCGTTTCAGCGAATGCTCCATCTGAAATGAGTTTCCTTATATCAGGGCCAACAAACACTCCTTCCTTTAGCTTTGCTTCAGAAAGTCAGGGGAACTTTGAGCAAAGGTACCGAAAGCACTCACCATCTTTTGGAAGGGACTTGATGAATTGCTTAATGAGACCCAACTTAATGTGGAGAGGTGGTAATAGAATTTTATCACGAGGTACCAAGCTCTCATGAAGAACATTTTTCTCACCGGGTCTCAAATACTCCCGAATTGGCCAGTCTTTTTTCCCCCAGTGTAGGTCGCGGGCCTGGCTATCCCACAAGCAAAGGAAGCAGGGATATTTGGTGAAACCGGATTGCTGCCCTAATAGCATGGATAGAATTTTAAAGTCTCCACAAATCATCCACTTATGCTCATCATAACGAATCTTCTGAAGAATCAGGGCCAAATTCTCGTATTTTTCTTGGAGAATAACAGAGTGAGCAATAGGAACTGAAGCGAATGTGTTGCCATTATGCAGAAGAACACCTTTTATGCTGTCTTTTGACGTATCAATGAACAGCTGCCATTCAGCAGGATCATACTTGAGTTTAAACTTTTCCATCACTCCGTATATATCGTTGCAAAATACCAAATCTTCCTCTTTGCTGAAATACTTCAAAAATTGTGTCTCGCGGTTGGCGGTACCAATAAAAAGTTGTTCCTGGTGACAATAGATTTTTCTGTTTAAGCCGAGAACCTAGCAGTTGGGCAGCATCTTTTGGGAGTCCTAAATCCCGGACTAAATCATTCAATTCAGCTTGAGAGAAAAGTTCAGGTTTCGGATCTGGTTCAGTTTCAAACTCGGAAGTACTGGACTCATCGGGAAAAGCCATCTGATGAGTCTCATCATGATCAGAACCGTCCACACAAATATGATCCAAAGATTTTGGTGGTTCAGGCACAGGTACTTCGTTGCTATGAGGCATAGGCCTAACTGCTGAGGGAAGGTTGGGGTAACTTATTACG
Source organism: Ichthyophis bannanicus (assembly GCA_033557465.1). NCBI lineage: Eukaryota > Metazoa > Chordata > Amphibia > Gymnophiona > Ichthyophiidae > Ichthyophis > Ichthyophis bannanicus. The sequence continues at coordinate 1,225,511,397 of CM066033.1, forward strand.
TTCTTATTTTTTAAGTTGTGTCCCTTCACAATGCAAGAGCAAAAATAGCAGTCACTGCTGTGGTCTCTTTGTTCACGCCACATCATAGGTATTCCGAAACGAAATGCTTGTTTTTTACCTTTCATCCATAAGCGTAGATCTTTCTCACATGTCTTGCACACTTTGTGAGGAGCCCATGGTTTGTCTTGATCGCCTAACTTCAAACTGAAATAGGCGAAATATACTTTTTTAATAAATGCAGAAATGTTCCTCTGCCGCTTTTTCACGGTATATTCCCCACAAATAAAACAAAAACTGTCCGGAGAGTTGAGGCAACCTCTGGTTCTGTGAGCCATCACAAATACACAGCACTGCAAACTACAACTGTAGTGAACCACTTCGGAATAAAGCTGGATTACGACTGAGCAAACAAAAGGTAATAATGAACTTGCAAGAAACTGAAATTTGACAGGAACGTTCATGTCGCAACCACCGTGTTTGAGCGAGCGAGCGAACGAGGCGAGGCGAACAGGAAAGAACATGCGCCAGCGCGAGTACTGGATTTAGCCCCCCGCCTCCCAATTGTCTTGTTAATGTATAAAATGAATACAAAACACTCTAAAATATCATGAGGGAGTGTTTCTAGTTAGTTAACCATTACAACCTCTATTTTGGGCCAAGAAAATAAACTGCAGTCGGCTAAAAAGAAATTATGTGAACATTCCTTATATGGGTAAGAAATCTAATTTTGCAAGAAAACGTGACGTGATGGAACATTTTGGCTATTTTTCCTGGATTCAGCACCCCAAAATCTATAGGAATCAGTTGCAAAACTGGAGGCAGGTTTTTGGTAGTGTACCTGTGTTATTTATCTCCCATGTGTATTCATTGTATTTCAAACAATGTTGTCATATTGCCTCTGCCGCTGTGACACGATCAACGTTTTTGTCAGGAGCCACATAAACAATATAACTAGCTAAACTTAAAGTAGATAAAGTGATGAGACTAGATGAGACGCACCCAAGAATACTGAGGGAACCTGGGGATGTTCTAGCAGCTCCACTGACTGAATGCCTCTTTGGAGCCGGGAGTGGTGCCAGAGGATTGGAGAGAGGCACATGTGGTCCCTTTACACTAAAGCAGAATTAAGGATGTGGTTGAAAACTACAGGCCAGTTAGTCTAACCTCTGTGGTGAGCAAATTATTGGAAGTGCTGCTAAAAGTAAAAATAGTGAGGTTTCTGGAGTCCAGCAGATTACCGGATCTGAGGCAACATGGATTCACCAGTGGCAGGTCTTGTCAGACAAATCTGATTGAGTTCTTTGACTGGGTGACCAGGGAGTTAGACCAAGGGAAAGCCTAGAAGTGGTGTATTTAGATTTCAGTAAATCCTTTGACACGTTCCGCACAGACGACTGATAAACAAACAGAGCACTCTAAGGATGGATCCTAAAGTTACTGCTTGAGTTAGAAATTGGTTGAGTGGGAGGCAGCAAAGGGTACAGGTAAATGGAGCTCACTCTGAGGAGAAGGTTACCAGTGGTATACCCCAAGGATCTGTTCTTGATCCGATTGTTTTTAACATTTTTGTTAGTGATATTGCGGAAGGGTTGTTGGGTAAGGTTTGCCTCTTTACAGATGATATCAAAATCTGCAATAGAGTAGACACCCAGGAAGGTGTAGATAACATGAGGAGGGACCTACCTAAGCTTGAAGAATGGTCAAGAATGTGGCTGCTGAGATTTAATGTTAAAAAATGCAAAGTCATGCATTTGGGCTGCCGAAATCCAAGGGAGCAAAAAGGTATAGGAGGTGAAGTACTTCTGTCCACAAAAGAAGAGCGGGACCTAGGTGTGATTGTGTCTGATGATCTTAAAGTAGTTAAACAGGTAGAAAAGGCAATGGAAAAAGCTAGAAGGATGCTTGGGTGCATAGGGAGAGCAATGGCGAGCAGAAGAAAGGAGGTGATAGTGCCTCTATATAAGTCTATGGTGCGACTTCATTTGGAGTACTGTGTGCAATTCTGGAGACTACACCTTCAAAAGGATATAAATAGGTTGGAGTCAGTGCAGGGGGTTGCTACTAAAATGGTTAGTGGTCTTCATTATAAAGCATATGAGGACAGACTCAAGGAGCTTAATATGTATACTTTAGAGGAAAGGCGGGATAGAGGTGATATGATTGAGATGTTTGAATACCTCCATGGCATAAATGCACAGGAGGAGAGCTTCTTTCGATTGAAAGCAAGCTCTGTTATGAGGGGACATAGGATGAGCATGAAAGTTGATAGACTCAGGAATAATATGCTAAAATATTTCTTTATGAAAAGAGTGGTTGATGTGTGGAATAGTCTTCCAGTGGAGGTGATAGAAATGAGGATATTATCTGAATTTAAAAAAGCATGGGACAAACACAGAGGATCTCTTAAGGAAAAAGAGGACTGTTGTAGTGGTTGATATGGAAGGGTGGAATAAGTAGGCCATGTTGTCCTTTTCTGCCATCATATTTCTTTGTTTCTATGTTTCTATATCCAGTTACTAATAGATGATAGGAAAATACATAGGGGTATGTTTACTAAAGTTTCTTAACGTGCGCGCCACGTTAGTCTGCAGGATGCCATATAAGGAGTGGGCGGTCCGGTCAAAAATAGAAAAACGGGATTAGCGTGCACGCTCTTGTGCGCCATGCTCTCTTGTGCGCCGCGCACATTAGCGCATGAGTAACGCGCGCGGGAAGCATAAGCAGGCGCGCTGATGTGCAAACAGAGGAACAGGGCTGCAGTACAATGGTGATGACACTGACAGCTGGTGCAGAGGTCATGGGTTCAATCCCCCACTGTGCCCAATGAATAAGGCTGGCTGAGGCACTACCATTTATGTGTAATAAAGCATTATGAGGCATTTTAATTTTATTTTAATTACTGCTGCTAGCAAACGCACTCTCTCAAAGCGCTGTAACATAAGGTGCTGCATAAGGCACCCCATAAGGTACCCCAGAGGGCACATTTTAAAGTGCACTGTCCGCCACGGCACCCTACAATGTTGCTTAAAGGGTGGCCTATAGGGCGCCATATAGGGTGCCCTATGAGGCACGGCAAGGTCATAGCACTGTTTTTGATGGCAGCACTGTGCATTTAAATGCATGGAAATCTTAAGTAGGTGCGCTGACATCCAAAGAGGAACAGCAGTATAGCACAATGGTTAAGGCACTGACTGAAGATACAGGGGTCATGAGTTTGATCCCCAGTGTGCCTAATACATAAGGCTGGCTGAAGTATCAGCTTTGACATGTAAGTATTGTTTCCTACAGCACTTTATTTGTATTTTATTAATTGCTGCCATCAAACACACCCTCATGTGCCGTAACCTAAGGTGCCGCATAAGGCACCCTATAAGGCACTCCATAGGGCACATTATAAAGTGCACTATCCGCCACAGCACCCTATAATGTCCCCTATAGGGCACCCTATCAGTCGCTCCATAGGATACTGTATAGTGCACCTTATATGGACGGTAACCATAAGGTGCCCTATAGGGCGTCCTATAAAGCGCCCTCTGAGGCACCTTATGGGTACAGTACGCTGAGGGTGTTTTTGCTGGCAGCACTAATGTACATTAAAAATAGATAATGCTTTGGACAGCCCTATCAAATAACCCCACTGTGGGTTTGAACCCATGACCTCTGGCTCCACTAACAGTGAAATAACTAGTGGGCTACAGCTCTACAGCTGCTAGCAAGCCCCTGGCTGGCTGCAGAAGGACTGCAAGTCACCACACAAACAGTCTGCTGTGGTCACCAGGATAGGGTTAACCCACCCATACCCATGATGCACTGTACATGCAAATCAGCAGTCTACAGATGATCACAAGATGGGGTATGCACCCCCACAGCACCTCGGCCTGGTAGGGGGAACTGACCGTGTGTGGTACTGGCACAGAGTAGCTAAACACCGTCACATTGTGCAGGTACTGCACTCAACCTGAGGGTGAGGTTGGGCACCCAGCACCAGGTCCACAGCAGAGATAGGCCATGCTGCAGGTCTCCAGCAGTGCTAATGTGTGAGATAGGTAGTTTCTGCAGACACACCTTGGATATATCTGTATGTCTCAGTCAGGTGTAGCCCCTATGGACCCCTAAGAGGATTATGTACCACCACCCTCCTTCTCCTCCTCCTCCAGGGCTGAGGGTGGTAAACAGGGTCTCCCACAAACAGATCCACATTCTACCTCCCTGCAATGGTGGCAATAGAAAGACCATCAACCCCAGTCCTGCTGGGGAACAGACATCATACAGGGTAGTAAATGCAGCTCTGTACACATCCATAACGCAACAGCAGACAGACATTAGGCCTGGATATGCTAAGCTGCACCCCACCACTATCTGATATTCTCCTGTAGCAAGCCTTCAGCCGCTGCACCCTGCAAGGTGCTCCATCAAGACACATACCAGCTGCAGACAGTCTGTTAGCTAGTCCATAGTGCATGTTCCTGGTGGAAATGCATGCACCCAGAACTGGGATGTCAGCATACACAACAAGCAGAAAAGTCAGTGACTGGGCCCCAAAAGAAAACCCATAAATATCACATGAGAGAAATACTAGATAGCACTATGGGGGTGCCTAGCCATGCTGTGGTCACTGCACAGTCAGGGTGAGAGTGATCTCCCAGCAGGACATGCTGTGGCCACCCTGTCTGTGCAGGTGGTGGCCGGGCACTACAATGTCCCAGCCAGTGCCCTATGCCCTGTGCAGATGCATCCTGGCCAGGCCACCCTGTCCGGGCTATACCCATGGTACCTTGCTCCTAATTATGCACATTGGCAGGCCAATACTGGCAACAGTGCTGGCAGTGTGGGCTGTGGAGGGTGTTTGCAGCCACCACACACTGGATAGACAGACACACACTCCCACACCTATGCCAGCATTGTGCTACTATAGAGGAGTTTAGCAGCCCTGGCCACCACACCAGTCCTGGGCACAGTGCAGGCATGGATATGGTACGCAATACTGTTGGGGGTCACTCCCCAGGGTGGTAAACACTGTCAGAGACCAGACCTGCAGCACACTCCACAGACATCAGAAAGGTTTCTATGATGGAGCTCAATCAGCAAACTGTGCTTAACGTAGGAATTGCTATCTGCCAGTAATCATAGCAAACGTTTGATAGCTGTGTACCGTATTCCCAGGTGTAGGGTGGCATTGCTAAGGTATGCAAGTGCTAGTATTGGGAGATGCACACAGGGCCCAATGTCCTGCCTCTCCAGGAGGCATTGGCTAATGAAGCCTGTGGGTATGGGTGTGGGTGTGTCTGCCCCTGTTGGCTGCTGCTTTACGGCAGAGGTTCCCAACTCCAGTCCTGGTGTGCCAAACACTGTTCGGGTTTTCATGCTGTCGCTCATGAATATGCATGAGATACATCTGCATACCATATGGATGGTGCATAGATATGCAGCACAGGCATCTTTATTAGAGGCAGCATGGAACCTGAATGGTGTTTGGCCCTCCAGGACTGCATTTGGGAGACTCTGCTCTAGGTAATGCACCTGTTTATGGTTTCTTTGCTCTGTAGGGTAAAATGTAGGTGTTTTGGGCATGTTTACGTCATCTACCATAAACGTTCTGTCTGTATTAGCACGTTGTAGTAGTGGGTAAAATATGGGGAGTGGGTTGGCAGGCACCATAGCTTGGACTTGAACCTGTGACCTTCTGCCTCCAAACACACTGGTTGTGTGCACTGCACCACCATGTTGCTACAGAGACAGTGCATTCCCTGGTGATACCATGACTGTTTGTCCGGCAGGGCCTGGCTGTTGCAGTGCATGGCACCCACCTACACAGGGCTAGGCCATGGTCTGCTCTGGGCAGCTGCCACTGCCCCCTCCACCACCAGTACCCCTCCACCACCATGCGGACATGGCCTTATATTGGAGACAGCATAAAACCTGAATGATTTGTGGCCCTCCAGGACTGCATTTTGGGGACTCTGCTCTAGGTAATGCGCATGTTTCTGGTGTCCGTGCTCGGTGGGGTAAAATATAGGCGTTTGAATCATACGTATGTTCTCTGCAATAAAGGTTTGTCCATACTATCATGGTTTAGTAGCGGGTAAAATATGGGGACTGGATTGGCAGTAGCCCCAGCTGGGACTTGAACTTGTGACTGTCTGCTCCTGAACACACTGGCTGTGTTCACCGCACCACACTGTGCTCACAAAGACAGTGCAGTCCCTGGAGATACCATGGTTGTTTGTCAGACAGAGCCTGTCTGTTGCAGTGCATGGCACCCACCTACAAAGGGCTAGGCCATGGTCGGCTCTGGGCAGCTGCTACTGCCCCCCTCCACCACCAGTACCCCTCTGCCACCATGCTGACATGCCCTTCTGCTGGTGGTGCTGGTGGTGTGCAGTCACAAGCCATCCAGTGTGCAGGTAGGCGGCTGCCTATGGTGCGTGTTCTGGGGTAGGGGTGCCTGCATAGGCGTCCACGCTTCCCCCCAACACCGCCTGCCAAAGTTCTGTGCCCTTGGGGGTACCTGCAGGGTACTATCCCCTGTGACACTGTGATAAACACTCTTGTGCCCATGTTGGGCCCTCATCAGTTGCTGTCTGGCTGCTGTTCAGTTTCAGCATTCCTAAGTGCCATCACTGTGCCCCAGCTGCAACACCGCATGTGCCGCCTGCAGCCCTCTGTATCCCCTTTACCAGCATCTGTCCAGTTGCCCATTCCGACATGCCCGCCCTGCTGTTGTGGAACATGTGCATGCCATAGGTAACCTGTCCAATGGAGAGGGAAACCCTGATCAGTGCTATTTCACTGTGGGATCATTCACCTTGTATGGGGACGGAGCGTAGACCCTTCCAAAATTCATATTTATTTTTTGGGGCTTTCTTGGGAGTGTTTTTTGAATTTTCCCATTACTATCACTATTGCCCAGCTTGATTATGATTTTTTTTTATTTTGTTGGGGTCCTTTTCAATGTTTATTTGTACTTTTGTTCTGTGCACATGTATCACACTTATCACTTTTTTGTAGGTTTCCCTTGTTTTGCTGTACATTGCTGACAGAAATGGTTTCTCTTCCCTTTAAATCGGCTCTAACGCGAGGTTTTCACTCGCGTTATTTTTGGCCTCGAATTTCACCTTGTTAGTGTGCGGGGAGCCTCTCCCCTCCCACTCTCCACCCATTGACCCCTTCTCTCCGCCCCTGGGGAGCCTTCCTCCGCCCTCCAGGAGCCTTTCCCTGCCTTCAGCGCTTGTGTGCGCCGCTGCGCGCATGAGCGCACACTAAAGCGCATTTTTGCCCCGTAAAGCATCATTAGCATGCACTAAGGTACCTTAGCACGCACTAATTGCACAGTGCGCACTAATTGCACGGCGCACACGTTAAGAAAGTTTAGTAAACATACCCCATAGTGTTAAAGCCCCTCTTATTTTTTAAGTATTCAACATCAGAATACCTAAAGTCAGCAATCCTAATTGTTGTAAATACAAGTACCAGGCAAAAACTGAATCCAAACTCACAAACTATTCCTCTAAAATCTATTTCATGTTGAACGAGTATTGCAACAATATCCCTCTCATGTAGAAACAATGTTGTCATATTAACTCCCTTTAGAAATATATCCGATGACATCAAGAAAGTTATGCTCGAAGAAAATGAAAAGTGTCTGCAAAAGATGAAAAAGCAAAAACCGTCAAAATGGATGACCGAAGAAACTCTGAAAATTGCTCAAAAAATGTAGCAAGGAAGAACAAGATAAGCTTTCCTAAAGCTGCAAGAGTTTAAGAGAAAATATTCTGCTTTGCTCTGCAATGCGTCCCATATTGAAGAATGATTGTGACAATTATGTTTTGAACTGGTGTGTTTGCAATCTGTGAAAACACAAAATGAAGTTTTAAAGAATAGAAAGTGGAGGTGAGGGAAGGTTGTAAGATAAAGAAAGATTAATAAACATACCTACAGAAATATTAAGAAGAGCAATAGTGCTTATTCTGGCTATACTGGCATTTACTGTTTGTGCTAAAGGAGCTAATCTAGAGTTCTGTAACAATTTCTGTGTTCTGAAACTGGAACTGTTGATGTAGGGATAGTATTTAAGTGAGTATGGAAAAGATTCTTGTTTGGGTGAGAAATGCAGATCAGCTGCTTTTGATAGGTGCATGGCATCTTTTTGGCAGAAGTATGTTTTTTGTGACTGCAAGAGAAAGAGACAGAGTATGTGTGTGTGTGTGTGTGTGTGTGTGTATCTGTGGTTTGAGAGTTACATGGGAGGATCTGGTGTGCTCATCCACATTTCTGGGGGGACATGAATGCCTGGCCAGTACCTGACCCATAGGGATGACCACAGCATCACCAGGTGCCAGTGTGATGGGGCAGAAAAAAATCAGAAAAGGTTCTCTATAGCTAAAGGTCAAAACATATCCCTGTCAATAATAAGGGACCCTCAGAATGAGAACTTTCAACAGTGCAAACAGCATTAATACATGCCCAAAAGCACCATCATCGGTCTCTAAAAATATGCACATTTTGGGTGATGGTGCTTTTGGGCATCTTGAATGCACTGTTGGATGCACTATTGAATGCTCTCATTCTAAGGGTCCCTTATTATCTTTGAGTGCATTCAGATTTCTTTGAAGTGTTCTGGGCATGCAGCAGACTAGAATATATAGCCTAGTTTGCATCAACATTTATGTATCATCAGTATTCATATGTAGTTTGCATCAGCACACTGTCAGTGAGAGGAGCAGCTTAGGAGATGCACATTTTACAGAGGAAGAGTAGCCTTCCATGAGTATATGGCGGAGACAGGCAGGATCAGAAATGGTGATATTTTCAGAATACGATGAGTGTGGAAATCTCCAAGGGCATTAGCTGCATATACCTGTCTCTTGTATGCAATAATTTTATTTTTGTAATTATTTATCAAATTTTTGTTGATTTTTGATAATTACATTGCAGTGAATTTTTTTAGATTATTCATGCATTTTATGATTATGATTATTTTTGTGATTATGATTATTTTATGATTATGATTATTTTTGTGGACTACTTTGGGTTAAATCTTTCTTTAAAGAAGGCTATTAAAAGTATTATGAAAGTGGGGTGGATCCTGGTATCTGATCAAGATGGACATGTAAGAGCATTGCTCCAGAGAGCAAAAGACAAGAATCCTGATTTTCTGCAATATTTGATCAAATAGTTCCTTCCTACTTGGTTGCCATTTGATCCCAGATATGTCGGGCTCCAAGCAGATGCGGCTGGACTTCCAGCTATCTAAAAATGCTAATGCAAAGAGATCCAAGACGGAACCTCTCTCACCTCACAAGATGGCGGTCATCCAAGATAGCCCTGAGACCTCACAGGAGATCTTGGCTGAGATTCAGGCAGTCAAAGAAATGGTCAAAGCTAATGGAGAATCATTAAGTGCAATGCAGGAAGATATTAATGCTTTGAGACCGTCATTGGAGTCTAATACGGCTCATTTGGAGAAGGTAGAGAAGGTGGTGGCATCACATGGGAAGAGGCTCGAGGCTGTTGAGAAGCAGGCCAAGTTGATTCGCTCACTGCAAAGAGAGGTGGAAGATGGCAATAATCGCTCGCGGCGAAACAACATAAGGATACTAGGAGTGCCTGAGGGAGCAGAGGGGCATGACTTGATATCCTTTCTGCAGGTTATGATTCCAGGTGTGTTAAAGCTGCATTTCACTATGCCATTCGAGATCGAGCGTGCCCATAGAGTGCCTACGCAGTCTGGGACCATGGACAAGCGTCCACGCCCAATCATGCTGAAAAGTTTGCATTTTCAACAAGTGTTGCAAATAATGGGAGCAGCCAGAGCACTTACAACTTTGGAGTACCAAGGGCATAAACTCCTGTTCTTTCCTGACTTCGCGAAGGCAACGGTGGATCGGAGAAAAAGTCTTTTGGCATTGCATCCATGCTTGATACAACCGAAGGCCCATTTCGGACTGCTATATCCTGCCCGCATGAAAGTCACATTGCATAACCATACCAAGACCTTTGATGATCCTGGAGATCTATGTGCATTTCTGGAGGATAAGGAGTCGGTGGTGATGCAGTGAAGGATATATTGCATCTTCTGCTTGCCACAGTTTTATGACGCTTGTTATTATGAGCATTCAACTGGTCTGAGGCCGTGTAAAGGCGAGCTAGCCATGCAGAAGCAGCATATAAGCGTGTTACATTGCTATTTCTTGGACATTTATTCAGTCTCATTTATAAATACTATTTTTACTTTTAAGAAGGGAGGTGGGCAAGATGCGATATGTGATGTATAGCAGAAATGTGGGAGTGTTGGGTCACTGAGCCCTCCGTGTCTGTCTTGTCCTAGTGGGCTCACCTGTTTATAAGAACATAAGATATGCCATACTGGGTCAGACCAAGGTCCATCAAGCCCAGTATTCTGTTTCCAACAGTGGCCAATCTAGGTCATACGTACCTAGCAGTTTCCCCAAGGGACACAGGTTCCACAATGCTTGTATTGGTTCAAGCATTGATATCCTGGGTCCCTTCTTAATAATGGTTAATAATGGTTACGTTTTGTGTGTTATATAGCCCCCCTAGTTTTAGGTGGCTTTGGGAAATGTTCTCTGTTTCTTTTTAGGATTGGGTGTTCTAGTGTGGTCGATCATATGACAGGGCCTCTTCTCTTTTCCTTGGGCTATAGATGCAGCCATACTTTATAGGTGCTTAAGAAGTTATTCTACAATGTTAAACTAAAGGCTACATATTGATATGTTTCTGTAACTTATGACTGATTATTTGGAGTTATATTCAATACGTTTCCTTTAAGATTAGGTACTTGAATTTTAATAGTATTAATAGTTGCTACCAAGAGGCATGTTCTATTCTGTATGGTAGGATAGGTACATTGGCATCTCATTGCTGTAAGAGACACACTTTAATGTAATGGAGGTACTAAAATTTGTTACACAGGCCCGATTTCAAAGGAATTTCTACTGCCCATTATAAGAGTAAGGGAATGGCCATTTTAGGATGGAAAGGGGTTCCCCCCCAGGTTTTTTCATTTCTTTGTCTTGATTTTCCCTATCTTCCAAGGGTATTGTTTAAGACTCAGTGAGTTTAATATCCATGTGGTTCACAGCTAGGTTCATGCTATAATCTCGTTCACCCTCTTTGACTTAACGAGCTCTAATTATACACAGTAGCGTCGTCGTCACTCTGTTTCTTGGTGGGGTCATCTTGAAGATTTAAGTAAGCTTATCACTCCTAAAGTGAATTGTATGATAGGAATACTATCAGTCTTCCCCCAAGCAAAGCATATTGTTAATACTGATAGAACTTTAGTTCAGCTTTCATGGAAAAATAACCACCTAGACTTGCTCGCTGGAAGCTTGGTTTTAATAGGAGGAAGGGGGGAGGGGTTTCTCTGATTGTCTGGCTATACTATGGCTTTTGCCAAAGCAAGGTTCATGATGGGTGGAGGGGGTCATAGGCATACATTCAATATGGAGATGAGTGTTAGTCTCATCAAGGAGATGCCAACAACTTGGGATATGTGGTGTAGGACTGACCTAACATTCAGTTGCACTGGGCTTAAACATAGAGATGTATTGGGTGGTGCTGGGACTCAGGGCCACTCTCTCCTGATTTGGGGTCACTTTTCAATCAGCAATTTGGCATCTCGTCCTTATAAAGGGACTGTCAATCTGAATTAGCTCCAAATTGGGAGTGGCCCTATCCTATTATTCCTAATTGGGAACATACTACTGAGTTTGGTAGATATGCATGGTGGCACATTTGTGCCTATGTCCTCTGCAGTGGAGTACTGGCTCTTATATAGCCCTTGGAGGCATTGCAGAAGTTTTATGATTTTTTTTCATTTAGGCTCCTGATGATCATAGGATAATGGGAGGGACAGGGTGGGGTGGGCTGTGTTTTGTCTTTGAGTATTTTGTGTTACAAAGAAGAATTGTGTATTTTAATTTGTTGTAATCTAGTTTTCTTTCTTTTTTTGTTTTGTTTGCATTTGTTGGAAAATATAAATAAAAAAATATTTTAAAAAAAAAGTATTATCAAAGTAAAACAAAATGCCAAAGTGGGTGAAGAGAAAAAAAGATTGTGACAAATAGTCACCAGGGCACCAACATTTCCCCTTTTGAAATTGCTCCATTATCATCTACACAAAAATACTTCTGAGATTACATTAATACTAATATATACAAATTTACTGAGATTACACTCACAGCAAATTATAATTTATATAATCTGCACAGTACATGCTATATTTTAAAATCATTTAGTTTACTAAAAAGATGTTTTGAACTTTTTATATGCTTTTCAATTATCTTTCAAGCTTTAACATGAACAAGTACACTGACCTAACATGCTAAGAATGGAAACAGATGAAGTGTCCCCTTGAGACAGGTAGACTTATTTGCTGAAGCGCTGGTGTCTGGCTATATTTTGACACAGCAGACAGCTGCTACATTTGTTTAGAATTTCTTGAAAGAAGCTTGTTCTGAAGGTGAAATAGTGAAGAAGCTAGAAGAAATTCATATCAATCGGGTCAGTGTTTTTGTTTACTTTAAGAAACGGGACTTCAAGAATGAAAGACAATTGAAAAGCATATCAAAGAATTCAACAATCTCTTTCCTGAGATAAATGATTGAAAAATATAGCATTCACTGTGCAGCTTGGATAAGCTACAATATGAGTGTGATATCTCAGTAAAGTGGTATACATTAATATTAGGGACGTTCACTAAGATGCACTAACTGGTAGCATTGGGTTTGATGTGCGCTGAGGGTGCCATGCTAAGAGTTAATATAGGACCCCACACTGCTAACCACTCCATGAATGAATGGGCCAGGACTGGGCAGGTTAGGAACATAACACTGATGGTGCATTGCAGTTAGCACAGGTGTTTTCGGCATGCACTAGCTGCACCTCTTGCCATTAGTGCAGGTGAACTTCAAGCCAGCTCAGTGGATGGCATTAAGTGCACCTGTCTGCTAGTTAGTGCAGTGCTGTGTGTTAGCATGAGACGGATGTATACATTCCTAAATATCAGCGAGGGCCTCCACGCTAATTTGGTAGCACAATCTCACATTAAACATGCCGCTTAGTGTAAAACAAGGATTTCTTCATGCAGGTGTTAAAGGACCAGTTTTAAAAGGGGAAATGTTGTCCTGGCAAAAGTGTGTGTGATTATGAGTGACAAAACTTGCTTTGCTCTTCAGTCGCCTTGCAGTTGCCTTTGATAGTACGCAAATGGGATTTGTCACAATTTTTATTATAAGACTTTCGGTATAGATGCATTAAAGAAGCATAACATAGGGGTCTGAGTATTAAAATGCACTAATGGTTAGCATGGGGTTTTCTACATGCTAAGCAAGCTGTAGCCACAGTAAAACCACTGTGCTAAGTGCTTAGCATGGCTTGAGGTGGAGAATGGGTGGGCTAGGGGTGGAGTAGGGGCATTGACTGCACATGGCGGTTAACATAGGCACTTTTATCATGAGCTCACTGTCAATGTTACAGCCAGTGCATCTGCACGTTCTGCTATTGCCATGGGTGGTGGAAACTGCACTTGTGGCAAATTATTTAGCATGGGTCTGGTGCCACTTCTGTGCTAAGGTTCGGGGCTGAACACACGGTAAACTACACATTTTAGAAAATCTACCTCATACAGTCTAATTTACATACTAAGCTTTCTTTCTATAGGCACGAAATGGAGAAAAAGCCATAGTAAATCAATCCCGTGCTAGCTGGCTTTCTCTTCCATGACATCACCTTATGGTTAATCAATGGTTTTACATCCCTTAGAATCCCCACTCAGAGAAAGAAGATATGCAGGTGATTACTATAAATCCTTTGACCTCTTCACAACCTCGTCAGCTTTTCTCCATCCCAACCCTGCAATGTGGATGATTCTCCTTCTACCACTCAGTTAGCCACCTCCTTTTCCACCAAGATCTCTAGTTTACAACAGAATTTTCCCCCAGCTGGACTGGCTGGGTGTGTCCTGAGGAACGGATTGAGAACCCTTGGTCTAGATTCAAACTGTTTCCCTATTAACAACAGAAAATAAATAAAGCCACATGTTCTCTATTTCTGTAGCCTGTTAATCAATTGATTTCTTTGATGTGGTATCAGAATAAAACATAGGTAGGTGGGGAAGTTTACAGGAAAATAACCTGAGTGGTTCTTTTTTTTAAAGCAGCCCATAGTTATTAGATTACAATGAGACCATCAACTCCCTAGATTCCACTTACACCCATTTAATCAGCATCAGTAAATGTTTTCTCATCTTATGATTAGATGAGATGTACTATTGTCAGCAGACCTGAATATAGAAAGACATAGGGGGATGTTTACTAAACATTCGTATCGTGCGGGTCCGCGGTAGTGTGCCTGTGCCATAAAAGGAGTGGGCGGGTCAGGCAGAAAAAGGAAAAAAGCCGACCGTACATGTGCGCGGCGCGCACATTTGCGGGCCCGACATTAGCGCGTGGGAAGGCTAAGTGGGGTGCTGCTGGGCACATATAGGAACAGAGCCGTAGCACAATGCTGAAGACACTGACCAGTGGTGCAAGGGTCAGGGGTTCAATCCCCCATCATGCGCCAGGAAAAAGGCTGGCTGAGGCATGAATTTTCATGGTTAAAACTGCTTTAGGAGGCATAATAATTTTGGGCATCATTAGGCGTTGCGCTGTTAATTGTGGGCGGCAGTAATTAAGTTCGTGCGGCATTAGGCGTTGCGCTGTTAATTTTGCGCGCTGTCCATCTTGTGCGTTTTGGCCGGCATCAGGCGGTGCGCTGTCAGTTGTGAAGGGCATAAGGCGGTGCGCAAACATCCAGACACAGGAACAGAGCCGTAGCACAATGTTTGAAACAGTGACCACTGGTGCAGGGATCAGCGGTTCAATACCTCACAGTGCCCAGTGAACACGGCTGGCTAAAACAGTATGTATTATGTTGTGTTGTGGTGTAGGTGGCTTTTTTCTTTTTGTATCACTACTAGCAAACGCACTCTCACAGCATGTTAACATAAGGCGGCCCATAGGGCACATGTTACAGTGCACTGTCCGCCAACGCACCCTAGAATGTCCCCTATAGGGCACCATATATGTTGCCACACAGGATAATGTATAGTGCACACTATATGGATGGCAACCATAAGGTGGCCTATAGGGCGCCCTATAAAGCACCCTCAGACACACCTTATGGGTACAGTATGCCGTGGGTGTTTTATCATGCATAAAAATAGGTGGATTTGAGATGGATAATGCTGTGGACAACCCTATCACATTACCACACTGTGGTTTTGAACCCATATCCTCTGGCTACACAGGCAGTGACATAACCTTTGGACTACAGCACTATAGCTGTATGCAAAAGCCATGGCTGGCTGCAGAAAGCCTGCACATCACCTCACAGACAGTCTGCTGTTGTGAGGTGGATAGGGTTTGGCCACCCGTGCCCATGATGCACTGCACATGCAAATCACCAGTCCACAGATGCACACAGGATGGGGACTGCAACCCGACAGCTCCAGGCCTGGTATGGGGATGTGCCCGTGTGCACCCACACATCAACTCGGCCTGGTAGGGTGTACTGAGTGGGTGTTGTACTGGCACAGAGTAGCTACACACCGTCACATTGTGCGGGTACTGTGCTCACCCTAAGGGTGCGATGAGGCACCCAGGACCAGGTCCACAACACCCTCCACAGCAAATCTAGGCCATGGCAGAGCTCCAATGCACTATTACTCTGTGAGATAGGTTCTTTCTGCAGAAACAACTTGGATATCTCTGTCGGTCTGAGTCTGGGGAACCCCTTATGGATACCTAGGTGGGTTAGGTACCACCATTTGTCCCCCTCCCCCCCCCCATTTGCAACACAGGGTCTCCTCTCTAAATGCTACCTCCCTGCAATGGTGGCAGCAGAGTAGACCATCAACCCCAGTCCTACTGTGAAAGAGACACCCTACAGGCCAGTCATGGCAGCTGTATACACATCCATAACACAATATCTGACATACATTAGGCCTGTATGTGCTCGGTTGCACCCCACCACTATCTGATATTGTCCTGCAGCAAGCAATCAGCCACTGCACCCTGCAAGGCGCTCCATCAGGACACAGACCAGCTGCGGACAATCTGCTAGTTAGTCCTGTTAGACATGCACATCCCTGACATAATATCTGACAGACAGTATGCCTTGATATGCTACGTTGGGCCCCACCACTATCTGATATTCTCCCACAGCAAGCCATCACCCGCTGCACAGCACTCCATCAGGACACAAACCAACTGAGGACAGTCTGCTAGTTGGTCCTGTTGGAAATGCATGCACCCAGAACTAGGATGGCCGTGCACACCAGCAGATAGGTCAGTGACTGGGCCCCAAACCACAACCCATATATATCACATGACAGAGATACTATCTATCACTATGGGGGTGCCTAGCCATGCTGTCGTCACTGCACAGTCAGGGTGTTGTACAACCCCAGCAGCACATACAGAGGCCACCCTGTCTGTGTGGGTGGTGGCCAGCCACTACAGTGTCCCAGCCAGTGCCCTCTGCCCTGTGCAGATGCATCCTGGCCATCCCACCCTGTCTGATCTATACCCATGGTACCTTGCTGCTCATTATGCACATTGGCAGGCCAATACTGGCAACAGTGCTGGCAGTGTGGGCTGTGGAATGTGTTTGCAGCCAACACACACTGTATAGACAGACACACACTCACACACGTATGCCAGCATTGTGCTACTATAGAGGCGTTTGTCAACATTGGCCACCACACCAGTCCTGGGCACAGTACAGGCATGGATATGGTACGCAATACCGTTGGGAGTCACTCCCCAGGGTGGTAAACACTGTCTGAGACCAGACCTGATGCACCCACTGCAGACAACAGAATGATTGTCATGATGGAGCTCACAGAGCATAATTTGCGTAACGTAGGGTTATCTATCTGCCAGTACTCATAGCAAGCATTTGACAGCTGTGTACCGTATACCCTGGTGTAGGGTGACATTGCTAAGGAATGCACATGCTAGAATTGTGAGATGCATGCAGGGCCCAATGTCCTGCCTCTCCAGGAGGCATTGGCCAATGTGGCCTGTGGGTGTGGGTGTGGGTGTGTCTGCCCCTGTTGGTTGCTGCTTTACAGCACAGGTTCCCAGATGTCGGCCAGGATTACAACACACTGTTCTGGTTTTCCTGCTGTCCCTCATGAATATGCATGTGCTACATCTAAATGCCATGGCGGTGGTGCAGGGATATGACACACAAACATTTCTATGCGTGGCAGCATGGAACAGGAATGGTGTGTGGTCCGCCAGGACTGCATTTGTGAGACTCTGCTGTAGGTCATGCCCCTGGTCATGGTGTCCGTGATCAGTGGGGTGAAAGATAGGCGTATGACCAATGCATATGTCCCCAGCAATAAAGGATTATCCTTACTATCACATTTTCATTGTGGAAACAATATGTGGGCAGGATTGGCAGGGCTTTGAACCTGTGACCTTCTGCTCTTGCACACACTGTCTGTGTGCAGTGCACCCCTGTGCTGCCACAGATTTGCTGGATTTTCTGGGATGTCCATGACTGTACATCTGACAGGGCCTATCTGTTGCAGTGGACGGTGCCAGCCTGCACATGGCTAGGCCACTGTCTTCTGTGGCTATCAGGCACTGCCCCCTTCACCACCTGTACCCTTCCGGCAACATGCTGCCATGTGCTTATCTTGGAAAAGCTGATGACATGTGTGCGTTGTAGCACTCCAGGAATGCATTTTGGAGACTCTGCTCTAGGTAATGGCCATTGTTATGGTGTGTGTGCAGTGTTGGGTACAAAATGTGTGTGTGCACCATTCTTATATTCTCTGCAATAAATGTATGTCTTTACTCTCTCTGTTTAGCGGTGGGTAAAATATGGGGACTGGGTTGGCAGGAGCCCCAGATGGGATTTGAAACTGTGACCCTCAGAAACTAGAGGTACTGGCTTTGTCCACTGCACCACACTGTGGCCACAGAGACAATGCAGTCCCTGTGGATGGCAGACCTGACCAACAGAGTCAACATGCCTGCTATGCACATTTGTGATGTGGGGTCTTTCACCTTGTCTGGTGACAAGGGTGCAAATAACTCCCCCAACTGACCTCGACAAAGGGGGAATGCATGTAACCAAGCAGAGCAACAGTGATGTTTATGGACAACCATAACAGACACTCCCAGGACAGCTGAGACACACGGAAGTGAATTTTGGTCAGGTCTCCGCTCCATAGCCCCTTCCACAGCTCCTGTCCTTCTACTGGGGCTTTCCTGGGTGTGTTTTTAGTTTTTGCCCATCAATAGTATCAGTGTTCCCCAGCTGTATTAGTATTTTGTTCTGATGTTGCTCAGAGAGCAAACAGTGCTTCATGTAGGAATGTCTATCTACCATTACTCCTAGCAAACATTTGAGGGCTGTGTACCGTGTACCCAGGTATAGGGTGGCATTGCTAAGGTATGCAGGTGCTGGTAATGGGAGATGCATGCAGGGCCCAATGCCCTGCCTCTCCAGGGGGCATTGGCCAATGGGGCATGTGGGTGTGGGTGTGGGTGTGTGTCTGCCCCTCTTGGCTGCTGCTTTACAGCAGGGGTTCCCAACTCCAGTCCTGGTATGCCACACACTATTCGTATTTTAGTGCTGTCCCTCATGAATATGTATGAGCTACATCTACATGCCATGGGGGTGTTTCATAGATATGCAGCACTGGCATTTGTATTAGGGGCAGCATGGAACCAGAATGGTGTGTGGCCCTCCAGGACTGCATTTGGGAGACTCTGCTCTGGGTAATGCACCAGTTCATGGTGTCTGTGCTCAGGGGGGTAAAATAGAGGGGTATTACCAATGTGTACCATATGTCCTCACTACCACGGTGTGGGTGTGTGATAAATATGTGGAAAGGATTGTCGGTTACTCCAGCTGGGCATTGAACCGGTGACGTTCTGTTCTTGCATACACTGTCTGTGTGCACTGCACCACCGTGTTGCCATGGATAGGCTGTATTCCCTGGGCAGACCATGACTGTACATCCCACAGGGCCTGTTTATTGCAGTGGACAGTGTCAGCCTGCACATGGCTAGGCCACTGTCTTCTGTGGCTAGCACCCACTACCCCCTCCACCACCTGTCCTCGTCCGCCAACATGCTGGCATGTCCTTCTCTCAGGGACAGCATATGACCTGCTTGCGTTGTGGCACTCCGGGACTGCATTTGTGGGACTGGGCTGTAGGTACGGCTCATTGTTATGGGGGGTGTGCAGTGTAGGGCAAAATGTGGGTGTTTGCACTATGCTTATGTTCCCTGCAATACAGGAGTGTCTGTGCTATCTCTGCTTGGTGGTGGGTAAAATATAGGGACTGGGCTGGCAGGTGCCCCAGCTGGGATTTGAACCTCTGCCCTCTGGTCCTAGAGATACTGGCTCTGTCTGCTGCACCACACTGTGGCCACGGAGACTGTGCAGTCCCTGGAGATAGTTAACCTTGCAGGATGGAGTCTCAACCCCTGCTCTGCACATTTTGACTGTGGGCTCATTCACCCTGTCTGGTGACACACGTGCAAATAAACCCCGGAATTGACCACAAGAGAGGGGGATGACATATAACCATGCTGGGCAACAGTGATATTAATGGCCAACCATATAAAACACTCCCAGGACAACTCTAAACAACGGACATGTTTTTGGAAAGGTCTCCGCTCCGTTGACCCTTCCGACATTCATTTCCTGTTTCTGGAACCTTCCTGGGTGTATTTGTTATATTTGCCCATGGCTATCACTGTTCCCCAGCTGACTTACTGTTTTTAATATTTTTGTGCTGGTCATTTTCTATTTTTAATAGCACTTTTGTGCTGTGCACATGTATCACACTGCTCACGTTTTACAGGTTTCCCCGGTTTTGCTCTACATTGCTGACGGAAATGGTTTCTCTTCCCTTTAAATGCCCTCTACCGCGAGTGTTTCACTCGCGCTATTTTTTACTTGTAAATTCGGCCCCGCAACTGTGCGAGGGGCCTCTCCCCTCCCCTTCCCCGCCCATTAACCCCGTCTCTCCGCCCCTCGGGGGCCTTCCTCCGCCCTCAGTTAGCCTTTCCACGCCTCTATCGGACATTTGCGGGCCCGTACTTGTGCGGGGCCCGTTAGTGTGTCGCGCACATGCACGGGGCTTCATCGCACATGTCCGGGGCGTTTAAGAGCGTTTAGGTGCCGCGTTTCCGTGCGCTATTGTGCGGCGCGCACCTTTGCGGTTTTTAGTAAACATCCCCCATAATGAGGTAGCATAGCTCATTCACTGAAAACTATGTAAACACGGTCACATAATTGTACCAGAAAAACACTGGGGTCATGATTCCACAGAAAAGTATTTAAAATCTAGTGTCACCTCGGTAGCAGCAACACAAATTTCCTTCACTACTAGGCAGATTATGAAATATAAAATCCTCAGCTCTTATGTAGCAAAGTTGGAATACCAAACTAGCACTATCAGTCAGAGCTCACTGCAGATAATACACCAAGCCCTAGAACACAATACACCTCATCATAAAAAACAGAAAAAGCAGAACGCTATCCCTACACAGAAACTATACATTAGGGGGGTCATTCCGAGCCGTGAATAGCAGGGATGGACATCTGGTTGGGACATCCATCCCTGCTATTTGGCCCTTCTGCTGACCTCGACTATGGGGAGGTTAGATGGGGCAGGAAAGGGGCAGTGCAGGGGTGGAGTTAGGGCAGGCAGTGGGCGGTCTGCGGCCCTGGATGTACAGAGCCGATTCCAATGTCCTGTATGTCTGGGTCCGGCCTACTGAACAGGGAACTTATTCCACCTCTGAGGTGGAATACGTTCCCCTAGATGGGTGGTTCTGGCAGGCCCAGGATGCATCAAAGGTAGGAGGGAGTAGGAGAGATTCCCTGCAGCCCAACCCTGGCCTTGGGAGGCCAAATCGGGGGGTCAGGCTGTGGGGAATAAAAAATATTTTCGGCGGCCGGGGATCGCAGCTCCTGAATGGAGCCGCAGTGCCATGGCAACCGGATGCCATGGCGCCGCAACTCCATTCAGGAGCCTTGACTGAGTTAGCTGGACAAGGCCTGTACATGCAGGCCAACCGAAATCAGGGTCCCGGCCTACATGTAGAGGCCTGGACGTGATTCTGATCCTGCAGGGCTAGATGTGCCCCGTGGGATCAGAATCCCGTACTCTATGCATCTGGTTCTGACCGGGTGCACAGAGGGCCAGGATATCCAGGATAGAATCGGGCCCTATCAGAATTCTTTACCATGGTCATAGGTACAAAACAGTGAGTTCTATCCGCTGGGTTGCAATCTCTAATTCCACAGAATCACACTGCCTCAGTCAATTAAAAGCCTTCATGTAAATACTCCATGTGTGTTTACATGAAGGCTTTCTGGTTACTGAGGCAGTGCGATTCTGTGGAATTACAGATTGGAATCCAGTGGCTGGAACATTGGTTGGTCTAGTAATGACCTGGGCTATTGGTGAACTAGAGTGTGATGAAAAGGTCTTGAAACTGATGTGAATTTAGTTCACATTGCACCGTTCGTTTGGAGATACATTGTATCTACAACTGTGCTGTGCGATAAAGAAAGTCCCTTGCTGATAAAAAAACCTAGAGCTGGATATCCCTTGTGATTAGTAGTGATTTTGGTGAAGTTGTTACTAGAGATATTATATTGTTCATGGATGCCACTGAAAGTATCCTGTTGCCTCATGTCAGTTCAACGTTTTATTTAATGTTGAATGATTTGAGTATGTTAGTGGGTGAGTGTGTATGGGGTTGTTTAATTATTGAATATGAATGTATTTGAAAATAATGTATAACTTTCTCATAAATTTTTAAGAACTGATTGTTATTAATTAAGAATATTAAATATATATGTGTTTTATTAAAATATCACACTGCTTTGAATGAATAAACAGTGGTTTCTGTTGATTGTTAAATTTATTATTTGCTGTTATGCCTATGTAAGGCTATGGCTACATTGTGTTGAAATTCATAAAAGAAAGGATAGTGACATTTCTAGACTCCAAAGGGTTGCAAGGTCCAAGGCAACATGGTTTTGCCAAAAGAAGACTGTGCCAAATATATCTGATTTCTTTGAGTAGGTGACCAGAGAAATGGATCAAGGGCATGCAATTGATATGATCTACTTAAATTTCAGCAAAGCCTTTGCTGCTGTTCCTCATAAGAGGTTTATAAATAAACTGAGTAGCCTGGGGATGGGTCCGAAGGTGGTGAACTGGATCAGACATTGGTTGACTGACAGACTACAGAGGATAGTGGTAAATGGAACTCACTCAGATTAAAGGAAAGTGAGTAGTAGAGTGCCTCAGAGATCAGTCCCGGGATCTGTAGTGTTTAAATTTTTGAGCATGATTTTGCTGAAGGTTTAAAAAGATGTTTACCTTTTTTGTGGATGACCATGAAGATTTCTAACAAAGTGGACATCACAGCGGGAGTAGACAACATAAGAAAATATCTACAAACAGAAGACTGGTCTCATGCTTGCATGCATGTATGTGTGTGTATGCCTGGTGTGTGTGAGTATAGCAGAGTGGAAAGGGTATGTATGGGGGTGCACATGTGTGTGTCTGCATGCATGTGACTGTGGCAAAGTGGCAGAGGTATGTAGGGCCAGTGCTACCATTAGGTGTACTAGGTGGTTGCCTAGAGCACCAACTCTCCAGGGGCACCCACTGCTGCCACTGATACCCCTCTTGGGACCTGCAGCAGCGGCTGCAAACAGCCCATTGGCACTTACCTTGAAACTTTGATGCCACAAGGCTGTTTGCTTCTGCCCCCTCCGATGCCCAATCCTGACTTCCTCACCTTGAATTTTACTGAAAAAGGTATAAGCCAAATCCAGTGGACAGATCATCACAATAGGCATTACGGCATGGAGTGAAACGTGGCTAAAACCAAATGAATCACAAATCAAGGAGGAGATTTGAGAATTTCATAGTACACATCATGAATGTTGTATCAGCTCCTCTCTAGGATAGACTGAGCTCCTTTAAAACAACTTTTTTTAAAAAGAAAGTTTATTTGCTGGTAAATTGACAGTAAACAAGTTTGCCTACCAGTCTTTTGTCCTTTCTGTCTCTCTGCCTCTGTCTTCATCTCTTCTGCATTCATCACCTTGGTATCTCAGGATGGAAACGAGGTCCACACATGTACGGAGTGATTTTATAAAAGAGCTGAGGAAAGATCCATGGCCCCTATGGGTGCAAGCCCATATTTTCCCAGATTTGCGAGCGTGCGTGCATGGGCACCCCCTTGGTCGGGCGGAATTCTATAAGTGCATGCGGAAGTGCCGATCTCGTATTGGGACATACATGGGAGCAATGCATAGATGGAGCATAGGGACATGTGAGGCCAGCTAAATTTGTGTGGGGTTGCACGCCAACAAAATTACCATGTTATTGCTCAGCTGTTGAGAATCTGCACAAAGGAAAAACAAAGAATGAATGAGCATAATTTTGATGATATGTGAAGAATAACAAAACAACAAAAATCAGGTCCTTTATTTCAATATTCTTGATCACCAGCATTTTTTGAAACGTTAGAAAACCCAGGCCCAATTTTCAAAAAGGCTGACATTTGAACATCACTGCAATCAGTTGTGGCGCTTAAATATTGGTTATGGTTATGGTTTAGGCATTTGATATACCGCCCTTTACTTACGCATCAGAGCGGTTTACATGTATATACTAACAGGTACTTTTTTTTTATTGGTTGAATCTTTATCTTTATTTACATACTTTCTATACCACACCTTTATGACATCATTGAAACAGAGAAAAATGATGACAGAAAAAGACCACATGGCCTATCTAGTCTGTCCTTCCATATCAACAATTACAACAGTCCCCTTTTTTTCCTTTAGAGATCCTGTGTTTGTCCCATACTTTTTTGAATTCAGACACTGTCCTCATCTCTACCACCTCCACTGGGAGACTATTCCACGGATCCACCACTCTTTCTGTAAAGAAATATTTCCGCATATCACTCCTGAATCTATCCCCTTTCACCCTCATCCCATGTCTCCTTGTAGAAGAACTTGCTTTCAATTGAAAGAGGCTCTCCCCCTGTGTATTTATGCCATGGAGGTATTTAAACGTCTCAATCATATCACCTCTATCCCGCCTTTCCTCTAATGTGTACATATTAAGATCCTTAAGTCTGTCCACATATGCTTTATAATGAAGACCACTAACCATTTAGTAGCCATCCTCTGTACTGACTCCATCCTGTTTATATCCTTTTGAAGGTGCGGTCTCCAAAATGGCACACAATACTCCAAATGAGGCCGCACCAAAGACTTAATAACAGAGGCACTATCACCTCCTTTTTTCTGCTAGCGATTCCTCTCCCTATGCAACCAAGCATCCTTCTAGCTTTTGCTGTCGCCTTTTCTACCTATTTAGCCACTTTAAGATCATCAGACCCAACCACGCCTAGGTCCCGTTCTTGTTTAGTGGACAAAAGTACTTCACCCCCTATACTATATTGCTCCCTTGGATTGCTGCAGCCCAAATGCATGACCTTGCATTTTTTAACATTAAATTCCAGCTGCCAAATTCTAGACCATTATTTAAACTTAGCTAGATCCCTCCTCATGTTATCCATACCTTCCTGGGTGTCTACTCTATTGCAGATTTTGGTATCATGCGCAAAGAGGCAAACCTTACCTGACAGCCCTTCCGCTATATCATCAGGGTGGTTTACAATATTGTAAAATACAGGAAAGGAGGCCAAGGCCGGAGAAGGGAAAGGAACTTCAAAATTCGATAGTAGAGAGGGCAGTCAATCATACAACCAGAAAAGAAAAGAAAAAGGCAGAGGAAGTGGCTGGATAGGAGCTACTGCTGAATATCTGGGTTGATCGGATAAGTACCAGTCACACTTATCCAGATTGCCATTTAGGACTGCTTTCCTTGCAGCTTACGATGGCCATATAAGCACCAGCTTAATATCATGCTGTCTGGATAAATGCTGGCACATATATGGATTGCTCCAACATGCCCTTGCTCTGTCTACAGACCCCCCTGTATTAGCCATTCAGTGCCAGGGAGGGCTGTGCAAATATTTAGTGGCACTATCCAGATAGTATCGCTGAATAGCACGGTTAGAACCCTGAAACGGAAAACCTCCAGTTGGCCGACCGACTAAGGGTTCCGAATATCTGTCCCCAAGCTGTCATACTATTAATTTACTTCTGGTAGTTATATTTATTAGCTTAGATAGAAATGTTGTTCACATGCAGAACACAAGCTTCAGTTCTTAGCATTTATAGCATTAATAATGCAGACTCAGCAGCTTAAAAACATAAAACTCCTTGAGATCCCTCATAAAATATTTTGAGATTTCTAATAGCCACCAGAATGAATGGCAATAATAGGGTGTTTACCTGCAAGAGCAGTTCTAAATCAGGCATTTCTCAGACTGAAAAAAAATAGCTTCACAGGACAACAGAGAATTGAGGATCGCTGCATAAGCACTTTGGGCTCAGGGTTGTTGTGGTGTGTTGTAGATTTAAAGTTGCTAATTGCAGAACAGTGCTTGCCAACATATCTTGCAAAACCATAAGCCTCTGTTCTGCCTTAGATGCTCATTTCAGAGCACTTTTTTTCTCTGTTCAAAGAAAATGTGACTTTTGTCACACTGACTCATCATTTAAATAGATACAGTTTTTTCCATTCTAAAACAAATTCCTCTTTTTATTACCTGTATAATTGCAGCTCATGAATTTCACCTAGTCAGGCACCCATATGGTGACATATGGACATATTACTCAATGCTGTTTTCTTTAAACTTTTATAAGTGTATTCCTTGTTGCCTGAGATTTTTAATATGGTTTTTATGTTTTTTTATGGTTTCAGGCACTTGATATACTGCCTTTACTGTGTTTATCAGAGCGGTTTACAGATATATTTTAACAGGCACTTTTTATTCCCTTGTCCCCGAAGGGCTCACAATCTAAGTGTACCTGAGGCAATCTTTTTGTCTGAAACGCAAATTTATAAAATAGGACCCTCTGTTTTAGCTCCTAAGTTGCATGAATTTTTAGATTAAAACTTAGGGTCTCTTTTATTAAAGGCGCTGTGCAATCAGCACAGGTTTTAGCATGCATTAGGTATACACCGAAGCCCATGGCAATTGCCAACATGGCATCAAGACAGCATGTGCTGATTTCCGCATTAAGAGCATGCCATGTGTTGGGGCAATAATGGGGTGGAGTAGGGGCAGAGAGTAGTATGGTGAGCACTGCACAGTTAGTATGCAGGTACACACCACGCGCTACCTGCACCTCATGCAATTAGGTAGCATTCAGTGTACCCGTGGTAACAATGTGCGTTGCCATGGCACCTTAGAGTACCATACTGTGTGGTAGCTCCTGGGAACATGTGCCAAGCCGTGGGCCGGGTCCCCGCGGCCGCCAGTAACCTGGGCCCGGGCCCGGCCTTAACCTCTGGCACGTGACGGGGGAGTCGGGGGGGGGGAAGAGAGGACAGGGTGATCGCTTCCTGACAGTGAGGGGAGCGATCTCATTGGAGGAGGTGTTGGGGGTGGAGACTGGTTTGCCGAGGAGCCGTGTGGTCAGGCCTTTCGGCGCGGCTCCTCGGCAGGGACAGCAGTGTTTTTTGTGAGCTCCTGGCTCAGCGATCGCGGGGGAAGAGCATCGCGGCATTGGGACTGTGGGCGGTGAGCGTGGGTGTGGGGGAGGGGGCTTTGAGGCAGGAAGGGTGCATATTTAAAAAAAAATAGCAATAAAATAAACGGGGATGCTTGGGAGGGCCAGGGTTGCTCTTGGCCTCAGGTAGGTTGTGGGGTGCTGCTTGAGCACCCGAGACAGAAGTAGATTTAAAAAAAAAAAAAAAAATTTTGGCCAGGAGGGTGCTGCTTGAGCACCTCGAAATAAAAGTAAATAATAAAAAAAAAAAAAAAACCCAAAAACCAAGTGAGGGAATAAGAGCAGGTCGAGGTCTGGGGAGGGCTTGCGGGGTGCAAGTAGCAGGGGGGACATGGTGTGCTCTACGAAGGGTTTGGGGGGGCAGCAGAGGGGTCCAGGCCTTGGTAGTAGTTCTCGGGGGGTGAGAGGCCGGTCTCGGGGGGCGGAGGGTCCTCAGGAGCTGGGGCTGTTGGGCAGTCTGCTCGGGTGGCCAGGGGAGTGACTAGATTGCGGGGGAGGGAGAGCAGGCGGGGTTGTGGGGCATCGGATGGGGGGGTTTCTGGTGTGGGGTAGGCTGGGGGTTTGGGAGTTGAGGTTGTGTGCCTCGGGCAGGTTGGGCAAGGACCGGTAGGGGGCAGGGGGGAGGAGGAGAGCCGGGTGGATAGTGCCGGGGTGCCGGGACAGTTGGGGGGGACGGAGTTTATGATGGGGGTTCCCCTTAGCCCCCCAGGGGCGGGCACTTTTGCCCTGGGGTGTCTGGGAGGACAGGGGTTGCTGAATTGGTCCCCAGTGGCAGGGCAGCCCATGGGGATGGGGCCCTGTGGGCATAGTTGGGGGGATTGGAGCGGGATGGGGTTCCCGGGTAGAGGGGTGCAGCCTGCATGGAGGGGGCCAATTGGGCAGCAGGGGGTCTAGGTACTTCTGCATAGCCGCAAGAGGGTGGGCTAGGCTGAGGAGCGGGGCAGTATGGAATGGGTTCTCCTGCTGTGGGTGCTTCTTTTTCTTGGCAGGTTCCTGCGAGTGGTGTGGCGGCAGCCGGGGAGGCATGCAGCAGTCGGACGATGGCACAGGGTGCGGAGTGGGCCAGCACGGCCGTGGCGGTGCCAGAGGCTGGTGGGCACGCGGCGGATGGTGAGTGTGGGGGGATCATGGGGGGGGAGGGGGATGGTGGGGGTGCATTGGGGGAAGGGGGGGAGGCGGCTCCGGGGTGGCGCAAGGCCAAGACAAAGAGGTAGCATAGGCAACGCTGTAGGCAGAGTTCGTTGTCATCGTCCTCCTCGTCGTCGGCGAGTTCTTTGGATGGTTCGGGGGTGGGGAAGCGAGCGGGAGAAGGGTCAGCGTCCTTGGTGGTGCGTTGCGCGGAATTGTGGGAGGGAGTGCCACGCAAATTGAGGCGGCGGATACTAAAATGAACGTATATTGATGTTTTCCGGCTCTTGGAAGGGAAAAAGCGCTCGGGAGAGAGTAGGAAAAAGCGCAAGGATGATGAGAAGGCAGGGAGGGTGCGGAAGGTCTCCTGCAATATGTTGAATTGGACGTGCGCTTTTTTGCATTTGGCGAGTGTTTGTGGGCATGCAGACCTGAGTAAGTATCGGGAGTTGTTGGCTTACGCGGACGCCATCCTGGCAGCGTCATAGACACATGAAGGCTGGGCTTGGCTCAATTACGATGAAGAATTTCAGGATATGATGGAGGAGAATAGGCAGTTGTCATGGGGGATGAAGGATATTAACCTTTGGCTGACACAGATGTCTGCTAAAAGGGGTTGTGCAGGTGGCGCAGGGGGGTTAAACAGGGCGATGGGCCAGGCTTCGGCGGCGCCCTTTCGGTCCTTTTGGGCAACGGGTGCACCGCCAGGGTCGCCCAAAGGTGGGCCGGGGGGGGGGGAACTTATGATGGCGTTTTAATAAATTGTCCTGCCCCTTCCCGGACTGTAAGTTCTGGCATGCATGCTCGCTTTGTGGGGCGGGTCACTCGGCGATGAAGTGTATTCGGAAGGCAGTGGCCGGGGTGTCAGGGGGGGG
Organism: Ichthyophis bannanicus; assembly: GCA_033557465.1. NCBI lineage: Eukaryota > Metazoa > Chordata > Amphibia > Gymnophiona > Ichthyophiidae > Ichthyophis > Ichthyophis bannanicus. The sequence goes on from CM066033.1 coordinate 1,225,540,127, forward strand.
GGGTAAGTAAAGTGTGGAGTGGGGGGTTGGCGCCTACCCCCATTAAAATCCAGGCGTTACGGCCATGGTTGGAGAGATACGCAGGGAGTGGGCACGGCACAGAGGGGAGTATGTTATGGTCGGGTTTCTCGGAAGGATTTAGGATTCCGTTTCAGGAGATGGTGGTGGATGTGTTGGCCAGTAATGCTAGCTCGGTGCGCAGTTTGGCGGAAGTGGCACGCGTTAAGATTGCGGCGGAATGTGCCTTGGGCAGAGTGGCTGGCCCATTCAGTCACCCTCCCTTTTCGCCTTTCATAGTTTCACCGCTGGGTGTGATCCCAAAGAGGGAGCGCGGACGTTACCGTCTGATCCACAACTTGTCCTTTCCGCCCGGGGACTCAGTGAATGACCATATCCCGTAGGAGTTGTGTTCAGTGCGATATGCGTTGTTCGATGAGGTACTGGAGCTGGTGCGCAGGTGTGGCAAGGGGGCGCTGATGGCTAAGGTGGACATCGAATCGGCTTTCAGGCTGCTACCGGTGCACCCGTCAGCATTTCTGTTGCTGGTATTTCAATTTGATGCCCAGTTTTATTATGATAAGTGTCTGCCAATGGGTTGTGCTATCTCCTGTTCTTATTTCGAGGCCTTTAGCTCCTTCCTACATTGGGTGCTCGTACAGCGGTTGGGGTGTGAGTCTGTAGTACACTATTTAGATGATTTCTTGTTTGTTGGTCCTCCGCAGTCGGTGGTATGTGCTTCGTTGTTGGGGTCCTTCCAGGAGATGGCCGCTGAGTTTGGGGTTCCGTTGGCGGGGGAGAAAACGTCCGGGCTGGTGACGCGCCTTTCTTTTCTGGGGATCGAAATAGATTCAGTGGAATTCAGGGTGCGCTTGCCGTTGGATAAAGTGGAGAGGTTGCGGGCTTTGGTGGCGGCAGTGGGGTCGGCCTCTAAAGTGACCCTGAAGGAACTGCAGGCTCTGGTGGGTCACTTGAATTTTGCATGCTGGGTCATTGCCATGGGGAGGCCGTTCGCGCGTAGGCTGTCCCTAGCCATGGGGGGTGTGCGGCGCTCGCACCATCGTATCCGAGTGACGTCAGGGATGAGAGAGGATATGCGGGTGTGGGAGTCTTTTCTGGCGGATTTTAATGGCTGGGCACTGGTGCAGACATCCGAGTTGTCTAACGTGGACCTACAGTTGTTCTCTGACGCGGCGGGCAGCTCTGGGATGGGGTTGTATTGTCAAGGGTCATGGTGCGCGGCAGCCTGGCCGGCGTCTTGGAAAGAGTATGGGCTGACACGTAATGTGACCTTCCTGGAGTTGTTCCTGATAGTGGTAGCATTCTGGGTGTGGCTGGAGAGGTTGCGGGATAAGAAGGTAGTGTTTTGCTGTGACAATGCGGCGGTGGTACAGGTGATTAATAGACAGTCGCCTAAATGTCCGAGGGTGGCGGCGTTAATGAGGTTATTTGTGCTAGCCTGTCTGCGTCTCAACATTACGGCACGGGCGCAGCATGTGCCGGGAGCGCAAAATGCCATAGCTGATGCTTTGTCCCGTTTTCATTGGGCGCAGTTTTGAGCCTTGGCCCCAGGGGCGGATGAGTCATCGGCGGTGGTGCCGGAGCACCTTTGGCGGTTTGGGACTCAGAGGTAATGGAATTGCTATGGTCCTCAGTGGCTCCAGGTACGTGGGTGACATATGGGCGCGGTTATGCCACAGTTCGGGAATTTTTATGGGAGCGCGGATGGAGGGGGCAGCTGTGATGTGCAGTTGGTAGGGTCATTCATAGTTTGGGCAAAGGGGCATGGTTGGTCTAGGGTGTCAGTGAAGGCAGCGTTGGTGGGTTTCACTTTCTTCAGCAAAGCAGCGGGATGGGGCAGTCCTAGTACGTCATTTTTGGTGAAGCGGCTTTTAGCCGGGTGGGCGAAAGAACAGCCGCCTGTTCGGGATTGGCGTCACCCAATATCTCATGACTTGCTGGCGCATATTTGGGAGGTATTGCTGGAGGTGGCAGCGTCTGAGTTTGAGGTGGCGTTGTTTCGGGCGTTATTTGTTACGGCTTTTTTCGGGGCATTTCATGTTAGCGAGTTGGTCCCTAAGTCCAGTAGGGGGGGGCCCAGGGTGGGCTAGAGGTTCAGCACATGGAACTGCAAGAGGCGTCGGTGCGGATTTCTCTGGCGCGCTCAAAGACTGATCAAAGAGGGGTGGGAAGACAGGTGCTGTTGAGGGCGATTCCTGGGCTTAGTTCTTGCCCAGTGCGCAATTTGTCGGAATACGTGCACCGGCAGCCAGAAATGGTGGGTTTCCTGTTTCGTCATGCGGATGGGAAACCTGTCACACAATTTCAGTTTACGGCAGTGATGCGCTTGGCTCTTCGGCGGTTGGGCTGTGCTGAGCGGCAGTATGCGTCCCATTCTTTCCGGATCGGGGTGGCGACCAGCGCAGCGGCTGCGGGGCTAGAGGGAGAGGTGATCCAATGGATCGGTAGATGGCGGTCGGGGGCGTGCGAAGGTAATGTCTGCCCGGACCGAGTGTGAAGGCGTTCGTAGGGGGTGGGGTGGGGGTGTGGGGGGTTATTAATGCTTTGTTTCATGTTTCAGGGTTGCTCCCGGGTTCAGACCCATGGTTAGGAGGTGCCGGAGTGGGTCCGGCGGGCGAGTGGTGGATAATCGGGCACTCCTTTGTGTACTGGGCGGAGAGGAGAGCCATGCTGCGCCCCCTGGGACTGCATCTGGGACTGGCAACCTGCAACATTCGGTTGCTCTGGATGGGGGAGCATGGCATGCGGTGGTGGCAGCTTCTCCCTTGGATGCGGCGGCAGAGGGACCGGCGGCAGCGACCAGTGGGGGTGTTGCTACATTTAGGTGGTAACGACCTATCCAATTGGACTTGTAGGCAACTCATTCAAGCGGTGCAGCGGGACATCAAGGCGCTCTGGGAGGACTGGCCAGGTGTGGCGATTGTCTGGTTGGACATTATTCCACGGTGGCCTGTCAGTCACAGCGGCGGTGGTCGCGCAGCCTGGCAAAAGTCAACTGGCAGATTGGCCGCTGGTTGCAACAAGCGGGGGGATGGCAGGTGCAGCACCCTTGGGCGAACTCAGGGTGTGCAGGGCTGTACCGAGCGGATGGGGTGCACCTGTCACCCGTGGGTCAGGACCTGTTGTTAAATGACTGGCAGGAGGCGCTAGAGATGTGGGTTGGTCGCAGCTTTGGGGGGGGGCGGTGCGAGGTTAGGTAAACTACCTCGCACCGGTGGCGGGGTAGAGAGCCCGCGCTCGCCGAAGCAGCGGGGCTTCAACTAATTTAGGAGCAGTGGGGGAGTGAAGGGCTCCCCGGGGTGGGGCGAGGCATCCCGGTTGGGGGTCTCGGCCCGGTTTAGGGTTGTGGGTCGGCCTTTGCTACTAGCATGGCAAGACAGGCAGCAGGGGTTCGGGGGAGGAGAATGCTCCGCCTTGCTACTAAGATGGCGGGTGGGGGCATTGTCCGGTGCTGGGGGGGGGGGGTGGTGTTATTTGGGGATGTTGAATACGTTGGCCCATGTTGGGCCGGTTATGTTATGGTTACATGTCTTAAATAAAGCTGCGACCAGGGGGGGAGTGGCTTTCTTCCAAGATGGCGGCAGTGTAGTTTTAGCCGAATATGTCTAAGAGGAAGGGTAAAGCTAAGCCTCCTCCTGCGGAGCAGCTACCCACTGGTGAGGGGCCTATGGATCGGTTTGTGCGGCTCTCAAAGGATAAGATTCAGGGGATTCGAGAGGGCTTTGAGACTCCGTCGGATTCCGGTTCGGCGTCTCCTGCCCTGGATATCTCTCTCTCCCCGGATGGACGAGATCCTCCTGCTCCTCCTGCGCCAGCGGTTGGCCGGTTGTTGAGTGATGCTGCATCTCTTTCCGGAGAGGTGGGAGTTGCGGCCTTGATGCGGGACTCGACGCCAGCAGTTACTGGAGGTCGGACAGGAGAGATTCGGGCTGTTGAATCAGCGGCAATTCTAACATTGGGCAGTGTGGATATCACTCAGGTAGTGGAAGTTTCTTCTTTAGAATTGAAGGGGAAAATGGGTCGTACTGAAACGGAAACTTTGGCTTCGGCTTTTTCTTTGAATTTGGCCCGCCCCGACTCAGTGACCCTGGACAGTATCTGGGACGCCATTTCTCATTTGTCCACGATGGTGGGTAACCAACTGGCATTGTCATTGGAAAGGATTTCTTCCCTTGAGGGTTCTGTGCAATCATTGCAGACTGCTGTTAAGGAAGTTACTGCCAAGCAATTAGTTCCTGATCAGAAGCTTGAAAGAGTCTCAGATCTAACTGCTTCTTTGGTAAAGGACAATATTTCTCTCCGAGCTAAAGCAGAGTCGTTGGAAAATGCGGTCCGTGCATCAAACCTTCGGTTGTTAAATTTCCCTATTGTTGCTGGAGTACCTCTGTTGGATCTATTTAAGAAATATCTTCAGGAAATTCTTGCGGTTCCTCCAGATTTGATGCCTCCAGTGTCGAAAATCTATTATCTTCCCGTTGGGAAGAGAGAAGGGAAAGCTTCTGATGGATTGTTGGATCCGGACTTTCTGAATATTTCAGATGTGCTTCGTACTCCCAAAGAAGAGGACATGACAGTTTCCACTTTGTTAGTTACATTAGCTCTCTCCTCAGATAAAGAATGGCTACTCAAGCTGTTTTATAAAAAACGAGCTAGTTTGTTCTATGGGAAAAAAATCCATCTTTTTCCAGATGTTGCACAGGAGACACAGAGGCGGAGGAGAGCCTTTTTGTTATTGAAGCCTGGGGTTACTCGTATTGGTGCATCTTTTATGTTACGTTTTCCCTGTAAATGTTTAATTTTGTATGAAAGTCAGAAATATATTTTCTTTTCTCCCGAGGACCTCTCTGCTTTCTTAAGTTCTCATCTACCTGTATCTCCTTCTCCCTGAGTGGTTTAAGGTAATCTTAAGTGTGTTCATCCATGTAGTATATGATCCTTTGTCCATTGCTTTCATCTTCTTTTTCCTCTAATTTTGTTTCCTTTATGTGCGGTTTTTCCGCTGTTAGCACAGGTTGACTCCCCCCCTTCGAGGGCTAATTATAATTCTTGCTTATGATGTTTCTTCTGAAATGGTTTCTTATTTTGTATATTATTGCAAGTGTTATTTTTTTCTGTACAAGCTGTTGCTTGGTTTATTGTTAAAATTCAAAAATAAATAATATAAAAAAAATAAATAAAGAAATAAAGAAAAAAAAATAATAAAGCTGCGACCAGAGTTGTACCTTGATTTAGTCTCCATGGTGTTTTTGTGGATGGGAAGGGGAACATAGATCAGGTGGGTTAATTGACTATGAGGCGAGGTGGGCCTCCGGGTTACCAGAGTTAATGCTGTCCATGCACCCTGCAGTTAGCACACAGAGGTTGCAACTATTGTATATGAGTTGCTAAAACCTAGCACACTTTAGCCACTTTAGCCACGTTCCTAATTTTGGCTGAAATTTCTCTTTAGCCACCTAGAATGGAAGTGCCTAAATCAAGAACTCAATGTCCTTTCACTATCAGTTGAGGAGTGGCCTAGTGGTTGGGGCAAGGTACTTCAGGCTGGAAGGTCGGGGGTTCAAATCCCACTAGAGGACAGCAACCTTGGGCCGGAAGGATTGGGGTTTCTAGTCCCACAGGTGCTCCTTGTGGTCTTGGGCAAGCCACTTAACCCTCCATAGCCCATGTTCCCTGTAAAATAGTTATCTCCAAGTTATAATGCCCTGTTCAATGTAATTTCAGTTTGTTCAATGTAAACCACACTGATACAGAATAGTGCAGTATATAAGAGAATATAAATAAAAAATACTTAAGCTTACTCTGGATCTGTGTCAAATGTCAGATTGTAAAATATCCCCTGTTCCCCAAAATAACATAATCAGCTACATATAACTTTTTTTTCTTCTGTGTGAAGTAAATTGGGGCATCTGCCTGGGGTTCCTTTCTGGAAAGACTACAATCAAAAATCTTCATGATTCAAACAAAGACACATTCTAAGACTTCATTCACCCATACATTGAAGGTGGCATAGCATAAGAAATAAATAAGAAAGCAAAATATAGAAGAAAAGAGAAAATTAAAAAGTGATGGAGAGGGGCTTATGGTCAAACTTCTTCCTTGAACCTCAGAAAAAGTCTTTTACTTGCCTTCTGTCAACTTTTCTAGCATCAATATATCCCAAGCCACAATTATCCTGTCCTTTGGGTCTAAAGGGTTACTATTTCTACAGAAAGCTGTTAACACGTAACATATTACAACCAGCAGTTGTGTAACAAGTTTATTCTATGAGAATATGACATTCTCAATAGGCAAATGCAAGCAAAAATTCCACTGGATTCCATAGTAGGTCAACACCAATCTAATATCTTCTTAATCCAATAATAGGGGGTGCCTCAGGGATTGATCTTGTGGCTGATTCTGTTCAATAGATTTGTAAACTGTATTGTAGAGGGACTAGAAACAAATACATGTGCAACTAGGTTCCTTGGGGATGGGTGAAGAACGCTCCAAGATAAGTAAAAGCCCTCAGGTAAGTAAAACATTTAATACCTCTGTAGAAATGGGTAAAAAGGGCAATGTCTAGAAAGCAGTGTGCATTAATGCCTATAGTGTGGGAAATAAGATCCCAGATGTTGAGGCTTTAATGAAAGTGGCTGACTTGGATTTAGTGGCAGTTACAGAAAACATGGTGCATGGACAACCATGACTGGGAAGTAGTTATACTGGGCTATACTTTATTCCTTTCACTTGGTTTGCAACTTGTCGTGCTATGAGGGCTTGTGTGCATCAATGATGCTGAGAGCTAAGCTACTGGTTGTGTAACTACTGGCAGGGTCTCCCAAGAAGGGCAGCAGCAGCAGCAAAATAGGATGGTGTTGGTGGCAGAGGATCACATTCCTGTGACAACAGCAACAGCACTATCATTACCTGTGCAGAAGAAAGGCCTGGTAATCTACTTCTATATCTTCCAATGAAAACCCAATGGATAGTCAGAAGAAAACAAATTGAACTGTAGTGCTGGAAGATGAGACCCCCTAGGTCAGAAGACACTTAACTGGCTACTGGGGATGAGCTGAAGACTTTTCAGAGTAAAGCCAACATTTATTGTGTGGTTGGATCAAAACCCTTGGGATGTTTGACTGCTGATGTAGCTGCATGTGAAATGAGAGTCAGAAGCTGGAAAGATGTCTACATATTGGGACATGAAACATACAAAGCACTAACCAAGGGAAGTTGGAGGTGGTCAAGAAGGAAATGGAACATGTACAACTCGATCTGATGGGTGTCAGCGAACTGAAATGGACTGACATTGGGCGCCTTGTATCTGATGATCACATGGTTTACTATGCTGGAGAAATGGTGTAGCATTTATAATTAAGAAGAAACTTGCAAGAACTGTTATAAAATACAATGCAATCAGTGAACACTTAATTTTTGTGTGAATGAGTTCTATGAACAAATACAAGCTGAAACTGACAGAACATGCAAACAGGATATCCTGATAGTCATGGGTGACTGGAACTCAAAAGTTGGCAACAAAGAAGAAGGCAAAGTGGTTGGAAAATATGAACTTGGAAACAGAAATGAATTTGGATAAAGACTGATAGAATTCTGCAAGACCAACAATCTATTCATCTCAAACACCTTCCAGCAACCCAAGCTGTACATGTAGAGGCCAATTCCAGTACATGTACATCCGTTCCACGGGTACATCCAAACTGAAAACAAGCCCAATGGAAATGTGATTCCACAACCATGGGGATAGATGCAGCCACGGGTCCAGAATCAGGCACAGAGATGTACTTGATGTGGCACAAATAACACAGTATGGTGCTCAAAAGACTGATATATACAGGCAACAGCTGCATATGTCCCCATGCTCATGTTATTCAGAAAAGATGGATGCATGCGATCCTTCTCGTCTTTGCAACATACCTGCGAACGATCATGCCTCCCATATAAAACATGCAGCTCTGGAGCTGCAGTGCTCACTGACAGTGATGTCCTGATGCAAACACGTCATGAAAGCAGATGATACATATAAGTGGATAGAAGGTAGATTATAGCAACCAGCCTGTCGCATGCCCAGAACACCGCAAAGCTCTGGAAGCTAGCTATTAGACAGTGATCTGTGTGATACAAGATGCAGCACAACACTACAACATGGCAGTAGTAGACACCCCTAGGTATGCATATTTGGATATCTCTGGAACATGTCTGTTCAATGCCATGTGAGGACCAGTGCAAAACAGGACATGTCCTCCATAGCTTTATGTCTGAACATAGACCTGTCACTAAGAAGGGTCCTGCAGAATGAGAGCATGCAGCAGTGCAAACACCATAAAGATATGCCCAGAGACACCATCATCGCTCTCTACAAATGTGCACATGGGTAGGGACCAATGATAGCACACATGGGCAGGTATTAGTGCTGTGTTCACTGCTGAATACCCGCATTCTGTATGTCTCCTCTTAGTGACATGTATATGTTTGGTCAGCTAGCTATGGAGGACCTGTTCTGCCTTTTTCTGCCCACTCACACTGGCATCTGGTGAGGGTGTGATCATCCTTATGGTCCAGACATTGGCCAGCCATTCATGTCCCCCACCGCTGTGTGGATGAGAACACTGGATCCTCCCATGACACACATGTACCCCACACATACACGCACTGTCATGTGTAGTCGCACAGTCACATATATCTGCAAACATGCTGCCCTGCATCTTGCAACATCAACTGGTATGACATTATAGCAAGAGGTACACAGACTCCAGCAACTGGCACATTGGTTTGGTCCTCGGGAACATAAGGGAACCCTGGATTGGACCCCTTAGCGCAAGCAGCCAATGTCAGCATTACCTGATATAACCCTGGTACACTCCTTCATATTTCTATTGGGGGTTTTATAATTGCCTCCTTGCTGTACAGCCTTCCCTCACCTCAGCTTTCTGTTCTGTGCAGCTGCAGCTGGTGTTGTCCCTGACTGCATAAACAGTGGTGCAAAATATTCTTGTCACTGCCGGCCAGCTATATGGGATGCACTGCAGAGCAGAGTGAAATATTTACTAAGTCCTGCCCTTATTCCATATTTCGACAGGACTAACTTGGATGTATGTGGGTAGCTTTACAGACGTACGTGGCCCATTCCAGGATACACTTTATGCGTCTCCATATCTAGTCATACCCCATTCCAACCCATCCCGCCCACATTCTGTGATCCCTGTGCTTGCACCGTAGACATGCAGGGCCAAATGGTCTCGTCATATGGTACTAGATGTTTTCATATGGAAAACATCATTCCCTCATGTCTGACCAGCTAAGTTGTGTTCTAAAATGATCATCATAGACTTCACCCAATGGATTGTACAAAAATCAAATTGACTACATCTGTGGAAGTCAACATTAGAAAGCTGAATAACACAACAAAGACAAAACCAGGAGCCGACTGTGGTACAGATTACCAACTACTAGTATGCAAACTCAAGCTAATGCTGAAAAAGAGCAAGCCACTCATGAATGTAGCAAAATATGATCTTGAGAAAATACCACCAGAATTTAAAGATTGCCTGCAAAATCAAATTGCTGCTTTGGATACAAATGAGAGAGCACCAGAAGAATTATGGGATGACAACGAAAGTTGTGCTCGAAGAAAGTGAAAAGTCTTTATAAAAAGTGAAAAAGCAAAAAAGGCCAAAATGGATGACTGAAGAAACTGAAAATTGTCCAGAAATGCAGAGAACTAAAGCCAGAGAAGAAAGAGAGGCAATCACAGAACTCAACTGAGATTTCCAACATGCAGCAAGATGAGACAAGGAGAAGTAATATAATGACACATGCAAGGAAATAGAATCAGAAACAGAGGGAGAACAAGATTGGTTTTCCTAAAGCTATGAGAGTTAAAGAGAAAATTCCAGCCTTGAAATGGAATGCTACAAGATGCACAAGGATCCATGTTGAATGATGTGGAGAAGATCAAGAAAAGATGGAAAGAATATACAGAGTCATTATACCATAAAGATCAGGTGGACCAACAGCTATTTCAACCTGTACCATTAGTGACGAAAGAAGAAATTGAAGCAGCATTAAAAGCATTATCAAAGAACAAAGCACCAGGTATTGATGGCTTTCCCACTGAATTATTACAGCAATCAAATGTGGCCATTGCCATACTTACAAGGCTTTGCCAGGAAATTTGGACAACAACATCATGGCCAACTAACTGGAAAAGATCTGCGTTTATATCAATACTGAAGAAAGATGATCTGACTAACTGTGGAAATGATCGCAAAATCACTCAGATCCCACATGCCAGCAAGACTCTACTGAAGATCATACAGCAGAGACTACAACCATACCTTGAACGAGAACTGCCTGAAGTGCAAGCAAGGTTCAAAAAAGAGTGAGAAACAAGAGATATCATTGCAGATGTGAGATGGATCCTTGAAAAGACAAAAGAGTACCAAAAGTATGAGGGTTGCTCAGAAAGTAATGCCCCACATGTTTTTTCTCAGTCCAGAATGAAGATAGAGGTGTGAAATTGAAAGGGTAGTAACTTGGAACTTCAAAGGACACGTGTATAATTTTACAGTTGTCCGACAAATAGCAAGTTGGTAGTGATTCTTCAAATGGAATCTGTGAGTGACACACGGTACAAACAATGAGCTGTAATTGAATTCTTGGTGGAGGAGAAAGAAAGTGTGAGAAACATTCACAAACGGTTGTGTGCTGTGTATGGAAGTTCTGCGGTAGATAGGAGCACTGTTGGATGATGGGTGAAGAGAGTAAAGGCTTCAGGAAGTGGTAAAATGGAACTGGAAGATCAGCCGTGGTCTGGGCGTCCTGCCTCAGCTACCAGTCCAGACAAGTTGCAGCGAGCTGATGACATTATTCGTGCGGATCGGCGCATCACTTGGCGGGAATTGTCCATACAGCTTTCTGTCAGTAGAGGTAGTGCAATTGCAATTATTGACTCCTTGGGATATTCAAAGGTGTGTGCAAGGCACACTGCAACAGCTTACAGTATTTTAATGCCCGCTGGCAGTTATCGCAGGGTGCTGCAACTTGTCTGGACTGGTGGCTGAGGCAGGATGCTCAGACCGCAGCCAATCTTCCAGTTCTGTTTTACCACTTCCTGAAGCCTTTACTCTCTTCACCCATCATCCAACGGTGCTCCTATCTACCGCAGAACTTCCATACACAGCACACAACCATTTGTGAATGTTTCTCACACTTTCTTTCTCCTCCACCAAAAATTCAATTACAGCTCGTTGTTTGTACCGTGTGTCACTCACAGACACCATTTGAAGGATCACTACTACCTCGCTATTTGTCGGACGACTGTAAAACTACACACATGTGTCCTTTGAAGTTCCAAGTTACTACCCTTTCAATTTCACACCTCTATCTTCATTCTGGACTGAGAAAAAACATGTGGGGCATTACTTTCTGAGCAACCCTCGTATATCTATATGTGTTATATCGACTACAGCAAGGCATTTGACAGTATAAACCATGAGAAACTGGGCCACATTAAGAACCATGGGTATACCAGAAGACCTAATAGTTTTCTTGCACAACCTTTGCATTGATCAAGAAGCAACAGTTCGAAAAGAACAAGGAAATACATTATGGTTTAAAATAAGCAAAGGTATATGACAAGGCTGCATACTTTCTCCCTACGTTTTTAATTTATATGCAGGACAAATCATCAGAGAAGCAGAAGACAAGCAAGGTGTGAAATTGGTGGAAGAATCATCAACGACCTTTGCTATGCTGATGATACCACAATACAGGCTGAAAATGAAGATGATTTGAAAAATTTGCTTCTCAAGATCAAGGAACATAGTTTTAAAGTGGGCCTGCACCTTAACATAAAGAAGACAAAGATCCTGACAACTGGTAAAATCAATTCATTCATCATTGATGGAGAAGATTCTCAAGAGCAGAGATTTTATTTATTTATTTATTTTATTTAACAGTATTTCTAAACCGCCTTATCATAATAATCAAGGTGGTATCACAGCAAACAATCAGCAGCTTTCCCCAGCTCGCGGCAGCTCTCCCAGTCGGGGATTGAGCAGCCGGGGCTGCAACAACCGACCGCACCGTTTCCTGCCGCCTCACCTGGCTGCCCAATCGGAGCAGCAGGAGCCTGAATAAAAGGCAGACCTCTCGGGCGCTATCTCCAGCAGCTTTCCCCAGCTCGCGGCAGCTCTCCCAGTCGGGGTTTGAGCAGCCGGGGCTGCAACAACCGACCGCACCGTTTCCTGCCGCCTCACTTGGCTGCCCAATCGGAGCAGCAGGAGCCTGAATAAAAGGCAGACCTCTCGGGCGCTATCTCCAGCAGCTTTCCCCAGCTCGCGGCAGCTCTCCCAGTCGGGGATTGAGCAGCCGGGGCTGCAACAACCGACCGCACCGTTTCCTGCCGCCTCACTTGGCTGCCCAATCGGAGCAGCAGGAGCCTGAATAAAAGGCAGACCTCTCGGGCGCTATCTCCAGCAGCTTTCCCCAGCTCGCGGCAGCTCTCCCAGTCGGGGATTGAGCAGCCGGGGCTGCAACAACCGACCGCACCGTTTCCTGCCGCCTCACTTGGCTGCCCAATCGGAGCAGCAGGAGCCTGAATAAAAGGCAGACCTCTCGGGCGCTATCTCCAGCAGCTTTCCCCAGCTCGCGGCAGCTCTCCCAGTCGGGGATTGAGCAGCCGGGGCTGCAACAACCGACCGCACCGTTTCCTGCCGCCTCACTTGGCTGCCCAATCGGAGCAGCAGGAGCCTGAATAAAAGGCAGACCTCTCGGGCGCTATCTCCAGCAGCTTTCCCCAGCTCGCGGCAGCTCTCCCAGTCGGGGATTGAGCAGCCGGGGCTGCAACAACCGACCGCACCGTTTCCTGCCGCCGCCTCACTTGGCTGCCCAATCGGAGCAGCAGGAGCCAGAATAAAAGGCAGACCTCTCGGGCGCTATCTCCAGCAGCTTTCCCCAGCTCGCGGCAGCTCTCCCAGTCGGGGATTGAGCAGCCGGGGCTGCAACAACCGACCGCAAACCGTTTCCTGCCGCCTCACTTGGCTGCCCAATCGGAGCAGCAGGAGCCAGAATAAAAGGCAGACCTCTCGGGCGCTATCTCCAGCAGCTTTCCCCAGCTCGCGGCAGCTCTCCCAGTCGGGGATTGAGCAGCCGGGGCTGCAACAACCGACCGCACCGTTTCCTGCCGCCTCACTTGGCTGCCCAATCGGAGCAGCAGGAGCCAGAATAAAAGGCAGACCTCTCGGGCGCTATCTCCAGCAGCTTTCCCCAGCTCGCGGCAGCTCTCCCAGTCGGGGATTGAGCAGCCGGGGCTGCAACAACCGACCGCACCGTTTCCTGCCGCCTCACTTGGCTGCCCAATCGGAGCAGCAGGAGCCAGAATAAAAGGCAGACCTCTAGGGCGCGCCCGCGCCTGACGGGCCCGCGCCTGAGGGCCTCGCCAGAGGGCCCTTTGGCATGGCCCTTAGGCGATAGGCCCTTGTTCTGAATACCTTAGAATACCTCAGCTCAGTTACACAGTTGCAATTGCTCCAGCCACTTTCTTCTGGTTTCTTCATGTTTTCTGCTAACTCTCCATCATCTGCTGTCCATTTGTCCTTTCTTCTCTCTTCTAGTTTTTTTTTCCATTCTCTCTCTCTACATCCGCTTTAACATACTAATCTTTCTCCTTTTGCTCTTTCCTCATTCCTATTTCATCCACTCAAATTTTACCCCTCCATCCTCAATCCCCACTTACTCTCCCAATACCCGGCCAATTGTAGATTTTTTATCCCTCCCACACAAAATATTTTTCCCCTCTCCATTTTACTCTCCCAGCCCCATCCCATTCTAATCCTCCCCCAACATCAGCTCCCTTCTAGTTCCAGCCTCACCCAGCATCCATTCCCTTCTAGTCCCTGCATCAGCCCATTTCCAGTCCTAGCCCCCCATCAGCCCATTTCCAGTCCTAGCAACCCCCCAACCCAATACCAGTCCTAGCCCCCCCCATCAACCCACTTCCAGTCCTAAACCCCCATCACCCCATTTTCAGTTTAAGCCCCCCCTATAACCCATTACCAGTCCTAACCCCCATCACCCCATTTCCAGACAGCCCCCATCAGCCCACAGCCCATTAGCAGTCCTACCCCCCCAGCCCATTAGCAGTCCTACCCCCCCCCGCCCGCCCGCCCGCCCATTAGCAGTCCTAACCCCCCCAGCCCATTAGCAGTCCTACCCCCCCGCCCGCCCGCCCGCCCGCCCATTAGCAGTCCTAACCCCCCCAGCCCATTAGCAGTCCTACCCCCCCCGCCCGCCCGCCCACCCATTAGCAGTCCTAACCCCCCCAGCCCATTAGCAGTCCTACCCCCCCCACCCGCCCGCCCCCCCCTGCCCATTAGCAGTCCTAACCCCCCCTCCCTCCCTCCCTGCCCATTAGCAGTCCTAACCCCCCTCCCTCCCTGCCCATTAGCAGTCCTACCCCCCCCTCCCTGCCCATTAGCAGTCCTAACCCCCCCCCCATAGCAAAAAACCCGTGAGAGAGTCAGTTGGTCCATTAGATGATAAAGGGGTTAAAGGAGCACTAAGAGGCGACAAGGCGATAGCGGAGAGACTGAATGAATTCTTTGCTTCGGTCTTTACTGAGGAAGATGTAGGGATGTTACCCACGACTGAAGTGGTATTTAAAGGTGTGGAAGAATTGAAGGAAATATCGATACATCGGGAAGATGTCTTACAACTATTAGATAAACTGAACAGTAGCAAATCACCTGGGCCGGATGGTATACATCCAAGGGTGTTGAAAGAACTGAAATTTGAGATTGCAGACCTGCTATCAGTAATCTGTGAACTATCATTAAAATCATCTCTAATACCTGAGGATTGGAGGATCGCCAATGTAACACCAATTTTTAAAAAGGGTTCGAGGGGTGATCCGGGAAACTACAGACCGGTGAGCCTGACATCAGTACCGGGAAAAATGTAGTAGAAACCATCATAAAGAATAAAATTACTCAGCATATAGATAGTCATGACCTAATGGGAGACAGCCAACATGGCTTTAGACAAGGAAGATCTTGTCTTACTAATCTGTTATGTTTTTTTGAAGGAGTGAATAAACAGGTGGACAAAGGTGAGTCGGTTGATATTGTGTATCTGGACTTTCAGAAAGCCTTTGACAAGGTTCCTCATGAGAGACTTTTGGCAAAACTAAAGAGTCATGGGATAGGAGGCAGTGTACTACTGTGGATCAGGAACTGGTTAAAAGATAGAAAGCAGAGGGTAGGGCTAAATGGCCAATTTTCCCAATGGAGAAAGGTGAATAGTGGTGTACCCCAGGGATCTGTGCTGGGTCCGCTGCTTTTTGACATATTCATAAATGACCTGGAAAGTGGAATAACGAGTGAGGTTATCAAATTTGCTGATGACACAAAACTATTTAAAGTTGTTAAAACCCAGGAGGATTGTGGAAAATTGCAAGAGGATCTTGATAAATTGGAAGACTGGGCATCAAAATGGCAGATGAAATTTAATGTGGAGAAGTGCAAGGTTATGCACCTAGGGAAGAACAAACTATGGTTACACGATGCAAGGTTCCACATTAGGAACCACCACCCAAGAAAAAGATTTAGGCGTCCTTGTGGATACCATGTTAAAACCCTCGGCCCAGTGTGCAGCGGCGGCCAAGAGAGCAAATAGAATGCTAGGTATGATAAGGAAAGGAATGGAAAATAAAACAAAAGATATTATAATGCCTCTATATCGTTCCATGGTGAGACCGCACCTTGAATATTGTGTGCAATTCTGGTCGCCATATCTTAAAAAGGATATAGCAATTTTAGAAAAGGTTCAGAGAAGAGCCACCAAAATGGTAAAGGGGATGGAAGGCTACTCCTATGAAGAAAGGCTAAAAAGGTTGGGGCTCTTTAACCTGGAAAAGAGACGGCTGAGGGGAGATATGATAGAAGTCTATAAATTAATGAACGGAGTGGAACGGGTAAACGTAGATCGATTGTTTACCTTATCAGAATATAGAAAGACTAGGGGACATGCAATGAAGCTACAGGGTAAACTTTTTAAGACTAATAACAGAAAATATTTTTTCACTCAACGTGTAATCAAACTCTGGAATTTGTTACCGGAGGATGTAGTAAAGGCTGTTAGTGTAGCTGGGTTTAAAAAAGGTTTGGACAAGTTCCTGGAGGAAAGGTCCATAAACCATTATTAAGAAGGGACCCAGGATATCAATGCTTGAACCAATACAAGCATTGTGGAACCTGTGTCCCTTGGGGAAACTGCTAGGTACGTATGACCTAGATTGGCCACTGTTGGAAACAGAATACTGGGCTTGATGGACCTTGGTCTGACCCAGTATGGCATATCTTATGTTCTTATGTTCTTATGAAGGGCGCCGCACTACCCCTGACTATAGTCCACCTCCTGTAAGGCATCCAAAGAACACTCTGCAACCCAGAATTTCGAACACTCCTCCAGAGGAAACAACTACCCGAAGCACCCAACAAGCTCAGCCGACACCCGACAGAAGACCCACTCACCCCCGGCTGCAGCCTCAACAAGTAATCCAGCTAAGCTTGAGCTCTCTTCACAGATCGAGCTCGCTCGAAACACATCTCAGTTGATACCAACAAAACCCAGCTGTAAGTACATCCTATACTTAAAAGCAAATTTACTCCAGCAAAGCTACGCAGACTTTCTTGCTATCTTTCTTCCTTGCTGAACACAAACTTCTCTCCACAAGACTCCCTCAGCACTGTATAGTGTTCTCATGCTGTACCAATATACCTGTACCTGTTTTTACAGAGGAAGTTATATACTGCCTACCCACTATTTTAGAGAAGAAGTTGTATCTGTTTTGGAGAGGAAATTGTTTACTGTATACCCACTGTCTTAGAGAAAAAGTTGTATATTGTATTAGAGTCGAAGCGGCATAATATATAAAAAAACAAAGATCCACAACAGAGTATCAACCAACATAACAGACAAAATGGAGCTCCTCAAATATATGCTGTTATTATCCATGTACCTAGTGATACCAACACTCACTTTCACCCTCAACCTGCACCATACCCTCCACCACATTATAAGGCCAATCTATTACATCTACCACCCTCTGTTAATAACCGCACCGCATCAACCGAATCAATACTATAAATACTCTCCACTCCACCCCTCCCGCCAGGTTCACACACCCCCTCCGAGTCCAAGACCACCCACTACAAGCCAGACAACATCACGAGATCCCCAGTACCCCAAGCCGAAAAGATCAAACCATATCCAACACTTAGCAAGAAAAAACAAACACGAACAGAAAGTCCAACAGATGCAAGACTACTATACCATCATCCTCATCAACGCCAGATCAATAAGGAACAAAACCCACATCATACACAACATCATCACAGATGACCAACCCGACATCCTATGCATCACTGAAACATGGATCACCGATGCCGACGCTGCAATAACAAATCAAATAACCCCTCCTGGATACAAGATATTCAACTGCCCCCGTGCATCCAAGAGAGGAGGAGGAGTCCTAATTGCAGCCAAATCCACCTTATCGCTTACTAGCACCACCCACAACACAACCAAGGACATTGACATACTCAAAGTGGAAAACAATGCAATAGCAATCTGCCTAATCTACAGACCCCCGTCACCACATCCAGAGACACTGGCCACAGCACTGGAAAGCGTCTCAACCACAGCAATCAGGAAACATCAAATCATTCTGGGAGATATAAACCTACCATCACTACCACTATTCCAAGCCAACTCATTCATTGAAGCAATGGAACAACTTGGCTACAAGCAAATAGTAAATGATGCGACACATAGCAAAGGAAACACCCTGGATATGGTTTTCACACCCGCAGAACAACAACCTGACAAGAGAAAAAAAAACTGTAATAAAAATAACTCAAGTACCATGGTCAGATCACTACCAAGTTGAGATCAAAATGTACCTACCCATGCTATCTAGAAACCCAAAAACTGACCTACCAACACACACACGCAGAAGTTTTAATAAATACAACAGTCAAGCCCTCATTAACTCCATCACATCAAACATAGACCTGGAAAGCACTGACCTCGACAAATTAATAACCTGCTGGAACTCAGGAATTCAAGAGATGTCAGAACCAAAATGGAAAGCAACAAAAAACAACCCAAAGCCCAAAACCGAACCATGGTACACAGCTACTCTTACCACACTAAAGCAAGAACTCCGTAGAACTGAGAGAAAATGGCGACAAAGCAAAACTAACGAACACAAAATAGAATACCTAACCCTGCTCTCCAAATACAAAAACGAAGTCAACCTGACAAAGCGAACGCATCATACAAATTTATTAAACAAAGCATTAAACAAACCCAGAGAGCTGTTCGCATTGGTCAAATCCCTCACCAAAACGGCACAAGAGGATCAACACAACGACAAAATCAAGGTCCAAGCACTAGCAGACCACTATGCTAGTAAACTAAACCCACAGATCGGACCTAAACCCTCACCACCACTGGATGTGACCCGCAACACACCACAACCTATCATGACGACGACACAAATCCACATCACCCACTGGAACAAGTTTTGCAGCGTCAAAGACAAACACGTCGTGAATATAATTGCCAACATTAACACCACAACCTCCCCCCTAGACCCCTGCCCAGCTGCATGGGTTAAAGCAACGAAAGCAGAAACCACCCACCAAATTGCTCACATAATAAACCAATCACTCCAGCAAGGTACCATGCCAACTCAACTTAAGAAATCCATCATAAGACCAATACTAAAAAATAAAACACTCAACAAAGAAGACCCAGCATCTTATCGCCCAATATCCAGCATAGCCCTGCTAGCAAAAATAATTGAAAAAGCGGTCCTTCAACAATTACAAGATCACCTGGACAACAACAGAACACTGGACGAGCACCAATACGGCTTCAGGCCACACCATGGGGTCGAGACCCTGCTTATTGCACTACTGGACAACCTACTCAAAGGGATTGAAAACAAAAAGAAAATGTTCATTCTCATATTCATTGACATCTCAGCAGCTTTCGATACAGTTCACCATCAAACTCTACTAAACAGGATAGAAGCCATAGGAATAACAGGAACCCCACTAAAATGGTTCTCATCGTATATCACCAACAGAATGCAACAAGTACAGTTTAACAACGAAAAAGCAGAAGCCTTCCCGCAAACACAGGGCATACCGCAAGGCTCAGCACTATCTGCGCTTCTATTCAACGTGTACATGAAACCAATCTGCGAAATATTCAAAAAGCATAGTATACACTATCACATATACGCTGATGATATTATGCTATACACTCAACTTGATGCAGACAATCCAAACTACTCCCAGCTAGAAGAATGCTTAAAAGAGATGCAAACATGGCTCCAACGAAACAACATGGCCGTAAACCATAAAAAAACCGAAGTCATGTACATCTCAAGAAAACCAGAATTCAAACCACCAGCCACAATCTCCCTATGTGAAAATACTTATCACACAAAGAATGAAATAAAATACCTCGGAGTAACACTTGATAGCGAACTAAAGATGGCAAAACACCTCCGCTTAGTAAACAGGTCCATTTTTTACAAACTCAGGGTCATACAACCACTAAGGAACATCATTGAAGCTACTGATTTTAGGACAGTAGCACAAGCCCTCATCATACCTCATTTCGATTACTGCAACGCAATTCTACAAGGCCTTCCAAAAAAAACCCTAAGCATACTCCAGTTGGCACAAAACGTCGCAGCCAGAATCATCACTAAAACAGGTGTGGCAGAGCACATCACACCTGTGCTAATTGAACTCCACTGGCTCCCCATCATAGCTCGTATAAAATACAAAACCCTAGTGACCACATTTAAAATCATCCACAACCTGGCACCAACTTTCCTCACTAACCTAATCAACTTACAACCTGCAAACAGAAATAGGAGAACCACCACCATAAACAACCTGCAGGTACCAATAAGTATAAGATCAGTTAAAGTAGCCACAAGCAACAGGGCATACTCCTACACTGCCCCTTCACTTTGGAACCAACTCCCGACTGAGTTGCGCTCAACCAATGACCTTATGGTCTTCAGAAAAAAACTGAAGACATACTTATTTCAACAAGCCTACAATGTGTCTTGAACATCAATACATTCTTAGCATCAGCTGCTTCATCAAAATGTAGCCAATACAAAAAATGTATTTCTACCACAAAAATGAAACAAGTGTAAAATTGTACATATGTAAATTCTCTCTCTCTCTCCCCCCCCCCCAACTGTGTGTTGTACTTATCCTATTGAATCTAACTATATACATTATTGAAAATGACTGGCTTTGTACTGATATCTTATAACCTTGTAAATCACACTGTAATTTCTTGAAATTTTGTCTATGATCAGACACTCCTTGTAAATCTCACTGTAACTTCTTGAAATTTGTCACTGATCAGACACTCCTTTTTACTTAATCAAACCGCTCCTGATCGCTGGAAGTAGCGGTATACAAATATATGCTAAATAAATAAAATAAATAAAGTGTGAGTGTGTTATACATGCAGTGAGGGTGAAAATTTAGTTGGGTGCGTGTTGTATTGTGTGCTAGATTGGTTTGAGCTATGTACAATGTGGGCTATATACAGTGGTGCTAAAAACATTTTATATACATACAGTGTTAGGTGGTAACGTGTGCTTCTATACGGTCGACTTGTGCAAGCCATAGTATTTTCAATAACATCTTACAGATGTGAAAGTTTGACAGTGAAAAAGATAGGAAGAAAATCAATGCCTTTGAATTATGGTGCTGGCAAAGAATACTGGGTATACCATGGACTGCCCAAAGAACAAACCAGTCAGTATTAGAGGAGATCAAACCAAAGCTCTCTTTAGAAGCTCAGATGACAAAATTTAGACTTTCATACATTGGACACATCATGCAAAGAGAGACAGATCAATAGAGAAGGTCAACCCAAAAGAGGAAGGCCAGCAATGAAATGGTTTGATACAATAACAGCAGCTATGGATGCCATTCTATTGGCAATAAATCACTTGACTGAAGACCGAATACAGTTTAGGACAGCTATCCAGAAGGTTGCCATGAGTAACATCAACTCGACAGCACTTAACATAGTAACATAGTAAATGACGGCAGATAAAGACCAGTATGGTCCATTTAGTCTGCCCAGTAAGATGGCAAGAGTAGGTGCACAACAACATCATATTTTATTCAGGAATGACAAGGTGGGAAAAAGGGGAGGAGGAATGGCATTATATGTAAAAAAAATCATATTAAAGCTATAGAATTTACAGGGCTTACAGGGGAAAGAAGAGGCACTGTGGGTTAAACTAGAAAGAGGGAATGGGGAATCCTTTGCATTGGTGTGATATACAGATCTCCTTCACAGGCAGAAGAAGTGGACAGAGATTTAATAGAAGACATTCACAGTATTTATATGGAAGGAGAAGTGCTACTGATAGGTGATTTTAATATGTAGGATGTTGACTGGTGCATCCCTGCTGCAGTGTCATCTAGAAGTAAGAAGATCCTGGATTCTCTACAAGGAGAATTATTCCAGCATCTAGTATCAGAACCCACACCTGAAGGGGCCTTAATGGACCTAGTGCTTACCAATGGGGAAAGTGTTTCTGATTTTATAGTTGGAGATCATCTCACATCCAATGATCATTAAAATGGCGTGGTTCGAGTGACTTCCGGGTGAGCCCGTACCAAGATGGACGTGCAGTAGATCGGCTCCATCCCGGGCTCCCCCCTATCAACACAAACAGTGGCGATATTCTCAAGCCAGCCTCCTGAACGTACCTGCAGTGCAGTTGTTACAACGTGAGGATCACATCTGCCCTCCAGTGAAGCAATCGGAGGCTCCCTGAGTGAACAGTTGGGAGAAGTCTGCATCGCGGCTGGGGGCACGGCTCTGAGCAGCTATCCCCGCTTTCCTGTGTTGAGCAGCGGCTGGTGCGAGACATCCCAAGGCCTCCTCGGATGGCTGATCTGGGGCCCGGCGAGTGGGGGAGGTGATGCGTGAACTGCCAGCTGACGGAGCCTCTTGGGAACGGAGGAAGCCTCGATCTGTTTGAAAACCTCCCCGAGGTGGCTTGACGAACGGAGGACTCTGCGCTCCCCTTTTCTTTGTGAGATCTTGGTCCAGTGCCTGCGAGAGAGGTGTGTGCGAGGGGGACCCTGCCCGTGGGTGCTGAAGGTGTTCCGGGAGCGGAGCAGCCATCACCACGTGCTCATGGAACGCAGGGCAGTGCCTGCGTTCCAACTCTTTTTCGCGGGCATTTCAGAGCCCGGAAGTACTCAACGGCGCTCTGACCTGTGCTTCGTGACTGCTGCTGTCCATGCCTGTGAGCCCTACTTGCTGGAGTTCTGACGTTGGATCCCCCCTCTGTCCGGCACCTGCTCTCTACTGCTCCTGTTGCTGAAGTGAGTCATCAGCTCTCTTGTATTCCCTTTACTTGCCTGGCAGCATTGACTGAAGTGGAGCTGGAGCGCCCTCTACTGGATTTAAGTGACCTATTCAGTTCTCTTGTGCTTAATACCAACAGATATTCTCATCACCTTTGCCCAATCTTTACTAGCTCCCAGGGCTGTGGAGCGCTACAACCCCCTGCTACTCTACGGGGTTTGACACGTGGGGGGGAGATACCCTTCTCTGCCTGTCTTACTGGAGGGGAGTTTGGTGTCGCATGGCAGCAAAAGCTAAGAAGTCTGAGGCCCAGGATACACCACGGGCGTCCCAGCGTCTGATGAGTAAAAGTGGATCCCACGATAGCCTCCCTGGAAGGCGTCCGTCTGAGGGTCTGATGACGAGACTCTCAGTGAACTTGAACAAGGCTCGGTGGCGCCATCCACCCGTGCCCTTCTGCAGCGGGAGCTTCGGAGGGGCTTTGAAAGCCTCACTGGAGAATTCCGTTCCATGCGTGAGGAAGTGATGAATACGATTGCGGAGCTACGTGGTGATATCAAAGACTTGGGCTCCAGAGTGGAAGAGATTGAGACAAAACAGGAAGATCAGGCGGGCACCCTGGTAGACCTACAGTGTGCAGCTGACCGGCACCAGGCTCAGGCAATGGAACTGACGTACAAGATTGATGACATTGAAAATCGGACCCGTCGCAACAATGTGCGGTTCAGGGGCATCCCGGAGGCGACAGGGGGGGGGCAGAAGATCTGGTGGTGGTGCTTAAGACTCTGATGGCAGAACTGCTAACAACAGAGGAGCTCACAATCTGTGGGGATATGATGGAGATTGAAAGGGTACATCGGGCCCTGGGAAAGCCGCCCAACAATCAACCCCGGGATGTTATTGCTAGATTCCTGAGGTATACCGATGCGGAGCTGTTTTTGCGGAGAGGCAGGGAGAAAAAAACGATTCAATACCGAGATGCGGCGGTCTCAGTGTACCAAGATCTTTCAGTGTTTACCCTGGCTCGCCAGAGGGAGATGAGACCAATAATCAAGGTACTGAATGATAAAGGAATTCGCTACTCCTGGTCCTTCCCCTTTCGGATGAACTTTCTTTTGGGTAATAAAAAAATCTCAGCGAAAGACCATACAGAAGCCTGGAGGGCGCTGCGCCAAGCTGGCCTTGTGGAGGATAACATGCTACCAGTGCCTCCGGCTCCCAAGCCGCAGTCTTCGAGATGGACTCGGGTGGGCAAACATGTTTGACCTCACCTGGACTCTGGGCCACAAACTGGAGGTGTTCATATTGCATGTTTTGTTTTGAAGATATATTTTCTTACGTGTCATAATGTATAAGATGTATAACTGCTCCTCTTACACCTTTTGGACTTAATGCTGTTATTAGTTTTGGGGAGTTTGCAGGTGGTAGGGTGATCCTGTGGGGAGGACGGTGATTATGGTAGGACTGCTGCGGGGAGAGGGTTCGGAGCATTGAATTCCTGGCTTATCACTTAATGGAGGATGTGTTAATACTGTCTATAGCCTTAGTATTTGTATGCAGGGGGGCCCCGGGGGGGCTGGTCCTGGGTTCAGTTTTGCCGTGTCCCGCCGTTTAGACGGGCTGGTGGTACTGACGGGGTGGGAGGGTGGATTGGTGGGGGGGGGGAGGGGAGGGGAGGTGGGCTGGGGGGGAGTAAGTACTAACGTGGGAAGAGGGTGCAGTAGTGGATTTGGGAGGACTATTGGCATGGCCACTGGGGGAGGGGGAGGACAGAGCTCACAACGAATGCCTCAGATAGATGCTCATGCGGGAAGATGGAGGAGGCTGGACAGCTTGGGAGGGGGGGAGCTGCAGGGTGGGGGAGGTTGGGAAGGTGAATATCAATGCTGAAGTTGGTGTCTCTTAACGTTAAAGGTCTCAACTCCCCCGGAAAGCGCTCCTTGTTGTTTACGGAGTTGCGCTCTTTAAAAGGGGACATTGTATTCCTGCAGGAGACCCATCTCCGGAGTAGCAACCAGGGTCTGTTGAAGCGCAAGCCTTACTCCGAAGTGTGGGTGGCCTCTGATACGCAGGGCCGGAAGAAGCGTGGGGTGGCCCTGTTGGTACATCAGAGCTTATCTTTACGGGTGGAGGAAGTTAAGAGGGACACTTTGGGAAGATGGCTTTTTATGAATGTTCGGTTGGAAGGCCGCCTACTTACGTTGGCCTTTATTTATGCTCCGAATGTGGGCCAGGTGGCCTTTTTTGCGCGGTTGAAGGCGTTGTTGGCTGAATTTGCAAAGGGCCCGATTATATTGGGGGGTGACTGTAATGCGCATGCGGAGTCATCTTTGGATTCAATGGGCCACGCGGGTCGGGCAGCCAGTGGACCCAGTCGTGCGCTGCGACGGTTTATGCTTGACCTGGGCTTGTGTGATGTCTGGCAGGCTACACAGGGGGGAGAAAAGTTACACTTACTACTCCTCCGTACATAAGGTGCATACCCGCATTGACTATTTCTTAATAGATCACCAGCTAATGGATGAGAGGGTGGCTGCTGGGCATGGGACATTGACTTGGCCGGATCACGCTCCATGTTGGCTTGCTTTTCCCGCGGACTTCTATGGTGAGCGGCATCAGTCATGGCGCTTAGATGACCATTTTTTTCGGTGGCCACACGCTGTTCAGGAACACGGCCGTTTTATCGTTGACTTTTTTGAATTAAATGATAATGGGGAAGTTCAGATATCTACGGTTTGGGACGCATTCAAGGCGACGGCCCGGGGCCAGTTGATCGCCGAGGCGTCGCGCGCCCGAAAGGCGTGGGCGCGGGAATCCTGCTACTTGGGAGGGGAGAATAGGCGTCTTCAATTGGAGCATGCCCGGACGGGTTCTAAACAGACTCTGCGTCAGTGGCGGATGGTTCGGGCAAAGCTGGGTGCTTGCATGCAACCTGGCCTGGATAATATGCGTCGGAAAATGCGGCAAACCTTTTATGAGAGGGGGAATAAAGCCGGCCGCTATCTTGTTTTACGGCTGCGCCAGCAACAAACCTTGAGAGTGGTGAGTGAAATTAAGGACTCTCGGGGCCATCTACGGGTGGTTTCGCGGGAGATCCGTGAAGTATTTGCAACTTTTTTGGAACAACTGTATACGGCTGAACCCTTTGATCAGCCTCGTGCTCAGTCTTATCTGGGTGCTCTTACTTTAGCGCACCTAGCTGAGGATGATAGAGGGCAACTGGATGCTGAATTTACAGCGGAGGAGGTGGAGATGGCCATTCGACGTCTCAAAACGGGGAAGGCACCCGGAGCTGATGGGTTCCCGATGGAATATTACAAAAAATATAGCGGCCAGTTGACTCCGACTCTAGTGGTGCTCTTTAATGAGATATTACAGGGGGGAGGGTTGCCTCCTTCTCAGCGTGAGGCTCTTATCGCGGTTATCCCTAAGCCGGGTAAGCCCCTACAGGAAGCAGCTTCGTATCACCCAATTTCCCTACTAAATGCCGATGTGAAAATATTGGCTTCAATGTTGGCGGCACGACTGAATTGCGTCCTCCCGACTCTGGTGCACCCGGACCAGGTTGGGTTTGTGCAGGGTCGTCAAGCGGCGGATAATATTAAAAGAATGTTGCAGGTGATTCATGCGGCCCGACAGGACTCCCAATCGGCGCTGTTAGTGGGAGTTGACGCTGAGAAGGCCTTTGACGGGGTTAGTTGGGATTTTCTTTGGTGTGTGCTGGAGAAAATGAGGTTTGGACCTAACTTTATGCGGTGGGTTCGCTGTCTTTACTTGGGCCCTACAGCGTGTGTCCGGGTTAACGGGGGCCACTCGAGGAGGTTTGCGCTGGGACGGGGAACCCGACAGGGATGCCCGGTGTCGCCGCTGTTGTTTGCGTTGGTGATGGAGCCCCTTGCACAAAGCTTTCGGGAGCACCCGGATATTCAGGGCGTTCGGGTGGGTTCCACAGATTATCAAATTGCTCTTTTTGCAGATGATATCATACTATCGCTGGTGGACCCGGTTGTCTCCCTCCCGGCTGCAATGCAGACCTTTGAGGCCTTTTCACAGGTCTCTGGATTTAAAATCAACTATGCTAAATCTGAAATCTTGAACGTTGGCATTTCAGAGGCCACCTGTCTACAACTGAAGGCCTCCTACCCCTTCCGTTGGGTCACGGGTTCTCTTCGTTACTTGGGTGTAAACTTGACGGTTGACCAGGCCGCGTTATTTAAGGCCAATTATAGATCCCTAATCCAACAAGTACGGCGAGACTTAGACTCTTGGGCTCAACTGCTGTTCTCTTGGTTTGGACGTATTGCGGTACTGAAGATGGTGGTTGTCCCGAGATTTTTGTATCTATTCCAAGTACTCCCTATTTCACTACCTCATAGTGTTTTGGCTACGTGGCAGACAATGCTTATGAAATTCATCTGGAGGTTCCATCGCCCTCGCTTGGCTCGTCCAATTCTTTTTGCGCACATGCGCCGGGGAGGTATGGGAGCCCCTAACCTTCACTGGTACTACACGGCAGCGCAGTGCCACGCGTGGGTGGAATGGATGGATACGAACACCACCAAACACTGGGTACAAATGGAAATGCAGCTTTCGGGAGGAGCGGGACTGGGGGATCGGTTGTGGCTCAGTTCTAAATTGTGTGGTGCCCCCCGGTCAGCTAACCCCTACATTTCCCACACTCTCTGCTGCTGGGACCAATTCTTCTGGCCTCATGGGGCGACCATGACTCCTTTGGCACCTATTGTGGATAATCTTTCCTTTCCTCCTGGGATGAGTGATCCCGCCTTTCGGCTGTGGGGTCATAAGGGGCTCAGCCGAGTAGGCCAACTTTTTGCGGATGGTAGGCTGCGCTCTTTTCGTTTGCTTCAGGGAGAATTTGGTCTTCCTGCTGGTCACGTTTATCAATATACGCAGGCGGTTCACTGGGTACGGGACCGATTGGTTCGGTCGTAGGTTGCTCGCGACCTGTCGGACGTTGAGCGCCTTTGTGAGGCGTGTACCACCACGAAGGGCCTTATTGCTGCCCTATATGCACATTTACAAACTCAACAGGTGAGCTCTAGCAAGCATAGGGAACAGTGGAATCACGAATTACATCTTAATTATTCTGAGCAGCGCTGGGAGCAACTTGAAGGTCGACTCTGGTGGAGCACTACGGCAGTTAATGCCCGAGAAACTAATTACAAAATAATCTACAGATGGTATATGACGCCGGTGTGAATTGCTCGGGCGTTCCCCGGAGTATCTGGTTTGTGCTGGCGGAAATGTGGGCAGGAAGGCACCATGGCACATGTTTGGTGGTTCTGTCCGTGTATAATGACTTTTTGGAGGGGAGTTCAGTGCCGTCTGCAAAGGCTGGTGGGGTTGAGCATTCCTTGGGACCCGGGTATTTTTCTTTTGGGCGATCAGATACCGGGCGCTCGGACTTCCCAATTGACTCTGATCCGTCATGGTCTGCATGCGGCGCGGCTGGCCTTAGCCGCTGTCTGGAAGCAGATTTTGCCCCCCACTCTTGTTCAGTGGCTGGAGCGCATGTGGGATACATATACTATGGAGAGTGGGGTGGCAGCTGGACGACTGCAGCTGTCTCAATTTGAGCAGGTGTGGGAGGTATTTGTTTCTCAATATGGTCAGTAACTCCTCTGGCATTTCTCTGTTTTCTATGGGAAACACTGGTCTCTTATCTATCTAGCATGTTGTAGAGTTCTTAGTCTATTCCTTTTCTCTCTTTTTTCTTTTTTCTCTTTCCTCAGTGGTTCAGTCTGCTGATATTCCCCATTTTTGTTGAGGATATAGCGGTTAGGGGTGGAGGGGTAGGGACGGTGGGTGGTGGGGGGGATGTCTAGGTGGCTGGGGTGTTGGGATGAGTTCTGGGAGGCGGGAGGGGGGAGGGAAGATGAAGGATGGAGTGGGGGTGAGTTTTGGAGTTTAGTCAGGTTCAGAAGGGGGGGGGGAGGGGGAATGGGGGATGAGGAAATACCAGAAAAGGGCAACTTATAACAAAATATACAAAGAAGAGGGTTTTGTTAATAATGTTTTTTGATGCTGTACCGGTGTCTCTTTTTGTATTTTTACTTTGTTTGGAACATGTTTGCTCCGCACTTGTACTTTTACGCTGCCTTCAAATAAAAAAAAAATGGTGTGGTTCAGTATTAGGACTAGAGCTGATAAAGTCCATTCAAAATTGAGGGTCCTAGACTTCAGGAAAACTAACTTTGCCAAGATGGGACAGTACTTCAAGGAGTCATTAGCAGGATGGGAACAACTAGGGGATGTAGAAAAGCAATGGGTAAACGTGAAAGGGGATATTTTAAGGAAACAAACCTTTTTATTAGTAAAGTAAATAAATATAAAAGGAAAAGAAGGCCACGATGGTTCTCAAAAGAAGTAGCTAAAAAAGTGAAGAAAAAGTGTTGCCTTCATAAAATACAAGAGATCACAAAAGAAGACAAGCATCAATGGAGTGGAGGAGTGGCCTAGTGGTTGGGGCAAGGTACTTCAGGCTGGAAGGTCAGGGGTTCAAATCCCACTAGAGGACAGCAACCTTGGGCCAGAAGGACTGGAGTTTCTAGTCCCACAGGTGCTCCTTGTGGTCTTGGGCAAGTCACTTAACTCTCCATAGCCCATGTTCCCTGTAAAATAGTTATCTCCAAGTTATAGTGCCCTGTTCAATGTAATTTCAGTTTGTTCAATGTAAACTGCACTGATGCAGAATAGTGTGGTATATAAGAGAAAATAAATAAATATTTGGAAAACTTAGAGAAGCTAGGAAAGTAGTCAGGAAAGCAAAGGTACAAATAGAAGAATAAATAGCCAATGCAATAGAACATTTTTCAGATATGTTAGTGAGAGGAGGGAGTGCAAAAATTGTATTGTTAGACTCAAGGGTAAAGTGGAACAATATGTAGAAGCTGATGAGGATAAAGCAGAATTGCTTATCAAATATTTTTGTTCTGTGTTCATATATGAAGGGCAGGAGCAGAACCTCAGAAAACAAATAGGAACAGTAGTGAAGGGGATCTTGAACGATTTTCAGAAGACTGTGTTCGTGAAGAACTAGCTAAACTAAAAGTAGGCAAAGCGATGGGGCCTGATGAGATACATCCTAGAATATTGAAGGAACTTTGGGAAGTTCTAGAGGCTCCACTGTCTCCGTTTTTCAATGCTTCTTTACAGTCAGGAGTGGTACCAGAAGACTGAAGAAAGGCGCATGTGATCCCTTTTCACAAAAACCAAAGGTTGCTGTGAGTAACACCAACTTGACAGCACTTAACAACAACATAGGGCCTGATCTTTCTTCTTCATTTATTTAACAGGTTTTTTACATTGCTTTATAATTCCAGTCAAACCATTTACATTGTAACGTAAACTTGGTAATGTACATTAAATAGGAACATTGATAACTTGGATTTTTCTGAGGCAATGGAGGGTGAAGTGACCTGCCCAAGGCCACAAGGAGTACTAGTGGGAATCATACCCAAGCCTTTTGCTTACCAAGCCAGTGCTCTAACTGTTTGGCTATTCCTCCACTCTGTTTTGTTTGCTAAGTAATCCTTATTTGTCCCTACAGATAGGGGTACACTGTGGTGGGGGTATAAAGTTGGAGTCTGATGAAAATATAACTTCAGTATGAAAAATAGGTACTTATTCTGAAGCAAACAATTAAATCTGATATAAAACATGTTGACCCCTAATATTGTAGATCACTTGTAATTATTTCAGCCTGAAGTGAATAGTAGATTGTGATCAATAAGGAGGTGCAATTAAAGATAGTGTAATAAGGATTACTTAGAAAAACAAAATAGGGAAGTTTGAAGACTCTGGGGCATGTTTACAAAGCCCTGCGCCAATAGTGTGCATCTGGGCTGTACTTCTAGCTCAAGGCTGTGTGCTAACTGCAAGGCTGTGTGCCATACCCCCCTGCATTTACCATGGGTTGCTGTGATAATTCAGCTATGGCAGAAACTAATGCCACGACTTATAAAACAGGTATTAAAAGGCCTCAGTTACCGCTCATACCCACCATCGATGCACAGTGTCACCGTTGGTTTGAGCTGACAATTGCTACATCATAGGCCAAGCCCTACCTACCCATACCTTATCTTTAATTATAAATAGAATTATTACAAATTGGAAATCTTAAAAAATTCTCCTAAAAAAGTACTTTTAAAGGATTCCTTCAATCAATCTCATATAAACATCAAATAAATTTACCAAGAGATTTTAATTAATAATCTACGCTAAATAAAGTGTCTCTATCTCGTAGAGGCACCACTTCACTAAACAGATTGCAGCCAATTTTAAGGATCAAACACCGATAGTCTCTCACACGGAGACTGACACCATCTGAAAATGGAAAATAGAGGAGTGCACTGTATAAAATATAGTCAATACTTGATGTAAAACAACCGTTCTACTTATCTTAATGCTCTCCTCTTGACGCTTCACGGTTTGTGGCTGACGGTTTCACAACTCATAATCACACAAAGCCATGAGCACACACGGGCAACGACTACGTTATGGATCCAACAAAAGCTTCTGTTTCACCCTGCCGGGCTTCCTCAGGGATCAAACGTTTGCCCAAAATCAATCTAACGCCATTCTACGCGGGCGATCAAAGCGCCTCAACTGCTAGAACAGCGTCTGACGTAACTGCCCTTTAAATACAAAACTACTGGCAGCTAACTAATTAAGACGTCATCTAAAACTAAATACGTCACTCCTCTCACGATCACTCCAAATTTACCAAACAGATCAACCACCATATTCATTTACAACTCCACTAAACACACACACACAGAAACTGACCTTAACACAGAAACCCGTTCAATAGCTTGCATGAACCCCACTATTAATATATTGCAGGAAAGAAAATTATTTCAAAAAAATAATGACCACTCTATTTTATCGTTTAAACCCCCAGGGATAAGAGTATGAAGAGTAAAAATCCAGTACTGTTCTCTTTGCAAGAGAAGACGTCCCTTATCGCCCCTACGAAGATCTGAGAGAATTTGTTCTAAGACAGTGCATTGTAAATCTTGAAATTGATGACACTTCTCATTGCAATGTGCAACTAATGGGGTATCTGCTCTCATTTTCCTCACGCTATACTTGTGCTCTGCTAAACGTGTGCGTAAAGGTCTCATAGTTTTACCGATATACATCAAGGCACATGGACACTTCAAAGCGTAGACAACACAGGAAGAGTCACAGTTCGTTGATTGTTTAAGAAAGACTTTTCGCTGCAAGTTAAAGTCTTCCACAGATACCATCATTGCACAATATTTACAACGTCCACATTGGTGATGAACCATCACCGACAAATTCTTCTCTCTTACTACTGCAGGGCACAATCGATCCTTAAAATTTCTTCCCCTTTGATAAGCCATACGTACTGGAAAAACTGATAGCACTGAATGTTTAGAAAACAATTTCCAATGTTTATGTATAGATGCTGCCATGCGATGTGAAAGAGCGGAATACGGTAAAACACAGGTAATAGGTGTCTGCTGAGACTCGCTTTCTGCACGATATCTGGAAGGATACAGTAGCCAGTCACGATGATTGTATTTAGCACGTTTATAAGCTTTCTTCAATAGAGACCTTGGATAGCCTCGATGTTCAAACTTAGTCATCATTGAAGCAGCCTGTAATTCAAATTCTGTTGAAGAGGAACAAATCCGGCGGCAACGCAGCAATTGAGAATAAGGTAGATTATTACGTAAATGACTCGGATGAAAACTTGAATAATGTAAAACTGTATTTTTATCCGTGGGTTTTGTATAAATAGTAGTTTCAAACCTGTCTAATACAATAGATATTTGGACATCCAAAAAATGTACAGTGTTCTGGTGCTTGATCATCTCAAATTGTATATTGCTGTTACAACTGTTTAAGTACTGGGCAAAAGCTTCTAAATCTTCCCCGTACCAGTCCATAACACAAGGATATCGTCAATATAACGGTACCACCCTGCTGTATTCGCTGCAAATCTTGATTTATACACCCACCGTTCCTCGAATAAATGCATATACAAATTAGCCAAGGATGGTGCAAACGTCGCACCCATTGCTGTCCCTGAAATTTGTTGAAAAAAATCTTGTTTGTACAAAAAATAGTTATGCTTCAATGCTAATGTAGCCAATTCACTTAAGAAGGACGTAGGAACTACATGTGGACGGGGTCGAGCCTCCCAAATGCATTGTAAAGCCAATAAAGCATCATCCTGAGGTATTGAGGTATAAAGTGCTGCAACATCTAATGTAGCCAACCAAGTAACACTTCCGATTGCTGCAAAATCTTGTAAGATGGTTAAAAGGTGTGTAGTATCCTTCACATAAGATGATGTTTAAAAGATGATGTTTTGCTAATTCCTTCTTATGTGAAGGATACTTCACACCTTTTAACCATCTTACAAGATTTTGCAGCAATCGGAAGTGTTACTTGGTTGGCTACATTAGATGTTGCAGCACTTTATACCTCAATACCTCAGGATGATGCTTTATTGGCTTTACAATGCATTTGGGAGGCTCGACCCCGTCCACATGTAGTTCCTACGTCCTTCTTAAGTGAATTGGCTACATTAGCATTGAAGCATAACTATTTTTTGTACAAACAAGATTTTTTTCAACAAATTTCAGGGACAGCAATGGGTGCGACGTTTGCACCATCCTTGGCTAATTTGTATATGCATTTATTCGAGGAACGGTGGGTGTATAAATCAAGATTTGCAGCGAATACAGCAGGGTGGTACCGTTATATTGACGATATCCTTGTGTTATGGACTGGTACGGGGGAAGATTTAGAAGCTTTTGCCCAGTACTTAAACAGTTGTAACAGCAATATACAATTTGAGATGATCAAGCACCAGAACACTGTACATTTTTTGGATGTCCAAATATCTATTGTATTAGACAGGTTTGAAACTACTATTTATACAAAACCCACGGATAAAAATACAGTTTTACATTATTCAAGTTTTCATCCGAGTCATTTACGTAATAATCTACCTTATTCTCAATTGCTGCGTTGCCGCCGGATTTGTTCCTCTTCAACAGAATTTGAATTACAGGCTGCTTCAATGATGACTAAGTTTGAACATCGAGGCTATCCAAGGTCTCTATTGAAGAAAGCTTATAAACGTGCTAAATACAATCATCGTGACTGGCTACTGTATCCTTCCAGATATCGTGCAGAAAGCGAGTCTCAGCAGACACCTATTACCTGTGTTTTACCGTATTCCGCTCTTTCACATCGCATGGCAGCATCTATACATAAACATTGGAAATTGTTTTCTAAACATTCAGTGCTATCAGTTTTTCCAGTACGTATGGCTTATCAAAGGGGAAGAAATTTTAAGGATCGATTGTGCCCTGCAGTAGTAAGAGAGAAGAATTTGTCGGTGATGGTTCATCACCAATGTGGACGTTGTAAATATTGTGCAATGATGGTATCTGTGGAAGACTTTAACTTGCAGCGAAAAGTCTTTCTTAAACAATCAACGAACTGTGACTCTTCCTGTGTTGTCTACGCTTTGAAGTGTCCATGTGCCTTGATGTATATCGGTAAAACTATGAGACCTTTACGCACACGTTTAGCAGAGCACAAGTATAGCGTGAGGAAAATGAGAGCAGATACCCCATTAGTTGCACATTGCAATGAGAAGTGTCATCAATTTCAAGATTTACAATGCACTGTCTTAGAACAAATTCTCTCAGATCTTCGTAGGGGCGATAAGGGACGTCTTCTCTTGCAAAGAGAACAGTACTGGATTTTTACTCTTCATACTCTTATCCCTGGGGGTTTAAACGATAAAATAGAGTGGTCATTATTTTTTTGAAATAATTTTCTTTCCTGCAATATATTAATAGTGGGGTTCATGCAAGCTATTGAACGGGTTTCTGTGTTAAGGTCAGTTTCTGTGTGTGTGTGTTTAGTGGAGTTGTAAATGAATATGGTGGTTGATCTGTTTGGTAAAGTTGGAGTGATCGTGAGAGGAGTGACGTATTTAGTTTTAGATGACGTCTTAATTAGTTAGCTGCCAGTAGTTTTGTATTTAAAGGGCAGTTACGTCAGACGCTGTTCTAGCAGTTGAGGCGCTTTGATCGCCCGCGTAGAATGGCGTTAGATTGATTTTGGGCAAACGTTTGATCCCTGAGGAAGCCCGGCAGGGTGAAACAGAAGCTTTTGTTGGATCCATAACGTAGTCGTTGCCCGTGTGTGCTCATGGCTTTGTGTGATTATGAGTTGTGAAACCGTCAGCCACAAACCGTGAAGCGTCAAGAGGAGAGCATTAAGATAAGTAGAACGGTTGTTTTACATCAAGTATTGACTATATTTTATACAGTGCACTCCTCTATTTTCCATTTTCAGATGGTGTCAGTCTCCGTGTGAGAGACTATCGGTGTTTGATCCTTAAAATTGGCTGCAATCTGTTTAGTGAAGTGGTGCCTCTACGAGATAGAGACACTTTATTTAGTGTAGATTATTAATTAAAATCTCTTGGTAAATTTATTTGATGTTTATATGAGATTGATTGAAGGAATCCTTTAAAAGTACTTTTTTAGGAGAATTTTTTAAGATTTCCAATTTGTAATAATTCTATTTATAATTAAAGATAAGGTATGGGTAGGTAGGGCTTGGCCTATGATGTAGCAATTGTCAGCTCAAACCAACGGTGACACTGTGCATCGATGGTGGGTATGAGCGGTAACTGAGGCCTTTTAATACCTGTTTTATAAGTCGTGGATAACAGTTGTGCATTCTATTGACAAGGTTAGGAGTAGAGTTGATCTTGAAAGGGTTTTGTCTTTGTGATTGGTTTACCGTTACCCTTTTGGCGGTTTTTGTTGTGAGAGAAACTAATGCCAACCATTGAGATGACATTAGTGGCACTCGAGCTACTTACACAAGTAGTAAGCTGTTAGTGTAGCTTGGTTTAAAAAGGTTTGCACAAGTTCCTTGAGGAAAGATCCATATACTATTATTAAGGAGGACCAGGAAAATCTACTGCTTGGTTACTGGAACCTTCTCTCACCCTCCTGCCTTTTATACTCAACCATGCTCAATTCCAGTCTTGCCACCGGTATTTTCACCACTCTGTGGAAACATGCCCTGGTTCGTCCTCTACTCAAAAAGCACTCCCGTGACCCCACTGTCTTTGCCCACTACCACCCAGTATCTAATCTCCCCTTTCTCTCCAAGATTCTAGAAAAGGTCGTTTTCTCCCAGCTCTCACTTCACTTGGATTCCACTCACGTTCTTCATCCCCGACAGACTGGTTTTTGTCACATTCATAGTACCAAAACTATTCTGCTCTCTTTCCTGAACAAACTTCACATATCCCATGATCACGGAGACATCTCCCTAGTAGTTTCCCTTGATCTTTTAGCTGCCTTCGACCTTGTTGATCACTCTATCCTTCTTTCTCACCTCTGGGATGCAGGTATTTGAGGTTCAGTATTTTGCTGGTTTCACTCCTTTTTCTCCTCCCTTTCTTTCTCTGTCATTTCCAAATCCATCACCTCTATTCCCATTCCCCTGTACTGTGGGGTCCCACAGGGGTTGGTCCTTGCCCTGCTGATTTTCAATACCACTCACTCTAGTGATTCAACAGTCTGGTCTGTCGGCATATTACTATGTTGGCGACATTGTTTTGCTGTACCATACCACTCCTGTCAACCCCGACTTGTCCACCCTGATGAATTTTGGCACCAGTAGAAATAGTTTCAAATTGAAGATGCAGGGACTAAAATATATTTGGGATATAATTTAAAACACTATGATAAGCTAAAAATCTCCTTTTCAAAAACCGAATCATTTAACAGTTCAGGAATAAATATTCAAGTTAGACAAAATTTCATGTTAGAGAAATAGTTCTCTCTCCCGCATTTCTAGTTGGCTAACATCAAACCTTCTCCACCTTAACCTTTCTAAAACTTCTGCTATATGGTTCACTTTTGATGGGCCCTGTCCTTCACTGGCTCTATCTCTCTCAGATTCCCCCATCCCGCTTGTCTCATCTTTTCATTATCTCAGTGTGATACTTGATTCTGACCTTCCCTTTCACGATCATATCTCCTTGCTCACCTGCCATTCTTATTTCTACCTTTGATAGATCCATGCCATTCACCCTTTTCTCTCCACCTCCTCATTAGCCACCCTTCTCTTATCCTTGGTAATATCTCACATCAACTAGTGTAACCTTGTCCTCCCTGGTATCCCCCAATCTCAGCTCCGTTGTCTCCAGTTGATACAGAACACTGCAGCCAGGATCCTCTCTCATGCATCATGCTATGATCACATCGCCCCCCTCCTCATTCACATGCATTGGCTCCCAGTCAACTTCCACGTTTGTTACAAAATTCTCATATTGATTCATAGAGTTTTCTACCTACACACTCCACAATACCTAGCAGACTCTTTACAGTTCCATGTTGCACCCTGTAGTCTACGCTCTGTTCATGTTAATTGATTGCACCTCCCCTCCCCAACACGAGCAAATCTAGAATTGAACCATCACTCTGCCTTTTTCATCTTAGGACCCTCCCTCTGGAACACTATCTCACTACCCTCCATCCCAAGATTCAAGGACCTCCTCAAAACCCACCTCTTCTGCTCTGCCTTTGACCTTCCTTCCTTTGACTCTTGACAACCATCTATCTCTGCTACCACTTCTTAATCTCTTCTCTCTGTGTCCTGAGTGATTGTGTTTCTCTCCTATCTGCCATTGTATTTTCTTTTCTTTCCTGGCTTTGGCCATTTCTGATCTATTTACAAATGTAAACCACCCCGGTGTCATCAAGATGCAGTCTATCAAGTTTTCTAATAAAGATAAAGACAAAAGACAAGCATCGTGGAACCTGTGTGCCTTTTGAGAACCTGCCAGGTACTTGTGACCTGGATTGGCCCCTGTTGGAAACAGGATATTGGGCTTGATGGACCGTGGTCTGACCCAGTATGGCATTTCTTATGTTCTCATGTTCTTATATCCAGTCAGTTGGTTATATTGTATATTAGGTAAACTTTTCCATGCACACTGCAGGCTCATTTCTGACATTTCTCGCCCTCATTCCCTTGGATGAAAAAGCCTAGACCTTTCTCTCTGATAGCTCTGTTAAACCCTGAAACTAACAACATGGGGTGTCTTATGCAAAGATGTTCCTGGGACATTCTAGTAATTAGCCGCAAGATTAACCAAGAATGACTTTTTGTCAACAACTTCCTTTCTACTAAAATATTCTGCTGTCTTATGTATCTGAATATTTGAATTTCTCTATGGTATCCTTCTCTCTTCTTTTGTGGAGATTAGGGGCCTGATATTCAACGGCGGTGGATAGCTGATCTAACATGGATAGCCATTGCCTCTGAACTTTAAATCCAGATAGTCAATGCTGGGGCCATATCCAGGCTCTGGCACTGAATATCTGGGGTGCCTGGATTGCCACGAAAGTTAGGCCAGTCTCTAGTGCGCCTGACTTTCACTGCGTGTTGCTAACCAGGCAGCAGCTCAATATTGCCACTGCCAGTTAGCGACAGCTGCTTTCCCAGAATGTTCTTGGCACACCCCGATGTTAATCGGTTAACATCGGGGTGTGCAGCGGCGGCGCCTGTGGATATTCAGTGGCACTGACTATCCTGCTGAGCAGCGTTTACATGATTTGCAAGTCTGAATATCGGGCATTAGGTTTGTTAAAACCTAGGCTCCATGATCTTACCTCAAGAGCTCTGAAGAGTTTGTGTGCTGCGATGCGCCATAAGTGAACAACAAAAGGTGTCTTCCTGGGCTGCCATATAACTTTACCTACACCTAAAAAGAGAAACACATAACAGAACTATTTTTGTTGGAACTCACACCATGAGGGAACTCCCTCTCGTTGTGTGCTGTTCCATTTTTATCTTAAAAGGATGGTTCCATCCCTCCAATCCTTGTTAAGGCAAAGTCCTTATTTCAATTTAAGATAAAAACGGAACAGCACACAACGAGAGGGAGTTCCCTCATGGTGTGAGTTCCAACAAAAATAGTTCTGTTATGTGTTTCTCTTTTTAGGTGTGGATATTATATGGGAGACCATTGAGGTTTTTGTGCGATATTGCCATATAACTTTAAGCACTCCTGCAGTGTACATACTGTTCTCCCTTTTTTCCCAGACCTCTGTACATAACCACCACCTTCAGCAAAATAATGAAAACAGTGCTGCTGACCAATTCCTATGTCTTCTTATTAATTTACCTTGAGCTCTGATTTGAAATTCAAGTCCTCTGCAAGGTGAAGGGCCAGTCAGGCATAGTGTAGATATGTAACTCTGGATTTTATAGCTCCCAGACGACCTTCTGGCTCTTCCTGCTGTACGTTTGAGGATTTTTTTCCTTTATGACCACCAGTTTTCTCTTTGACAAGACATCTCATCAATCTTACAGAAAAACATGCAAACAAGCTTGTCCTATTTGGAGGAGCCAGATGGGTCAGATGCTGTGAAGTACCTGTGGAGTTGAAGGGTACCATCCTAGCTGATTTCAAGGTAGAAGGAGACTGAAAAGCGCTCATTAGTCTTCACTGTTTAAATTCTCATCAGCCTCCACTGAGGATTCCTTCCTTGTGAATAATGCACACCTTTGACTTTTGCTTCCCTTCAGTATATCTCTAACGTGAAATTTTGACTAACTTGAATATTTATTCCTGAACTGTTAAATGATTCAGTTTTTGAAAGGGAGATTTTTAGCTTATCATAGGGGTATGTTTACTAAACTGCGTTAGTGCAAATCGCGTTAGGAGTCGCGTTAGTGAAAGGAAAGCCAAAAAAGGAGATGGGCGGGACATCATAACCACTAACGCGCGTTCCCAAAACTAACGAGCGTTACAGGGCGCCGTGGCACATTACTGCGCGTTAATCGTATGAAGGCGTACAGACACAAAACACTGAAACAGAGCTGTAGCACAAAGGTTAGTATACTGACCGCTGTTACAGGCAGCATGGGTTCGAGTCCCCAGTGTGCCCAGGCATCACCCTGTACATTACATAGGGAATGAGGAGGCATGTTTTTCTTTACGTTGAGCAGTGGTTACAGAAACACACCCTCGCAGTGTGCGTAGCCATGTACCTTGGTGCGTGCGTGGCTGTGTGCGTTGGTACGGGCGTAGCCGCGTGCGTTGGTACGGGCGTAGCCGCGTGCGTTGGTACAGGCGTAGCCCCGTGCGTAGCTACGTGCGTTGGTGCATGCGTAGCTACGTGCATTGGTGCGTGCGTACAAACGTGCGTGGGTACGTGTGTTTTTACCAGCGTGGGTACCTTATATTACAGACTCTTTAGGGTATCTTGCACCTATGCATTATGCTAACAGATGTACGTGTGATGGCCTATGGTGTCTCTGAGCCTGTGAGCAGGTGCTGGATTTACCCAGGGTTGGATTGTGCCAGTCACACCCATGATGCACTGCACATGCAAATCAGCCGTCCACAGATACACACCATGGGGAATGCACCCCCACAGCACCTCGGCCTGGTAGGGGGAAGTGACCATGTGCACCCCCACAGCATCTCGGCCTGGTAGGGGGTACTGATCGTGTGTTGTACTTGCACAGAGTAGCTACACACCGTCACATTGTGCGGGTACTGTGCTCACCCTGAGGGTGCAGTGAGGCGCCCAGCACCAGGTCCACAGCACCGGTCCAAAGCAGTGTTAATGTGTGAGATAGGTAGTTTCTGCACAAACACCTTTGATTTCTCTGTCTGTTTCAGTCAGGTGTTTCCCCCATGCACCACCCCCTCCCCCTCCCCCAGGGCCGAGGGTGGCAAACAGGTTCTCCAAACAATAGATCCACATTCTACCTCCCTGCAAAGGTGGCAGTAGAGGGGAACAGCAACCCCGGTCCTGCTGAGGAACAGACACACCACAGGGCAGTCAAAGCAGCTCTGTACACATCCATAACACAATAGCAGACAGACATCAGGCCTGGATATGAAAGCTGCACCCCACCACTATCTGATATTCACCTGCTGCAAGCCACTCCATCACAACACATACCAGCTGCAAACAGTCTGCTAGTTAGTCAATAGTGCATGTGCCCAGTGGAGATGCATGCACCCAGAACTGGGATGTCAGCATACAAAGCAAGCAGATAACTCAGTGACTGGGCCCCAACAGGAAACCCATATCTATCACATGAGAGAAATACTATATAGCACTATGGGGGTGCCTAGCCATGCTGTGGTCACTGCACAGTCAGGGTGAGAGTGATCTCTCAGCAGGACATACTGAGGTCACCCTGTCTGTGTAGGTGGTGGCCGGGCACTAAAATGTGCCTGTCACTGCCGTATGCCCTGTGCAGATGCACCCTGGCCAGGCCACCCTGTCTGGCCTATACCCATGGTACCTTGCTCCTCATTATGCACATTGGCAGCCCAATACTGGCAACATTGCTGGCAGTGTGGGCTGTGGAAGGTGTTTGCAGCCACCACACACTGGATAGACAGACAGCCACCCCCACACCTATGCCAGCATTGTGCTACTATAGAGGTGTTCAGCAGCCATACCCACCACACCAGTCCTGGGCACAGTACAGGCATGGATATGGTACGCAAGACTGTTGGGGGTCACTCCCCAGGGTGGTAAACACTGTCAGAGACCAGACCTGAAGCACACACCACAGACATCAGAATGATTGTTATGGTGGAGCTCACTGGGCAAAATGTGCTTAACGTAGGAACTGCCAGTTATCATAGGAAACGTTTGATAGCTGTGTACCATGTACCTAGGTGTAGGGTGGCATTGCTAAGGTATGCAACTGCTAGTATTGGGAGATACAGGCAGGGCCCAATGTCCTGCCTCTCCAGGAGGCATTGGCCAATGGGGCCTGTGGGTATGTGTGGGTGTGTCTGGCCCTGTTGGCTGCTGCTTTACGGCAGAGTTCCCCAACTCCAGTCCTGGTGTTCCAAACACTGTTCGGGTTTTTATGCTGTCCCTCATAACTATGCATGAGCTACATCTGCATACCATGTGGGTGGTGCATAGATATGCAGCACAGGCATCTTTATTAGAGGCAGCATGGAACCTGAAAGGTGTGGGGACCTCCAGGACTGCATTTGCGAGACTCTGCTCTAGGTAATGCGCCTGTTTCTGGTGTCTGTGTTTGGTGTGGTAAAATATAGGCGTATTAACCATGCGTATGTTCTCTTCAATAAAGGAGTGTCTTTACTATCACTGTTTAGTGGTGGGTAAAACTATGGGGACTGGGTTGGCAGGAGCCCCAGCTGGGATTTGAACCTGTGACCCTCTGGTCTTACAGGCACTGGCTGTGTCCGTTGCACCACACTGTGGCCACAGAGACAGTGCAGTCCCTGGAGATAGGAAAACCGGCCTGTCGAGTCGGAAACCCTGCTCTGCACAGGTTTACTGTGGGCTCATTTACCTTGTATGGAGACAGAGGTGCAAATAAACCTCAGAAAAGACCACGAAAAAAGGGGCAAACACCCATAACCAAGCTGGGCAACAATGCTATCATTGGGCAACATTACAAAACACTCCCAGGACAGCTCCATTACAATGAAATGATCTTTGAAAGGGTCTACGGAGCGTAGACCCTTCCAAACATCATTTCCTTTTTTTGGTGCTTTCCTGGGAGTGTTTTTCATTGTTGCCCATTGCTATCACTGTTGCCCAGCTGGATTATAATTTGTACAATGTTTCTTGTGGTCATTTTTAACGTTTTAGGTGAAATTTTGTTCTGTGCACATGTATCACACTGCTCACATTTTGTAGGTTTCCCCGGTTTTGTTGTACATTGCTGACGGAAATGGTTTCTCTTCCCTTTAATATGCCTTTAACGACAGGTTTTCATTCGCGTTGGAATTGAGCTCAGAAATTCAGCGCGTTAGTGTGAGGGGAGCCTCTCCCCGCCCACTCTCCGCCCATTGACCCCTTCTCTCTGCCCACTCTCCACCTTCTGCGCTGTTTTAACGCACTGCGGGCTTTACGATCGTTAACTACGGTTAACGCGCGTAGTATGATGTTAACGGTCGTTGGCGCGTGATTACGCGCGTTATACTGCACTTACGATCGTTAACGTCGTACAACGCCCGTTATTCTCATTTACCGCACTTTAGTAAACATACCCCATAGTGTTTTAACTTACATCCCAAATGTATTTTAGTCCCTGCATCTTCAATTTGAAACTATTTCTAATGGTGCCAAAATTTATCAGGGTGGGATTGACAAAGCCTGGGTTGGCCTGAAGTCTCCTCATCAATAATTATTTGCTGTTTATAAAGTATAGCACATTTAAATTAGCTTCTTGTTTTGTCCTGTTGGTTAATAACAATAAACAGGACAGAAAGAGATGAAACAAGCTGGCGTATTTCATGAAGTACTGTTTGGTTTTTCCATATTTAGAATTTCCATTATTAGATTTGTCCAAATTATTTTAGAGTATATATGATGAACTATTAAAATGAAAATGAGTGTTAAGACTTTCAGGAGTTGGAGTCAGCAGCCCATCTTGTTGGATTCGAGTTGACATTTTCAGTCCATCAGTATTTTCTCTCACATATTAATAGGCTCTGTTCTTAAATTATAATTCCTGCTGTTATTCCTGATGGCTGTATTAAGACTGTGCAATATATACATGATGCTCTATAAGAAGACAGATTTAGAGAAGGATCTTTCCCATCATGGGGGATGGGAAGAGAGAAGGAATTCAGGCCCTTACTGGTCTGGACCCAGAGCACCAAGATAATCAATGACCGATCCCGCACTTCACACAGCCCTGGTATTTTATCCTAGGAACTCCAGAAGAAAGTCATCTTTGGCACGATGCAAGCATTAAGGGGAACATTAGCAGAAAATCTGAGCAATTGAGATTATACTCTGCATATTCTGGCTTACGTGTAAGATTCATTACTGTCAAGATATGTGCAAAGCTAACCTATCTGGAGACATTGCCTGGTATTCCAAGGAAGGGTCTTTATTCAAAGCAGACTTCTTCATCAGAATGGCTTACCTGAAATAGAGATAAGTGCTGGTTTTAATTTCTATGAGCTATTGGGTATTTGGCTGCTTTAAGAAATGATCTCAGAATTGTAGGATGTGGTATATGGTTGTTTGCTTTGACTTTTATAGCTTAAAGGAAGCTTGTGTGTGTTATATTTGTATGCTGTTATGAAGAACAGATTGTGGTGAAGGTGTTTCTTCCACTTGCTGTCTGAAAGGATAGTGTTATAAAAGGACATTTACATTGTGTGGCAGAAATGCCCATGTCTGCAATGCAATGTGTGCCTTCGAGTCAGTCCTGACTCCTGGCGACCCAGAAGCTCCTGTGTTTTCTTGGCAGTGTCACCAGAAGTAGATTGCCAGGCCTTTCTACTTTTATAAAATAACTCCCCTCCCTAGCCAGGGAAGTCCCTGCACATGCTCTGAGGCTCGTGCAAATATCCTTGCCATTTTTACAGGATTCTGCACATATTTTATGACACATATTATGGCAGAGAACAAAGTTTCCATACTAAAACCAGTGCAAGAACTGGATTGCTTTGGGTGCAGTACATGAGATGAGTCTGTGTTGGTTGGTACAGCTGAAACATGACAACATGCTCTGTGAATCTGGTTAAGAATGGAAGGTCAGAGATGAGGCGATAGTTCAGAGGGTCAGCGTGATTTAGAGTGGAGTTTTTAATCTTAGGAATGATTGCGGCATGTTTCCAGGGAATGAGCATTTCTCCAGTAAAAAGAGTTCTCAATCATGAAACAGATAATAGGTGCCAGATTTAGAGTAGGATCCTTAAGGAGCCAGAATGGGATAGGATCAGATGGGAAGGCAGTGGATCGTATTGCAGTTAAGGTCTTCTGGATGAGAAAAGGCTTGTGTGTTGAAGAAGGACCATATCCATGAGAGTGATGAAGAGTACAAATTAGTATAAGGGGACATGGCCGAAGGTAAGGTGGTCTTTGAGATAGAGAGAGAAAATGGTGCCTACTTTGAATTTAAAAGATTTGGTAAGTTGATCAGCAGTTAAAATAGAGGTAGTAGCATTAGAGTTCTGGAGGGGATGGGTAAGATTGGGTATAATGTTAAAATCTTTTGCATTTGATTCCCAGTTGCATGAATTACAGTGGAGTAGTATGTCCGCTATGTTTCTGTGAATCACTGTGGGCTCACTGCATGGTGGGGGGGGAAGGGGGTGGGTTAGGAGGGATAGGATATACTGTG
The DNA here is from genome assembly GCA_033557465.1 of Ichthyophis bannanicus. Lineage (NCBI taxonomy): Eukaryota > Metazoa > Chordata > Amphibia > Gymnophiona > Ichthyophiidae > Ichthyophis > Ichthyophis bannanicus. Next base: position 1,225,584,782 of record CM066033.1, read on the forward strand.
AGGGGGGCCAATGAGTATTAAAATAGCCTCCCTTAATCTTAGAGGGATGCAGACCCCGCAGAGGAGGAAATTGGTATTTAAGGAGCTGCCCACCCATTTTGCTGATATATATCTGCTTCAAGAAGCTCACCTGTAGAAGAGGAACCATCAGAACATACAAGGACTGCAGAGCAGAGATGGCGCTCATCTGTCCAAGAAGGGTCAACATGTCTTCAGTAGCATACTGGATAAACTACTGAAGAGGACTTTAAACTAGATTCATTAGGGATGGGTGACAAAAGCTCCCAGATAAGTGAAAGCCCCCAGGTAAGTGAAACATTAAATACCTCTATAGCAATGTGTAAAAGGGGCAACAACTGGAAAGCAGTGTGTATAAATGCCCGTAGCATGGGAAATAAGATCCCAGATGCTGATGCTTTAATGGAAGAGACTGACTTGGATTTAGTGGCAACTACGGAGACATGATTCACGGACAGCCATAACTTGGATATAATTATATCAGGCTATACTTTATTCAGGAAGGAAAGAGTAGGAAGAAGGGGAGAAGGAGTGACACTTTACGTAAAAAATATTAAAGCCATAGAATTACAGGGCTTAAAAGGGAGAATGGAGACACTGGGTTAAACTAGAAAGAGGGAAAGAAAAATCCATTTGCATTGGCATGATATACAGACCCCCCCCCCCCTCCCACAGGGAGAAGACGTGGACAGAGATTTAAATAGAAGACATATGCAGCATTGCCAGGAAAGGGTACGTGCTACTGATAGGTGATTTCAATATGTCAGATGTTGACTGGCACATCCCTGCTGCGGTGTCATCTAGAAGTAGGAAGATCTTGGATTCTCTACAGGGAGAACTATTCAGCCAACTGGTAACAGACCCCACATGTGAAGGGGCCCCAGTGAGTGCGTCAAAGTAGCAGGACATGCTCCTTGGGGCGAGTCCAGGGGTGCTCAGGTGAGGCCACGTATACTCCTAGGCAGCTTGCCACCTCCTGCCTGACTAGACCATATCATCAGCCTGGGCTTTCAGTGCCTCGGGGCCCTCCCTGCATCCAGTTCTTCCCCCTATCTTTTCCAGTTCTCAGTTTTTACTTTTGCATTTTTCTTCTCTTGTCTAGGAAATTTCTCCTCCTATCAGCTCTATACACCATGCCACCCATTCCTGCCCATTGGGCCTAGCACTCTGCTCCCACGTTTACTCCTCTGCCAGGTTACTCCCATGTAATGTTCAATCCATGTAATGCCTATCTCTGTCCTTTCAGTGTTGCCTTCCTCGTGTCCTGTCTCTGCCCTTCTTACCATGCGCTTTGTCCTACTTAACTGTCGCTCTTTATGATCAAAACCAGAACTCATCCATGACATTATATTGCAACATTCTCTTGATGGTATATTCCTCACTGAGATGTGGTTGCGCCCGGGCGAAGACCCCATTCTCAATCAGTGTCTTCCTCCCAGCTTCTCTGCTTCCTCCCTACCATGCTTGGGTCTCTTGGGTGTGTGTGTGGGGGGGAGTAGCCTTTATCCACCACTCTTCCTTACCTTTCCATGAAATCTCTACCTCAGCTCTCCACTATCCTGAAGCATTGCTTCTTCAGCTGGGTGTTGCCCCACCCAACTATTATCTTCTCCTTTATATTCCCCCCTCAGTACATCCTGATCTCTAGGATTCCCTCCTCCTTACATTTTCTGAAGTCTTCTCTTACACACACCTCACAGTCTTGGGCGACATGAATGTTCACATAGACTCCCCCTCCCAATCTAGGGATAAGGCTTTCACTTCTCTTCTTTCAGACCTTTCCCTCCATCAGCACATCGCCCTCCCTACACATGCAGCCGGTCGCACCCTTGATCTCCTTCTCACCTCCCCTACATCACTTGTGGCTCCCTCTCTGATGTCAACCATACTTCTTCCCTGGACTGATGATTATTGTGTGTTTTTCTCTCTGTCCCTTCCAACTAATTCTCAACCGATCCCATTCCTTTCTGAGCCTACACTACCAAAGCGTTATATCTCCCCCAATACCTTTCTCCAATTTCCTCCCAGTGATGCCATCTTCCCTCCCAATTTTGGTTCCTTCTCCACCAGTCCCAGGTCCAGTTATGGCAGCAGTCATCTTGATCATTTGGCTCCCCTTGAACTTCACCCTACATGCCCTTCGCAACATGTAAATAGTTACCCTGTATGGTCCAAGTTCTAGCTCCTGTTATAATGTAAACTCAAACAGTCTTGACTGCACTGAGCTCTCGTTGTTGAATGTAAACCACACTGATAACAAATAGCGCGGTATATAAGAATTGTTAAATAAATAAATAAATAAATGCCATTCATCATGCCATTGCCCCAGGTTCACAGCTGACCTGTCTCTCCTCCAGGCCCAACTTCTTAGAGCTGAGTGCCACTGACGGCATCACCCACCTCCGCCAGCCTGTCACATTTTCATTGTTGCTGCCACTACTACAAAGTACAAATTTGCTCTGCCAGAAGTTCATACTACTCCTCTGCTATCTCATCTGCCACAAACTCTTCCAGACAACTATATTCTGTGTTTCGGTCTTTGTCTCAGACTACGGTCAGCTCTACATCTCCTACCTACTCCTCCTTGCCGGATCCCAGTTGCCTCTCCAACTACTTCTCCGAGAAGATTGCTGTGTATAACTCCATGCATTCCACTAGCAAACCTCTAGTACCAGAGCCCTCGCCATCCCCACCTGGCACTAGCCCCGTGTCAGAATCCCTGTACTTCCCTTCCACTCCCTTTGCCACCTTTCCCCATCTTTGCCTTTCCTTTCAGCCTATTACTGCAGCTGCTCTACTGAGGGTTCTTAACTCTTCTCACAAAACCACCTGCCCCTCCGACCCCATCCCCTCATCCTGGATCACAGAGCCTTCTCTAGTTCTCCTTCCCTTCATGCTTTCTATTTTTAACTCTAGTCTCACTTCTGGTGTTTTCCTCTCCTTGTGGAAGCATGCCATTGTTTGTCCCATCCTCAAGAAACCATTCCTGGCCCCTGATATCCTGGCCAACTAGTGCCCCATCTGAAATCTTCCTTTTCTTTAAAAAATTCTTGAAAAATTGGTCTTCACACAGCTGTCTTCATACCTCAATTCTACTCACTTTCTGCACCCTCGCCAATCTGGTGTTTGCCCTGGCCACAGCAAAGATACTATCTTTCTCTCCTTGCTAAATGAGTTGCACATTGCTCACGAACAGGGTAACATCTCACTTGTGGTTTCCTTGGACCTATCCTCAGCTTTTGATCTGGTGGATCACCCACTACTACTCTCTCGTCTTTCTGATTGCAGGCTCCGAGGCACAGCACTCCAATGGTTCTGGTCTTTCCTAACCTCTCTCTCCTTTTCTGTGATCTGTGGAACAGCTCATTCTCTCCTGTTCCCCTCACTTGTGGTGTCCCCCAAGGGTCAGTGCTAGCCCCTCTCCTTTTTAACATCTTTCTGACCCCCCTTGCTCTACTGATCCAACAATTTAGCATCTCCACCTCCCTTTACACTGATGATAGCCTTCTTCTTTTCCATGTAGACTCACACTCCCCGGATTTAGCCCAATTAAACACCCGTATATCTGCTGTCTGACTGGCTTCTTGCCAGCCATCTTTGTCTCAACCTCTCTAAATGTTCTGCAATTTGACTTACTTTCAATATCCCCAGGCCTACAATAGCCCCTCTTCTGTCTCACTCCCCAGTCCCCCTTGTTCAAGCTCTCTGCTATCTTGGTGTCATTTTTGGACTCCTCCCTAACGTTTCATGACCAGTCTCACAGTAGAGGTGGTAGAGATGAGGACAGTATCTGAATTCAAAAAAGCATGGGAGAAACACAGAGGATCTCCAAGGTGAAAGAGGGGACTATTGTAGTAGTCAGTATGGAAGGGCAGACTAGATAGGCCATGTGGTCTTTTTTTGCCATCATGTTTCCATGTTTTTTCTAAAAATAGATACATAAAAAATGCATAGAAAGTTTTTTTTAAAGTGGGCGTGATCACATTTTTCCATTTGGATTTAGTATTTTTTGTGATCTTGGGTTTTTTTTATTTTTGTGGGGTTTTTTGTGCAGACTACCATAATGAGAGAGGAGATTGCCAGGAAAGATGTACAATTAAAAGCAGATTTGCCAAAGTACTTGGCCTTCAGTCACTGGTCTAGTGACTGATATTCTTTTCCAGCCTATTACAGAGTATAAAGCCCTTGCACTCAGTATTATGCACTTATCCCTTATGAGATATAAGTTTTGTCTCTCTGATCTCTTCTAAATAATGCATGTAAAGTCACTAATTAGTAGCAAAGTGTGAGGTACCAGTAATAATTTATAAAGACATATCTATTGTAGTAAAAGGCATTTGCCTTTTAGGCTTATTTTCTTATGAACATAGCTGGCATCATTCTCAACAGCAAGGTTTGAATTCCAAAAGTATATGTAACATCTTCTCTTGTGTCCTTACCACAAAGCGGTGTAAGAAGTGTGGTTCATTACTGTGCAGAGGGGACGGGTGCAATGGCTTGAACTCAAAAAACACTCTCCATGCACAAAGTGGTGTTCCAACAAAAAGCCATTTTCTCCAACAAAATATCTGCTCCTTGGGCCTGCTCCTTTGGGTACAGCCTTGGGCAACACTCTGTCTTGCTATCACCTTGCTAGTTTTTTTCTTTTGGTTCCTTGCAGGCTGTCTCCTGATGTCCCCTCATGCATAACCCCTTTCTATACTTTGGTGCAGAAGACTCCTAACTTGGCCTTCTTTCACACCAAGACTTTGGACTCTCCACTACTGTTATGCAAGCAAGTCTGCGCCTCCAACTCCTGTTTCCTCATTACCACTCAATTTTGGACTTCTAAACGTCTGCTCAATTCATCATAAATCCTTTTTAGTCTATGACCTCATTGAGACCTACAAATTACACGTGCTCTGCCTCACCGAGATCTGGCTCAAAGATGGTGAGACACCCTATGTCATCCAGAGCTCTCCTGCAAATTACAATTTTCCTTCTAGCAACTGCATCTCTCGGACCAGTGATGAGGTCATTATGCTCTTCTCCCTTGCAGTGTGTATTAAGCTTGTTGATTCTCCCAACTTAATACACTCTCTGAGCCTACTATTGACTTCTCCCTTTGCATTGCACCTTCTGCTCCTCTTCTGCCCTCCCAATCTCCCAGCTCACCATTGGGCGAAGGTATGTAATCATTTGTCACTAATAAACACCCAATACCCTTGCCTAATCATATTCAATGACTTCAGCACACAGGTAGATCTTCCTATCAAGGCATGTGATCAGGCATTTGTTCAACTTTTAAAAGACCTCTCTCAGTCTCAACATGTGCACTTCTCCACCCATGTCGCAGGCCATACCCTTGATCTTATACTTACTTAAATTACACACTCTGTAAACCTCTCTGCTATCTCTTCAACCTCCTACCCTCAGACCGATCACTTGCTCCTCAGTTTTTCCCTCAATCTCTTCCCCTTTCTGCATCTTCTACTGTCCACTGGTCTCCAAATTTCAAATATTTTGATATTACCACTTTTGCCTCCCTCTGAGATAGTTTTCCCAATGATATCTCTACTCTACCACCTACCAAACAGCTTGATACCTGGAATGCTCTGCTCTCCCAAACTCTTGATACTATAGCTCCTCAACAGTGTTCCCCCAAAACTTAATGTCCATCATCCTTAGTATCATCCCAGGCTTTATCTTTTGACATCTACTACTACTACTATTGAGCATATGGCATCTCATATGCGACGCTCTGTAGGCCACTGACAAAAATATCCCTTCCCCTTTCACACTATCTGTCTATAAAGAACTCTCCTCAGAGTATTTCTAAGCTACTGCACCCCAGGGGGTTGTCGGGGTGATTGTGGTAAACCGCAGGAGTTCCCCCCACAGAGGTGGGGCAGGCTCACTGACGCCTCCGGGAGGGTGTCCTTCAAATGCCTGATCGCATCATAAATGAGTTAGGTTGTATGTTTGTTATGTTTGTTATGTTATGTTATGTGACACTTTACGTAAATCCTCCTCTGGTGACCCGAATATCCAACCGGGTCCCAGCTGCTTTTTGCCTGGATCATATATAAGTCCACGGAGGATCACGTGGAGTCCAGCAATCCCCTCTCCTGGCCCCTGCCCCTCCGTGCTCCACCAGCCCCATTCCAACATAGCAAAAAACAAAAAGACCCACCACCCACCATGGCTTACAGACTTAACATTACTAAAGCAGAACACTTCAGTTCACTTCAATTCAATTCGGGGCCATTGCTGTTGTTTTGCCTTCTTCTCCATCACTCTGTGAAAAAGCCTCCACCACCCTGCGGTGATTCCTTTCATAACTATGCATGAGGGCATCATCATTGAGTTCACGCTTTCTCCCCTCTCTGCTTCGCGACCTCTCTCCCGTAAATGGAGGATCATCTGGAAAGTGATGCTGCAAGAATTCCTGCACCTCCTTAGGCTCCTCGAAATAGATCCGTTCTCCTTTCCAGTCCACCTGCATCCGCGCTGGATAAAGCAGTGCCTGCGGTACTCCATGACTGGCTAGGCGGCGCTTAGTATTCCTGAGGGCCTGACGCCTCTTATCCAGTTCAGCACTGTAGTCCGGGAATATCCACATTTTCTTTTTTGAATATAAAATAGGCCCAACCTTCCGGACCTGCCGCAAAATCCAGTCCCAATGCTGATAGTTCAGAATTTTTGCCAGCACTGTCTGTCCCGGGGCTGAGTCCTACACCAGGCACTATGAGCCCACTCTACAAATAGGCCCGCCGGGAAGGGGGTCCTGGGACCAGTCCTGCAGTAGCTGTTCTACATACTCAGACATGCCTTGTTGTTCTCCCCCTTCAGGCAAGCCCAGGTTCTGCAGGTCTCCTAGAGCGATTCTCAAGATCATCCACCTTGGCCCACAGTTTTTTCAACTGTTCAAACTAGTCCGAGTCAGCTCTTTTTAAGATCAGCACCTCATCTTCCACATCGGAAATCCTCTGCTCTGCATGCTCAATGTGGCTCACCGTGGCCTGGATCTCTGCTCGCACTTCCTGCAGCTCTCCCTGAATGGCAGTTATCTTATCCGCCAGATCACTGCTGCTTTCCTTGATCGTGGCCAAGATTAATGCCATTTCCGGCAACAACTGTTCTGCATGCCCTGCCTCCGCAGCTTTTCCCACTGTCCGCACTGCAGCCGCCAAGCCCTCTCTCATGTGCACCTCACCTCCATCTTGGCTTGTTAGGCACTCCAGCGAGGTTCACGCAGTGTTTTCGCTGCCCCCGTCTGAGTTTTTACCTCTTTCTTGGAGTCTGCTTTTGCCTCCATACTTCCCCTCACCGGCACTCATCTTTCGTCAGGAATTAACTGAGATTTATCAGCACTAAGCTACCAGGGGGCTGGGAGAGCAGCTGCCGAGTGTCTTCCTCTCAGCCCAACATCATGTGACACCCCCCCCCCCTCCTATTCTTTTTAACATCTTTGTTAGTGATATTGTAGAAGGGCTATCGGGTAAGATTTGCCTCTTTGCAGATGATACCAAAATCTGCAATAGAGTAGATACTCAGGAAGGAGTAGATAACATGAGGAGGGATCTAGCTAAGTTTGCTAAGTTTGAAGAATGGTCAAGAATTTGGCAGCTGAGATTTAATGCTAGAAAATGAAAGATCATGCATTTGGACTGCAATAATCCAAGGGAGCGGTACAGTGTAGGGGGAGAAGTACTTCTGTCCACAAAAGAAAAGCGGGATCAGGGCATAATGGTATCTGATGATCTTAAAGTTGCTAAAAAGGTAGAAAAGGCGACAGCGAAAACTAGAAGGATGCTTGGATGCATAGGGAGAGAAATGGCCAGGATTAAAAAGGAAGTGATAGTGCCTCTGTATAGGCATTTGATGGGACCTCATTTGTAATATTGTGTGCAATTCTGGAGACCGCACCTTCAAAAGGATAAAAACGAGCTGGAGTTAGTGCAGAGGGTGGCTACTAAAATGGTTAATGGTCTTTGTTATAAAGCATATGAGGATAAAAGATCTTAATATGTGTACGTTAGAGGAAAGGTGGGATAGAGAAGATATGATAGATACATTTAAATACCTCCATGGTATAAATACACAGGGGGAGAGCCTCTTTCAATTGAAAGCAAGCTCTTTTACGAGGGGACATAAGATGAGGGTGAAAGGGGATAGAAACAGGAGTAATATGCGGAAATATTTCTTTATAGAAAGAGTAGTAGATGCGTGTAATAGTCTCGAGGTGGAGATGGTAGAGATGAGGACAGTATCTGAATTCAAAAAAGCATGGGACAAATACAGAGTATCTCAAAAGGAAAAAAGGGGACTATTGTTGTAGTTGATATGGAAAGGCAGGCTAGATAAGCCATGTGGTCTTTTTCTGCCGTTATGTTTCTATGTTTCTAAAAATGCGATGGGAAAGATGAAATGAAAACTTGCACAGAACAGCACCCCTAAATACAAGTGAGGTCAGGGTATCTAGGAGAAGGCGGTGATCAACAGTGTCAAAAAGCAGAAGAATGGTCAAGAAGGATGAGAATCAAGCAGAGGCTTTGGGATTTGGCAAGGAATAAGTCACTGGAGACTTTGCAAGAGACATTTCTGTGGAATGTAGAGAGCAAAAGCCAAATTGCACTGAGTCCAGAAGGTCTTGGGAGGAAAGAAAGTCAAGACAGCAGTGGTGAACCACTCTTTCAAGTAATTTTGAAGCAAAGGGAATGAGAGAGAGAGGTCGATAGCTGAAAGTAAAGTAGGATCTAGTGAAGGCTTTTTGAGGAGAGGTGTAACCACAGCATGTTTGAAGGCCACAGGAACAGCTGCAGTGGAAAGCGATAGGGTAAGAATATGACAAATGGAAGGGATGACAGCAGAAGAGATAGAACTTAGTAGATGGGATCAAAGAAGCAGATAGTCAACCCAATAGATAAATTACATCCCTGTACATAGCTCACAGGGCAAGCCATGTGTTATAGCCGCATAGCGACTTTCCGCCCACATTGTATATAGCCTGTATATAGCCTGTATAGTTTCCCCTGATATCAATCCAAGTTGTATTATCTGTTCAATGTAAGTGCAAAGCAGGCTCTTCCTACTCTGCACAAAATGTTATCTGTAAACAGCACTGATTTTAAAGAGCGTGGTATATAAAAGCATTAAATAAATAAAAATAAATAAAATAGTCAGTTTGGAGGAGGAGAAAAAATTTGCAGTTTCCTCCTCCATGATTTCAGAAAAGGAAGAAAGGGTGATCAAAGGTGCAGGAAAGATTTGGGATTGAAGAGGGGGAAGATGAGGTGGAGGTGACCCTGCAGAGAATTCAAGGCTAATCTTCTGTACTTGGTCACAGAAGTAGTTAGCCAGGTCTGGACAAACAGTGAAGGAGGAATTGGGGGAGGAGGGACATTGAGGACAGAGTTGAGCATAGCAAAGAGACAGTGAGGGTTGATATAGTTGCAAAAGTACATGATCACACTATTTTCTTTTTTACTTTTTCTTTTGTTCTTCTTCCAACCAGCTCTCCATTGACCCTACTTATCACCTCATAATCTTCTCCTCTCGATCCTCATCCCCTCCTCAGTCATCTCTTTTTGGTGCTTTCATCCCATTCTTGCCTCCCCAGTCCCCACACTGATGTCCTTCTCTAATTTCAATCATCAAAAGAGATTACTATATACTAGCTAGTCACTTAAACAATCCCAACACTGGTTAGAGGCATACATAAATTGTTAAGAGACCCTCAGAGTGGACTAGATTAAGTGTAGACATACTTTAACAATAGCCACAAGCACCCTCATTGGTCTCTCATCCCTGCGTTCAATTTTTTTTATTTTTTTATATAATTATATTATTTTATATATATATACATTTTTAAATTCAACCAATTTTAAATACCCAATCACAAATCTCAAAAAACATTGATACAACCTATCTACTTCCAAGTATAACCCGACAAGATCATGTTTCAGGCCTATAACACTGGTCAACATTGAAATCGTTACTGACTTTAAAAGGCCCTAATCTGTAGTATCTTGGTGAGCTGAACACGAATATAACATTAAAAAAAAATTATTGACTCTCGTTTTGAAGAGATTGCATGTAGTTCATTTTTGACGTTTCACCGTGTAAATTTATCCAGTAGGACATCAACAACATCCCAAATAAGCCTTGAATGATGTAATATTGCATCACATTGCATAATACCAGCATGCACACATCATCCAGAGTTGATTGCATCACTTTCTGATGCACTGCAATATTACTGCCAGATGGCTGCTGAAGCCATCTGACATCAGCAGTGTACTATACGCAGTCAGAAAGGGAAGTAATCTGGTATTCTGTTCCGATATTGAAAGCCTCATGAATGCCTTAAAAATCACTCACGACCCACAAGACTGAAGACTATTTATAGACTCTTCGAAACTGAGTCTGAAGGCTGTGCTTTTGAACAATGGAAACCGTCTTCCTTCTATTCCAGTAGCGCATGCCGTCCACATGAAAGAGACATACGATAACTTAAAGCATCTACTGACTTCCATTAACTATAACAAGTACAGCTGGCACCTCTGTGATGACTTGAAAGTAGTTGCCCTTTTAATGGGACTGCAGCAGGGATATATAAAATAAATGTGTTTCTTATGTGTGTGGGATAGCCGAGCAAGGAATTGGCACTACTTGTGGAAGGAATGGCATCGCAGACAAAATGTAACAGTTGGAGAGAAGAATATCCAACTCCCAGCTCTGGTTGAGGCTCACAAAATCCTGTTACCACCCCTTCACATCAAACTAGGTTTGATGAAAAACTTCGTGAAAGCCATGGACTGCACTTCGCCAGCTTTCCGATTCCTGCATGAAAAACTCCCTCGACTCAGCGAAGCAAAGATTAAAGAGGGAGTTTTTGTGGGTCCTCAGATTCGAGAGCTCTTCAAAGATGACCGGTTCAACAACTTGCTGCAGGGTGAAGTGAAACAAGCATGGAATGCTTTTCATCTAGCGTCAAACTTTCTCGGGAATGTTAGGGCAGAAAACTACAAGGAACTAGTAGAAGACATGCTGATGCAGTATCAGAAACATGGCTGCAATATGTCTCTAAAGATCCATTTCCTTGATTCCCATCTCGATTTCTTTCCTGACAACTGTGGTATGGTTAGTGATGAATAGGGCAAACTTTTTCACCAGGATATCGCAACAATGGAGCAAAGACACCAGGGAAAATGGTCCACTACAATGCTGGCTGACCACTGCTGGACACTCCCCAGAGAATCTCCCGAACAGCTGTACAAGAGACAGGTGAAAAAATCTAAGAAGTAGTCTATGACTTGGTTTTCACAGGTATTAACCGAAGGCCTATTATATTTACTATTGACATGCATTTCGTGATGTAAACATTAATTCTTGTAGACTACAAAAAAACTAGAGCCAACTTTGCAATTTCACTGTCATATTCGTGTTCAGCATATAAAAATTGATAAGAAATTACTATTTTTATTTCAGTAACATGACTTTTGTAAAAATTTGTTGACCAGTGTATTCTGAGCCTTGCTTCAGGGGAATATATTTTTTATTTTATTTAGTAGGTTTTCTATACCGCTTTCTCTTATAATCAAAGTGGTTTACAGTATAACAAGCAGTTTTTACATTTAACAGTGGGAGCGGGGTCATGCATGAGCTTAGATTAACTATTTACAGTATGAGCTATTTACATTATATTACAAGGGTAGAGAAAGGTTAATCGGCGGGTTAGGAGGAAGTCGCTGTTTGGGGTATGGGCTTGTGTTTGTACTGTCATGTAATGCCTCCAAAATGTTCCACGTAGAGAGTTGTTTTCAATCTTTTCCGGAAGTCCTTGGAGTTGGAGGTGGCTCTTAAATCATCTGGGAGTGCATTCCATAGCGCAGGGGCTGCCAGGGATAGAGCTCTTCCAGATGTGGATTGTTTGGTTCTGGTGTATACGCTGGGGGTGTTGATAGTATCAGTGGTGGTGCGTCTTCTGGGTCTCGAGCAGTTGTTCATATTAATGGGATTCTTCAATATGTCTGCTGAGATGGATTGCTTGATTTTGAAAATGTTTAGCGCAGATTTATATTTGATACAGGAGCTGATGGGGAGCATGTAGTATCCAACACTAATTCAGTGGCTGTATCTACACTTAATCTAGCCCACTCTGAGGGTCTCTTAATAATTTTTGCATGCCTCTAGCAAGTGTTGGGATTGTTTAAGGGACTAGCTAATATATAGTAACCTCTTTTGATGATTGTACATTATTGGGAGTGAGGTTTCTAGGGTAAGATCAATTGTTGTGTGATTCTCTAATTTCATTCATCTTTTGCCAATCCCTATCTCTTTCGCCCTCTTTTACCTTCCTCCTAGCTGCCATCCCCTTCTTTCAGCCTCCTGTCTCTTTATTGATCTTTTAAGCTTTCCTAATATAACACTGGAATTTAAAGACTGCCTGCAAAATTGATTTGCTGCTTTAGATACAAATGACAAAGCTTCAGAAGAGTTATGGGATGACATCAAAAAGGTTTTGTTGAAAGAAAGTGAGAAGTCTCTATAAAAGGTGAAAAAGCAAAAATAGCCAAAATGGATGACCAAAGAAACTCTGAAAATTGCCCAGAAACACAGAGAAGCTAAAGCCAGAGGAGAAAGAGAGGCAATCGCAGTACTCAACAGAGTTTTATCGACTATAGCAAGGTCTTTGTGTAAACTATGAGAAACTCTGTGCCACATTAAGAAGCATGGGCATACTAGAACACCTGATAGTTTTCTTGCACACCCTTTACATTGATCAAGAAGCAACAGTTCATACGGAACAAGGAGAAACAGAATGGTTTAAAATCATCAAAGGTGTATGACAAGGCTGGATACTTTCTACCTACCTGTTTGATTTATATGCAGAACAAATTATCTGAGAAGCAGGACTGTATGAACGCAACTGAGGTATGAAGATTGGTGGAAGACTCATCCACAACTGTTGCTATGCTGATTATATCTCTTTGCTGGCTGAAAGTGAAGATGATCTGAAACATTTGCTTCCCAGTATCAAGTAACATAGTCTTAAAATGTGCCTGCACCTTCATGTAAAGTAGACAAAGATCCTGATGACTGGCAAAATCAATAAGTCCATTGTTAATAGAAAATAAATTGAAATAGTGGACAACTTTGACCTACTTGGATCAACTATCAATAAAGATACAATAAGCAGTCAAGAAATCTGATGACACATTGCTCTCTGCAAATGATTATGAAAGACCTAGACAAGATTCTCAAGAGCAGAGATGTCTCTCTCCATACAAAGATTCGACTTGTTCAAGCCATGGTATTTTCAATAATGTCATATAGATGCAAAAACTGGACAGTGAAAAAGATAGACAGGAAATTGATGCCTATGAATTATGGTGCTGGTGATGAATGCTGTAATGAATGCATGGACTGCTGGAAGAACAAACCAGTCAGTACTAGAGGAGATCAAACCTAAACTTTCTTTAGAAGCTCAGATGACAAGACTTTGATTTTCATACTTTGGACACAACATTTATTTTTATTTATCCAATTTTCTATACCACCTTATCCTTCAATCAAAGTGGTTTACATTATGTAATTGCTGCAAAAAGGTACTGGATACATTCCCTTGTCCCCAAAGGGCTCACAATCTATGTGTACCTGAGGCAACAGAGGGTTAAGTGGCATGCCCAAGACCACAAAGAGTGCCTATAGGACTAGAAACCCCAGGCCCTCCAGCCTGAGGTACTATGTCCTAACCACTAGGCCACTCCTCCCTCCTGCAAAGAGAGACACATCCTTAGAGAAAGACATCATGCTTGGCAAGATAGAAGGTCAATGCAAGAGTAAGGCCAGCAATGAGATGGATCGATATAATAGCAGCAGTTATGGGTGCCACTCTGACAACAATGAGTCACCTGACTGAAGACTGAACACAGTTTAGGACAACTATCCAGAGGGTCGCCCTGAGTCGATACCATCTCAACGGCACTTAAGAACAACAACATGTTCTTTCTGGCACACACTCACACACCCATACACATGCACGTGTATTTATATATTATTATTATTATTATTATTAATAATCATTTATTAAGCACAAAGTGTACACAGCACTGTAGAAACACCTAAAAAGACAGTCCCTGCTCAAAGAGCTTACAATGTAGTTAAGACAGATAATACAAACCTCACAAGAGAATTAAGTGTTCAAGAGGTAGAGGAGACACAAGGGAATCGAGAGATTAGGCTTAGGATCTAAAAGCTGCCTTGAAGAGGTAAGCCTTTAGCATAGATTTGAAGAGTGAGAGAGAGAGGAGACTTGATGTAATGATAGAGGAAGCTAGTTCCAGACATAAGGAGCAGCAAGGTGAAAGGAATGAAGTCTGGAGTTGGCATTAGAGGAAAAGGGCATAGAGAGAAGGAAACCAAAGGAAGAGTGATGTTCACAAGGAAGGGAGTAGGGAGAGAGAAGAGAGGAAATGTAATGAAGGGCAGTAAAGCCGCTGCTTTGGGCTTTGCACATGTTGCTGTTGTATCTGCCTTGTAGGGTAAAACATAGGGACATGCTCTGCAGGAACCACAGCTGGGGCTTGAACCTGTGACCCTCTGCTTCTGGACACAATGGCTGGGTGTACTGCACCACACATACATGGCGGTCTCTGGGGCTACCTGTACTTTTCCTCAGCCAGACCTTTTATGTTGCACTGCACACCACGTACTGGTACAGGGCATGGCCTTGGTCCACTGCAGGCAGGTGCCACTGCCCCCTCCAGCACGGGCACACCCCCCCTGCCATGCTGACATGACCATATGCTGTCGGTGCTGGTAGTGCGCAGTCCCAGGCCATCCACTGTGTGGGTAGGTGGTCGTCTAGGGAGCGGAGTCTGGGGCATGGGGCATACATGAGCATCGTCACATCCCCCCCCCCCTCCCCATCACCGCCTACCAATAGCTCACAGGTCTGCAAAAAAACTTTGTTTGAGAGCTGTTTTGGTTATTCCACATAATCTTTATGTTTTTTGGTGCACTGAATCCGAAAATGACCTCCATTTTGTCATAGGACATCACAGTTCCTGACAATTTAGGTAACTATGTTAAATAAGGCAATACCTCAAAATAAATGGAAATAGGCTTATAAAATTAAAGTTTTATTACAATATTTTCATGAAAATCCTTTTTTGAACTGAAATGAGTTCACCTACACACACTAAACTCAATTCTTCTTCCTTGTGAGGCTCCTCTTGGTGCATTTAGGCTTGTGAGTAGCATCTGGAATGTCTCTCTGAAGCATCCAACAGTAGTCTGCCATCATTGTAATGCTCCATTTTCCCTGGTATCTCCTTTCCATTTCTTTAATGTCTTGGTGGAATCGTTCACCTTGTTCCTCACTCACAGCTCCCAAATTTTCAGGAAAGTAGTCAAGGTGGGACTGGAGGAAATGCACTTTCAAACTCATCAGGCAACCTAAAGCTTGAAATGCTTTCAGCATTCGTCCGACGATCTTTTTGTAGTGAGGATCTTTGTTATTGCCTAAAACTTTCTGTACGACTTCTTTAAATGCAATCCACCCTTCTTTTTGAGGATCCGTCATAGTATTGACAAACTCTTGATCAACTATAAGCCTTCTAATGTCTGGTCCGACGAACACACCTTCCTTCAATTTTGCCTCCGACAGGCCTGGAAACTTGGTGACCAAGTATTTGAAGCATTCTCCATCTCTTGGAAGTGATTTTACAAATTGCTTCAACAATCCCAATTTTATGTGGAGAGGTAGTAGAAGAACTTTATGGGAAGGTACCAAAGTTTCTCGGAGGACATTTTTTTCACCAACTGTTAGCACCCTCGGCTGCCAAATTTTCTTGTTCCAGTGATTTTGTCGGTCTCGACTGTCCCATAGATACAGAAAACAAGGATATTTGGTATACCCAGCTTGTTGCCCGAGCAGCATGCACAAGACCTTCAAGTCCCCACACACTTGCCAACCATGGTCTTCATATTTAAGTTTACGAAGAACCAATTCCAAGTTCTCGTAGGTTTCCTTCAAGTGTACGGAATGACCTACAGGTATGGAAGCGTAAAAACCGTTGTGGAGTAAAACTGCTTTGAGACTTCTTTTTGAAGAATCTATAAAAAGACGCCATTGCTCTGAATCATATTGGATTTTAAATTGACCCATCAGACCTTCGACATTGATGCAATAAACCAACTTGTCTTCCTGGGCGAAGTAAGGAATGAACTCCTTTTCACGATGTCTGAACCATGAAGATGATACTCCTGGCAACAATAAATTCCTGCTTTTCAGCCTTGATCCGAGTAACTCAGTGGCATCTTTGTGAAGATTCAAGTCTCTTACCAAATCAGTCATCTCCACCTGAGAAAACAATTTTGGTCTTGTATCATCTTCAAAGTCAGAACTTGATTCATCATCTGGTTCAGGTATGACTTCACCTTCATCGGAGCTAGGTATCTCTTCTAAGGTAGCAGGGGGCTTGGGTACTGGTATATCTGTGCCATGGGGGATGGGACGAATTGCCGAGTGAAGATTGGGGTATGAAATGAAATGCTTCCATTTGAAATTAAACCCTTTCACATCGCATGAACAAAAGTAACAGTCATCACTATGGTTCTTTTGCTCTCGCCATACCATAGGAATCCCATAACGGAAAGATTTTTTCTTACCCTTGAACCAGTTTCGGAGGTCCTCAACACACCGTTTGCACACTTTATGAGGTGCCCAGACTTTATCTTGATCTCCAATTTTTAGTCCAAAGTATGCAAAGTATACTTTTTTCACAAAGTCTGTAATATTCTGCTGTTGCTTCAACACTGTATATTCACCACAGATGAAACAGAAACTGTCTGGCGATTTAATACACTTTCGCGGAGCCATGACATAACGGTTGAAGAATGACGAGCTAACACGAATTGCGATGAAAAAGTGTGAACAGCCTAGAACCAAGAACCTGATGATGATTCGTGCACAAGTGTGGCATGCAGGAAAGAGCAGCTCTGTGTCTGTACACGAGACGTCACAGTGCTGGCCACGCCCTCCTGCACTGACCGGAGCTGCTGCTATCTGCCCTGTGTCTCCCTCCCACTGGATTCTTCAGGAAAGATTAACCCCTTCTACCATTAGAAGCACGGACTTAAAACTTGCTTAGCTTATGTATATATTGCTGACCATCAGATTTACAGTGCTATATTCTTTTTTACATAACTCGGACAACCCCTTTAAAGTTTTTTTGGCATTTTATATCTTGAATGCACTTATATGAATTAATTAATAGTAATTTGAATTAATTAATAGTAATTTGAAACAATTTGATAAATTTGAAGACAATTTTGCATGTTGTGGCAAATCATGACGTCTAGGAGTTTTTTCAATATTTTATTTGTTTTCAGCACACCAAAATACATGGAAATTAGATGAAATAATCAAACAGCTTTTTAGTCGCAGACCTGTGTATCTGTTCCTTCTGCTTGGGGGAGGGTTGGCTGGGGGGGTTGGCTGGGGGTATGTCAAGTCAGTGCCCTGGCAACTGTTAGCTCGGGTGGACCAGGTAGATGTAGGTGGATTGTGTTGGGTCTTTGTCAGCTGCTGTCATGCTGATTTCCAGTTTCTATGTTCCCATGTGCAACCTAGGCACCCGCCTAGTCCACCCTGTGCCCCAGCTGCCCCCGCTACATGTCTCACCTGCAGCCCCCTATGCCCCAATTGCACCATCGCCATAGTGGCCTTTCATATTTGGGCACTATGCTGTTGCTGGAAATGGAGCACTACTATCACGTTTCTTGGGCTCCCTGTCTATGCTGTACATTGCTGACACTGAAATGGTTTCTCTCTCCTGCAAATGTGCAGCTAAGGGCAGGTTTTCCTTTGCGGTAGGATTCAGGCCTTCAGTTCAGCATGTTAGTGTGCAGGGAGCCTCTCCCTGCTCACTCCCCGCCCATTGACCCCTTCTCCCCGCCCTCTCTCCACCCTCTGTGGTGTTTACCGCGGCCGGGAACGCTAACAATCATTAGGTAACGTTAACGCACGCTAACGTTACATACCACGCATTAACGTTACCTAACACGCGGTCTGTAACATTACCGCAGTTTAGTAAACATGCCCCATTATCTGTGGATGTCAATGACGAAAAAGATCTATAACATTAACAAAGACAAAACCTGGAGCAGACTGTTGTGCAGATCACCAACTACTCGTATGCAAACTCAATCTAAAGTTGAAAAAGAGCAAGCCACTCATGAATGTAGCCAAATATGACCTTGAGAATATACCACCAGAAGACTGCCTGCAAAATTGATTTGCTGCTTTAGGTAGAAATGACAATGCTCCAGAAGAGTTGACATTAAGATGACATTAAGAAGGCTGTGTCGGAAGAAAGTGAGAAATCTCTACAAAAGATGAAAGAGCAAAAACAGCCAAAATAGATGACCGACAAAACTCTGAAAATTGTCCAGAAACACAGAGAAGCTAAAGACAGAGGAAAAAGAGAGGCAATCTTAGAACTCAACAGAGATTCCCAATGTGCAGCAAGACAAGACAAGGAGAAGTACTACAATGATGCATGCAAGGAAATATAATCAGAAACTATTAGAAGAAGAACAAGATTGGCTTTCCTAAAGCTACGAGTGTTAAAGAAAAAAAATTCCAGCCTTGAATTGGAATGTTACAAGATGCTCAAGGATCCATGTTGAATGATGCTGAGAAGATCAAAAACAGATGGAAAGAATATGCAGTTATTATATGATATAATAAATATACTCATAGTAACATAGTAACATAGTAGTTGACGGCAGATAAAGACCAGCATGGTCCATCCAGTCTGCCCAGCAAGATGGCAAGAGTAGGTGCACCTGTCGCTCCGCGCAGGTCACCCCTCCCTATATCCTTGTTCAGGGGTAAACCCACCACTCCATGTAGGACACCCCTATTTGTTGAGACGTTATATGGTTCAGAAGTTAGATGGTACCATTTATTTTGTTTTTATCCTATTTCTGTAAAGGGAATTATTAATTATTGTTCTAAAATCTCCTCATATCAAAATCATATATTACAAGATTATATATAATCACTTAATCCACAATTTAACATTACAGAAGCCCCCAAAAACATATCTAATTTTATATTATCAATGACATCATATGACAAATGAATAAATTTAGCACAGACACCTTCAAATATATTTTCCAATATCACATTTAATACTATTTTCCACATTAAATATGAACGCATAAGAAATAACATTTCATATTTCATTTCATTCCATATTGCATCTCATATTCCACATTGGGAGACATGTGAGGAGATAAATCATTAGAGAGAGACATCGTGCTTGGCAAGGTAGAAGGTCAACGTAAAAGAGGAAGGCCAGCAATGAGATGCAATAACAGCAGCTATGGGTGCCCCTCTGTCAATAATGAGCCGCCTGACTGAAGACCGAACACAGTTTAGGACAACTATCCAGAGGGTCGCCATGAGTCAATACCAACTCGATGGCA
Organism: Ichthyophis bannanicus; assembly: GCA_033557465.1. Classification (NCBI taxonomy): domain Eukaryota; kingdom Metazoa; phylum Chordata; class Amphibia; order Gymnophiona; family Ichthyophiidae; genus Ichthyophis; species Ichthyophis bannanicus. The sequence goes on from CM066033.1 coordinate 1,225,604,285, forward strand.
CTTAACAATACCAACACTCTGCCTCAATTCCTTCTGTCTGCATGTTACCCTGGTTCCACCCCCTTCTCTTTCATTCTCTCTCTCATCATTCATAGTCCTCCTATAACTTATCCTATTCCAACACCCAGCCCTTCCCTCTGTTTCTTACCTCCCAGTCCCTATCTCCTATCCTCTGTCTTATGACACCCATTTGCCCATACCCTGCTCTTTCCATCTCTGAGCACTCTTCCAGCTCTTCTCTGTATGTCCCTTTCACTTACCAGTGCTCTTTCATCTCTTTTCTCTAGTTTCCTCATTTACTCCCTCTCTCCCTCTCCATTGCTTAGTCTCCCCTAGTCTTTCCATGGCCTTCTCCACTTTCCATCTACCCTCACTGATGGCGCATAAAAAATAGATCCACTATGGAAGTGGAACATGCAGAAAGCATTTCTCTCCTACCCTACTGCTTTTCTCACTTCTTGCAGCCTATTTAGGCTATCCTATTCATGTGTGCTGGTGCCAACTTTTTTAACTAACCACACTGGAAGATAAAAAGGGGGACAATTTCTTTTTTGAAGTGAGAGGCATCTGCCCATCCCTACCGCCCACCTGTACTGATGCCTACCCATGCATGTTTTATTTTGAAATGCCTTAATTATGAGAATCTCAGCGTGTGACCCTTTGGCCATCGAACCTTTACTGCAATCATGTGGTAAGACATGTTTAATCATAAGATAAATGACATGTCAGCTCTCTGAGTAAGTGTGTGCAGCAATCAGACGCTGACTAAGAAAAGATATATGAAGACAATCATTCTTAGCAGTGCTCTACTCTTTAGAGAGAAATTGTGGATAAGAAGAATAAAACAGTCACTTTAAACATTCTGTATTTATATTGCTCAGTCAACCAAGAATAAAGCATGGATTTAGGCTGCAGTCTGCCACTTTCACTGCATTAAAGTCAATAAGGCAAATTACTTCACCTCACTGTGCATAGAATTTGAAGTAAAAAATGGTAGCAAACAAGAGGAAAGGAGGAATAAATATTCTTTTATATCTTGCAGTGCTCACTATACCTCATCATTCACTTTAACCTAAGATCTTTATTTTAAGCACATGGTTACACTATAGGAAACAAGCAGCTGGTCTACATTTTGTATGGGCAGCCTTAGCTGACCAAGGGAAAGTCCTCAAAGTCTGCAGAGAGAATAATGGCTTTCCTACCGTAGCTCAGTTGCAGGATACATGGGAGAAAGTGAATAACTGAACAGGCAAAATAAAATAATACCTAATCATGTTGAAGATTCAGAGAATCTGAAGGTTTTATGCTCTTTCTATTTTCCTCATAGCTTCTTCATTCTTCCACACTTTCTATTTTTGCCAAATGTGGAGCCTTTTCTAAAATATGTACTGTATAATGGCGTGCAGGCGTGCCTATGCATTTCCTGACATGTAGAGCTGGAGGAGCCATTTTGCAAAGCTGTGCATGGGAAAAAATCAAGAGAAGCAACTTATGTAAGTGTCATGCTTACACCTTTTGTATTTTGTAAACGTACTTTAAATGCCAATAATAAATAGAGGTGGTTATCTTTCATCAATTTTGATTTAAAGTGGGAAATAAGCAATGGAGAATTAAGAAGGATAATCAACTTAATCTTTCCTGTGAAGAGCTGGCTGAAAGGAAAAGCCGCAGTTCCCAGCATGGACAATTTTGGTCATACACTTGCATTCCCTATATGAAATGGGAAACGTGTGTAGATTTTTGACCCGGTTAGGCTATGCTCTAACCATTCCCCTGACATTGCACTCCTTGAAATTTCTAAGCATTTTGGGCATTCACGTGCAAATTTAGACCTTTATAAAATCACCATTTAAATGTCATTGCCATGTCCACATGTAAATGCTGGATTTTTCCACGTGGAAATTGTGAAGAAGGCTTCTAACTTCTAAAATAATCCTCACTGTCTTTTGCAGGTTGCTATCTGTCCCCTTCATGCTATATCACCATCATGAACAGTTCTTGGATTTGGTCCTGCACAGTGTATCTGTTAATGTCTAACATCCTTTTCCTGGGGTGCTCAAAGTCTCTTGCAGAACAATTCGATCAAATCTAACCCAGCCCCTTATACGACTGCTACTTCTACTACTTATCATTTGTATAGTGCTACAAGGTGCAGATGGAGTGGAGGAGGTCAGGGTTTGATTCCCACTAGTACTCCTTGTGGCCTTGAGTAACCCCCATTGCCTCAGAAAAAATCCACATTATCAATGTCCCTGTTTAATGTACATTGCCAAGTTAAAGTTACAATGTAAAGTGCTTTGACTGAAATGATAAAACAGTATAAAAAACCTGTTAAATAAATAAAAGAGAGTCCCTGCTCATCAAGACAGACCATACAAATTAACCCTCCATTGCCTCAGTACACATTTATTGCAAATTCTTAGGCCTTTGGGGAAGGAAAAAAATACCTAACATACTTGCATGTAACTTGCCTTGAACGTCTGAGAAATTTATCTTGACTCCTTTTTTTAATTCTTGGGGAATTTTCTATTCTGTTAGGCATGAGCAAGAGGTTTTCTTCCCATTCTTTGATAATTCTGCTTCTCTTTCTCCTCTATTTTTTTTAATCTTTTATATTTTTTGAATGTGAGGGATTTTTGTATTGTACTATTTGTTGCCTTCTAAGAACATAATATTGTTTTCTTTTTTCTCTCTTTGCTTTAGCTTCCTTTCTTCATGGTAGATCCAAGATCCCGATATTCAAAGCGAATAACATGGTTAGCAGAGCTGCTAACTGCATTAATCACAGTGAATGGTTAATGCTGTTGAATATCCACTGCTGCCAGTTCTACACACCCCGATGCTAACTGCTTAGCATTGGAGCATGTTGGGGGTATTCTGGGGTGGAGCAGAGATGGCACCACTTGCTAACCGGAGAGCAGCGATATTGAGCTGCTGCCTGGTTAGCAATATGTGGTGAAGGTCAGGTGCAGGAAACCCTGGCCTACCTTTTGCCGTGCACCACTAACCAGGATCACCATTGCTCGGTTAGCGAGTGGCCTATGCAGCGACCCTAGATATACAATACTGGGGCCAGATATGACCCCAGCATTGAATATCCAAGTTTAATATTCAGCTGCAGTGGTCAGCCCCGTTAGCAGTGCTAGCTGCTGGCACTGACTATCGGGTTCTAAGTCTTTCCCTGTGCTGGAGGTCTGTATATTACTACGCTTGCATGGATATCCCTTTAGATTTTTCAAGAACAAATCACAGTAGCTCAGCTTCCCCATGCTGCCTCCCTCCTTTCAGTAATAATTATTATGCTCTTAATGTATAGAGGTATTCTTTCTCCTTTTCCTTATTTATTCAAGTCTGGTTACATCTCAGTCTTGGCTTCTATTGTGCCAAGACCACCTGATTACAGCCAAATCCAAATCTGTCTCTGCTGCTGTGATTTTGCCAAAAAGACATTTATGATTTGCATACAGATCTCCAAAATTATACTGCCCACTGCTCTCTACTTCTTTCCTGTTTGCTCCAAAAAGCAAATATTAGAAAAAAAAGTTGACAATCAATTATTGTGCTACATGTGGCAAAGAGATTACTACAATTGTTTTAATGAATATAATTTTTATATTTATTGGAAACCAGTTTTTCTGGATTATACCCCTCCTGTTGTCATGTATTTATGTTAATAGTGTGTATACATGTGTAGAGGAAAATTATTATTCATAAAACCTAATGTACCATATCTATGCATAAGTAATGTAGAAGCACATTGTATGAAACTAAATAAATAATGCAACAATATTTGTTTTCCATGAATACTGAGCAGTACTAAGACATACAAAATCTGTAGAACTGGTATGCAATTAAGCGCAAAATAATTCATGCATATGATAATCTGATGGTTAATTCACAGCATAAAATCAAACTTAAAAATTGTATATCTAACTCTAAGGAGCAGGATGGGTCGTTCTGGTGGTATATTTCTGATTACAATGAATTCTGCATAGCCATATCAGCTAATGTTTATTTTGTTCTATGGAAAAACCATTTTCAGGACTAGAGGCTACATCAAAGAGAACACATTTATTGTTTTTATTTCTGCAACTATAGACATATTACTTTAAAGGGCTTATTTGATTGTGGAAAACAATTTTCATGTAATCTTGCAACAGGAAGAAAAATTACTTCAACCTGAGGAACAGGAGTACTTTAGGAATCAGCAATAGGAAGCCTCTGTAAAACTATGATTTCCAGTCAGAATGTAATGTCAAATTTCATTTCACTCAAATAGAAATCTGTATCCAATATGTAGCACAGATAGGCATAGTTTGTCTACCTACAGATAGATGCACAAAACTGGCACTGGAGTTGTACACTATTAGCTGTGTGCATATTTTTATAGCATGCTGATAGAGTGGAACTTCAGAGCAGATATGGTCAACAAATATTTACAAACGTCATGTTACTGAAATAAAAACAGTCATTTCTTATCATTTTTTATATGCTGAACATAAATATGACAGTGAAATTACAAAGTTGGCTCTAGTTTTTTTGTAATCTACAAGAATTAATGTTTACATCACGAAATGCATGTCAATAGTAAATATAATAGGCCTTCGGTTAATACCTGTAAAAAATCAAGTCATAGACTACTTCTTAGATTTTTTCGCCTGTCTCTTGTACAGCTGTTCGGGAGCTTCTCTGTGGAGTGTCCCACAGTAGTCAGCCAGCATTGTACTGGACAATTTTCCATGGTATCTTTGCTCCATCGTTGCGATATCCTGGTGAAAACGTTTGCCCTGTTCATCACTAACCATACCACAGTTGTCAGGAAAGAAATCGAGATGGGAATTAAGGAAATGGATCTTTAGAGACATATTGCAGCCAAGTTTCTGATACTATATCAGCATGTCTTCTACTAGTTCCTTGTAGTTTTCTGCCCTAACATTCCCGTGAAACTTTGACGCTAGGTGAAAAGCATTCCATGCTTGTTTCGCATCACCCTGCAGCAAGATGTTGAACCGGTCATCTTTGAAGAGCTCTCGAATCTGAGGACCCACAAAAACTCCCTCTTTAATCTTTGCTTCGCTGAGTCGAGGGAATTTTTCATGCAGGTATCGGAAAGCTGGCGAAGTGCAGTCCATGGCTTTCACAAAGTCTTCTCTCCAACTGTTACATTTTGTCTGCGATTCTATTCCTTCTGCAAGTAGTGCCAATCCCTTGCTCGGCTATCCCACTCACATAAGGAACACATGCATTTTATATATCCCTGTTGCAGTCCCATTAAAAGGGAAACTACCTTCAAGTCACCACAGATGTGCCAGCTGTACTTGTTATAGTTAATGGAAGTCAGTAGATGCTTTAAGTTATCGTATGTCTCTTTCATGTGGACGGCATGCGCTACTGGAATAGATGGAAGACGGTTTCCATTGTTCAAAAGCACAGCCTTCAGACTCATTTTCGAAGAGTCTATAAATGGTCTCCAGTCTTGTGGGTCATGAGTTATTTTTAAGGCATTCATGAGGCTTTCAATATCAGAACAAAATACCAGATTACTTTCCTTTCTGAGTGCGTATAGTACACTGCTAGCGTCAGGTGGCTTCAGCAGCCGTCTGGCAGTAGTATTGCGTTGCATCAGAAAATGATGCAGTCAAATCTGGATGATGTGTGCATGCTGGTATTATTCAATGTGATGCAATATTACATCATTCAAGGCTTATTTGGGATATTGTTGATGTACTACTGGATAACTTTACATGGTGAAATGTCAAAAATGAACTACATGCAATATCCTCAAAATGAGAGCCAATAAAAAATTTTTTAATGTTATATTTGTGTTCAGCTCACCAAGATACTACAGATTAAGGCCTTTTAAAGTCAGTAATGATTTCAATGTTGACCAACAGTTTTTTATACCACTTTATCATTTCAGTCAAAGCAGTTTACATTGTAACTTAGACTTGGTAATGTACATTAAACAGGGACATTGATAACTTGGGTTTTTCTGAGGCAATGGAGGGTTAAGTGACTTGCCCAAGGCTACATGGAGTGTTGGTGGGAATCAAACACTGGTTTTCTGGGTTCTGAAGCCAGTGTTCTAACCATTAGGCTACTCCTCCACTCCAGGTGTGCAGCAAGAGGTGTGTATGCAAATGAGATATGTGCAAACCTTTATTGTAAGGTTGAAAGAAGGGGAGCCAAGGCATGCACATACAATAGATGTGCTACAGGTGGCTATGTGTTCATGAGAGTAAGGGGTATCTTTACTAAACTGTGGTAATGTCATTCATGTTAGGTTCCGCGGTAAAGGTACAGATGCCCATATAAAGGCGTGGGCAGTGCATTGTTACAGCAAGCCGTATCAGCTAACGCATCTTACAAACTAACACATGCTACAAGGTGCCTCATAAGGCACCTTGCAAGGCACATTACAAGGCGCCTTGTAAGGCGCCTTGCAGGGTGCCATGTAGGGTGCCTGGTAAGGTGCCTTGTAAGGTGCCGTATAAGTAAGGTGCCTTGTAAGGTGCCTTACAAGTAAGGTGCCTTGTTAGGTGCCCTATAAGGTGCCTTGTTAGGTGCCCTATAAGGTGCCTTGTTAGGTGCCCTATAAGGTGCCTTCTAAGGTGCCTCATAAGGCACTTTGTAAGGTGCCCTATAAAGTAGGGCTTCTTAGGCTAAGCGCCGTATTAGGTACCCCTGGACAGGGCACCTTAGAGGGCACCCTGGATTATGGAACCATAGGTTACGGTGGCCTAACAAGGTTATGGTGCCCTAGGTTAGTGTGGCCTAAGGGCTGCAAGATGCTGCAGGATGACATGCATGACCTGTGAGGAACAGAGACAGATGTAGCCCTAACACTAGATAGAGCACTCAGGAAAGGCAATGAAGAGGTGAGTGAAGGAGGGAGAGCTGGGAGCCGCTGGACCTGCCATATCTGCGGGCATCCCATGTGGCTGCCAGTACTGATGAAAAACATGGTAGGGGCAACTGTACCACAGCACAGGGTGTTGGCAATGTAAAGTACTGGAAAGACAGTTGGTGGCAGACGATGGGAATACGTGTTCCGCAGTGGAGGCAGAGATGGCAGGATGGTTACAATGATGGGTGGACAGAGAAGTGGTGGTGCCATGCAGATCAGGCACAGGTGAGGCAAGCATGAAGAGGCGCAATGCAGGAAAGGGTAGCAGTGCAGGACATGGGGTGACAGCCCGCACAGGCAGACAGGTCTCTACACAGCTGACAGATGCAGATAGACGGACCGAGGGAATGTTGGCAATTGTGGAGAGGGCATTCTTGGCTGGCAGCACAAATCTGCAAAAATATGACTGTTACAGGCATGCACACTATTTGAGTAGGACAGGCATGAGAGTAGGGAACAATGAGGAATTGAACCCATGAACACTGCCAAGAATGGCATTGTATTAACCAGTAGGCTATAACTCCATGGTGTATGTCACAGCAATGGCTGGGTACAGAAGGACTGCAGGACACCGCACAGACTGTCTGCTCTGAGTACCAGGATAGGGTAACCCCACCAGTACCCATGATGCAATGCACATGCTGAATAGCTGTCTACAGCTGATCAGCAAATGGGGTCTGCACCTCTCCGGTACCTCAGCTTGGAAAGATGAACTGACAGTTCATGCTACTGGCACAGAGTAGCTACAGACCATGCCTTTGTGCAGGTTCTGTGTTCTCCCTGAGGGATAGGATGGGTGCCCAGCACTAGGTCCGCAGTACATGTGGTGCTAGAGATGGGCCCTGCTGTACATCCCCATCACTACCAGTGTGTGACAGGTGTTCCTTGCAGTGCAGCTGAAGGTAATTCGGTGTCCATCTTTATCCTGCAGTCACATGTGACCCTCTGGGACCAGACACCACCCAGATTAGTGTGTACCCCGTGTTAAGGTCTGGCTGACATGAGCACCTGTTAACAGGGCAGAGGGGTTTCCAGACTTCCATGAGGTTTGTGTAGCAGTGCCTTTATAGGTCAAAGTGGTATACACTACATACCCCAAAGGGCTCACATCACCCTTTGTGTAGGTAAGGGACAGGTGCCCCAGCCCCCGTGAAGCAACCTCCATCCTGCTGGTATGCAACAGCCCTCCAGGGTTGGTGGGCCAGAGCCATACCTGTGGCTGGGGCAGTGGCAGACCAGCAGCAATGATGGTGTCAGCTCTGGAAAACCCCAACTACCTCACACCACTGTCTGCCAGTCACCAGCAGACAGCACAGTCATACTGCACTGTACAGGTGTTCCGACCATACACAGTCTAACTGCAGACAGTCCTCTAGCCAGTCCATAGTACATGCTCACAGAGACACTATGTGCACCAAGCAGGCATCTCAGTGATTGGGGCCCCAGCACTGGAAACACAACAGGATCACTGGAGCCAGAAAATGTAGAGTGCTATGTGGGAACCTAGACATGCCATGGTCACTGCTCAGTCAGAGTGAGTGCCCTCCCAGCATGCCATGCTGTGGCCACCCTGTCCGTGCAGGTGGTGGGTGGGCACTACAGTGTCCCAGCCATTGCCCTACACCCTGTGAAGATGCATCCTGGTAAATCAGTGTTTGGAGGTGGAGGAGTGGCCTAGTGGTTGGGGCAAGGTACTTCAGGCCAGAAGGTCAAGGGTTCAAATCCCACTAGAGAACAGCAACCTTGGGCCAGAAGGACCGGGGCTTCTAGTCCCACAGGTGCTCCTTGTGGTCTTGGGCAAGCCACTTAACCCTCCATAGCCCATGTTTCCTGTAAAATAGTTATCTCCAAGTTATAATGCCCTGTTCAATGTAATTTCAGTTTGTTCAATGTAAACTGCACTGATGCAGAATAGCATGGTATAGAAGAGAATATAAATAAATCTGCCCTGTCTGGGCCATACCCACAACACCTTGCTCCTCATTATGCACATATTCAAGCTAACACTGGTAACAGTGGGACATTGTGGGCCCGGTGAGGTGTGGGCAGCCACAAAACAATGGATAGACACACACACACACGCACACACACACACACATACACACTCACTCCTAGTGGAGCATTGTGCAAAGATAGGGGTGGTTGGCAACCCTGCCCGCCACACTGGTCCTGATCAAAGTGCCGACATTGCTAAACTGTGAAGGAGGTAGTAGTAGTGCCCTGGTGATAACTGCATCTCAATGCTGGGGTCAACAGCCTGACTCTCCATGCATCTTTGGATTGTGGAGCCTGTGTGAGTGGGTGTTTGTACCCCTGTTCGTCGCTGCATTGGGCTTTGTGCATGTTGCTGTTGTATCTGCATTGTAGGGTAAAACATAGGGACATGCTCTACAGGAACCACAGCTGGGGCTTGAACCTATGACCCTCTGCTTTAGGACACATTGGCTGGGTGTACTGCACCACAGATGCATGGTGGTCCCTGGGGTTAGCTATACTTTTCCTCAGCCAGACCTTTTATGTTGCACTGCACACCACGTACTGGTACAGGGCATGGCCTTGGTCCACTGCAGGCAGGTGCCACTGCCCCCTCCAGCACAGGCACCCCCCCTGCCATGCTGACGTAGCCATATGCTGTCGGTGCTGGTAGTGTGCAGTCCAAGGCCATCCACTGTGTGGGTAGGTGGTCGCCTAGGGAGCAGGGTCTGGGACATACATGAGCATCCTCACATCCCTCCCCATCACCGCCTACCAATAGTCTGTTCCTTCTGCATGGGGGAGGGTTGGCTGGGGGGATGTCAGGTCAGTGCCCAGGCAACTGTTAGCTCGGGTGGACGAGGTAGATGTAGGTGGATTGTGTTTGGACTTTGTCAGCTGCTGTCATGCTGATTTCCGGTTTCTATGTTCCTATGTGCCACCTAGGCACCCACCTAGTCCACCCTGTGCCCCTGATGCCCCTGCTACATGTCCCGCCTGCAGCCCACTATGCCCCACTTGCACCATCGCCATAGTGGCCTTTCATACTTGGGTACTATCTTGGTGCTGGAAATGGAGCACTACTATCACATTTCTTGGGCTCCCTGTCTATGCTGTACATTGCTGACACTGAAATGCAAATGTGCATCTAACAGCAGGTTTTCATTCGCGGTAGGATTCAGTCCTTCAGTTCAGCACATTAGTGTGCAGGGAGCCTCTCCCCGCCCACTCCCCTCCCACTCCCCGCCCATTGACCCCTTCCCCCTGCCCTCTCTCCACCCTCTGCGGTATTTACCGCGGCCAGGGACGTTAACGATCGTTAAGTCACATTAACGGAAGTTAACGTTACATACTGTGCGTTAACGTTACCTCAGTTTAGCAAACATGCCCCTAAATTTCAGACGTTCATGTTATATGCATATGGATGACATCATGGCACAGGCTCACTTTGGTGCAAGAAAGATTAAAGAGCCATGGGATAGGAGGCAGTGTACTACTGTGGATCAACAACTGGTTAAAAGATAGAAAGCAGAGGGTTGGGCTAAATGGCCAATTTTCCCAATGGAGAAAGGTGAATAGTGGTGTACCCCAGGGATCTGTGCTGGGTCCACTGCTTTTTGACATATTCATAAATGACCTGGAAAGTGGAATAACGAGTGAGGTTATCAAATTTGCAGATGGCACAAAACTATTTAAAGTTGTTAAAACCCAAGAGGATTGTGGAAAATTGCAAGAGGATCTTGATAAATTGGAATATGAAATTTAATGTGGACAAGTGCAAAGTTATGCACCTAGGGAAGAACAACCCAAACTATGGTTACACGATGCAAGGTTCCAAATTAGGAGCCACCACCCAGCAAAAAGATTTAGGTGTCATTGTGGATAACATGTTAAAACCCTCCGCCCAGTGTGCAGTGGCAGCCAAGACAGAAAAAGAATGCTAGGTATCATAAGGAAAGGAATGGAAAATAAAACAAAAGATATTATAATGCCTCTGTATCATTCCATGGTGAGACCGCACCTTGAATATTGTGTGCAATTCTGGTCGCCGTATCTTAAAAAGGATATGGCGTTATTAGAAAAGGTTCAGAGAAGAGCCACCAAAATGGTAAAGGGGATGGAAGGATACTCCTATGAAGAAAGGCTAAGAAGGTTAGGGCTCTTTAACCTGGAAAAGAGACGGCTGAGGGGAGATATGATAGAAGTCTATAAATTAATGAACGGAGTGGAACGGGTAAACGTAGATCAATTGTTTACCTTATCAGAATATAGAAAGACTAGTTGACATGCAATGAAGCTACAGGGTAAACTATTCAAGACTAATAAAAGAAAATATTTCTTCACTCAACGTGTAATCAAACTCTGGAATTTGTTACCGGAGGATGTAGTAAAGGCTGTTAGTGTAGCTGGGTTTAAAAAAGGTTTGGACAAGTTCCTGGAGGAAAGGTCCATAAAACATTATTAAGAAGGGACCCAGGATATCAATGCTTGACCCAGTACAAGATTGTGGAACCTGTGTCTTTTGGGGAAACGGCTAGGTACGTATGACCTAGATTGGCCACTGTTGGAAACAGGATACTGGGCTTGATGGACCTTGGTCTGACCCAGTATGGGATATCTTATGTTCTTATGTTCTTATGTTCTAAATGTAAACGCAAAGCATTGTGACAGTGCTATAAAGGGAAGAAAAGATGTAAAAGTGCTGTGAATCCACCAGAGGGGGCGGGATTTAAAGGGAACTTGCAGGCAGGTGGCCATTTCTACATTTGTAATATTGTTCATCTGTTGCTTCTCTTCTGTTCTTCTTGGTTATCGTGTTTGTCTGCATTGTGGTCATTTTTGTCTGTATTTTTTTGTACTCTATAGTTTGGAGAGATGGAGAAAGATCATGATTCTAGTTCAGACAGCGAGATGGAACAGACTGGCAACCAGGCAAAGCGCATCCACTCAGTGCGCTTTTCTAAGGAGAAGGACCTGCTGTAGCACTGTCTGCTGACTACCACAACCTATATGTGGCAAAGACTGCGGCAGGGCAAAGGGCTAAATTGTGGGGGAAAACAGCTGCAGAGGGGAGTTCACAAGGGTTGAAGGTACACATGGTCTAACTGTTAAAGCACCAGTGCCATGATGCACATTTTGCTGTTAAAAAAATGATAGCAATCGGAAAGTTACTGCAAAAGACTGGGAGAACCCTCCATGCACTGACCCGCTGATCGTGGCTGTACGTATTCAGCAGAGTATGTTGCTCCCACCCCAGGGTCAGAAGAGCAAGCTGGTGAGTATTTATTTTATTTAACAGGTTTTTTTATACTGCTTTGTCATTTTAGTCAAAGTGGTTTACATTGTAACTTAAACTTGGTAATGTACATTAAACAGGGACATTGATAACTTGGATTCTTCTGAGGCAATGGAAAGTTAAGTGACTTGCCCAAGGCCACAAGGAATGCTAGGAGGAGTTGTACCCTGTCATTTTGTTTCCCAAGCCAGTACTCTAACCACCAGCCTACTTCTAGTACATCTCTAGCAATCCCTGCTGTATTTGGGTGGAGGATTGTGAAACATAGAAACATGATGACAGAAAAAGACCACAAGGCCTATCTAGTCTGTCCTTCCATATCAACAACTACAACAATCCACTTTTTACCTTTAGAGATCCTCTGTGTTGGTCCCATGCTTTTTTGAATTCAGTTACTGTCCTCATCTCTACCACCTCTACTGGGAGACTATTCCATGGATCCACTACTTTTTCCGTAAACAAATATTTACGCATATCACTCCTGAATCTATCTCCCTTCGCCCTCATCCCATGTCCCCTCGTAGCAGAACTTGCTTTCAATTGAAAGAGGCTCTCTCTCTGAACATTTATGCCACGGAGGTATTTAAACATCTCAATCATATCACCTCTATCCTGCCTTTCCTCTCTTGAAGATGACTAAATTAATAGCTGCCCCTTTTCCATTATGTTAATCACCCAGGAAATTGGTCATAGCTTACCTCAGAAGCGCAGGTATAAATAATTCAACCAGAGTTCTGTGAATCTCACTCTTGAAGAACTCTGGTTGACTTATTTATACCTGTGCTTCTGAGGTAAGCTATGACCAATTTCCTGGGTGATTAACATAGTCCTTGCTTGGATAGAGGGAGTCTTTCAAAATGGCCCTTTGATCTGCCACATGGCTTTAACACCTATTTAAAAATTTTCACAGGTCTCTAGCCCGCTATGTAGAAGGCCTCTTTGTAAAGGTCTCTAGAAATATTTTTTTTCCTTTTATGCTAAGTTATATTCTCATTTGAGTTAAATTAAAGCTCTTTGCTGCTACTAGGCCCTGACTGAGTATGAAATTTAAACTGGAAGCTCTTTGCTAGGTTCTGAATTTAACCAGAAAGCTCTCTGAAAAGAATTCCTTCTTCCCCAAGATTTAGTCCTTTTGTAGTCCCTTTGTAGTCTTTCAAGGCAAGATACATTCAGATACAGTAGGTATTTTCTAGTCCCCAGAGGGCTTGCAATCTAAGTTTATACCTGAGGCTGTGGAGAATAAAGTGACTTGTCCAGGATTACAAGCATTAGTAGTAGAATTTGATCCCCAGCTTCCCAGCTCTAACTATTCAGTTACCCCTCAATAAGAGGGCCATCTCCATCTGCTCTGGTCTAGTCTTATTCTGGATAGTCAAGAATTGCAAAGAGAACTCCTCCTAGATAAAGATAAACTATTACAGCTAAGAAAGAATTCTTCAGAAAATGTAAAAAAAAAGCCAAATGACGAAAAAAGGAAACAACATAAGTACTGGAAAGTTAAATGCAAGACATTTGATAAGGCAGGCAAAGAGAGAATTTGAAAAGAAATTTGCCATGGAAGCAAAAGCATATAATAAAAACATTTTCAAGTACATTCATAGCAAAACACCTGTGAGAGAGCCAGTTGAACCATTAGACAATAGAGGGACAAAAGGGGCACAGACTGATTGAATTCTTTGTTTCAGTCTTTACTGAAGAAGATGTAAGAAACTTACCCATGCCGGAAATGATAATGAAAGGTGATGCATCAGAGGAATTGAAACAAATCTCAACAAACTCGGAAGATGCACTATAGATATTTGATAAACTAAAGAGTAGCAAAACACCTGGACCAGATGGCATACCTCTCAGGGTATTGAAAGAATTAAAATATGAGATTGCAGGCCTAATTTTAGCAATCCTTAAAATTGTCTGTAGCACCTGAGGATTGGAGAGTATTCAATGTAATAACAATTTTTAAAAGAACCTACAGACTGGTGAGCTTGATCTCTGTACCAGGAAAAATAGTAGAAACCATTATAAAGAACAAAATTACTGAGCATGTTGATAGTCATGGTATAATGGCAGAAAGCCAACATGGATTTAGCCAAGGAAAGTATTTTCTCACTAATCTGTTATATTTTTTCAAAAGTGTGAATAAAGAGGTAGATAAAGATGAGTTGGTTGATATAGTATATCTGGATTTTCAGAAAGCCTTTGACAAGGTCCCTCATGAGAGACTCCTGTCGAAATTAAAAAGTCATTGGATTGGAGACAGTGTAGTATTGTGTATCAGGAACTGGTTAAAAGACAGAAAGCAGAAAGTAGGGCTAAATGGCCTATTTTCCCAATGGTGAGAGGCAATGTTCCCTCTAATTTTCTGTAGGCTGTGTGTGCATAAAATATGAGCTGTGTACAGCTTTTGAAGGAAGGTTACATTTTTGTGCGCCACATAACGACACTCGGAGTTATATACTTTAAAATTTGACTACACATCAGCATACAGTATGTACACCACACTGATTTTAATCAAATTAAATGAAAATAGACGATTACTAAATGAAGCGGGAAATTTCTAGTAATTACAATCATAACTTTTAAATTTTAAGTCATCTGTGTTGTTTTCTATCAGAATCAGAGCCAAAGGTTTTGTGCGCTCTGTTGTAAAGTATGTGCGCTCGCTCGGCGAGGTGTGTGCGCGCGCACACGCGCACAGCTTAGAGGGAACAGTGGTGACAGGTGACTAGTGGACTACACCAGGGATCTTTGCTGGGCCTGCAGCTTTCTAACATATTTATAAATGACCTTGAAATTTGTAGATGATACAAAATTATTCAAAGGTGTTAAAACACAAGAGGATTGTGAGATGTCCGGGTACAAGGCTAAAGACTTACTAGCCACAGGACCTCGGAAAAAGACCAGAGCTGCTACCTGAATTTTTAGGGAGCTAAGAGAAAGAACCTTTTCCAGGCAATCCTGCAAAAAGGCCAGCAAAGATGGCACCTTGGCCAACTGGGGTCAACTGCCAAGCACTGCACAATCGCTAAAAGAGGCAATAGTTTTAAACATATGCTAGCTTGGCAGACCTACGGATTCTGAGCAAAGTGGAGACCACCACCAGAGAGTAACCTTTACATGCTAGCCATCTCCTTTCAAGAGCCAAACCATAAGCAAGAAGTTAACTGGGTCCTCTAGGACGATTGGTCCCTGCCGCAATAGGCCCTGAGAAGTCTTGGGGATTTTGGTGGACTAAGGCTGCTGTGTTTGCATCCCAAAGATGTAAAAATAACCTCGCTCTGCTCCAATTAGACTCAGATACTTAGAAGGAAATGAGATCTTTATTATGCCCAATCAGTTAAAATCTGAACCAAAAAGCAAAATGCAGCATTTTTTTTTCTTAGCAATACAGTTTGCCTGAGCCAGAGATGAAAAGACAAAGAACACTCACTGACGGTTTGCCCCCCCCCCCTCCCCCAAATGATATCTAGTGCTGTCCTTATATACATTATTTAGTTGTGGTTGGGGACTTTTTACTGTACTATATTCTTATTGTTTAGGTTTTAGCTCTGTTTCCTGTGCAAGCAGTTTCAGACTTTCAGACTGGCAACTATGTTATCAATTCTCTACCAGCTTGTCTTTACTTTGTTTCTTCCTTATTTCTACCCCCTTTTTCCCTCCCCTGTCTAGTCTGTGGTGGGCATATTTCCTGTTTCTGCATATCTCATATTTGACCATGAGTCCTCTGCAATTCTCTGCAAACAGACTATGTTCTGAAATCTGCCCAGCAACAAAAACAATGGTCACATTTAGTTCGACTCTTGCTTCTGGTCTGCTTCCGGTCACTCTGTTAGGCCACAAGGATTGCTTTTAGAATACGGTATGAAGTGGGATTCAATCTACTTCTTCCCATATTTCTCCCCTGAAGCATACTTCATTCACCTGCCAGAGGGAGGAGTTGCCTAGTGGTTGGGGCAAGTTACCTCAGGCCAGAAGGTCAGGGGTTCAAATCCCACTAGAGAACAGCAGCTTAGGACCAGAAGGAATGGGGTTTCTATACCCACAGGTGCTCCGTGTGGCCTTGGGCAAGCCACTTAATCCTCCATTGCCCATGTTCCCTGTAAGTATTAGTGTATGTGTCTCATATCCCCTCATGTTAAATGTATCCCCCAATTGTGTGTGACCACTTTGATTGAAGGATGAGGTGGTATACAAAACTGTTGAAATAAAAAATTTAGAGTGCCGCAGCAATACCAGCTGAAAGCCTTCTGGAATTACAGGACCATCATAAGAGGCAGGGTCAATGCAGGTTAGAGAAGGAGAGCAGCATAACTGCCTGATGGAGTGAGAATCATAGTGGTAGTGGATGCATGAGTAAAACATTTATGGCAGCAACCAATGATAAAAGAGAAGAGACAGCAGCCAAAGAAGAACTGGAAGGAGGAATAAATATTATTGTTGCCAAATTGGAAGGACATACAGTGTAATTTCTCTCTTCCTGACAGCCACAGTCAGGGGCGGCCCAAGTGGGGTGCGGGGCCATGTGCGGAGACTCGGTGCGGGACCTCATTTGCATAAGGGACCTCATTTGCATAAATATTTGCATAATGTTACCATACACTAACTTTTATTAAACATGCCTCTTAATGAGTGTATGGATAAAGAAACATAGAAACATAAAAATATGACGACAGAAAGAGACCACATGGCCTATCTAGTCTGTCCTTCCATAACAACTACAACAGTCCCCTTTTTACCTTTAGAGATCCTCTGTGTTTGTCCCATGCTTTTTTTAATTCAGTTACTGTCCTCATCTCTACCACCTCCACTGGGAGACTATTCCATGGATCCACTACTCTTTCCGTAAAGAAATATTTCCGCATATCACTCCTGAATCTATCTCCCTTCACCCTCATCCCATGTCCCCTCGTAGCAGAACTTGCTTTCAATTGAAAGAGGCTCTCTCCCTGAACATTTATGCCATGGAGGTATTTAAACATCTCAATCATATCACCTCTATCCTGCCTTTCCTCTCTTGAAGATGACTAAATTAATAGCTGCCCCTTTTCCATTATGTTAATCACCCAGGAAATTGGTCATAGCTTACCTCAGAAGCGCAGGTATAAATAATTCAACCAGAGTTCTGTGAATCTCACTCTTGAAGAACTCTGGTTGACTTATTTATACCTGTGCTTCTGAGGTAAGCTATGACCAATTTCCTGGGTGATTAACATAGTCCTTGCTTGGATAGAGGGAGTCTTTCAAAATGGCCCTTTGATCTGCCACATGGCTTTAACACCTATTTAAAAATTTTCACAGGTCTCTAGCCCGCTATGTAGAAGGCCTCTTTGTAAAGGTCTCTAGAAATATTTTTTTTCCTTTTATGCTAAGTTATATTCTCATTTGAGTTAAATTAAAGCTCTTTGCTGCTACTAGGCCCTGACTGAGTATGAAGTATAAACTGGAAGCTCTTTGCTGGGTTCTGAATTTAACCAGAAAGCTCTCTGAAAAGAATTCCTTCTTCCCCAAGATTTAGTCCTTTTGTAGTCCCTTTGTAGTCCTTCAAGGCAAGATACATTCAGATACAGTAGGTATTTTCTAGTCCCCAGAGGGCTTGCAATCTAAGTTTATACCTGAGGCTGTGGAGAATAAAGTGACTTGTCCAGGATTACAAGAATTAGTAGTAGAATTTGATCCCCAGCTTCCCAGCTCTAACTATTCAGTTACCCCTCAATAAGAGGGCCATCTCCATCTGCTCTGGTCTAGTCTTATTCTGGATAGTCAAGAATTGCAAAGAAAACTCCTCCTAGATAAAGATAAACTATTACAGCTAAGAAAGAATTCTTCAGAAAATGTAAAAAAAAAGCCAAATGACAAAAAAAGGAAACATAAGTACTGGAAAGTTAAATGCAAGACATTTGATAAGGCAGGCAAAGAGAGAATTTGAAAAGAAATTTGTCATGGAAGCAAAAGCATATAATAAAAACGTTTTCAAGTACATTCATAGCAAAACACCTGTGAGAGAGCAAGTTGAACCATTAGACAATAGAGGGACAAAAGGGGCACAGACTGATTGAATTCTTTGTTTCAGTCTTTACTGAAGAAGATGTAAGAAACTTACCCATGCCGGAAATGATAATGAAAGGTGATGCATCAGAGGAATTGAAACAAATCTCAACAAACTCGGAAGATGCACTATAGATATTTGATAAACTAAAGAGTAGCAAAACACCTGGACCAGATGACATACCTCTCAGGGTATTGAAAGAATTAAAATATGAGATTGCAGGCCTAATTTTAGCAATCCTTAAAATTGTCTGTAGCACCTGAGGATTGGAGAGTATTCAATGTAATAACAATTTTTAAAAGAACCTACAGACTGGTGAGCTTGACCTCTGTACCAGGAATAATAGTAGAAACCATTATAAAGAACAAAATTACTGAGCATGTCGATAGTCATGGTATAATGGCAGAAAGCCAACATGGATTTAGCCAAGGAAAGTATTTTCTCACTAATCTGTTATATTTTTTCAAAAGTGTGAATAAAGAGGTAGATAAAGATGAGTTGGTTGATATAGTATATCTGGATTTTCAGAAAGCCTTTGGCAAGGTCCCTCATGAGAGACTCCTGTCGAAATTAAAAAGTCATTGGATTGGAGACAATGTAGTATTGTGTATCAGGAACTGGTTAAAAGACAGAAAGCAGAAAGTAGGGCTAAATGGCCTATTTTCCCAATGGTGAGAGCCGGTGACTAGTGGACTACACCAGGGATCTTTGCTGGGCCTGCAGCTTTCTAACATATTTATAAATGACCTTGAAATTTGTAGATGATACAAAATTATTCAAAGGTGTTAAAACACAAGAGGATTTTGAGATGTCCGGGTACAAGGCTAAAGACTTACTAGCCACAGGACCTCGGAAAAAGACCAGAGCTGCTACCTGAATTTTTAGGGAGCTAAGAGAAAGAACCTTTTCCAGGCAATCTGTCTGTAAATAGTTACCCCTGTTAGCCAAGTTTCTGTCCCCTGTTATATGTAAACTCATACATGTTAACTGTAATGAGCATTTGTTCCATGTGAACCGCGCTGATGCTGAATAGTGCGGTATATAAGAGACTGTAAATAAATAAATAAATAAATAAATAAATCCTGCAAAAAGGCCAGCAAAGATGGCACCTTGGCCAACTGGGGTCAACTGCCAAGCACTGCACCATCGCTAAAAGAGGCAACAGTTTTAAACATATGCTAGCTTGGCAGACCTCCTACGGATTCTGAGCAAAGTGGAGACCACCACCAGAGAGTAACCTTTACATGCTAGCCATCTCCTTTCAAGAGCCAAACCATAAGCAAGAAGGTAACTGGGTCCTCTAGGACGATTGGTCCCTGCCGCAATAGGCCCTGAGAAGTCTTGGGGATTTTGGTGGACTAAGGCTGCTGTGTTTGCATCCCAAAGATGTAAAAATAACCTCGCTCTGCTCCAATTAGACTCAGATACTTAGAAGGAAATGAGATCTTTATTATGCCCAATCAGTTAAAATCTGAACCAAAAAGCAAAATGCAGCATTGTTTTTCTTAGCAATACAGTTTGCCTGAGCCAGAGATGAAAAGACAAAGAACACTCACTGACGGTTTGCCCCCCCCCTCCCCCAAATGATATCTAGTGCTGTCCTTATATACATTATTTAGTTGTGGTTGGGGACTTTTTACTGTACTATATTCTTATTGTTTAGGTTTTAGCTCTGTTTCCTGTGCAAGCAGTTTCAGACTTTCAGACTGGCAACTATGTTATCAATTCTCTACCAGCTTGTCTTTACTTTGTTTCTTCCTTATTTCTACCCCCTTTTTCCCTCCCCCTGTCTAGTCTGTGGTGGGCATATTTCCTGTTTCTGCATATCTCATATTTGACCATGAGTCCTCTGCAATTCTCTGCAAACAGACTATGTTCTGAAATCTGCCCAGCAACAAAAACAATGGTCACATTTAGTTCGACTCTTGCTTCAGGTCTGCTTCTGGTCACTCTGTTAGGCCACAAGGATTTCTTTTAGAATACGGTATGAAGTGGGATTCAATCTACTTTTTCCCATATTTCTCCCCTGAAGCATACTTCATTCACCTGCCAGAGGGAGGAGTTGCCTAGTGGTTGGGGCAAGTTACCTCAGGCCAGAAGGTCAGGGGTTCATATCCCACTAGAGAACAGCAACTTAGGACCAGAAGGAATGGGGTTTCTATCCCCACAGGTGCTCCGTGTGGCCTTGGGCAAGCCACTTAATCCTCCATTGCCCATGTTCCCTGTAAGTATTAGTGTATGTGTCTCATATCCCCTCATGTTAAATGTATCCCCCAATTGTGTGTGACCACTTTGATTGAAGGATGAGGTGGTATACAAAACTGTTGAAATAAAAAATTTAGAGTGCCGCAGCAATACCAGCTGAAAGCCTTCTGGAATTACAGGACCATCATAAGAGGCAGGGTCAATGCAGGTTAGAGAAGGAGAGCAGCATAACTGCCTGATGGAGTGAGAATCATAGTGGTAGTGGATGCATGAGTGAAACATTTATGGCAGCAACCAATGATAAAAGAGAAGAGACAGCAGCCAAAGAAGAACTGGAAGGAGGAATAAATATTATTGTTGCCAAATTGGAAGGACATACAGTGTAATTTCTCTCTTCCTGACAGCTACAGTCAGGGGCGGCCCAAGGGGGGTGCGGGGCCATGTGCGGAGACTCGGTGCGGGACCTCATTTGCATAAGGCACCTCATTTGCATAAATATTTGCATAATGTTACCATACACTAACTTTTAGTAAACATGCCTCTTAATGAGTGTATGGATAAAGAAACATAGAAACATAAAAATATGACGACAGAAAAATACCACATGGCCTATCTAGTCTGTCCTTCCATAACAACTACAACAGTCCCCTTTTTACCTTTAGAGATCCTCTGTGTTTGTCCCATGCTTTTTTAAATTCAGTTACTGTCCTCATCTCTACCACCTCCACTTGGAGACTATTCCATGGATCCACTACTCTTTCCATAAAGAAATATTTCCGCATATCACTCCTGAATCTATCTCCCTTCACCCTCATCCCATGTCCCCTCATAGCAGAACTTGCTTTCAATTGAAAGAGGCTCTCTCCCTGAACATTTATGCCACGGAGGTATTTAAACATCTCAATCATATCACCTCTATCCCGCCTTTCCTCTAAGGTGTACATATTAAGATCCTTCACTCTGTCCTCATATGCTTTATAATGAAGACCACTAATCATTTTAGTAGCTACCCTCTGCACCAACTCCATCCTGTTCACATCCTTTTGAAGGTGCGGTCTCCAGAATTGCACACTATACTCCAAATGAGGTCGCACCAAAGACTTATACAGAGGCATTATCACCTCCTTTTTTCTACTAGCCATTCCACTCTGTATGCACCCAAGCATCCTTCTAGCTTTTGCCATCGCCTTTTCTATCTGTTTAGCTACTTTAAGATCATCAGACACAACCACGCCTAGGTCCCACTCTTCTTTAGTGGACAAAAGTACTTCACCCCCTATACTATATTGCTCCCTTGGATTGCTGCAGCCCAAATGCATGACCTTACATTTTTTAACATTAAATCCCAGCTGCCAAATTCTAGACCATTCTTCAAGCTTAGCTAGATCCCTCCTCATGTTATCTACCCCTTCCTGGGTGTCCACTCTATTGCAGATTTTGGTATCATCCGCAAAGAGGCAAACCTTACCTGAAAGCCCTTCCGCTATATCACTAACAAAGATGTTAAAAAGAATTGGACCAAGGACAGATCCCTGGGGCACACCACTGATAACATCCTTCTCCTCAGAGTGAGCTCCATTTACTTGTACTCTTTGTCGCCTCCCACTCAACCAATTTCTAACCCAAGCAGTAACTTTAGGGTCCATCCCTAGGGTGCTCAGTTTGTTTATAAGTCAAAAATGAAGAATCAAGCTCTACTTTCTCACCCTAAAGATGATGTATTTACTAAAACAGTGTGTGAACCCTTTACTTAGCTTTGTTATGCAACTGGGTCTCAGAATCAGAATGGGGCGACTTACTGAACATATATAGCAATATGAAAACAGCGCCCTAAACTTCACATCAATGACCCCTAATTGTTGCTTACTTATTCTTTAAAGTTAAAAGGAGGGTTTTAACAACAGTTCCATTAATTCATATTCCAAAATGATGCATATCAAAAGATTCTTATCTGAGACTAGGTGAGTTTTTCTCCCAACGCCTGTATAATAGCGCTGTAGTGTTTCACAATCGCACGTTTCGTCAGGGGATACCCATAATTTATACTCGAACTTAGCATCGATCATTCAGAATCCCGTGCCGGCTGATGTACTCTTTAACAATCTGTTAAAGAGTACATCAGCCGGCACGGGATTCTGAATGGTGATCGATGCTAAGTTCGAGTATAAATGATGGGTATCCCCTGACGAAACGTGCCGACAGATGTACTCTTTAACAATCTGTTAAAGGGTACATCAGCCGGCACGGGATTCTGAATGGTGATCGATGCTAAGTTCGAGTATAAATGATGGGTATCCCCTGACGAAACGTGCGATTGTGAAACGCTATGGCGCTATTATACAGGCGTTGGGAGAAAAACTCACCTAGTCTCAGATAAGCATCTTTTGATATGCATCATTTTGGAATATGAATTAATGGAACTGTTGTTAAAACCCTCCTTTTAGCTTTAAAGAATAAGTAAGCAACAATTAGGGGTCATTGATGTGAAGTTTAGGGCGCAGTTTTCATATTGCTATATACGTTCAGTAAGTCGCCCCATTCTGATTCTGAGATCCAGTTGCATAACAAAGCTAAGTAAAGGGTTCACACACTGTTTTAGTAAATACATCATCTTTAGGGTGAGAAAGTAGAGCTTGATTCTTTATTTTTGACTGATAAGGTATACATAGCTCTGAAAAGTGACGTGAAGATACGATCAGTTTGTTTATAAATCACCTGTGAGGAACAGTGTCAAAGGCTTTACTGAAATCTAAATACACCACATCTAGGGCTCTCCCTCGGTCCAACTCCCTGGTCACCCAGTCAAAGAAATCAATCAGATTTGCCTGACAAGACCTGCCTCTGGTGAATCCATGCTGCCTCGGATCCTGTAATCCGCTGGACTCCAGAAACCTCACTATTTTCTCTTTCAGCAGCGTTTCCAATAATTTACTCACCACCGAAGTTAAACTAACCAGCCTGTAGTTTTCAACCACATCCTTACTTCCGCTTTTGTGTAAAGGAACCATATGAGCCTCTCTCCAGTCCTTTGGCACCACTCCCGACTCCAATGAGGCATTGAAAAGGTCAGTCAGTGGAGCTGCTAGAACGTCCCCAAGTTCCCTCAGTATTCTTGGGTGTATCCCATCCAGTCCCATTGCTTTGTCTACTTTAAGTTGAGATAGTTTCTCACGAACACAGTCTTTTGAAAATTGTTCAAGATGTCCTTTGCTTCTGTTCCTATTTGTGGGTGTTTTCTGAGGTCCTGCTCCTGGTTCTTCATCTGTGAACACAGAACAAAAATATTTGTTAAGCAATTCCGCTTTATCCCTATCAGCTTCTACATATTCCGCTTTATCCCTATCAGCTTCTATATATTCCTCCCCTGCACCCTTGAGTCTGACAATACCACTCTTGCTCTTCCTCTTCTCACTAATATATCTGAAAAATGTCTTATCCCCCCATTTTATTGCATTGGCTATTTCCTCCTCCTTTTGAATCTTTGCCTTCTTGACTACTTTGCTAGCTTCTCTAAGTTTTTCCAAATGCAGATGCCTGTCTTCCTCTCTCTGTGATCTCTTGTATTTCATGAAGGCCTCCCTCTTTTTCTTCACTTTTTCAGCTACTTCTTTCGAAAACCATAGCGGTCTCTTTTTCCTTTTACCTTTATTTACCATTTTAACAAAAAGGTTGGTTGCCCTTAAAATATCCCCTTTCAGTTTTTCCCACTGTTTTTCTACATCCCTCAGCTGTTCCCATCCAACTAACGACTCCCTGAGGCATTGGCCCATCTTCGCAAAGTTAGTCTTCCTAAACTCTAAGATCCTCGCCTTTGAATGGATTCTAACATCCCTAGTCCTAATACTAAACCACACCATCTGGTGATCACTGGATGCAAAATGATCTCCCACTACAAAATCAGAAACACTTTCACCATTGGTAAGCACCAAGTCCAGTATGGCCCCTTCACGTGTGGAGTCTGTTATCAATTGCCTGAATAGTTCTCCCTGTAGAGAATCCAGGATCTCCTTACTTCTAGATGATACTGCAGCAGGAGTGTGCCAATCAACATCTGGCATATTGAAATCTCCTATCAGTAGCACTTCCCCTTTCCTAGCAATGCTGCATGTCTTCAATTAACTCTCTGTCCACCTCTTCCTCTTGTGAGGGAGGTCTGTATATCACACCAATGTAAATAGATTTCTCTTTCCCTCTTTCTAGTTTAACCCACAATGCCTCCCCTCTCCCTTTTAAGCTCTGTAATTCCAAAGCTTTAATAGTAGTTTTTACAAATAGTGCCACTCCTCCTCCCCTATTTCCTACCCTGTCCTTTCTGAATAAAGTATAGCCAGGTATAGTTACATCCCAATTATGGTTTTCTGTGAACCATGTTTCTGTAACTGCCACTAAATCCAAGTCAGCCACTCCCACCAAAGCTTCAACATCAGGGATCTTATTTCACATGCTACGGGCATTTATACACACTGCTTTCCATATGTTACCCCTGTTACCCATTTCCATAAAGGTATTTAATGTATCACCTACCTGGGGGCTTTCACTTACCTGGGGGCTTTCTTCACCCATCCCCAACGAATCTAGTTTAAAGTCCTCTTCAGTAGATTAGCCAGTCTACTACTGAAGACACGTTGACCTTTCTTGGACAGATGGATGCCATCTCTGCTCTGCAACCCTTGGAATAGCATCCCATGGTCTAGGAAACAAAAACACTCTCGATGACACCATCCACGCAGCCATGCATTCATCTCCAGGATGCAAGCCTCTCTGCCTTGGCCTTTACCCTCAACAGGGAGGATTGAAGAGAACACCACCTGTGCACCTAACTGCTTCACCCTCTGTCCCAGAGCCATGAAGTCACTTTTGATATGTTCCGAGTTATACCTGGCAGTATCATTTGTTCCAACATGGATTAGCAACATTGGGTAATAGTCAGTGGGCTTGATGAGTCTCGGCAAACTCTCCATAACATCTTGGATTTTGGCACTAGGCAAACAGCATACCTCTCTGGACATCAAGTTTGGTCAGCAGATGTATGCCTCAGTACCCCTCAGAAGAGAGTCTCCAACAACAACTACCCTTCGTTTCCTTGTGGTCACTGATTCTGCAACTTTGGGGTACTTGAGCTCTGGTTCTTCCCTTTCCAAGGATGCTTTCACCTCCTCCACTTCCAGGGCTGCATAATGGTTCTTCAAATCAAGGGCTGGAGAAGTTGGATGGGTGATTTTGCAGGCCCTGGTGACTTGTGTCCAACCATCGACATTCTGTTGGCACCCATCTTCTCCTCTGCTGGAGAGCTTGATTGCTGCAAGAAGCATCTCATCAATGTACTTCTCACTGTCTTGAATGCTCCTCAGCCACGCCACCTCCTCTCTGAGTTCCTCCACTTGTTTCCTCAGAGCTTCAGCATGCAGGCACCCTGCACATGGAACTGGTCCTTCAACTGGCATTAGGACCTCTGTCTGGACCGAGGCAGAAGCTGTAACGGGGGCAACAGCTTTAGCAATACGATTTTTCCCAGCCATTGTTCTGTTCGTGGAGCTTAGGTATCTGTTAAAGCAAAAGAGAGAGATCTACCAAGTACCAGCCGGTTTCCCAGCTGTCCTTTCAGAGAAAAAGCAGTTAAATCTCCTTAATTATATTCAAAATGTGCTGGTCCAATTCTCTGTGCTTTGTCAAATGGGGAGGTGCCCCATAAAGCAAGACTAAAAATGTACAAAAAACCCTTTTAAGAGCTCCCAGTCAGAGAGCTAACAATTTAATATAGTAAAACAAACCCTTAAATCCTTACTGTTGGTTGATCTGGAGAGCTCCTGTAGGAAAGCCTAAAAGATTTCTACATTACTGTAACCCAGTGCCAACCGCCAGACACATTAGGAACTACTACAAACACTGCCCATTTAGAACCCATAGCAAACCCACCGTATCCTAACAGCACTACCAGGACTCACAAAGCACCATACCCTACCTATCAAAAGGAAACACTGCAAATATTAAACCAATATATTTCAGAGAATAACAATACATGACCTACTGGGGAAAGAGAACAAGTGGAAATGTCAAGTAGGAATTATATAAACAGAATACCTCAGCTCTGCTACACATGAACAGAACATAGACCATCACCAAACAAGGAATCACAATTTAGAAACAGGACGACAATAATTAAACTGGGAATCCCAAAAGCCAAACTTGGAATGTACAATGTTCCCTGTAAAATTATGTTCCCTGTAAAATAGTTATCTCTAAGTTATAATGCCCTGTTCAATGTAATTTCAGTTTGTTCAATGTAAACCGCACTGATGCAAAAATAGCGCAGTATATAAGAGAATGTAAATAAATAAATAAATAACAATACTGTAGAAATAAAACTATACATTAATTTGCTCTTGTACTAAACAAAGCGCAGACGTTAATGATGCACATTTACCAGAGATGACATATTCCAATTAATAAATTCAAAATAAAGAGATATTTTTCTACCTTTTATGCATTTTTTTCAGCTGCAATTGCTCCAGCCACTTTCTTCTGGTTTCTTCGTATCTTCTGCTAACTCTCCATCGTCTGCTGTCCATTTGTCCTTTCTTCTCTCTTCTAGTTTTTTTTCCATTCTCTCTCTACATCTGCTTTAACATACTAATCTTTCTCCTTTTGCTCTTTCCTCATTTCTTTTTCATCCATTCAAATGTTACCCCTCATTCTCAATCCCCACTTACTCTCCCAATATCCGGCCAATCGTAGATTTGTCTTCCCTCCCACACAAAATATTTTTTCCCTCTCCATTTCACTTTCCCAGCTCCATCCCATTCTAATCCTCCACCAACATCAGCTCCATTCTAGTTCCAGCCCCACCCAGCATCTGCTCCCTTCTAGTCCCTGCATCAGCCCATTTCCAATCCTATCCTAGCCCCACCATCAGCCCATTTCCAGTCCTAGCTCCCCCATCCATTTCCAGTCCTATCCGAGTCCCTCCATCAGCTCATTTCCAATCCCAGCCCCCCATCAGCACATTTCTAGTCCTTTCCTAGCCCCACCATCAGCCCATGTCAAATCCTAGCTCTCCTCCACTCAGCCCATTTCCAATCCAAGCCCCCATGAGCCTACTTTCAGTTCTAGCCCCTCCATGAGTCCATTTCAATCCAAGCCCCCACCACAACCCATTTCCAATCTTAGCACCCCCCAACAGCCCATTTCCAGTCCTATTCTAGCCCCTCCATCAGTCCATTTCCTGTCCTAGCCCCCCCCCCACTCAGCCCATTTCCAGTCCTAGCTCCCTCCCCTCACAGCCCATTTCCATTTCAAGCCCCCCTCCCCATCAGCTATTTGCAGTTCAAGCCCCCTTCTACTCAGCCCATTTCAATTCCAAGCCCCCGTCCCCATCAGCTATTTGCAGTTCTTGCCCTACTTCCACACAGCCCATTTCCATTCCTAGTAACCCCCGCAAGCCCATTTCCAGTCTTAGCCCCCCCCACAGCCCATTACTAGTCCTAACCCCCCCATCAGCCCACTTCCAGTCTTAGCCCCCCCATATCCCAATACCAATCCTAACCCCCCCATCAGCCCACTTCCAGTCTTAGCCCCCCCATAGCCCATTACCAGTCCTAACCCCCTCCCCCCATCATCCCAAGTAGATTTTAAAAAAACCCGGCTGCTGCTGCCGCTTCTGCCGTGGCAGCGGCAGAATCAAGCGTTCCACCGCGGGGCCCCCCTCCCCCCTGCCCGGAAAAGCCTCCCTGCAGCATCAGCTAGCTCCGGAGTCCCAAAGTGCGGGCTTCTTTCAGAGCCGTGAAGAGAGAGCTTCTCTGACCTCTCGCGGCTCTGTTAAGCCTGCCGAGGGTGATGGGAAATCCCATCAGCCCTGGCAGGATTAACAGAGAAGCGAGAAAGGGAAACTCTCGCGGCTCTGAAAGCCCGTGCTTTGGGACTCCGGAGCTAGCTGATGCTGCAGGGAGGCTTTTCCGGGCAGGGGGGAGGGGGGCCCCGCGGCGGAACGCTTGATTCTGCCGCTGCCACGGCAGAAGCGGCAGCAGCAGCCGGGTTTTTTTTTTATCTACTTGGGATGATGGAGAATGTTTTTTTGCGTGGGGCCCCCTGAAACGCGGGGCCCTGTGCAAAAAACATTCTTGCTCAATGGACGGGCCGGCCCTGGCTACAGTTTTTCTTGTTATACTCTAGGAGGGCTGGGGTAGTCTCATCAGGGGTAGGCTTACTAATGCACAACAAAAAAGGAGAAAGAGCAACATCTTAAATAAATAATAACAGCAAGTTTACAATGATAACAGAAATTAACCATAGAACTATAAATCCAGTCCACTCTAGGCCTCCCAGTTTGCCAGTTAGTGAGGGGAATTCTACACCAGCGGGTTTACTAAACAGATGACAGCACACAGTCATTTGTGTATCTTCTTCAGAAGTCTTCTCCTCTCTCTCTCCAGCTGCTAGGGCCTTGGCTGCCTCAGTGTTGTCAAAGGTACTTGGAACTGTCCCTCCCATGGCGGGTTGGGGCACTTTTTATGTTGAACAGTCAAAGACAAGACAGTTTAGTTTTTTTACCAAGTTTTTTAAGGTTTTGGAGGTTCGCCCTTCGGATTGCTGCTTGCACATAGCAGCCAATCCTAAGCAGTTCAATTAGCTTAAGAATTGTTTACAGAGCAGAGAAGTCTATGTTCTGAAATCTGCCCAGCAACAAAAACAATGGTCACCTTTAGGTAGACTCTTGCTTCAGGTCTGCTTCCAGTCACTCTGTTAGGCCATAAGGATTGCTTTTAGAATATGGTATGAAGTGGGCATAAACCTACTTCTTCCCAACAGGAGACAATCAAAGAGAATGCACCTGCAGGAGCTGAATCTGATCTCCGAACCATGCTCTCCTTGAGAAATCTGGCACCACCAGAACAATCCTGCCTGAGTGGCGCTCTATATGTCGAATGCTATGTCCCACCAGGGGCCATGGAGAAAACACATAAAGCAGATGCTGACTTGGCCAAGGCTGGGTCAGGGCATGAATGCCCTCGGACCCCATCTCTGTGTGGTGACTAAAGAAGTGACAATCTTTGGCATTGGAGCAGGTCACCATCAGATGCATTTTGGGGTGATCCCAGTGGCGCAGAATCAACTGAACTGCCTCCTGACTCAACTCCCACTCTCCAGGATGCAGAGAGTGCCGGCTGAAGAAGTCTGCTTCCACACTATCCACTCCAGCAAAGTGCTGAGCCGACAAGGCTAAGGGTTTCTTCTTTGTCCAGGCAAACAGGAAAGTTATTTCCAGAGCTACCCCGGCATTCCTCTTGCCATCTTGCTGATTGACATAAGCCACCACCATTGTGTTATCCAAAAACACTTGAACTGCCTAGCCCTTGACCAGGGGCCGAAAATGCAGAAGAACCATTCTAATGGCCCTCACCCTGAGGCAGTTGATGGACCACACCGGTTCACTGCAGTTCAAATGGCCCTGGGCCATTTGGTCTTGGCAATTGGCTCCCTAGCCTGAGAGATGATAGGACTACTGCCACCATTGCAGGCTGGGCTTCATCATCAACAGAAGCGGGAGCTTATGCTCAAACTCCTGAGAACTCAAGGACCACCAAGCCAGCAAGGACTGCTGGAGCGGTCGCATGTGAGCACTCACCCACGGCACCATCTCTATGGTTGCCGCAATCAATCAAGCAGCTGAAGATAATCCCAAACTCTGAGAGCCTGTGCCAGGCAATCCAACAGTCTTTTGCCTTTCTCGTCTGGCATAAAAAGTCTGCTCACTCGAGTGTCATAACATGCTCACAGAAACCCCATTGATCACCCAGCCAAGGATTTCCAAAAGGACATCACTCAGGATGATTACTGAGATGCTTCTGAAAGGGTACAGGCCCAGATGAGCCAGTCATACAGATATGCAAGGACACTGATCTTTCAATGCTGCAGTGCCGCAGCCACCACCATGACTTGGGAAAATGCCTTTGAGCTGGTGGATAGCCCAAAAGAGAGGGCAGCAAATTGATAGTGAGAACTATGCATGGCAAAACGCAGATATTTTTGCTGATCCCCCTGGATCAGGATATTTATTTATTTATTTATTCTTATATACTGCATTTCGAGGATCAGTGCAGTTTATAGGGAACAAAGTTCAACATTACATGAAACAGTTGTACATGGAAGATTAAATCTTATAAATGTAGCAGGAAGATAACACTATTTATAACACAGAACTGTAATTATATACAATTAGAGAGTTGCTCGCATCTTTGAGTGATTATGTACAGGTAAAAGGTTGCTTACATTAAGGGTATATTAGAGGTAGATAGGTAAAAAGGGGTTATGTTATCCCATCAAAATTTTCTTGAAAAGGTGAGTTTTAAGCAGTTTGTGGAAGATTGTGAGGTTGTGGGTGTCTCTGATTTGTGGTGGTAAATCATTCCATAGGCGTGGTGAATGCAGGGAGAATGCCCTGAAGCAAGTAGACTTGATACACTTGGTTGGCGCTGGAGGCAAATTTAGTATGTTTGATGTGCTGCTTCTCCTTAGGCGATTTTCCGGAGTACTTGTAATAATTGACTATAAACATCTAGGGCATAGTTGAAGGACTACTTTGAAGGTTGTCATGAGTGTTTTATAATTAATACGACTCTGGAGAGGTAACCAATGCAACTTCTTAAGAAAAGGTGTGATGTGGTTGGCTCAAGGTGAGCGTATCAGGATTCACGCAGCTGTATGTTGCGCAAGTTGAAGTGGGTGTAGAGAGCTTTTCGGGAGGCCTTGCAGACTGGTGTTTAAGAAGTCAAAGTACGGTAGTATCATTGCCTGGTAAACTGTACAGAAGTTGTGAGGCTCAAGTAGGGGTTGTAATTGTTGGACTGACCGCAGCTTACTGTAGATGCACTGTGTTACTTTGTTTATATGTGGTTAGATAGTAAGATGCTGGTTGATGGTAACTCCCAGGTATCTTACCTCAGATCTGACTTCTAGGTCAGATATGAAAATATGCCTCAGTGAGATCCAGAGAAACCAAGAACTCCCCTCGGCACACTGCTTAAATCACAGAGTGCAAGTTTTTTATCTGGAAGCACAGGATGCACAAGGGCTCGTTGACTCCCCTGAGATCTCCCAAAAAGCTCCTTACATCCACTTCAACTTGCGCAACATACAGCTGTGTGAATTCTGACACGCTCACCTTGAACCAATCACAACCTTTTAAATTAATTTAATTAGCGAGTTTTTATATACCGCACCTTCCATTGATCAGTTGCAGTTTACATGGAACAGTAAACAGGCAAAGCTGCTTTTACAGATAACATTGTGAAACTACAAAGAAATTCAGTTTTACAATTAACAGTTTGTTAACTATATACAAAGAACCAGATATTAACTATGTACAGGTATGTATGTTTTTGAGATCGTCGGTTTGGGGTTTTCTCATTTATTCCAGTTCAAAGATGGGATATGTCAGCTGGTAAAGTTATCCTTTTTCCTGTTGAATAGGTGAGTTCGACAAGGATCCATAGTATGTAGAGAATAAGTGAGTTTTGAGTTTTTTCCTGAACTCCATGATTTGAGGTAAGGATCTTAATTCCGATGGAGTGTTGTTCCAAATTATAGGGGCAGCATGAGAGAATGCTTTCTTGTTTGTTGATTTTTTGGCCTTTATAAATTCTTTTGGTGTTATAAGTTTGTTTAGTTGGTCTCGCCTTTGGATATTATGATTGGGTTCTTTGTTAATAAGGTTGTTTAGAGTAAGAGGTGCTGTGTTGTTCAAGACTTTGTAAGTAGTTAAAAGAGTTTTATAATGTATCCGGCATTGAATCGGGAGCCAGTGTAGATTCTCTAAAATAGGTGTTTTATGTTGGAATGGTGGGGCATTCATGATAGTCCTTGCTGCTGCATTTTGTGCTAGTTGGAGTTTTTTTAGATTTTGTTTTGTTATGCCTAGTAGGGTTAAGTTCGCAAAATCGAAATGGGGAGTTATTATAGCTTGTATTATACGTTGAAAATCCTGTAGATGCATTAGGGGGCGGAGTTGTTTTAAGACTTTTCGTTTAAAATAAACTTTTTTTGTTATATTTCTTATATGTGTGTCCATACTGAGGTGTTTGTCTAGTATTACTCCTAGGTAGCGTATTTCAGTTTTTATTTTGATATCATTATTTTGCAGTGTGGTGTGTGATGGGGGAATGAATGTTGTGTTTTTAGTTACTATTAGGGCTTCGGTTTTTGCATGGTTAATGAATAAGTTGTTTTCATTTAGCCAATTGTTTATTTCATTGAGGCAGGTATTAATAAGTAGTGTAGGAATATTAGAT
This sequence comes from Ichthyophis bannanicus, assembly GCA_033557465.1. NCBI lineage: Eukaryota > Metazoa > Chordata > Amphibia > Gymnophiona > Ichthyophiidae > Ichthyophis > Ichthyophis bannanicus. The sequence goes on from CM066033.1 coordinate 1,225,636,993, forward strand.
ATTGTGAATGGGACATACATCATTATGTCGTCCGCGTAAAGGTGATAGTGCACATTGAATTTTTTAAATATTTGACAGATGTGTTTTAAGTAAATATTAAATAGTAGCGCTGACAGTGCAGAGCCCTGGGGGAGGCCTAGTTCCTGATTGTAAGTTTTTGAGGTGAGGTTGCCAATTCGTACCGTTTGAGTTCGGTCACTTAGGTATGATGAAAACCAGTTAAGAACCGTGGATTTTATACCTATTTGTCTTAGTTTATTAATTATTGTTGAGTGGTGAACACTGTCAAAGGCGGCAGAGATATCAATGAATATGAGTAGGAATGCCTGTTTTGAATTATCGATACCTCTTACAAGGGTATCAATAAGAACTGTTAGTAGTGACTCCACCCCGTGGTGAGGGCGAAACCCATACTGTTGGTCATCCAGGGGGGCTGAGCTATCAATGTATTCTTGGGTCTGGATTTGTACTGCTTTTTCGATTAATTTAGCCAAAAACGGGATGCTTGATATGGGTCTGTAGGATTTAGGAGATGTTTTGTCAAGGGTGGAGTTTTTTAAGATTGGGCGAATCTGTGCATGTTTTAGTGCTGGGGGTAAGTACCCAGTTTTTAGCAAAAGATTTATTATGGGGAGTATGAATTGTGAGAGGATAGGTAGAGAATTCTTTATCCATGTTACTGGACAAGGGTCAAGGAGTGAGGTTGTTGTATTAATGTTTGTTATGATGTTCTTGAGTGCAATGTTAGATAGAGGTTGGAAGTCAGACCATTCATCTGCATAATGGGTTTGAGAGAGGTAGTTAGATTTTGGTAAATGGGGGTGGGACGTGATTTTGTTCATGTAGTAGTTTGCCAGGTCCTGTGGGGAGATTTCTGTAATTTCATTGCTGGAGTTGTGGGTGTTATTCGTTAGCTTATGAGCTATTGCGAATAGTTCTCTGGGTCTATTTATTGCATTGTTTAGTATTGAGGCATGGTAATTTTTCTTGGCATTGTTAATTGCATCCTTATATGAGTTAAGGAGAGTGATATATGAATCTTTATTAATGGGGTTTTTATTTTTTCTCCATTTGCATTCAGCTTTTCTTATATATATACATCATACCTATTCTAAAGGAGTTGAATCGGCTACCTCTCCAGAGTCACATTAATTATAAAACATTCATGACAACCTTCAAAGTAATCCATCAACTATCCCCTAGATACACCCCTCCCTGGAAACTCCGCTTTTCTGGCAAATTGCTTCTATCTGTGCCCTTCTCTTCTATTGCTAACTCTAGACTTTGCTCCTTTCACCTTACTGCTCTTTATGCCTGGAACAAACTACCTGAGTCTGTACATCAGGTGCCTTCTCTGGTCTTTTTCAAATCCAGGCTGAAAACTCACCTCTTTGCTGCCACTTTTGGATCTTGTCTCACCTGATCTCCTTTGTGTTTCCTTACCATTCCCCCTAGATGTATCCCTTTCTACACCTAATCTGATGAGCAGGGACTGTCTCTTACATGTCTGTGCAGCACTGCGTACACCTTGTAGTGCTATACAAATGTTCAGTAGTAGTAATAGGTTCAGAATGGGCCTGAAGTAACCATCCTTTTTGGGCACCATGAAATAGGTGGAGCATCAGCCCTTGCCCTGTTCATCTGGGGGATGGGCACCACAAAATAGATGAGTATCTGCCCTTGCCCCATTCATCCAGGGGGACTGGCACTACCGCCTTTAGGCGCAGCAATTTATCCAAGGTGGTCTGCATAGTGGGACTTTTGATTGCAGACCCAGAAGTGGAGATGATGAAAGCATCCAGAATCCTCTCTTTGCATTCCAGGACATAGCTAAATTAAATAATGTCTATCACCCAGCAATCCTGTGCCCATTCCTGAAAGAAAAGGTAAAGCCTACCTCCACCCGGAGGAATTGGAGAATGGGCCCCAAAATCTTCATTGCACAGTCTGGGAGATTCCACCTCTGGAGGGGACCAAGTCCCTGGGCCCATGGCCTCACAAAAGGACTGAGAGCAAGCTCAAAGTCCAGAAGCAGAGAAGAAGAAAGGCTTTCAAGGTCGGTAATGATGAAAGTCCTGAGATCACTGGGAATTCTGTCAGCATGTCTGTGGTGGACAGGTGGAGGCAAACAAGAAAGGGGTTCCTGTCTGCTTCACAAGTCCCTTGGAACTGTCTTCCAGAAGGTGGTAAGAGTTTGACTTGCCCAAGTTCTTTACCAGCTTCTCTAAATCAGCTCCGAACAGAAGCTTCCCTTTAAAGGCCAGTTGAGCCAGCTGGGCTTTGGAAGAGGAGTCTGCCGCCCATGGCAGAGCCAGATCCACCTCTGTGACACAGTAGACAGGGCACTGTCCCTGGATGCCAAACATACCACCCATACATAGCATCAGAAAGGAAGGCCGCAGCCAAATCCAAAAGAGAGGTAGTATCATTGGGCAGAAGAGACTGAATCCACTGAAGGAGGGCTCGAGAATTCAGACTTGCACATACTGATAATCAAAGGATAGCCGTCAGCATGGAAAACTGGCTCCTCAACAAGGCATCCACTTTTAAGTCCAGAGGATCCTTTAAGACCGAGCCGCCTTCCATAGGGATGGTGGTCTGCTTATTAAATGCCATGACCTGCGCATCCACCTTAGGAATATCAAATCACACCACGCACTCCTTTTCTGGGAGAACGTACATCTTCTAACACTCTCTTAACCTCTGTGACAGGGAGCTTGCCAGATCCCACTCTGATCGGATCATATCCTTGATCACCTCTGGGAATGGGAAGACAGTAATGGATTTCTGTACCCCTTGCAGAAGCGGGTGCACCTTTGGCTCCTGCTCTGTCCTTGGAGCATCTGCCAAGTTCAAGATGGATGAAACCCCGGCAAACAACACTGCGAGCTCCTCGTTCCAGAATAGACATATCACCCTGGCCTCATCACAGTCCTCTGAAGGGGAGAGCACTTCCTCATCCACATCAAAGCCCAGCACCGAGACATCTGAACCCATTTCACAGTCCATAGCTCGAACCGGTGTAAGATCATCCACATCTCCAGGGGGTGCCCCTTGCTGAGGATGCTTAGCCAAAGCAGTCGAACAGGGCTTGCACTCTCAGCCTGCTGCTCATGAAACTGTATCTGGGTTCATCCAGAGGCCACAGGGTCTGAATTTCCATGCCAGAAGGACCAGACCTGCTGTAAAAAGGAAAAGAATTCCAGGGAGGACAATCCAGAATCCGGAAGCTCACCTCTCAGGAAAGACTCCCCAACACCAGGGGGCATCGCCACCACAGATTCCCTAGATGCCCTGTCACCGGACCATCCAGTCAGCTGGATATCCTTACTACAGTGCTATCCATCACCTCCTGCCCCGAGACAGGCAAGGCCGGACTAACTGCATCCCTCAGCTGAGAGAGGGGGAGCAGGCCCTCCAGGGATGACTCAAAGACTGCCATACAGGAAGAGCAGAGTCCAGAATCTGGAGATGAGACCCTCACTTGCCACAGATTAAACAATGTTTCCTGGAAGAAGACATAGAGAGTTAAGGCAAGTATCACAACAGCATGCGCTAAGGCCATGATGGCCCGAAGGCACGTGGTAACTGCACGTTTAGTGTGGTCTGCATTAACAGTATATTTACTGTGGCATGTGTTAACTGTGCTTTTTAGAGCTATGTGCATTAGAGGTGCTAGGGAAGGAGTGCGTGTTGGAGCCGCTTGGGCGAAGCCTACGTTAGGACCATGTGACTGCTAGGTGCACAGTACGTAAAAACACTACTAATTTATGCCAATAATCGCCAGTGGTCCACCCTGGATTGTGTCCCAGGAAGATGGAATTGGAAGCCCCAACAAGCATAGTGACAAGTTCAAGCCTTGGTATTCACCCTCTTAGAGCCTCAGGCCAAAAACTTGTGCCGAGCTCAGCTTGACTCCCCAGGAACTGTTTCTGTGGCTTTGCAGCACTGCGTTTAAGGTGGCTAACAGGCATATCCCTCTGAGAGCCTGTGCACATGCTTAGACCAGTCAATCTGTATATATTAAGTAAATAAATCTGTAAATAGTTGCGAGCTGACCACGTCACCTGTGATGGCTAGCTTGCCTGTACATAGTTACCCTGTCAGTCCTGTTTAGAACCCCCTGTTCATTGTAAGTCCAGTCGTGGGCTCTGCCTGCACTGCATGAGTTGTTAAATGTAAACCGTGCTGATTTTAAAGAGCATGGTATAAAAAAAGACATTAAATAAATAAATTTGGGAGAGGGCAGGAGGAGAACAGAGGAGAAGGGAGGGGGCATTGAGGTTGTGTAAGGCATTTGTACTCTTCTAGATCCTACCAAATCCTTCCATTTTCTGGCTGCTCAACAGGCTGTTATCCAGGGTAAAGGCATGGAGCTGAACCATTTTCCCCTCATCCTATGGCTATCAAAAAGACCGCAGTCTACTGGATCGTCCCACATCACACTCTAGTCCATGAGCATTTTAAATCAATTTTTTCCTCTCAAATCTTTAGAATTTTCTTCAGGCAATTTTCTGGAGACAAAGAAATACTGAAGGGACCTCTGGTGGCTAAGGCGAATAGAGGCATGGGAGTGATGTCATTGAAACATTGGCTTTTCTTTGACACTTTGTCTCCACCAATCTGCTGGTAGGGGAATACAACTCACTTGTCTGGAATGATCTAGCAGGACTACTACTACTACTACTATTGAGCATTTGTATAGCGCTACCAGTCGTATGCAGTGCTGCACAGACATGTAAGAGACAATCCCTGCTCATCAGAGCTTACAATCTAATCAAGACAAAACACAAGACAAAATACAGAGATATAACACAGTGGTGTGTCCCAGGGATCTTTCCTTGGTCTGATTCTTTTTAACATCTTTCTTAGTGATATAGCGGAAGGGCTGTCACGTAAGGTTTGCCTCTTTGCGGATGATACCAAAATCTGCAATAGAGTAGACACCCAGGAAGGTGTAGATAACATGAGGAGGGATCTAGCTAAGGTTGAAGAATGGTCTAGAATTTGGCAGCTGGGATTTAATGTTAAAAAATGTAAGGTCATGCATTTGAGCTGCAGCAATCCAAGGGAGCAATATAGTATAGGGGGTGAAGTACTTTTGTCCACTAAAGAAGAGCGGGACCTAGGCGTGGATGTATCTGATGATCTTAAAGTAGCTAAACAGGTAGAAAAGGTGACGGCAAAAGCTAGAAGGATGCTTGCGTGAATACGGAGAGGAATGGCTAGCAGAAAAAAGGAGGTGATAATGCCTCTGTATAAGTCTTTGGTGTGACCTCATTTGGAGTATAGTGTGCAATTCTGGAGACCGCACCTTCAAAAGGATGTGAACAGGATGGAGTCGGTGCAGAGGGTGGCTACTAAAATGATTAGTGGTCTTCATTATAAAGCATATGAGGACAGACTGAAGGATCTTAATATGTACACCTTAGAGGAAAGGCGGGATAGAGATGATATGATTGAAATGTTTAAATACCTCTGTGGCATAAATGTTCAGGGAGAGAGCCTCTTTCAATTGAAAGCAAGTTCTGCTACGAGGGGACATGGGATGAGGGTGAAGGGAGATAGATTCAGGAGTGATATGCGGAAATATTTCTTTACAGAAATAGTAGTGGATCCGTGGGATAGTCTCCCAGTGGAGGTGGTAGAGATGAGGACAGTAACTGAATTCAAAAAAGCATGGGACAAACACAGAGGATCTCTAAAGGTAAAAAGGGAACTGTTGTAGTTGTTGATATGGAAGGACAGACTAGATAGGCCATGTGGTCTTTCTCTGTCGTCATATTTCTATGTTTCTATGTTTCTATAAGCCAGGGTAAAAAGAAGGGGAAGGAAAAGGCGATCAGATGATTCAAGATCCATAAGCAGAAGCGAAGAGGTGAGCTTTCAGCCTGGATTTGAAGAGGGTTAGAGAAGGTGCCTGGCATACAGACAGAGGTAATTTGTTCCAGGCGTAAGGTGCAGCAAAGTGAAAGGAATGAAGTCTGGAGTTGGCGGTAGAAGAGGAGGGCATACATAGAAGCAGTTGGCTAGAAGAGCGGAGTTCCCGAGAGGGGTTGTAGGGAGAGATAAGAGAAGAAAGGTAGTGAGGAGCCGCGGAGTGAATATTTTTGTAGGTCAGCAGGAGAAGTTTGAATTGGATGCGGAAACGGATAGGGAGCTAGTGAAGTGACTTGAGAAGAGGAGTAATATGGGCATGATGAGGCTGGCGGAAGATTAGCCGTGCAGCGGAGTGTTGAACAGATTGAAGGGGAGAGAGATGATTCACAGGGACTAGAAGGACTAGAAAAGGACTCACAGGGACTTGAAGGACTAGAAAAGGGGACTGTTACTTCTGGAGAGAGATCTGCAATTGTGAGTATATACTTCTGGGAATTTTCTGAAAGGAATTCTTTGTATTAAAGCTAATTAATCTGTGAACCCACTATTTTTTGTTAAATCAGTCAGGGCCTAGTAGAAGCAGTTTAAGTTTAAAACACAGAAGAGTGATTTCTGGTTAAATTTGGAACCCAGCAGAGAGCTTGTAGTTTAAATTTCATAATAGGTTAGAGCCTAGAAGCTGCAAAGAGCTATAATTTAAAACAAATCAGAATATAGCTTACCTCAACAGCACAAGACAGGGTACTGTGTAGCAGCCCTCTTTTAATAAGTGTTATTTCCCTCCCTCCTTCCCCAACACCCACTCACCCCTAGGATAATCGTAGCTTTATAGGTACTTACACATCTTAAAAGACAGGAGGTGCTCTCAGGTGAAGCTCGTTACCCAAATCAGTCAGTCATACACTAAGGACCTGAGATTAATTAAGCTTCAGGTGAACAAGGTATAGTAAACGTATTAGGTACAGTTTTATTAGTATAAATATCCATAGCAACCCTTAGTAAGTAAAGAACTTAAAGATCTAAACACAAACTTAAAACTAAGATGCAGACAACAGTCCAGCAGCGAGATGAGGGCTTTCCAGTCTTTTGCATTGAGTGTCACATGTATGATTTTCTTCCAGTTGGTGAGAGGTCTTACGTGTGCACTAGGTGCAAGGAGCTCTTTGCTCTCAGGGAATGAGTCCGTTCTCTACAGGCTAGGGTAGCAGACTTGGAAAACATAAGAAAGACAGAGAGGTACATAGATGAGACCTACATGGATATAGTCCTGAAGTCCCACCTCCAGTCTGGCAGCATCCCTGTTGACATGGAGGAGAGAGTTCATGTGACAGGACAGCATCACCCTGGTGTGGCAGGAAGTGATCCTGTAACTAGGACCTGTCCTCCAGGTGATGTAAAACCCTCTCACACCGAGGAAGTTTCTCCAGGGCCATGTGCCCATGAGGGAAGGGTTAGGACAGCCATTATAGTTGGTGATTCGATCATTAGGCATGTAGATAGCTGGGTGGCTGGTGGACGTGAGGATCGTCTGGTAACATGCCTGCCTGGTGCGAAGGTAGCGGACCTCATGCGCCACCTAGATAAGGTCTTAGATAGTGCTGGGGATGAGTCTGCTGTCTTGGTACATGTCGGTACCAATGACATAGGAAAATATGGTAGGGAGATTCTGGAGGCTAAATTTAGGCTTTTAGGTAGGAAGTTGAAATCCAGAATCCAGGGTAGCATCCTCTGAAATGCTTCCCGTTCCACGCACAGGACCCAAAAGGCAGGCAGAGCTCTGGAGTCTCAATGCGTGGATGAGACAATGGTGCAGAGATGAGGGTTTTGGATTTGTTAGGATCTGGGGAACATTCTGGGGAAAGGAGGGGCTCTTCCGAAGGGATGGGCTTCACCTTAACCGGGATGGAACCAGGCTGCTGGCATTAACCTTTAAAAAGGAGATAGAGCAGCTTTTAAACTAGAAAATAGAGGAAAGCCGACAGTCGCCCAAGAGCGAATAGTTCGGAAGAATGTATCCTTGAAGGATACTACCAAAAGTAGAGAGGTTCCAAAAAAGAGTAAAGTAGCCCAAATGCCCTCGAGTATGGATCAGACAGAGCTTAAAGATATCAAATTACCCATGTCTACCAATAGCCAAATTAATATGAATAAAATAAAGTCTACAAAATGCTTGTATGCAAATGCTAGAAGTCCAAAAAATAAGATGGGAGAGTTAGAATATATAGCACTAAATGAGAGGTTAGATATGATTGGAATATCAGAGACATGGTGGAAGGAGGACAACCAGTGGGACACTGTGATACCTGGGTACAAACTATATCGTAATGATAGAGCTGATCAAATTGGTGGAGGGGTTGCACTCTATGTTAGGGAGGGCATTGAGTCAGAAAGGATTACAGTTTTGCAGGAAACAAAATTTACTGTAGAATCTGTATGGATTGAAATTCCATGTAAAAAGGGGAAGGCGATGGCAGTGGGGGTGTACTATCGACCGCCTGGCCAGAATGAACAAATGTATGATGAAATGCTCAAAGAAATCAAGGAAGCTAACAAAAGTTACAGCGCAGTAATAATAATGGGTGATTTCAATTACCCCGGTATCGACTGGGTCAGTGTCACGTCAGGACATGCTAGGAAGATAAAGTTCCTAGATGAAATAAATGACTGCTTCTTGGAGCAGCTGGTTCATGAACTGACCAGAGGGGAAGTCATATTAGACCTAGTCCTTAGTGGAACACCAGATCTAGTGCAAGAGATAAAGGTGTTGGGGCCACTTGGCAATAGTGATCATAGCATGATCGCCTTTGATTTAATTAGTGGAGGAGGGATAGTAAGGAAATCCACAGTGCTACTTTTTAACTTTCGAAAGGGAGACTATGATAAAATGAGGAAAATAGTTAAGAAAAAGCTAAAAGGAGCAGTTGCAAAGGTTAAAGACTTACATCAAGCTTGGGTGTTGTTGAAAAATACTGTCTTGGAAGCCCAGGCCAGCTGTATTCCACGCTTTAAGAAAAGTGGAAGAAAGTCCAAAAAACTGCCAGCATGGTTTAAAGGTGAGGTCAGAGAGGCTGTTGTTGCCAAAAAAGCATCTTTCAGGAAATGGAAAAAAGAGCCAAACGGCAAAACCTGGAAACAGCACAGGCACTGGCAAGTCAAATGCAAGGCATTGATAAGGCAGGCAAAGGGAGAATTTGAGAAGAAGCTTGCTGCGAAGCAAAAATAAAGACTTTTTCAAGTACATTCATAGCAAAAAACCTGTGAGAGAGTCAGTTGGTCCACTAGATGATAGAGAGGTTAAAGGGGCACTAAGAGGCGACAAGGCGATAGCGGAGAGACTGAATGAATTCTTTGCTTCGGTCTTTACTGAGGAAGATATAGGGATGTTACTCTTGACTGAAGTGGCATTTAAAGGTGTGGAAGAATTGAAGGAAATATCGATACATCAGGAAGATGTATTACAACTATTAGATAAACTGAAGAGTAGCAAATCACCTGGGCTAGATGGTATACATCCAAGGGTGTTGAAGGAACTGAAATATGAGATTGCAGACCTGCTATTAGTAATCTGTGAACTATCATTAAAATCATCTCTAATACCTAAAGATTGGAGGATCGCCAATGTAACACCAATTTTAAAAAAGGGTTCCAGGGGTGATCCGGGAAACTACAGACCAGTGAGCCTGACGTCAGTACCTGGAAAAATGGTAGAAACCATCATAAAGAATAAAATTACTCAGCATGTAGATAGTCATGGCCTAATGGAAGACAGCCAACATGGCTTTAGACAAGAAAGATCTTGTCTTACTAATCTGTTATGTTTTTTTGAAGGTGTGAATAAACAGGTGGACAAAGGTGAGTCAGTTGATATAGTGTATCTGGACTTTCAGAAAGCCTTTGACAAGGTCCCTCATCAGAGACTTTTTGGCAAAACTAAAGCGTCATGGGATAGGAGGCAGTGTACTACTGTGGATCAGGAACTGGTTAAAAGATAGAAAGCAGAGGGTATGGCTAAATGGCCAATTTTCCCAGTGGAGAAAGGTGAATAGTGGTGTACCCCAGGGATCTGTGCTGGGTCCGCTGCTTTTTGACATATTCATAAACGACCTGGAAAGTGGAATGAGTGAGGTTATCAAATTTGCAGATGACACAAAAGTATTTAAAGTTATTAAAACCCAAGAGGATTGTGGAAAATTGCAAGAGGATCTTGATAAATTGGAAGACTGGGCATCAAAATGGCAGATGAAATTTAATGTGGATAAGTGCAAAGTTATACACCTAGGGAAGAACAACCCAAACTATGGTTACACGATGCAAGGTTCCACATTAGGAACCACCACCCAGGAAAAAGATTTAGGCATCATTGTGGATACCATGTTAAAACCCTCAGCCTAGTGGATATCATGACCGAAGATATCAATGCTTGACCCAGTACAAGCATTGTGGAACTTGTGTCTCTTGGGGATACTGCTAGGTACATATGACCTAGATTGGCCACTGTTGGAAACAGAATACTGGGCTTGATGGACCCTGGTCTGACCCAGTATGGCATATCTTATGTTCTTATGACTGTTCCTCAGACAGACCCTGTCTGTTGCATTATACGGCACCCACCTAAAAAGGGCTAGGCCATGGTCTGCTGTGGGTAGATGCCACTGCCCCCTCCGCCACCATGCTGACATGCCATTATGCCTGTGGTGCTGGTGGTGCGCAGTCCCAGGCCATCCTGTGTGCCGGTAGGCAGCTGCCTATGGTGTGGGTTCTCGGGTAGGGGTGCCTACATAGCTATGCACGCTCCCCCCCCCCCCCCCCGCACTGCCTCCCAATGTTATGTGCCCTTGGGGGTACCTGCTGGGTAATCTCCCCTGTGACACTGCGGGACACACACTCGTGCCCATGTTGGACCCTCGTCAGTTGCTGTCTTGCTTCTTTACAGTTTTGGCATTCCTATGTGGCACCTAAGCATCTGCCTAGCCCACACTGTTCCCCAGCTGGACCACAGCATGTGCCGCCTGCAGCCCCCTGTATCCCATTTACAGCATCAGTACAGTTGCCCTTTCCTATGTGCCCACTCTGCTGTTGCTGTACGTGTGCACGCCATAATAAACCTGCCCAATCTAAATGAAAGAAACCCTGATCAGCGCTATTTCAATGTGGGATCATTCACTTTGTAGGGGGACAGAGCATATAGACCCTTCCAAACATGATATCTTAATTTATACGCTTTGTCAGTAGTGCTGCTTTATGTTTATCATTAATATCACTATTGGCCAGCTTAGTTATTGGGATTTTAAATGTAGTTCTGGTCCTTTTATATGTTTATTTGCCTTTTTGGTCCCTGCACATGTATCACAACTATCACTTTTGTGGGTTTCCCTGCCTTTGCTGCACATTGCTAACTGAAATGGTTTCTCTTTCCTGCAAATGTGCCTTAACGCGAGGGTTTCACTGGCGTTAGTGTTCAGACCCAGATTCCACAGCGTTAGTGTGCCTGGAGCCTCTCCCCTCCCTCTCTCCGCCCATTGACCCCTTCTCTCTGCCCTCTGGGAAGCCTTACTCCACCCTTCAGACCCGGATTTCACAGCGTTAGTGTACCTTAATGTCGCCGCTGCGTTATCACGTGATAAGTGATGTTATCGCACGATAACACCACCTCTGCGACGTTAAGACGGTTTAGGGGTATGTTTACTAAAGGGCGCTATTTGCGCTGCTGTCACGTTATCGCACGATAAGGCACCTTATTGCGCGATAATGGCTCCCGGAGGGTGGAGGAAGGCTCCCCAGGGGTGGAGAGAGAGGGTCAATGGGAGGAGAGTGGGAGGGGAGAGGCTCCCGGCACACTAACGCTGTGGATTCCTGGGCTGAAAACTAACGCGAGAGAAACCCTCGCGTTAGAGCAGATTTAAAGGGAAGAGAAACCATTTCCCTCAGCAATGTACAGCAAAGCCAGGGAAACCTACAAAAGTGATAAGTGTGATACATGTGCACGGAACAAAAGGGCAAATAAACATTGAAAAGGACCTGAACAAACTGGAAAAAAAAAATAACCAAGCTGGGAAATAGTGATATTAATGGGAAACATCAAAAAACACTACAGGGAAAGCTCCACAAAAAAGGATATCAATTTTGGAAGGGGCTATGCTCTGTCCCCATACAAGGTGAATGATCCCACAGTGAAATAGCGCTGATCAGGGTTTTCCCTTTCTATTGGACAGGTTTCCTATGGCGTGCACATGTCCCGCAACAGCAGGGTGGGCATGTCGGAACAGGCAACTGGACAGATGCTGGAAAAGGGGATACAGAGGGCTGCAGGCGGCACATGCTGTGGCGCAGCTGGGCCACAATGCGGACTAGGGTGATGCCTAGGTGGCCCATAGGAATGCTGAAACAGTAGAGCCGCCAGACAGCTACTGATCAGGGCCCAACATGGGCACGAGTGTGTTTCCCACAGTGTCACAGGAGATAGTACCCAGCAGGTACCCCCAAGGGCACAGAACATTGGCAGGCGGTGCTGGGGGGAAGCGTGGACAGCCATGCAGGCACCCCTACCCCAGAACCCGCACCATAGGCAGCCACCTACCGGCACACTGGATGACCTGAGACTGCACACCACCAGCAGAAGGGCATGTCAGCATGGCGACAGAGGGGTACTGGTGGTGGAGGGGGCAGTGGCAGCTGCCCACAGCAGACCATGGCCTAGCCCTGTTTAGGTGGGTGCCATGCACTGCAACAGACAGGCCCTGTCTGACAAACAGTCATGGTATCCCCAGGGAATGAACTGTCCCTGTGGCAACAGTGTGGTGCAGTACTCACAGCCAGCATGTTCAGGCACAGAAGGTCACAGGTTTAAGTCCCAGCTGTGGCTCCCACCAACCCAGTCCCCATATGTTACCCAGTAATAAAGAGGGAACCTTTATTTCAGATAACATAAACATGCCTGAAATGCCTATATTTTACCCTACAGAGCACAGACACCATAGACATGTGCAATACCTAGAGCAGAGTTTCCCAAATGCAATCCTGGAGGAACAAACTCCATTCAGGTGTCATGCTGTCCCTAATAAAGATGCCTGTGCTGCATTTCTATGCGCCGCCCCCATGGTATGCAGATGTAGCCATGCATATTCATTAGGGACAGCATGAAAACCTGAACAGTGTTTGGTCCTCCAGGACTGGAGTTGGGAACCTCTGCCCTAGAGCAGCGGCCAACAGGGGTAGAAACACCCGCACCCACACGCGCCATTATCCAAAGCCTCCTGGAGAGGCAGGATGTTGGGCCCTGTGTGCAACACCATCTCCCAGTACTAGCACTTGCATACCATAGCACTACCACCCTAAACCTGGGAATACGGTACACATATATCAAAAGGTTGCTATGATTAATGGCAGATAGCAATCCCTAGGTTAAGCACAATCTGCTCATTGAGCTGTATGATAGCAACCTCTCTGATGTCTGTGGAGTGTGTTTCAGGTCTGGTGTCTGACAGTGTTTACCACCCTGGGGAGTGACCCCAACAGTATTGCATACCATAGCCATGCTTGCACTGTGCCCGGGACTGGTGCGGTGGCCAGGGCTGCCAAAAGCCTCTATAGTTGCACAATGCTGGCATAGGTGTGGGAGTGTGTGTCTGTCTACCCAGTGTGTGGTGGCTGCCAACACCTTCCTCAGCCCGCACTGCTTGCACTGTTGCCAGTGTCTGCCTGCCAATGTGTATAATGAGGAGCAAGGTACCATGGGTATATCCCTGGCAGGGTGGCTTGGCCAGGATGCATCTGCACAGGGCATAGAGCAATGGCTCGGACATTGTAGTGCCCGGCCACCACCTGCACAGACAGGGTGGCCACAGCATATCCTGCTGGGAGGTCACTCTCACCCTGACTGAGCAGTGACCACAGCATGGCTAGGTTCCCCCATAGTGCTATAGAGTATTTTTCTTGTGTGATATTTATGGGTTCTGTTATGGGGCCTGATTACTGACTTTTCTGCTTGGTGTGTATGCTGACTTCCCAGTTCTGGGTACATGCATTTCCTCCAGGATCATGCACTATGGACTAGCTAGCAGACTGTTTGCAGCTAATATGTGTCTGGCTGAAACACCTTGCAGGGTGCAGCGGCTGGAGACTTACTTCTGGAGAATGTCAGATAGTGGTGGGGGGCAGCTGAGCATTTCCAGGCCTACTGTTTGGCTGCTATTGCTTTATGGATGTGTACAGATCTGCATTGACTGCCCTGTAGGGTGTCTGTTCCCCAGCAGGACTGGAGTTGATGGTCCCCTCTACTGTTACCATTGCAAGGAGGTAGAATGTGGATCTGTTGGTGGGAGATCCTGTTTCCCACCCTGAGCCACAGAGAGTGGGTTGGGTGGTGGTATATAATCCGCCAATGGGTCCAAACACCCTCACCCTTTCACCTACATCATATGACCATGGCACCAACACATGATATGCACTATTCTGGGTGCATCATAGTCCATAAGAGCAAGACATGACTGAGAAATACAGATGGACACAGATGTATCCTAGGTGTGTCTGCATAAACGCCCTATCACACACACTAGCACTAATGGGTACCTGCAGCATGGCGTATTTCAGTCATGAACGGCGCTGTGGACCTGGTGCTGGGCGCCCCACCTCACCCTCAGGGTGAGTACAGTACCTACACAATGTGACGGTCTGTAGCTACTCTGTGCCAGTAACACACATAGTCAGTACCCCCTACCAGGCTGAGGTGCTGTGGGGGTGCACACGGTCAGTTCCCCCTACCAGGCCGAGGTGCTGTGGGGGTGCATACCCCATCTTGTGATCATCTGTAGACTGCTGATTTGCATGTGCAGTGCATTATGGGTACGGGTGGGTTAACCCTATCCTGGCAACCACAGCAGACAATTTGTGTGGTGACCTGCAGTCCTTCTGTAGCCAGCCAGGGACTTGCTAGTAGCTGTAGCCCACTGGTTACTTCACTGCTTGTAGAGCCAGAAGTCATGGGTTTGAACCCACAGTGGGGTTATTTGATAGGGCTGTCTGAGGCATTTTCTTTTTTAATTTAAATTAGTGCTGCCAGCAAAAACACCCTCACAGTGCTGTAGCCTTAAGGTGCCTCATAAGGCGCCCTCTAAAGCGCTCTATAAGGCACCCTATAAGGCGCCCTATAGGGAACATTATAAGGTGCCTTGGCGGACAGTGCACTTTATAATGTGCCCTCTGGAGTGCCTTATAGGGTGCCTTATGCGGCACCTTAGGTTACGGCACTGTGAGGTTGTGTTTGCTGGCAGCACTAATTTAAATTAAAAAAGAAAATGCCTCAGACAGCACTGATTTAAAGTAAAGGGTAATGTCTCCGACAGCCTTACTCATCAAGCCCCCTGGAGGATTGAACTCATGATCCCTGTTTCATCAGTCAATGTATTAACCACTGTGCTACACCTCTGTTGCTGTGTTTGTAAGTCAGCGCACCTAATTAAGGCTAACACGGATTAACATGTCACAGCTCCCTCTATCGCATGAAAGTACCTTATCGCATGATAACCCTAAATGCTAACTTAAGACCGGAACGCCCACTACTTTATATGGTATCCTGCACACTAATGCCGGCTGCATGTTAAGACTGCTTAGTTAACATACCCCTTAGTAAACATACCCCTTAATGCCCCTTTTACCCCTCTATCATCCAAAGGTACAGCTGACTATCACAGATTTTATTATGTGGTTTTGCTTCCACAGCAAGCTTTTTTTCAAATTCTCTCTTTGCCTGCCTTATCAATGTCTTGCATCTAACTTGCCAGTGCTTATGTTGTTTCCAATTTTTATCATTTGACTCTTTTTTCCATTTCCTAAAATATGCTTTTTTAGCTACAATAGTCTCTCTGACCTCGCCTTTAAACTGTGCTGGCAGTTTTTTGGCCTTCCTTTCGCTTTTCTTAAAGCATGGAATATATCTGGTTTGGGCTTTCAAGATAGTCTTTTTAAACAACGCCCATGCTTGATGTAAATCTTCAACCTTTGCAGGTGCTCCTCTTAGTTTTTTCTTAACTATTTTCCTAATTGTATCATAGTCTCTCTTTTAAAAAGTTAAAAGGTATTATTGTGGATTTCCTTGCAGTCCTTCCTCCATTTATTAAATCAAACGCAATCATGCTATGATCACTATTGCCAAGTGGCCCCAACAACCTTATCTCTTGCACCAGATCTTGTGTTCTACTAAGGTCCAAGATGGCTTCCCCTCTTATCGGTTCAAGAAGCAGTCATTTATTTCATCTAGAAACTTTATCTCCCTAGCATATCCTGCCGTGACACTGACCCAGTCAATACTGGTGTAATTGAAATCGCCCATTATTATTACATTATTATAAATATTGTTAGCTTCCCTGATCTAGTGATCTAGTGCAAGAGATAAGGTTGTTGGGGCCACTTGGCAATAGTGATCATAGCATGATCGCCTTTGATTTAATTAGTGGAGGAGGGATAGTAAGGAAATCCACAGTACTACCTTTTAACTTTCGAAAGGGAGACTATGATAAAATGAGGAAAACAGTTAAGAAAAAACTAAAAGAAGCAGTTGCAAAGGTTAAAAAGACATACATCAGGCTTGGCTGTTGTTGAAAAATACTATCTTGGAAGCCCAGACCAGCTGTATTCCACGCTTTAAGAAAAGTGGAAGGAAGTCCAAAAAACTGCCAGCATGGTTTAAAGGTGACATCAGAGAGGCTGTTGTTGCCAAAAAAGCATCTTTCAGGAAATGGAAAAAAGAGCCAAACGACGAAACCTGGAAACAGCACAAGCACTGGCAAGTCAAATGCAAGGCATTGATAAGGCAGGCAAAGGGAGAATTTGAGAAGAAGCTTGCTGCGGAAGCAAAAATGCAAAGTAAAGACCTTTTCAAGTAAATTCGTAGCAAAAAACCTGTGAGAGAGTCAGTTGGTCCATTAGATGATAAAGGGGTTAAAGGAGCACTAAGAGGCGACAAGGCGATAGCGGAGAGACTGAATGAATTCTTTGCTTCAGTCTTTACTGAGGAAGATGTAGGGATGCTACCCATGACTGAAGTGGTATTTAAAGGTGCGGAAGAATTGAAGGAAATATCGATACATCGGGAAGATGTATTACAACTATTAGATAAACTGAAGAGTAGCAAATCACCTGGGCCGGATGGTATACATCCAAGGGTGTTGAAAGAACTGAAATACGAGATTGCAGACCTGCTATTAGTAATCTGTGAACTATCATTAAAATCATCTTTAATACCTGAAGATTGGTGGATCGCCAATGTAACACCAATTTTTAAAAAGGGTTCCAGGGGTGATCCGGGAAACTACAGACCGGTGAGCCTGACATCAGTACTGGGAAAAATGGTAGAAACCATCATAAAGAATAAAATTACTCAGCATGTAGATAGTCATGACCTAATGGGAAAACTGGAAAAAACTCTGTACGTTTAACCAAAAAGTATACTAGTATCAATAATACACTGATGTATTCAAGTAAGAATTTTCAAACAAACTTAGAGCAGTCATTTCAGGCAACTAGTAGGTCTCAGACTTAACGGGCAAAACATACTCCAGTCAGTAACAACTGCTCGAGCATAACAACGACCTTTAGTACTTAGCTGCTCCGAAACAGGAAGAAAAGCATCCACTGACTCTTGAAACGCGATGAACTGCATAAACTCAAAAATGTTCAATCAACTCATAAATAAGAGAAGTGGTCAGCTTAACTTAGCTTTTAACATTTGCTTGAAAAAGTGCTTGGCCATCGCCTTATCCCCAACGCTCTCACTCGCGCTATCTTGCGTTTCACCTGAGCTGGTTTCTTCAGGGGGTGGCTTAAACACTACGGTAGAAAAATACAAAAATACATCAGATTTAAAATGTACATACTTTCATAGCTGGTATAAAGAAATTCATCCAATGCAGGAAGAAACTGTACCTCATGGTAGTTTGATTGTAGACCATTCAAGTGTTACCAACTGCTTCCAAACGCCGCGCATGCGAACTGCACAATTTATAGAGGAAGTCATTAACTCATTTTAAACAGCGGGGGCTCACACACAAACTTCCCATTCAACTCGCAGATTAAGACCATCAGGGACAACCGATCCCACCCGATGTATCCACCGTTGTTCCTGCCATAACAGAGTACTATCCCTTGTTTTGCCACGTTGCGATGAACTAACCATATCCAAGCAGAAACATTGTAGCTCTTGAAATGAATGATGTAACTGCAGGCAATGATCGACAATCGGAGCTTCACGACGCTGGCATTTCAACTTGCTCTTGTGCTCATTCTTACGGACTTTAAACATTCGAGTTGTTTTACCAATATATGCTAGCCCACAAGGGCATAAAATGCAATAAACAACAAATGTGGAAATACAGGAAGTGGAGTATTTAAGCTGATAGGTCTTGGCCCGATAATGAAAAATACATAATTCCTTTGTAATGCTACAGATATTACATTCACCACACTTCACGTGTCCAGCAGTAGTCTTTTCAGAGGTAGAAGAGGAAGGCATAGGACGCAGCACAGCCGGACTAAGCAATTCTTTAAAATTATTGCCACGCTGCCACACACATCGTACATTTTTCTCTTCTAGACCAGGAATACTATGCAGCACATTTGCATGACATTTAATGATGCGTTTCAATTGAGAACTAAAAGGGGAAAATTTCGTAATGAGGTTGACTGAAGAATCTTCTTCTGACCTTAAGAGTGACTTTTCTCGAGGACGTAAGAGCAGGTCTCGATTAGCATACAACGCTCTTTTGTATACCCGTTCAACGACAGCCTGAGGATAGCCCCGATCATAAAAATTTTGCTTCAAAACTTGAGATTGAGCTTTAAAAACCTGTACATTAGTGCAATTCCGACGAAAACGCACAAACTGTGACAATGGTAGACTATTCTTTAGTTGAACAGGGTGTGCACTAGTATAGTGAAGAAAAGTATTGCGATCAGTCGTCTTCCTATGCACAGAGGTAGACCAACCAATCTCAGCCTTTTGGACATCAACATCTAAGAATGTAATCCTCTCAGCATGATAGTGCAGAGTGAATTTAATATGTGTATCCCGATTATTTAACCATACAAAAAATTCTTGAAGATTCTCAGGGGTGCCTCGCCATAGCAGAAAGATGTCATCTATATATCTTCTCCACAAGCAGATATTCTGCTGAAACTGGGATACATCAATCCATTGTTGCTCAAAACGTCGCATATACAGGTTGGCTACCGAGGGGGCACAGGTAGCCCCCATAGCCACCCCCGCTGTTTGATGGTATATGGCACCTTCAAAAACAAAAAAGTTTTTAAACATCGCCATGGCAGAAAGTTCAGACAAAAAGGTAATCTGCTCCGCTGAAAGATCTCCTCTCATGGCAAGCATTTCCATTACAATAACATGGGCATCGGGTTGCGGAATGGCAGTGTAAAGAGATGTTACATCTAGCGTTGCCAGGAGTATTTCGGGAACAAAAGCCAATGGTGTGTACTCAGCCAAAATCTGTAAAAAATGCGTTGTATCTCTTATAAAAGAAGGGATAGATAACATCATAGGTCTCAAAAAAGAATCAAGAAAAACTGACAGAGGTTCAAGTAAAGAACCTCTAGTGGAGACAATTGGTCTCCCTGGAGGATTTTCAATATCCTTATGAATTTTTGGAAGAAGATACAATTTTGCCAGATTAGGAGCAGAGGGATTTAAAAATCGCCATTCTTTTCTTGTAATTAACTGAGCATCCAACGCTCGTGTAGTGAGCAAACTTAGAGCAGTCATTTCAGGCAACTAGTAGGTCTCAGACTTAACGGGCAAAACAATCAAACTACCATGAGGTACAGTTTCTTCCTGCATTGGATGAATTTCTTTATACCAGCTATGAAAGTATGTACATTTTAAATCTGATGTATTTTTGTATTTTTCTACCGTAGTGTTTAAGCCACCCCCTGAAGAAACCAGCTCAGGTGAAACGCAAGATAGCGCGAGTGAGAGCGTTGGGGATAAGGCGATGGCCAAGCACTTTTTCAAGCAAATGTTAAAAGCTAAGTTAAGCTGACCACTTCTCTTATTTATGAGTTGATTGAACATTTTTGAGTTTATGCAGTTCATCGCGTTTCAAGAGTCAGTGGATGCTTTTCTTCCTGTTTCGGAGCAGCTAAGTACTAAAGGTCGTTGATGCAATAAGGGCTATGCTCGAGCAGTTGTTACTGACTGGAGTATGTTTTGCCCGTTAAGTCTGAGACCTACTAGTTGCCTGAAATGACTGCTCTAAGTTTGTTTGAAAATTCTTACTTGAGACTTCCGGTGACGTCACCTACTGGAATGGCGGCGTAGCGGAGGAGCTCCGCCACCAACCCGCAATAATTAATGCATTTTTAGCCCCCACGGGCAACGGAGCAGCGGTCCGAGGAGCGGCGGTGTGAGCGGAGTGGGCCGGCAAGCCGCCGCGGCGGCGAAACAAGCGGGTGCGGGGGTGCAGCGAATCTGGCGGGAGCCGAGCGGGAGAGATAGCCTGACCATCAGGGGGCTTCTTGGCCGGTGGCTGCGCCGAGTAGGCCCTGCTGGGAGAGTGTCCACAGGGACAAAAGAGGCTGGCCGGTGAACAGAGGCAGTGAGCGTTCCAGCGGGAGGACACCGCGCCGCCGATCCTCACAGACCACGAGGCTGCAGAAGAGGGTGGCCAGCAGAAAGGTGCATCCGGAGGCAGAGGGGGCCGGGAAGGCCTAGCACGTGGCTGGGAGAAGTTGGAGGCAGGGACCTATGCCAAGTTGCAGCCCACAAGGAGCAGAGTGCAGAAGCAGCCAGCAGTGGTGAGTTTCACACCCCCCCCAACTGCACTAAAAAGGGGAGCAGAGGCAGAGAACTGCCAGACACGAGAATTGTACCCAGCAGAGGCTGTAGAGCAGTGAGTGGCCGCCCTACCTGATCCACTAGCCGGGGAGACCGGGGAGAAAGGGGCTAATCAGCCCAAAATGGAAAAAAATAAAAAAGAGACTCTGGCAAAAAAAAAGCTGGCCGAGTTCCGATCCCCATATGCAACTACCAAAGGAGGGAAGGAGGCGGAAAAAGCAGGGAAACCTGTGACAGAGACCCCACAGAGCCCGGAGGGGAGTGAAGGAGGAGAGGAGGGCCTGTCGGCAGCGGAACAGATTAAACAATGGCTCCTTGAGTTAAAGGAGGAATTGAAGATGGAGATGTATGGGGTTAAAAATGAAATCAAAGAAGTAATGCAGACCATGCGCCAAGATCTGCTGGAGCTGGGGGGACGTATGGAGGAGGTGGAGACCAAGTTGGAGAGTCAAGAGGAGACCCTGACGCAGGTCCAGAGCAGCTGGGAAGAGCTCCAGAGGGCGCAGGAGACCCTGAAAGCTAAAACAGAAGACCTGGAGGACCGTTCGCGCAGATGTAACCTCCAGGTGAGAGGGGTGCCGGAGGAACCACAATATAAGAACTGTGAGGAAGTAGTCCAGCGGATCTTCCGAGACCTACTAGTAGCAGCTGGCCCAGGAAGACCTGCAGAGGAGACCCGCCTCGAAATAGAAAGGGCGCACAGGGGTCTGGGGCCCATCCGGGACAATAGGCCAGGAGACATTGTGGTATGCCTGCACTCCTTTAAGAGTAAGGAACTCCTGCTGGGTGCTAGCCGCAAACTGAAAAATTTCCGCTGGGAGGGGCATACGGTGGAGCTGTACCAAGACCTGTCCCAAGGTACGCTACAAAGACGGAGGGAGATAAGAGAAGTTACCGCATATCTCAGACATGCCGACCTGCGATACAAGTGGCTCTTCCCCTTCGGTCTCTTTATTACAGTGAAAGGACGTTCGAGGACGGTGAGATCCAGTGTGGAGGCGTGGAGAGCGTTGCGGGAGCTCGGTGCCGAGCATCTACCGGAGCAGGCCGGGGGCTCCTCCACTTCGCCGAGAACGGAATCCAGGACCGGAGGAGCAGCACAGATGAAATGGCAGAGGGCAAGTGGACGGAGATTGGCAAGAACCACCAAGGACCCGCACCAGAGCCGGACCATAGAACAAGAGACTGGTTGAGCTGAAGCACCTCTCTAAAGGACTGGTATTTCTGAATAAGTTGGGCTGTGGGCGGTGGGGGGGGAAGGAGAGAGGGGTAGTGGGCCAAGGGGAGAGGGAGGGGGAGGAGGTGGGGACCAGGCTGAGAGGGAGAGAGCCCAGGGTGGGTGGAGAGAGAAGGGGGTGTAGAGGGGGGAGAGATGGAAGCGGGGGGGGGGGGGGGTTAGGCAGGGGAGTGGGGGGGGGCTGGGGGACGGTTGAGGTGGGTAGGTGGGGAGGGAGAGAAGGTCACCGAGTTGGAAGTCGCATCTCCGCAGAGGAGAGTTACGAGGGGGGGAGAGGGAGGAGGGGAGGGAGCAGCAAGGGGGGGAGAGGGAGGCAGGGAGGGAGCAGCGGGAGGGGGAGTGGGGGGTGGGGGGAGGAGGGGGTGGGTAGGGGGGGGGAAGAGGGGGTCAAAGTGGGAGGTGGGGGCGGAGGGACTTAGGGGGGCGAGGTAGGGACCTGGGGGAAGGAAAGGAGTTAAAAATTCTCACTTTAAATGTGAAAGGTCTAAATTCACCAATGAAAAGACAGAAATTATATAAGGAGTTAACAAGACATAAAGCGGACATAGTGCTGTTGCAGGAGACACATCTATTGAGACAACATGAGGCATTGGTGCAACCCCGGGGGTATAAGCACCGTATGTTCGCCTCTAATCTTAATGAGAAGAAGAAAGGCGGGGTGGGGGTGTTCATCAGAGAGACAGGCCCCATGGAGGTCCAGGTAGTGTCCCGGGACAGGGGGGGGAGGTATCTCCTGCTGAGGGTGAAGATAGGTGAGGAGTGGTTCTGCGTGGTAAATGTGTATGCCCCTACGGGCCCGCAAACTGAATTTTGGGACGCATTGAGTGAGCAAGTGGCGGCAATGGGGGATGGGGTCCTAATCTGTGGTGGGGATTTCAATGTGGCATGGGAGGTGGGGAGAGACACGACCGGGCGCAGGGAGGGGAGAGGTACGGATAGGAAACACTACCATAGTTTTGTGAGGGAGAACGGCCTGATAGATGTATGGCGGACCCTAAACCCGGGGCGGAGGCAATTTTCCTTTTACTCTGCAGCACATGGCACTTACTCCCGGTTGGATGCCATATGGGTAGGGAAGGAGATAACAGGACGGCTCCTAGGGGGTGAGATGGAAACCCATTACCTGGTCCGACCATGCCCCGGTGGTGGTACGGGTGCGGGTGGAAGGGGAAGATAGGGGCCGTCAGTTCTGGAAGTTGAATGAGGGGCTCCTTGAGGATGAGAGGGTGGTGCGGGAGATCGAAAGGCTCATCCCGGAGTACTTTGACCAAAATGGAGGTGGGGAAGTGAGGGATGGCACAGTCTGGGATGCCTTCAAGGCTGTAATTAGGGGGGTTCTCATTAAGTGGGGAGCCCGTCTAAAGCGAGAGAGGGCGGAGAGGGAGGACCGGTTACGCCGGCAATTGCGGGAGATGGAGGAAAGAGATGGTCAGGACAGAACTGGCCAGGTACGGGGAGAGGTGCTGGCACTACGGGCCCAGGTGAATGCTCTTGAAGCGGAAAAAGATACAATTCCGCCTACAGCTGTTAAAACAGAGGTTCTTTGAAGGGGGGAACAAAGCGGGGAAATTTCTCGCGAGACAACTGAAGAAGCGGAGGGAGTGGAATAGGATTACACAGATTAGGAGTACAGGGGGGGGTAGTGCGAGAGGCCCCGCGAATAAGGGAGGAATTTGTGGCCTTTTATAGTAACTTGTATGCAGCCCGAGCTGCAAGGTCGGGAGAGGACATTCGGGAATATGTGAGGGAAGCAGGGCTCCCGACTCTGACGGGAGATGAACAAGAGGGGCTCGACAGGGAAATACAAGCTGACGAAGTCAGCCAGGCCATCAGGGGATTAAAAAATGGCAAGGCCCCAGGGCTTGATGGTCTGACGGCAAAGTTTTATAAGCACTTTGGGAGCCTTTTGCTGAACCCGTTGACCAGGGTATTTAATGGACCGGGGCGGGGGGAGGCCCTGCCTGAATCAATGGGTTGGGCAGGTATTACGCTTATCCACAAAGAGGGGAAAGACCCGCAGGAGTGTGCGTCCTACCGTCCGATCTCGCTGCTGAACTTAGATGCGAAACTGCTGGCGAAAGTACTAGCGGTGCGCCTC
The DNA here is from genome assembly GCA_033557465.1 of Ichthyophis bannanicus. NCBI lineage: Eukaryota > Metazoa > Chordata > Amphibia > Gymnophiona > Ichthyophiidae > Ichthyophis > Ichthyophis bannanicus. The sequence continues at coordinate 1,225,661,044 of CM066033.1, forward strand.
AATGGAGTGTTAGGTAAATTGGTGCATGAGGACCAGGCTGGATTTGTACCAGGCCGGCAAGTGGCGGATCACATCCGCAAAGTGTTAAATGTGATGTGGTCGACACAGCGGCAGGGGGCGGGGGCCTTGTTGGTATCACTGGATGCAGAGAAGGCCTTTGATCAGGTGTCCTGGGATTTTCTGTACGCGGTGTTGGAGGCCCAGGGGTTTGGACCTGGGTTCACACAGTGGATAAGGGCTCTTTATGCTAGGCCGAAGGCATGTGTTCGCGTGAATGGGGGGTACTCTGGGTTCTTCCCCTTAGAAAGGGGGACGCGGCAGGGATGTCCATTGTCCCCCCTACTTTTTGTGCTATCCTTAGAGCCGTTGGCAGCTAAGTTGCGCAGCAGCCCCGATATCACGGGGGTTAGGGTGGGACGTCAGGAATGCAGAACGTCCCTCTTTGCAGACGATATACTCCTGACACTTACGAATCCCAGCGAATCTCTGAGGGCTGTGATGAGAGAGATTCAAGATTATGGTGAAAGGGCGGGCTTCCGGATTAATTGGGGGAAATCGGAGATTTTGAGTGTAGGGGGGGAGGGGGAGGAACAGCGTGACTGGCAGCAGAATTTCCCATTCAAATGGGCAAAGACATCGATCCGGTACCTCGGGGTTCACCTCGGTAGAACCTTGGAGGAGTTGTATGATTTAAATTACAAAAAATTGGTGGGGCAGGTAGAGGCGCGGTTACAAGGCTGGAGCAGGGGGTATTACTCGTGGTTTGGACGAATAGCGACGGTTAAGATGATGCTTCTCCCCCAGTTCCTCTTTCTGTTTCAAGCTTTGCCGGTCCCGATCCCCCCGAAAGTGCTGAGGAAGCTCCAACAACAGGTCGAGCGGTTTATCTGGGGGTTGAGGCGTCCACGGGTGGCGGCAAGGACGCTGCAAGTATCGGTACGGGAAGGAGGGATGGGGGTTCCCAATTTCCGACTATATTATGCGGCAGCACAATTGAGAGCAGTCTACGCGTGGTTGCGGGAACCCCAGAAGCAGTGGGTTCAGCTGGAAATGGCCGAATTCAGGCCGGGTGCACTTGAACGGATAGTATGGGAGGGGAAAGGAGAGAAGGGGAGGAATCCCATTGTGGGGCATACTTTGCAAGTGTGGCAGCAGTACAGGAAGCGGCTGGTGGGCGACAAACGATGGTCGGCCACCATGTCACTACAAGCATGCTGTGCGGAGAGCGGGGGACCGGGAGCCACAGTGCTCCGTAAATGGGCGGCGTTAGGATTGTCCCAGGTGTCCCAGATTGTGGTAGGAAGACACTGTAGAGGCTTTGAGGGGGTCCGGGACCTTTATCGTTTGGGGGAGGTAGATAGATTCGCGTATAGGCAGCTATGCTCGGTAGTGAGTACAAAGGGAAGGGAGCAAGGGGGATGGGGGGGAGGTGAATGGTTTGAGGGTGCCTGCCTGGGATCCCTGGGACGTCAGGGGATGCTCTCCAGGATTTATAGAGGGTTGACAGCGAGGGGGGAAGGCAAGTTGAAATACATGGAAGCGTGGGAGAAGGATTTAGGGGTAAGCTGGGGGGTGGAGGAGTGGGAGACAGTGGCACTAGGAATAGCACGATTCTCCATTGCCACGACACTGTGAGAGAATGGGTTTAAGGTGCTGAGTCGCTGGTATCTCACACCGGAGCGGTTGTGTAAAGCGGGGGTGTTGCAAACGGATGACTGCTGGCGAAAGTGTGGGGAGCGCGGCTCCTGGCTGCATATGTGGTGGACGTGCCCGGTAGTGAGAGAGTACTGGCACCGTATAGGGGAAAACATCAACAAAATGATGGGGGCGAACCTCGAGCTTGGCCCTGAGATGTGTCTCCTGCATAGACCAGATGGAAAATGGGAGGGGGATTGGAAAATTATTTGGTATTGTGTCACAGCGGCCCGCTGCGAAATTGCATGGTATTGGAATAGACCAGCTCTACCCTCCATGGCGAGCTATGCACGCAGGGTGTCGCATCTTTATGCCATGTATAAATTGACCGGGGAGCGGGGAGGGAGAGGGGAGCAAATGGAGAAGCGGTGGGCAGGGGTTTGGAGGTGGTTGAGGGAAGAGGGGTGGAAATAGAGAGGGGGTGGGGGGATGGCAGATAGGAGGAGAAATGATCAGTGAAAGCTGACTATTGAGAGGGCCGCATAGGCGGTACGCTGTTGGGCCCTCTCAGTTGGTCGCTACATAGCTTGAGCTAGAGCATTGGGGGAGGGGAGGAGGGGGGAGATTGGGTTGGGTGGGGGGGGGGTCAGGGATGGGATTCAGGTAATAGGGACTGTGTGTTAGTTGAAGGGTTGTCTCTTATGTTGTTGTTTGCTGAATCCTTGATGCCTTGGAGCTGTTGAGTACATGCTAATGTAACTGTTACAAAAGTTAATAAAAATTTAAATAAAAAAAAAAAAAAAGAAAATTCTTACTTGAATACATCAGTGTGTTATTGATACTAGTATACTTTTTGGTTAAACGTACAGAGATTTTTCCAGTTTTTGACAAATTTTTGCTCTGTGATAGCTCTGACCATTATTATTTTTGTGGAATACAATGACCTAATGGGAGACAGCCAACATGGCTTTAGACAAGGAAGATCTTGTCTTACTAATCTGTTATGTTTTTATGAAGGAGTGAATAATCAGGTGGACAAAGGTGAGTCGGTTGATATTGTGTATCTGGACTTTCAGAAAGCCTTTGACAAGATCCCTCATGAGAGACTTTTGGCAAAACTAAAGAGTCATGGGATAGGAGGCAGTGTACTATTGTGGATCAGGAACTGGTTAAAAGATAGAAAGCAGAGGGTATGGCTAAATGGCCAATTTTCCCAATGGAGAAAGGTGAATAGTGGTGTACCCCAGGGATCTGTGCTGGGTCCGCTGCTTTTTGACATATTCATAAATGACCTGGAAAGTGGAATAACGAGAGAGGTTATCAAATTTGCAGATGACACAAAACTATTTAAAGTTGTTAAAACCCAAGAGGATTGTGGAAAATTGCAAGAGGATCTTGATAAATTGGAAGACTGGGCATCAAAATGGCAGATGAAATTTAATGTGGACAAGTGCAAGGTTATGCACCTAGGGAAGAACAACCCAAACTATGGTTACATGATGCAAGGTTCCACATTAGGAACCACCACCCAGGAAAAAGATTTAGGCGTCATTGTGGATACCATGTTAAAACCCTCGGCCCAGTGTGCAGTGGCGGCCAAGAGAGCAAATAGAATGCTAGGTATGATAAGGAAAGGAATGGAAAATAAAACAAAAGATATTATAATGCCTCTATGTCGTTCCATGGTGAGACCGCACCTTGAATATTGTGTGCAATTCTGGTCGCCGTATCTTAAAAAGTATATAGCGATTTTAGAAAAGGTTCAGAGAAGAGCCACCAAAATGGTAAAGGGGATGGAAGGATACTCTTATGAAGAAAGGCTAAAAAGGTTAGGGCTCTTTAACCGGGAAAAGAGACGGCTGAGGGGAGATATGATAGAAGTCTATAAATTAATGAACGGAGTGGAACGGGTAAACGTAGATCAATTGTTTACCTTATCAGAATATAGAAAGACTAGGGGACATGCAATGAAGCTTGTCACACTGCCCCCCTAGTGGTGATGGCGTGGCATGACAGAAGGGCGTGGACAGGGAGGAGAAAAGTTTGTTTGTGGAGGAGGTTGGTTCTCTTGCAGGGCCCAGGCTTCTACAGGCCTGGTAGCCTTCTGTATAGCTAACACTCCCAAGAATTTACAGTCCGAGTATAGGGAAATTGTAAGGCTTTTATTTCCCTCTTTGCAAACAGGTTCTTTAGCCCAGAATACAACAACACATGAAAAGAAATATCCTTGCTTCAGGTTAAAGGAAAACACGTACTGAAAACACTGTTAACTTCACAGCACAGGTAAATGAAATACAGCATCCACTTTTATCCCCAAACCACAGCTATGCCTCTGCTAGGGCTCAATCCTTTCTGATAGGCAATAGTTAACGTCCATGGGAATGTCCAAGGGGTCCTCCTGGTATTCGACCTGCATGGGCTCACAGTCCAGAATGTTTGGAGGCTCTCCTTCAGGCTTTCTGCCTAGCGCTTGGATGATGCGCCAATAGTCAGCGTTACAAGGTAAGTCCTGGCTTTTTATATTTTTATACTGAGGACAGTCTCTCCTGCATGCAGTTCCTTCTCTAGTAGGCTTCCTGTTAACTGCAGGTCTGTACTTTGTTTCATGAAGGCCTCTGGAAGGACAGTAGGCTCTAGTGCCTGACTCTTTCTGTGTCACAGCATTCATAAAATCATCATTATAAAATTGGCATTTACCTTTTCTTCTAAGGCGGTCTCCGGGAGGTGAAGGCTGAGGCTTGGGCCTGCTGGGTCTTGGATTCTCAGGTGCCCAGGTAGGCCTCTGGTTCCTAGTTCTGCCTTCTGCTGGAGTCAGGTTATACTGGTGCCATGGTTCCTTTCTCCCACGGCTATGGAAGTGACCTTTCTCAATTCTTCTTTCACCCCTTTCACTGCCGTTCACTGTTGCTCCTTCTAACAGTTGGTGGCTCCTTTTAAAGTTAGGCCTGGGACTCTCTGTTATAGTCCACCTTCTTTCAGGGTTAGCTTCTTTATAAAACCTTTCCCTCCTGGAAAGTATATCTTTTCCTCCTTTGCAATGTTTAAAGTAGGTTTCTGTACCTGGCTTGGCTGGGTCTGCTAGGCCGGATCCCTTGGTCAGGACTCCTCTCCCTGGATCCTCCAGATATCTGTAAAAATCTGGAACTGGAACTTCCTGCAAGATTCCTTGACAGTCTCCTTGCCCCTCTCTTTCTCTCCAACCGAAGTCTGAATCAGAGTCTTTTTACCACTCTCCTTGCCTCTCTGACTTCCTCCAGTCATCTGAGCATTTAAGAGGAGTTCTTCCCTTTCTGCATTGGGTGTTGGCTGGAATTACATCATTGGCTCTAAGGCGTGGTTCTTCAGACCTCCAGAGGTCTCTCTGGCTCCCTCTATGTGGCTCCTCATGATGCTGCAGCTGGTCTTTACCTCTTTTTTCTGTGTTTAAAACCTTTCCTTCTGCCTGCAGCTGGTCTGCAGTGCCACAAGCTACAGGGTAAACTATTTAAGACTAATAAAAGAAAATATTTTTTCACTCAACGTGTAATCAAACTCTGGAATTTGTTACCAGAGGCTGTAGTAAAGGCTGTTAATGTAGCTGGGTTTAAAAAAGGTTTGGACAAGTTCCTGGAGGAAAGGTCCATAAACCATTATTAAGAAGGGACCCAGGATATCAATGCTTGAACCAATACAAGCATTGTGGAACCTGTGTCCCTTGGGGAAACTGCTAGGTACATATGACCTAGACTGGCCACTGTTGGAAACAGAATACTGGGCTTGATGGACCTTGGTCTGACCCAGTATGGCATATCTTATGTTCTTATGTTCTGATTTCTTTGAGCATTTCATCATCCATTTGTTCATTCTGGTCAGGCGGTCGATAGTACATCCCAACTGCCATCGCCTTCCCCTTTTTACATGGAATTTCAATCAATAGAGATTCTACAGTGTATTTGTTTCCTGCAAAACTTTAATCCTGTCTGACTCAAAGCCCTCTCTAATATAGAGTGCAACCCCTCCATCAATTTGATCTACTCTATCACTGTGATATAATTTGTACCCAGGTATCATAGTGTCCCACTGGTTGTCCTCTTACCGCCATGTCGCTGAGATACCAGTCATATCTAACTTCTCATTTAGTAATATATATTTTAACTCTCCCATCTTATTTTTTAGACTTCTAGCATTTGCATACAAGCATTTTAGAGGCTGTATTTTATTCATATTAATCTGGTTACTGGTAGGCAGGGGTAATATGGAATCTTTTAAGCTGTGTCTGTACCTAAGGGCATTTGGGTTACTTTTGTCTTTATTGGAACCTCTCTGTCGATATGCCCTAACTTCAATCTTTTGCTAGTATCCTTCAAGGATACATCCTTTTTGTCGCCCCGCCGCGGCGCCAGCCCCCCCTGGTGGCGGCGTAGTTTTTCCACCGAAGGGCTGGGCCCGGGGCCACTAAGATGTTTGTGATTGGGATTGGCCAGGTGCGAGGGTCAAGGGCCAATGCCTTGTGCCGGCCTCGTTGCCAACTCCCAAAGAGAATACAGTCTTGCACAAAAGTGGAGGGAAAAAGAAAAAGGCTTTATTTTCCCTTTTTGCACTAAGGGTTCAGAACATAGGATAAACACATTGGCAGACGTAGCAAAACAAGTCCTTACAGCAGCTTTTGTAAGCACAAGAAAAACAACCAGAAACTGTTAACTTCACAGCATAAAAGCTACCAAAACAATATTGCTTCATTCACTCCAGAGAGCTCTGGAGTGACTCTATATCACTCACGGCACAGTATGCACATTCCATAGGGCTATCAAGATCTTCATGTACGGATTCCACCTGCATGGCCTCCTCTGACTGTTCTGAAGAGTCAAGATAGGTGTCCTTTATGTGGGTTTGGCTTACTGCTTCCCAGGACTTAGCAGTTTGTTTGGGCCTACGGTTCTGTGTGGTGGAATACCATGATGGCATCTCTTCCTCTAGAGGTTTAAAAACATTTTCTTTATAATGCTTTCCTCTAAAAGTTCTGTCCTTGCTCAAACTGTCTTTTAACTTTGGCTTTGGCTTGTGCTTTAGGTAAGGAGACTCTCCCTCCCAAGGTTCTTCTCTTAACTTGGCTTTAGGAAAACAGTAGCAAAGATTAAAAGCTTTACCTCTGGATTTTCTTTTGGTTCTCTGGGGCGATACAGGAGGCCTACCTTGGCTGCTGCCTTCCGTATCAGTGCTCTCAGGTATTCTCCTTCGGCTCTCCCAGTCTTTCCTCCTCAGGCCTTTGAGGCCTGCCCTCCTGTGGGTTTCAGGGCCCGGTCTGGTTTGGCTTTGGCTTTCTCGGCCTAGCCTTTGGCTTACAGGACTGGTTCTCCTATCCCAGCCTGTCTTTTTACTCAGGTTTGCTTTTGGACTAGATCCCACTCTTGCTCTGGTACCTTCATAGCATGTCCTCAATCTCTCTCTGGAACAGGCTCCCGCTTGTTCTCTCCCAGCTGAGGAAGATAATCCTTCCACTGCTTCCCCAGTAGTGGATCTCCAGGCAGATGAGATTCTAGCAGCTGAGCTTTTTGCAGGTAAGCTCCCAGCATATGAGCTTCCTCTTGACTCTTGCTTGCCTCCCCTTAAATGTGAGCTTTTGGAACCTAAGTCCTGCCCACAGAGGCGTGGTTCTGTGGTCTCTGTCCTGACTCTCCTGCTCCCTCTAGGTGGATCCTCTGGATATTGCAGGCAACTTCTTTTTCTTTCAGAATCCAGAACTGTTTTTCTCTCCAAAGGAGGGTCCGCTGCATCACATTTTGAATCATGTGCTCTTGGGCGACTGTGGGTTTTCCCCTATGATGTAGTTTAAAAGCCTCTATCTCCTTTTTAAAGGTTAATGCCAGTAGCTGGGGTCCATCCCCATTAAGTTGGAGCCTATTCCTTTGGAAAAGCCCCTTCTTTCCCCAGAATATTACCCAGTTCCTAACAAATCCAAAAACCTCATCCTTGTACTATTGTCTCATCTATGAATTGAGACTCCAGAGCTCTGCCTGCCTTTTGGGTCCTGTGCGTGGAACAGGAAGCATTTCAGAGAATGTTACTCTGGAAGTTCTAGATTTCAACTTCCTACCTGAAGGCTTAAATTTGGCCTCCAGATCCTCCCTACCACATTTTCCTATGTCATTGGTACCAAGATGTACCAAGACAGCAAACTCTTCTCCAGCACTATTTAAGATCTTATTTAGGTGGCATGTATGTTCCGCTACCTTTGCACCAGGAAGGCATGTTACCAGGCGATTCTCACATCCACCAGACACCCAGCTATCTACATACCTAATGACTGAATCACCAACTATAACAACTGTCCTAACCTTTCCCTCATGAGCACAGGGCATTAGAGAAATCTGCTTAGTGCAAGAGGGTTTTATGTGCCGTGGAGGACAGGTCGTACCTACAGGATCGCTTCCTGCCACACCAAGGTGATGCTTTCCTATCACATGACCTTTCTCCTCCATGGCAACAGGGATGCTGTCAGACTGGATTTGGGACTTCAATACTATGTCCCTCTAAGTCTCGATTTTGTACCTCGCTGTCTTCCTTATGTCCTCCATGTCTGCTACTCTAGCCTTCAGAGATTGGACATTCCCTGAGAGCAAAGAGCTCCTTGCATCTAGTGCACACATAAGACCCCTTACCAACTGGGAGAAAATCATACATGTGACACTCAATGCAAATGACTGGAAAGCCCCCATCTCACTGCTGGACTGCTGTCTGCATCTTAATTTTAAGATTGCATTTATAAATTTAAGTTGTTTACTTACATAGATTTGCTGGAGATAATTATACTAACAAAAATATATCTAATACATTTAATGGACTTTGTTCACCTCAAGATTAATTAATCTCATGTCCTTAATGTATGCTTGAAGAGGATAAACAGCTCACCTGAGAATGAATATGGGCACCTCCTTCCCTTTAACGGGTTTAAGAGCCTATAAAGCTACAATTATCCTAGGCATTGGTGGGAGTGGGGAGCCAACAGGTGAGAGAGACTGCCAGCTTCCTGACATGTAAGGTGTTGGTGAACATCTGGTACCATGGAGACCTCTGGGGAGGAGACCACATCTTCAATTTAGGTGGAGCTGTCAAAAATGACTCCCTGCATCAGAGGAGATGTTCTGTGGGTTCAATGGCTGGAGCAATGAGATTGAGTTATTCCTTTGATTCATCACTCGACAGCTGGAATATGAAGTACTTCTGATACTACTACTGCCACTACGACCTTGGCCTATGTAGACCTTGGTAAGACCTTGGCCTATGTAGACTTGAACTTTGTGTGGAATACATTACAGGCAATTCAGAAGTCTTTATCAGAGTAGTTTAAGGTTCTGTCCCTATAGTTTGCATAGTTACTATAGGACTCTCAGCAAGAAAAGTCAGATACGTTACAAATGAAACAACAATATTTGATACTTCAGGAAAGAGTCCATAAACTGGAAAATACCAAAATAAGTTTAATTTGGGACACTCTTGCTGCACATAGGAAGATAGAATTTCTGGAAAATAGATCCTGCAATAGAAATTTGCGACTTATTAATTTTCTACGTATGACTGCTGTAACACCATATGATATTTTTAAAAGATGTCTTCTTGAGGTTTAGAAGGTGACTGAATCTGCATTTTTCGCTGTTACCAAAGTTTTTGATTTACCTCAGAGGAAAATGGATTTGGCTTTGGATGTTGCACAGCCAATTATGTTCTTTGATACCCTGAACCTAATGGCTTTCCTTGAATGGTCAGTGCAAGTTGTTCCCGCAACCTTACTAGTATAATTTGCTTTGGACTCTGATACAGACTGGATGCTGAAGATGTTTTTAAGCATAAAGACTTTCTATTCCTGGGCTTTATAGGCAGGATTTTTACAGAATTGGCTCAGGAGACACAGAAGAGAAGAAGACAATTTCTTCTGCTGAGACCTGGGGTCATACAGAAAGGAGGAATAGTAAAATGGCTAGCGTAGCAAGCTAGAATCAGGCCAACCAGGGTTCAAATCTCACTATGACTCCCTGTGATCTCAGGCAAGCCACATAATCCTACATTGCCTCAGGTAAGAACTTAGATTATAAACCCTCTGAGGACAGGAAAAATACTTGCAGTACCCAATGCAACTCATGAACTCCTGAGAAAAGGCATGAGCTAACTCCATTATACAACTAGGGTAATATTTTTGTTGTGACGTCTTTGCAGGCAGGAAAACATGTTTTCTTCAAACCCTCTTAGTAGTCTAGTTTTTTGGCTTAGATGGTTACCATTACTTCCTCACCCCTTATTAAAGCAGATTGAAGACATACAATTTGTATAGCATAAGGCTTATGCACCTGCTGTGTTCTTGATAGTTTTATTTGTAATTATTTCCTTTGTTTTCCATCATTTTCCTTATTGAGAACTACTGAGACATTTCATTTTTCCTGTCTATTTTCCTTTTTTTCCCTGTTATAGCTTATTTCCTGTCTGCTTTTCCTGAGGCATGTTAATTAGTGCTGTAACTAATGGAAAATGCATAAAGATAAAATAAAAAAAAGAAAAGGCATTAGAGTTCTCTTCTAAACATCAGAAAATGTCACAACTCACTCTCTATTCACTGCACGTTTCTTCTGTACTTGGTGGTCTACGTGTGGGATAATTAATGGTGACCTGATAATGTATGACAGCTGAAGTGATAATGATATTTAATTAACATATTAATTTCCAATTTAGTCATAAAGATTAGTTTAGTGAGCAAAATCTAATAAAAATGTTATTGTGTGTTTCCTGTTAAATCGCTATCACAGGTTTATAAACAGATGTCCTAATTAGAGTTTCTCAGTGGGTATGCAACCAAAGTTAAAACTGGATCTTTTTCTTAGATTATGGTTTCATTTATTGCAAACACTTTTGGAGTTCAGCCTATTTATTCTCTTAAATTGTCTGGAGTCCAAGATTTCTTTTAAAGTTACACGTCTGAATGCAGAATGAAGAATTCAGTACCTTGAGCCTGAAAACATCATAGGACCTTGTAAATGGAAAGAAAATGCAATTAACATTACCTATATACTTCAAGGGGATTTTGATTTGTATCTATGACACATGCCCTCAACATGTAAGTCCTTTGTTGTCTTGTCAACCACTTTGATGGAAGGATAAGGTGGTATACAAAAATAAATAAATAAATAAATCTATAAAGGAGTGTATTCTGTTAATAGTATGATGTTATAACGATTGCTAGCATCTTGTCATATTATTAAGCTTGTGTCCAACCATGGACCCACAGGACTGGATTTATCAAAGGATTCTCCCAAAGAACAGAATGAAAGTCTTTGTCAAATCAGACAGTGTTAAAACAAAAATGCTAAACTCGTTGTCACCAGAATGTGCTAAGTTATCAAACATGAGCCATTGTATGCAAACTGAGTTTATGTATATTCATTATGAACATCCTGAAAGTAAGACCCTTTGGGGTTGCCCTTGGAACCTAAAATTTGATAACCATACAGAAATTAGAGTTAAAAATTGAATCCATGTTATTGTACTTGCTTTGCCTGTCAAAGTAACATAGGGGTATGTTTACTAAACTGTGGCAATGTCACCGGCGTTAAATGCAGCATTAAGGTACCTGAAGCCATAAAAGGCAATGGGCAGTTAGGAGGCGTTCCGTCAAAAAGGGAGCAATGGCTGTTTGGCATAAGAAAAAAAGAACAAGAAGAAATCAAACCCATGACCCTTGGCTTGGGAGGTATCAGAAAAGAGGAGTTGACTCTGTAAACTTAACTTGAAAGTATACCGGTATCGTCGAAAACTGGTGTGTTCATACAAACCACAAACAAACAAGTTAGAGAGTTTAAATTATAGCAAAGCTAAATTGAGACACCTGCAAACAGAAGCAACAATAGGTCTCAGACTTCCCGGGCAAAACAGAAACCAGTCAGATTTGCGTTGGCACTGGCTCAGCACCGTTTTTCAAGTACTGCTTGCAAAGTTAAGTTCTGTTAAACCACTCTTTCGATGCACCATGGCTGAGTTTTTTAGCTGGAATCGTTAACTATTTTGGAGTGAAAGAGTTGGTTGATGCCCGCCCCAGAGCAACTATTTATCAAAGGTCGTTGATGCTATAAGGGCTATGCCGTGTCAGAAAAATCTGACTGGTTTCTGTTTTGCCCGGGAAGTCTGAGACCTATTGTTGCTTCTGTGTGCAGGCGTCTCAATTTAGCTTTGCTATAATTTAAACTCTCTAACTTGTTTGTGGTTTGTATGAACACACCAGTTTTTGACGATACCGGTATACTTTCAAGTTAAGTTTACAGAGTCAACTCCTCTTTTTTGACAAGTTTTAGCTCTGTGATTAGTTTGACCATTACTCTATTTGGGAGGTATCAGTACTAATCAATAGACTACACCTCCACAGCTCTTTGATCTGCTATCCGCTGGGTACAGAAGGATGATGTGTTGGGACAGCAGCTTAAAGGGGCTTCCCCATGGCTGATGTGCAGTCCTATATTAATCGGAGACCTATTCTTCCTCTCAGATTCTGTTTCTGTTTTGTGCTCGGGAATTTTCTACCATATGCATGTTGATGTTAGGATGGAATGATCGTTTCTTATCTCCGGATATAGAAAGACAACAGGTCACCGCATGACATGTCTGCTGTGGTTATCAAGATAGGGTTAACCCACCAGTACCCATGATGCAATACAGATGCAGATTAGCAGTCTATAACAGGTCACCAGATGGGGTATGCCTCTCGGCTGTAATTGTACCGGAGGGCGGAGAGAAGGCAGAGAGAGAGGGTCAATGGGTGAGGAGTGAGTGGGGAGAGGCCCCTGCTGCACTAATGCTGTCACAGTAACACTGGAACAGTACCATGAGTGAAAACTTGTCGGTAAATGCACATTTGTAGAAGAGAGAAACCATTTTGTGTCAACAATGTATAGCACAGGCAGAGAGCCCAAAAACAGTGATAGTAGTGCTACATGTGCAGTAACAGCATAAAGGGCACTATGGTGATGCTGCAAAGGGGGCTGCAGGTGGGACATGTAGGGGGGGGCAGATGGGGTACAGGGCAGACCAGACAGCCACCTAGGTGGCACAGAGGAACACAGAAAATGGAAAACAGCAAGACAGCGGCTGACCAAGGTCAAACTTGCCCAGTAGTCCTTGCTCCAGTGTCCAACCCAGGGGAGATGTACCCTGCAGGTACCCCAAACATCACACAGGAAACACAATGCCTGTAATGGGGCAAGCAGTGGACATCTGGGAACCATGCTAATAGGGGTCCACGTACTCACCCCAGGATACATCCCACACTGTCCGAACACCCAGCTATACGAACACCCGTCACACCAGCCCCTGGGAAGAACAGTGCAGGGAGCAACCATGCGTTGCCTGACACATGTATACACCCAGCAGTCCAAAGTAACCGCCTTGATTACAGGAGAAGATGGTATATAAATCCTTTTAAATAAATAAAATAAATAAAGTGGATATACTGTACCCGCATTGCATACCCTAGCCTGTCCACAGTCTGCTGGCAGAACACAATCTATCTACCAGGCCCACCCTAGCCAATAGTTGCTAGATCACCGACCTGCCACCCCTAACCATCTCCCCCCCCCCCCCCATGTGGAAGGGCCATAATAGTGGCAGGCAGTGATGGGGGGGACGTGTGGATGTCCATGTATCCCCCCCCACCCCTGACCCTAGGCACCCGCCTACCTGCACAGTGGATGGCCTGGGACTGCACACCACCAGCACCAACAGCATATGGGCACATCAGCATGGTGGGGAAAGGGCATTGGTGGTGGAGGGGGCCATGACATCTGCCCACAGCGGACCAAAGCCGTGCCCTGTACAAGTGCATGGTGTGCAGTGCAGCAAAGGTCTGTCGGATGAACAGCAAAGGTAGCCCCAGGGACTACTATACTTCTGTGGCAACAGTGTGGTGCAGTACACACAGACAGTGTGTCTTGGAATAGAAGGTCACAGGTTCAGGTCCCAGCTGTGGCTCATACAGACCATGTCCCTACATTTTACCCTACATTGCAGATACACCATTGTCATGTGCACTCCCCAAAGCATCCGCCAACAGAAGCACAAACACCCACACCCCAGGCTCCACTATTCAAAGCCCCATGGATTGTCAGGTTGTTGGGCCTGGCATGGAGCAACAGTTTCCAGCAAAGCAGCACTACTAGCACCTGCATACCTTAGCAATGCCTGCACTGTGCCCAGGACCAGTGTGACGGGCAGGGCTGCCAACCACCCCTATCTTTGCACAATGCCAACATAGGAGTGGGAGTGTGCGTATGTCTATCCATTGTTTTGTGGCTGCCTACTCCTCACTGGGCCCACAATGCTCATACTGATTCCAGCATTAGCCTGCCAATGTGCATAATGAGGAGCAAGGTATTGTGGGTATGGCGTGGACAGGGAGGACTGGGCATCTGCACACGGTGTGGGGCAATGGCTGGGAGATTGTAGTGTCCGACCACCACCTGCATGGACAGGGTGGCCAAGCATGTCATGTTGGGAGGTCACTCTCACTCTGAGCAGTGACCATGGCATGTCTAGGTTCCCACATAGTGGTATACAATGCTTCTCTTAAGTGATGTCTGTGTGGTCTCTGTGCTGGGGCTCAATCACTGAGATATCTGTTTGGTGTTTCTGTGTATATCCTAGGTCTGGGTGCACAGAGTTCCCCTGGGAAGATGCACTGTGGACTGGCTAGTGTACTGTCTGCATTTCACATGTGTATTTCTGGAATGCCTTGCAGGGTGGAGATTGAGTATGCCCTCTGCTGGTGGATGTCAGTTCATGGTGGGGGGGCAGCTGAGCCCTTCCAGGCCAGTACCCTTGTGACAAGTACAGATCTACATTAACAAACCTGGTTGCTGGTCCCACAGCCCATCATCATGTGCCTCCTTTGTAAAGATGTGGAGTGTGAGTCTGTTGGAGGCCAGACCCTGTCCAACCACCCTGGCCAAGTGAAGGTGGTCTGGTAGGTGGTGCTGCATAATCTGCATGTGGATCCATATTCCCCCTTGCCCCTGCCCCAAGCAACCTTGACAACCACACTGGATAGGCACCAGTCTGTGTGCATCATGGTCTACAAGGGCCAGATATGACTGGGGAATGCAGGTGGACCCAGGAATATCCTAGGTATGTCTGCAAGAAATAACTGACACACAGCAATGCCTATCTCATTCATCCTGATACTGCGGACCTGGTGCTGGGCACACCACCTCACCCTCAGGGTGCACACAGAACCCACACAATGGCATGGTCTGTAGCTACTCTGTGCCAGTAACACACACAGTCAGTACCCCCCCCCCCCATTTATTTTTATTTATTTACATTCTCTTATATACCATGCTATTCTGCATCAGTGTGGTTTATATTGAACAAACTGAAATTACATTGAACAGGGGCATTATAACTTGGAGATAACTATTTTACAGGGAACATGGGCTATGGAGGGTTAAGTGGCTTGCCCAAGACCACAAGGAGCACCTGTGGGACTAGAAACCCCAGTCCTTCCAGCCCAAGGTTGCTGTCCTCTAGTGGGATTTGAACACCCGACCTTCCAGCCTGAAGTACCTTGCCCCAACCACTAGGCCACTCCTCCACTCTACTACAGTGCAGTGCTGTAGAGGTGTGGTGACCTGCAGTCTTTCTATATCCGGAGATAAGAAACGATCACTCCATCCTAACATCAACATGCATATGGTAGAAAATACTGGAGCACAAAACAGAAACAGAATCTGAGAGGAAGAATAGGTCTCAGATTAATATAGGACTGCACATCAGCCATGGGAAAGCCCCTCTAAGCTGCTGTCCCAACACATCATCCTTCTGTACCCAGCCATTGCAGCTCAGAGAGCTATGGAGGTGTAGCCTTCTGGTTAGTGCTGATACCTCCCAAGCCAAGGGTCATGGGTTTGATTCCCTTATGTTCTTTTTTTTTACCAAACAGCCATGATGATGCCCATTGACCCCTTCTCTCTGCCCTCTCTCCACCCTTTGCGGGACTTACCACCACCGGGGACGTTAACGCGCGCTAAGGTTGCATCAGGTGACATCAATGCGCGTTAACATCACTTAACGCATGATAACTTAGCTGCTGCCACGTTATCGCCATTTAGTAAACATACCCCATGCAGTAGTCACCCAGCTTGGTGTAAAGATATTTGCCATAGAGTATGCATTTGATTCAAGCTGCTGGCATTCTATGGTATCCATAGGATATGCTGGAGGCTACTATGGCAACTGTCAATCAGTACCAATGGGGTCACTGACATGGCAGCTGGTTACCATGGAAACAAAGGGCCAATCTGTGACTGCCGCCACATGCTTAAAACAGCAGGAAATGTAGTTTTTTACAGAACTACAGAGTAGGCCAGCAATATCATGGGTCCATAGGCTAGCTTGTAAATGCTATGATGGTTCATTTACCTTAAATTCAGCTGTTGTGTGTGCAGAGCCTACTGCTGCTGCCTGATGACCCACAGTCACCTGGATCCAAAGAGGACAGGACATACTGAATGAAAAGAATCTCCAGTATATTAGCGGAGAAGCAGAATGTGTCTTTTGAGTATTGCTAGAGAGAAAATAGCACCAAAGAAAGAGAAATTAGTATTTCTTAGTGAGAAGTAAACCAAGGAGCGTGTTTACTAAAGTGTGCTACAGGGTAGCACAGCGTTCAGCAGGTACTAAGTGTGCTTAGTATGATAAAAAGTACCATGTGCTAAAAATCCTATGCTACTGGAGTGGCGTGGGGTGAGGCAGAGACTGGGCAATTCTGGGGCGGAGCATGCACATTGCAGGTAGAATGGGCATTTTTGGCATCTGCTCACCAGTGATGTTGCAGCTCGGTGGGTGGCGTTGTGCACCTGTGCTGATCCTGCCACATGGAACTAGAGGATGGCACAAAACCCATGCTAGCAACATGAGGACATGCCTCTATTTTCTAGCATGTTGAAAGTCACTCCCGCATTCACTTTCAAAGCTCAATCTTAGTAAACAGGCCCCTCGTAGAATTATAAAATGGAAAGGCCAAGAATATGAATGGCTATGGGAAATATTTTGTAGGAATAAAGATAAAAGCATATACAAGAAACATTTGAAAGAATATAATCTGAAAATTAAAGAATGGGGAACAGTTTTTTCATCAAAAGCTGGATCAACAAAAGGTTTTCTGAAGCCTTTGAGATGATTAAAATGTCAGCTAATTCTGCCTGGTTGTTATTACCACGGTCCAGGACTTAATGCTGTGAAATTTGCCAAATTCTTTGAAACAGGTGTTGCTAAAATTCATTTGAAACTTGACAGGAAATACACTAATATGATAAATGCATCCTCACATGGTTCTTAGGCCATGTGTAGTATAGGTGTGGGAGCCACCACCCACTGTCATGTCCGGCGCTTCTGGGTGCCAACATCTGGGCAGCCTGGTGATACTTCCACCACAGCTCCAGCATGTGCTAGGTGATCCCGCAGGGGCAGGGTGTGGCATGGTGGGGTATGTGCCTGGGACACAACATGATCCCGGTGCCTCAGACATCCTGTCCACCCACCAGCTTCCCAGCCTCTATCCTACATGAGGCTGCAGCGCCATGGCGCCATGTTGCCATGTTGCCATGGTGCCATGGCTACATGCAAGGGTGGTGCTTCATGGCAGACCCCAGCCACCTGCTGTCCATGCGCCCTGCCCCCACCCAGGTCTTCAGGGATGACGCCCCTGTACACCTCCACCTGCCCATCCTGACCCTGGCCATCCACCATCTACCATACAGGGTGGCAGAGTCCACCTTCATGATGGGATACATCCACCTTGCAGGTCACAGACCCAGATGCATAGGACTGCTCTTGGAGTCTTCCCTGTATGTATATGGTTCTTGCAGCACACCCATCGCACACCTGCCCTACCCACGAGCCACACATACCCACATGCAGCCTGTGCTCCCCACACATGCAGCTCCAGCTGCAGGGGGCACCGTCTCACCTTTGCTGGCTGCACACATTGCGAGTCTGGCCAACATGTTTGCTTGGCTTGACCCACTATTCTCTGAACAGGGCAGGCCACTTGGCCCCCACATCAGCTACCCAGGAGTGGTGTCTGCATGTGGCCATCTCCCAAGTGGGTGGTGGTGGGGTGGACAGGCCATACCTGCAGGGCAGCATGGAACAGACACAACCGCCCATCCAAGGATATCAGTGGGACCATGGTGCCTGACATTGGGGGGTGGGCCTGCTATCCATATGACCTTTCACTGCCCCATGATGCGGTGTTCTTTCTTTGGGGCAGCAGGTATGGTACAGTGGCACCATTGGCCTACATCTCCCATTCCCATCAGCTGTGGGTGGCCTATGTCACCTGCCTCCTACTCATGACCCCCTGCAGTGTACCCTTTGGTTCCTCCCCTTTCCTGCAGCCCACTCTCCTTGCAGCACTGCCATGGCCCCTGTTGGGTGCTATTCACCTGTCACCTCACAGATCACTGTCTACATCTACACAGGGTGGCCTCACTGTCACCCTGGGGGACACTATCACACTATGTTGGCATAGCTCTAGCAAACATTGTACATCAGGCACACATGGCACCTTCCTGTGTGCGGTCACTGGATTCTGGATTCCACAGAGGTTCGTCTAAAGGTCAGGATATCACCTCAGTAATGTCTTGCACCGTTGCCAACAGATACGACCATTGTAAGGGCAGAGGCCCTGCCGTGGATGTGCATTATACCTGTCGGTCACATCTAGGTGTTACCGCATGCAGGTATGTAGACATCCTACACGTGTCTGTATGTTTACACATAAATGTACACACAAACATGGCCCGTATTCTGTGCCCCAGTATGTCTACACTGCTACATGTCTGCCCATCATAGGATATACATCACATATGCAGTCACTCCCCTGTGGCTTAGACATCTTCTCAGCCTGCTGTGCTAGTTTGAATGTGTTCCTGGGCTGCTACATTTGTGTTTGGGGGCTTCCTTGTGCATCTGTGCATTTGCAAATGGCCCTCAGGGTCTTAACATGGAAACACAACATCAGCGATGGCAAACTGACCCTCCTCATAGAGGCAATTCTTGGTGACTTTGCTGCCCTGATAGTAACATAGTAAATGATGGCAGATAAAGACCAGTATGGTCCATCTAGTCTGCCCAGTACGATGCCAAGAGTAGGCACACCTGCCGCTCTGTGCAGAGACCCCCCTCCCCATGTCTTTGTCCAGGGGTGATCCCGCTACTCCATGTAGGATACCCCTATATGTTAAGGAATTAAATGGTTCAGATTATTTTGATATTTTCTTGTTGCTGTAAAGGGATCCACTGTGTCTGTCCCATGCCCTTTTGAACTCCATCACTGTATTTGCCCCCACCACCTCTATCGGGAGCGCATTCCAAGCATCCACCACCCTTTTATTTATTTATTTATTTATTTATTTACATTTTCTTATATACTGCACTATTTTCCATCAGTGCGGTTTACATGGAAGATTTTACATACACATTTCAAATGACTTGATTTGTGTTTACAATTAACAGGAATAGGAACTTGGAAAGAAACAGGGGTAACTATTTACATCTGTACAATGTGAATTGATTGGACATTTGCGTAGCTTTGCCTAGCTGGATGGTGAGTGATCAGTGGTGCTGTCATCCGGGTAATGTAAGAGGAAGAGGTAATGTTTCACGGCTTTTCTAAACTGGGTTAGATTGGTGATATCACGGATACTGTGTGGAAGGGTGTTCCAGCATTTAGGTGCGGCGAGCTTAAAAGCCCTGTTCATTGTGCTTTGGCAACACTTGGTTGTTTCTTTTGGGACTACTAGTTTATTGGCGGCATGAGATCTTCTAGATCTATTAGGGGGGGTTATCAGTATGAGATCGGATAAGGAAGATGGGGCGAGTCCATTTATGATCTTGAAGGTCATTAGTATGGTCTTGAATGTGATCCTGTTTTTTATAGGGAGCCAGTGTAATTGTTTCAGGATGGGTGTCATCATGGCAGCACCCTGGAGAACTCTTGCTGCTGAGTTCATTGCTAGCTGTAATGGAAGCAAAGTGGATTGTGGTAGACCATGGAGTATTGCGTTGGCATAGTCGATATGTGGTAAGACCAGAGCTTGATACACTGTCCGGAAGTCATCTGGTTCAAGTAGGGAGCGTAGGTGTTTGAGGGATTGGATTTTATGGTATACGGCTCTTGCTAAATTGCTTATATGGGTCTTCATGTCTAGTCGCTGGTGAAGTGTGACTCCCAGGTATCTGATGGAGGGTTTGGTCAGAGGTTCTGCATCTTGGACCTTCAAGTAAGGAGGAGTGATGAAATTTGGGTTCCTTGTGATGAAAAGGACTTCGGTTTTCTTATGTTGTATCCGAAGATTTTGCGTTTGGAGCCAGCTGGATACTGTGTCGAAACAGTCTGTCGGTGGGGAAAGGTCAGGGTTCTCAGTAGTGAATGGCATATATAGGAGAACATCGTCAGCGTACAACAGACAGCTCACCTTGAAGGACCGGATGATCTCGCAGATAGGTTGCATATATATATTAAACATGAGTGCAGAGAGAGATGATCCTTGTGGGACCCCTTGACTCTGGTGGAAAGGTTCTGATGTTGTTTCTCCTGATCTTATGTGTTGCCATCTATCGGAGAGATACGACTTGCACCATTTAAGTGCAGAGTCACATATCCCCTTCTCCTGGAGGCGGTGTAGGAGGAGATCATGGCAGATTGAGTCGAACGCGGCTGAGATGTCTAAGAAGATGAGCACATATCCCTGGCGTATGTTATCAATTCCTGTTATTATGGTACTGAAGAGGATGGTGAGGGGAGTCTCCACGCCGTGGGCAGCTCTAAAACCATGCTGACAAGAATCAAGTGGGGCAGAAGCATCAATATGTTCTTGGATTTGTGTTTGAACTTCTTTTTCGATGATTTTCACCAAGAGTGGGATGCTTGATATTGGCCTATATGAGTCTGGCTTCTTAGAGTCAAGCTTACTGTTCTTTAGTAGTGGCCTGATAGAGGTACATTTGAGGGATTGGGGAAAGGTCCCATTTGTGAAGACTATACGCCCAGTTCGTAACAGAATTATTGAGCACAAGAGTTGTATCAGAAGAGGGGCAGTACAAAAACCTCTTGTAACACACTGGCAGGAAGCTAACCACAGATTGTCAGATTTAAAATACTGTGTGATTAAAAAGGTCAAGTTAAATTGGCGAGGAGGCAATATAGACAACACTCTCTTGCGCTTAAAACAATGCTACATTTACAACTTAAATAGTTTGCATCCAGAGGGTCTCAACATGGAGTGAGACCTTTCAGTATTCCTTTGAGATGGGTAATTAGACCAATGGGTCATACTGTGTCCCCTTTTTATGAAATGGCATACTACCTTCATTTTTATTCGAGAGGTTGGGTTAGATAGTTGGTCTTGGCAATGAGCTTTTATATATGGAGCTTTGGTGTGCTCCCTTTGGTACCGGTATGGCAGTAGGGTTGGTTCATCACATTTCTACTTTCTGCTTTTTAGCAATTTATATGTGGCCGGTTTTTACTCCATGTTTATCACAGTGAAAGGGACGTTTCCTTGATTTTGTTTTTTACACATCCTTTTCATAATCATTTTTCCTTTTGACAAGGTGGTTTACAATTGGGGTGCCTTTTGGTTTATTTTTATTTTCACATATACCTCCAGTGGTTTTATTCATTGATACACATGTCGAAAAATTTGCATACCCCTGATTACGTCATTTTCCCGGTTTGCGGTTTTAGAGGCCTCTGTGCGCACGCACCGGCGTTTTAAATGATCTGAAACGTATGAGGTTACACCGGTTCACAATAGCAGTGGCGAGATTTGATCGCACAAAAGAAATTTGTGTAACAGCTAGTGCAGTTAGTGGAGGAGTAGCCTAGTGGTTAAAACACTGGCTTGGTAACCAAGCAACCAGGGTTCAATTTCCACTAGCACTCCTTGTGGCCTTGGGCAAGTCACTTAACCCTCCATTGCCTTGGATTAAAGGCCTGACAATCTACTTCCAGTGACACTGCCAAGAAAACCCAGGAGCTTCTGGGTCGCCAGGGGTCAGGACTGACTCGAAGGCACACATTGCATTAGTGCAGTTCAGTAAGTTTTCCTTTTTTATCTACATCCTTACATGGTGCTCTTGTCCGGTTTATATGGTGACATAATGGCATACTTGGTCCGTTTTTTCACGTTAATTCTGGGTTTCCTTGCAAAGATACTAAGGAGTATGTTTACTAAACTGCGTTAGTGCGATTCGCGTTAGGAGCCGCGGTAGAGACAGAAACCCCAAATAAGGACATGGGCGGTACATCGTTGCCGAGAACGCGCGTTACAAGGCGCCATAAATGGCAGGTAACCATGGCACCAACACAGGATATGCACTATTCTGGGTGCATCATCGCCCATATGGACTAGACATGACCGAGACATACAGCAGGACACAGATGTATCCTAGGTGTGTCTAACGGAACTACCTATCACACACCGCTGGGGATCTGCAGCATGGCGTATTCCAGCCATGAAATGTGCTGTGGACCTGGTGATGGGTGCCCCACCTCAACCTCAGGGTGGGCACAGTACCCGCACAATGTGACTGTCTGTGGCTACTCTGTGGCAGTGCCACACACAGTCTGTTCCCCCTACCAGGCCGAGGTGCTGTGGGGGTGCATACCCAATCTTGTGTCCATCTCTCGACTGCTGATTTGCATGTGCAGTGCATCATGGGTACGGGTGGGTTAACCCTATCCTGGTAACCACAGCAGACAGTTTGTGTGGTTATGTGCAGTCCTTCTGCAGCCAGCCAGGGCTTTGTTCACAGCCTTATAAGGTGTCCTATAGGGGACATTATAGGGTGCCTTGGCGGACAGTACACTTTATACTGTGCCCTATGGAGTGCGTTATGGGGTGCCTTATGCGGCACCTTAGGTTATGCCACCGTGAGGGTGTGTTTGCTGGCAGCACTAATTAAAATACATGTCAAATGCCTCAACAATCTCTACTTAAATGTAAGGGGTGCTGTCTCAGCCAGCCTTATACATTAGGCCCACTGGGGAATCAAATCCATGACCCCTGTACCATCAGTCAGTGTTGTAACCATTGTGCTACAGCTCTGTTGCTGTCCTTGTATTCCTGCGCTCCTTCTTAAGATTAACTCGCGGTAACGTGCCCTGTAGCGCTCGTTCATTTATGGCGCCTGGTAACGCGCGTTATCGGTAACGACGTACCACCCATGTCCTTATTTGGGATTTCTGTCTCTACCGCGGCTCCTAACGCGAATCGCACTAACGCAGTTTAGTAAACATACCCCTTAGGGTATTGGCTGTGGCTGATCTTCTGGCTCTGTTTGTGGGAGTGGGGAATGCTCCAGGGATTTAAATTAATTTCTGGAAATATATTTGTCATGAAGATCCTTAAGATTGGAAGTTGATATTCAAGTAAAATATTCTTCTAGGGAGCAGTGTAGATTAGTAAGTGTTAGTAGGAGAACTTTAACTAGAAGCACCCCAATTGAGTGGAAAAGATTACCAAAAGACCTGCACCAAGAGAGAAATTATGAGGCCTTTAGAAAATGGCTAAGAACTTGGTTATTTGACTAATGAAAGTTGCTACAATGTACTGTTGTTATGGTAACTAGCAGTTTGCTGTATTAAATAATATATGAAACTACAGTTCTGGTCAACATTATTGGCATCCTTGCAGTTCAACCTCTTATTTATTTCACATTCTTAGATACCGCCTTATCTGGCAATCAAGGTGGTTTACAATGAACAGAACTTGAACATTACATCTAACAGAGTTAACTATATACAATAACAGTAGTAAACTATTTACATTTAAACTGGTATAAAAGTCATAGGAGATTTAAGACACTGATATATTCCATAAATGTTAAATAATGTCCAATATCACCTAAAAAAAAAAAGTGGCCATTGAAACGGTTTTGGACTATATATGCACACTATTTGACACATAAAAGACTCAAATAAAACAAGATCAATTAGAAAGGAAATAGTAAGATATAGAATAATGAGCGGAGTGGAACAGGTAAACGTAGATCGATTGTTTATGTTATCAGAATATAGAAAGACTAGGGGACATGCAATGAAGCTACAGAGTAAACTATTTAAGACTAATAAAACAAAATATTTTTTCACTCAACGTGTAATCAAACTCTGGAATTTGTTACCGGAGGATGTTTTAAAGGCTCTTAGTGTAGCTGGGTTTACAAAAGGTTTGGACAAGTTCCTGGAGGAAAGGTCCATAAACCATTATTAAGAAGGGACCCAGGATATCAATGCTTGACCCAGTACAAGCATTGCGGAACCTGTGTCTTTTGGGGAAACTGCTAGGTACGTATGACCTATTGGCCACTGTTGGAAACAGGATACTGGGCTTGATGGACCTTGGTCTGACCCAGTATGACATATCTTATGTTCTTATAACAAATAGGACATTGACAAGACATTTATTTATTTAATTTATTTAGCTACATTTATATCCCGCTTTTCACCGGGTCAAAGAGGGATATAAATGTTATTACCTAAAAACCTGACCATTCACAGAGTGAAAAGATATAGACATCCATATAAAAACATCTCACTTCACCCTCCACAGAGACATTCAATGGAACATGTTTAATAAGGAGAAAAGGATCTCAGACCACTAGAGCGCCGGGCATAGGCATAAATTATCTTAGCCCTTGACCCATAGCTCAATTGCATCAATGATCCAGAAAAACTCCTTATGTAGATATTAATGTATCTATTCTCTTCTTCAGATGTCAATTTAATTAAATTTACTTGTAAAATTTCATTGCAAATCCACAGGATCCTCCTACCCCACATAGCACACTATGGGGTATGTTTACTAAACAGCGCTAATGTCGCAGCAGCGATGTTATCACTTGCAAGGAGTAACAAAGAAAAATTTAAAAATCCTTCAAATGGCCCAGAATGTTACGGCACGAGTAATATTCAAAGCAAAACTTACCGATCACATAACCCCGATACTATATACACTTCACTGGTTACCCATATCAAGTAGGATCCAATATAAAATTATATTGACCACATTCAAATTAATTTATAAAATTGCCCCATCATACCTATCCTCATTGATTCATAACCCACCTGATAACAGAACCAGAAGAAGAACGAATCTCAACACCATCCTCGTGCCTGACTCAATAAGGAAGACTAAACATACAACAAGCATCAGCGCCTTCTCATACACAGCACCAACCTTGTGGAATAATCTCCCGACACAGATTAGAGAAATAAAAGACCTACAAATGTTTAAAAGAGAATTAAAAACTCACCTCTTCACACTACATTATTCTAATACAGATTGTCATACTAATACGACTTCCTATCCTCCATAATTCAATCTGTATTTTCATTACTTCTACTAAATTTACACCTACCCGCATACCTACCTGAACTGATATCTACAACCTGTAAATATGTAAACTATATTTTAACCTGTAAATAGTTTTATCTGTTATAAGCTATACAAAGTTGCTTAAAGCTGTATATAGTTTGTTGATAGTTACCTACTGTTTCTTTGTATTTCACATTTGTTCTCTGTATTTCGACTTATGTTCAATGTAAACCGCCACTGATCTTAGGAAGTGGCGGTATATAAAAATGTTGCAAATAAATAAATAAATAAATAAATAAGTGATGTTATCGCACGATAACTGTGCGAGAACGTCACGTATCGCATGATAACGTCTCTGCCAGCGTTAAGGCGCACAGAGGGTGGAGTAAGGCTCCCCAGAGGGCGGAGTAAGGCTCCCCAGGGGCGGCGATAAGGGGTCAATGGGAGGAGAGTGGGCGGGGAGAGGCTCCATGCACACAAACACCATGAAATGAAGGTCTGAAAATTAGCGCCAGTGAAAACCTTGCGCTACAGGCACATTTGCAGGAGAGGGAAAACATTTCAGTCAGCAATGTACAGCAAAGCCAGGGAGATCAAGAAAAGTGATAGTAGTGATACATGTGCACCAGCAGCATAGTGCCCAATTACGAAAGGGCATGACAGTGAGGCTGCAAATGGGGTACAGGGGGCTAAAGGCAGGACATGCAGTGGGGCAGCTGGGGCACAGGGTGGACTAGGCAGATGCCTAGGTGGCACATAGGAACTCCGAAACTGCAAATCAGCAAGCCAGCAACTGACCAAGGTCAAACATGCCGAGTGTGTGTCCCACAGTATCACAGGGTAAATCACCCAGCAGGTACCCCAAAGGGCCCATAACAGTGACAGGCAGTGCCAGGGGGAAGCACAGATGTCTATGTAGGCACCCCTACCCCAGATCCCAAACCATAGGCAGCCGCTTACCGGCACACTGGATGGACTGGGACTGCACACCACCAACACCACCGGAATAAGGGCATGTCAGCATGGTGGTGGAGGGGCGCTGGTGGTGGAGGGGGCAGTGACATCTGCCCACAACACACCAAGGCCAAGCCCTGTTCAGGTACGTGGCATGCAGTGCAACAGACAAGGGCTGTCTGATGAACAGTAATGGTATCCCCAGGGAATGACCTGCCTCTGTGGCAACAGTTTGGTGCAGTACACACAGCCAGTGTGTTCAGGGGCAGAAGATCACAGGTTCAAGCCCCAGTTGGGGCTCCTGCAGACCATGTCCCTATGTTTTACCGTAGAGAGCAAATACACCATAACCATGTGCGCTCCCTAGAGCAGAGGTTCCCAGCTGCAGTCCTGGAGGGCCAAACACCCCTCATGATCTCATGCTGTCCCTAATAAATATGCACGGGATGCATTGGTATGCAGTGCCCCCATTGTATGCAAATGTATCTCATGCATATCCATTAGGAACAGCCTGAAAACATGAATTGTGCTTGGCCCAACAGGACCATATTTGGGAACCTCTGCCCTAGAACATCGGCCAACAGGGGCACGAACACCCACACCCACAGGCTCCACTATCCAAAGCCTCATGGAGAGTCAGGCTGTTGGGCCCTGCGTGGAGCAGCAGCTACCAATACTAGCACCTGCATACCTTACCAATGCCTGTACTGTGCCCAAGACTGGTGTGGCGGCCAGGGCTGCCAACCACCTCTATATTTGCACAATGCTGAAATAGGTGTGTGAGTGTGTGTATGTCTACCCAGTGTTTTGTGGCTGCCTACACCTTACTGAGCCCCTAATGCTTGCACTATCTCCAGTGTTAGCCTGCCAATGTGCATAATGAGGAGCAAGGTATTGTAGGAATGGGCCGGACATAGCGGTCAGGGCAGGATGCATCTGCACAGGGCATAGGGCAATGGCTGGGACATTGTAGTGCCCGACCACCACCTGCACGGACAGGGTGGCCATAGCATGTCATGTTGGGAGGTCACTCTCACCCTGACTGAGCAGTGACCATGGAATGGTTAGTTTCCCCATAGTGCTATACACTATTTCTCTCAAGTGATATCTTTGAGTTCCCTTTTCTGGGGCCCAATCACTGACATACTTGCTTGGTGTGTGTGCTCACATCCCATTTTTGGGTTCATACAGTTCCTCCAGGAGCATGCACTATGTACTAGCTATCAGCCTGTCTACAATTAGCATGTGTATGGCTGAACACCTTGCAGGGTGCAGCGGGTAGAGACTGAATGTGCCCTCTGCTGGTGAATGTCAGATAGTGGTGCGGGGCAGCTGAGCTTTTCCAGGCCTGTCTGCCAGTGCCCTATGTGATGCATAGAGCTCTGTGTTGACTGCCCTGTAGCATGCCTATTCCCTAGCAGGGCTGGGGTTGATGCTCCTCTCTACTGCCACCAATTCAGAGATGTAGAATATGGATCTGTTGGTGGGAGATCCTGTCCCCCACCCTGACCCACAGAGGGCAGGTTGGGTGGTGCTACCTAATCTGCTTTTGGGTCTAAACACCACCCTTCTCTCATAACATGTGACCATGGCAACCACACAGGATATGCACTATTCTGGGTGCATCATAGTCCATAAGGGCCAGGTGTGTCTGCAAAGACTACCTATCACACACTGGCACTGATGGGGACCTGCAGCACAACCTATCTTAGCCTTGCTAGGTGCTGTGGACCTGGTGCTGGATGCCCCACCTCACCCTCAGGATGAGCACAGGAACCACACAATGTCACGGTCTGTAACTAGTCTGTGCCAGTAACACACATGGTCAGATCCCCCTACCAGGCCAGGGTGCTATAGAGGCGCATACCCCATCTTGTGATCAGATGTAGGCTGCTGATCTGCATGTGCAGTGCATCATGGGTACGGGTGGGTATACCCTATCCTGATAACCACAGCAGACAGTTTGTGTGGTGACCTGCAGTCTTTCTGTAGCCAGCCAGCAAGGTGTTAGATGCTCTAGAGATGTAGCCCACTGGTTACTTCAGTGACTGCAGAGGCAGTGGTCATGGGTTCAATCCTGCAGTGGTGTTATTTAATATGGCTGTCTGAGGCTTTTCCTTTTAATTTACATCAGTGCTGCTAGCAAAAACACCCTCACAGTGCCGTAACCTAAGGTGCCTCATAAGGCGCCCTATAGAGCGCATTATAAGGTGCCTTGGCGGACAGGGCACTTTATAATGTGCCCTATGGGGCGCCTTATAGGACGCCTTATGCAGCACCTTAGGTTACAGCACTGTTAGGGGTTTTTTGCTGGCAACACTGATTTAAATTAAAAGGAAATGCCTCAACAGCCTTCTTACATAACACCACTGCAGGATTGAACCCATGATCTCTGCTTCCACAGTCAGTGCAGTAACCAATGGACTACATCTTTATAGTTTCTAACACTGTGCTGGCATGAACTTAGGGTTAACATGCGTTAATGTGCCACGGTGCCCACTATCGCACGATACAGATTCTTGCAACCGTGTCACCGGAACGCCTCCTACCTTATATGGCATTTTTCACATTAACACTGCAACTAGTGCCGGTAACATTAAGACGGTTCAGTAAACATACCCCTATATTTCTTACAATATCAGTTCTATAACTTCAGTCCTGCCAAAATCCGTACAGATAAAGCACAACATAAAACCGGGATGGAACCAGGCTGCTGGCATTAACCTTTAAAAAGGAGATAGAGCAGCTTTTAAACTAGATAATAGGGGAAAGCCAACAGTCGCCCAAGAGTGCATGGTTCATAAGAATGTATCCTTGAAGGATACTACCAAAAGCAGAGAGGTTCCAAAAAAGAGTAAAGTAGCCCAAATGCCCTCGAGTATGGAGCAGACAGAGCTTAAAGATCCCAAACTACCCATGTCTACCAATAGGCAGATAAATATGAATAAAATACAGTCTCTAAAATGCTTGTATGCAAATGCTAGAAGTCTGAAAAATAAGATGGGAGAGTTAGAATATATAGCACTAAATGAGAGGTTACATATGATTGGAATATCAGAGACATGGTGGAAGGAGGACAACCAGTGGGACACTGTGATACTTGGGTACAAACTATATCGTAATGATAGAGCTGATCAAATTGGTGGAGGGGCTGCGCTCTATGTTAGAGAGGGCATTGAGTCAGAAAGGATTAAAGTTTTGCAGGAAACAAAATTTGCTGTAGAATCTCTATGGATTGAAATTCCATGTAAAAAGGGGAAGGCAATGGCAGTGGGGGTGTACCATCGACCGCCTGGCCAGAATGAACAAATGGATGATGAAATGCTCAAGGAAATCAAGGAAGCTAACAAAAGTTACAGCGCCGTAATAATAATGGGTGATTTCAATTACCCCGGTATCGACTGGGTCAGGGTCACAGCAGGACATGCTAGGGAGATAAAGTTCCTAGATGAAATAAATGACTGCTTCTTGGAGCAGCTGGTTCATGAACCAACCAGAGGGGAAGCCATATTAGACCTAGTCCTTAGTGAAACGCCAGATCTAGTGCAAGAGATAAGGGTGTTGGGGCCACTTGGCAATAGTGATCATAGCATGATCGCATTTGATTTAATAAGTGGAGGAGGGATAGTAAGGGAATCCACAGTACTACCTTTTAACTTTTGAAAGGGAGACTATGATAAAATGAGGAAAATAGTTAAGAAAAAACTAAAAGGAGCAGTTGCAAAGGTTAAAGACTTACATCAAGCTTGGGTGTTGTTGAAAAATACTATCTTGGAAGCTCAGACCAGCTGTATTCCACGCTTTAATAAAAGTGGAAGGAAGTCCAAAAAACTGCCAGCATGGTTTAAAGGTGAGGTCAGAGAGGCTGTTGTTGCCAAAAAAGCATCTTTCAGGAAATGGAAAAAAGAGCCAAACGACGAAACCTGGAAACAGCACAAGCACTGGCAAGTCAAATGCAAGGCATTGATAAGGCAGGCAAAGGGAGAATTTGAGAAGAAGCTTGCTGCGGAAGCAAAAACGCAAAATAAAGACTTTTTCAAGTACATTCATAGCAAAAAACCTGTGAGAGAGTCAGTTGGTCCATTAGATGGTAGAGGGGATAAAGGGGCACTAAGAGGCGACAAGGTGATAGCGGAGAGACTGAATGAATTCTTTGCTTCAGTCTTTACTGAGGAAGATGTAGGAATGTTACCCATGACTGAAGTGGTATTTAAAGGTGCAGAAAAATTGAAGGAAATATTGATACATCGGGAATATGTATTACAACTATTAGATAAACTGAAGTGTAGCAAATCACCTGGGCCGGATGGTATACATCGAGCGGTGTTGAAAGAACTGAAATATGAGATTGCATACCTGCTATTAGTAATCTGTGAATTTTCATTAAAATTATCTGTAATACCTGAAGATTGGAGGATTGCCAATATAACCCCAATTTTTAAAAAGGGTTACGGGAAACTACAGACCGGTGAGCCTGACGTCAGTACCAGGAAAAATGGTAGAAACCATCATAAAGAACATGTACATAGTTGAATTATGGTGCTGGCGGCGAATACTGTGTATACCATGGACTGCCCGAAGAACAAACCAATCGGTACTAGAGGAGATCAAAGCTAAGCTTTCTTTAGAAGCTCAGATGACAAGACTTCGACTTTCATACTTTGCACACATCATGCGAAGAGAGAGATCATTAGAGAATGACATCATGCTTGGCAAAATAGAAGGTCAACGCAAAAGAAGAAGGCCTGCAATGAGATGGATCGATACAATAACAGCAGCTACGGGTACCAGTCTGTCAACAATGAGCCGCCTGACTGAAGACCGAACACAATTTAGGATAGCTATCTAGAGGGTCGCCATGAGTCGACTCCAACTTGACGGCACTTAACAACAACAGATAGTCATGGCCTAATGGGAGACAGCCAACATGGCTTTAGACAAGGAAGATCTTGTCTTACTAATCTGTTATGTTTTTTTGAAGGTGTGAATAAACAGGTGAACAAAGGTGAGTCAGTTGATATAGTGTATCTGGACTTTCAGAAAGCCTTTGACAAGATCCCTCATCAGAGACTTTTGGCAAAACTAAAGAGTCATGGGATAGGAGGCAGTGTACTATTGCAGATCAGGAACTGGTTAAAAGATAGAAAGCAGAGGGTAGGGCTACATGGCCAATTTTCCCGATGGAGAAAGTTGAATAGTGGTGTACCCCAGGGATCTGTGCTGGGTCCGCTGCTTTTTGACATATTCATAAATGACCTTGAAAAGGGAGTAAAGAGTGAGGTTATCAAATTTGCAGATGACACAAGAGGATTGTGGAAAATTGATAAATTGGAAGACTGGGCATCAAAATGGCAGATGAAATTTAATGTGGACAATTGCAAAGTTATGCACCTAGGGAAGAACAACCCAAACTATGGTTACACGATGCAAGGTTCCACATTAGGAACCACCACCTAGGAAAAAGATTTAGGAGTCATTGTGGATAGCATGTTAAAACCCTCGGCTCAGTGTGCAGCGTCGGCCAAGAGAGCAAATAGAATGCTAGGTATCATAAGGAAAGGAATGGAAAATAAAACAAAAGCTATTATAATGCCTCTATATCGTTCCATGGTGAGACCGCACCTTGAATATTGTGTGCAATTCTGGTCGCCGTATCTTAAAAAGGATATAGCGATTTTAGAAAAGGTTCAGAGAAGAGCCACCAAAATGGTAAAGGGGATGGAAGGATACTCCTATGAAGAAAGGCTAAAAAGGTTAGGGCCCTTTAACCTGGAAAAGAGACGGCTGAGGGGAGATATGATAGAAGTCTATAAATTAATGAACGGAGTGGAATGGGTTAACGTAGATCGATTGTTTACGTTATCAGAATATAGAAAGACTAGGGGACATGCAATGAAGCTACAGGGTGAACTATTTAAGACTAATAAAAGAAACTATTTTTTCACTCAACGTGTAATCATACTCTGGAATTTGTTAACGGAGGATGTAGTAAAGGCTGTTAGTGTAGCTGGGTTTAAAAAAGGTTTGGACAAGTTCCTGGAGGAAAGGTCCATAAACCATTATTAAGAAGGGACCCAGGATATCAATGCTTGACCCAGTACAAGCATTGTGGAACTGTGTCTTTTGGGGAAATTGCTAGGTACGTATGACCTAGATTGGCCACTGTTGGAAACAGGATACTGGGCTTGATGGACCTTGGTCTGACCCAGTATGGCATATGTTATGTTCTTATGTTCTTATGTTCTAATCTATGTTAGCAGTCAAAAAGCAAACTTATCTGCTGCTCTCCATCATCTTTGCTCACTTGTTTTCCCCAATGCTAACCCAGATGCCGTCACTAGCATTTCGCGCCAGCTTCTTCAGGGGGTTGGGAAGGGTTTTCTGAAAAACATAAAGGTAAAAGGAGTTTATATAAAAGAATCCAGATCTTAGGTTAATTTTTTCTGATAAAAAGGGGAACCCAAACAGTACTTAGCTGATGCTGCATGTTGCTAGGAGATTTTACTTAAAAAGGGAAGTATTTTTTTATTTTACAGAAAGGAAACCTTATTGTATAGTGTAATTAATGAATAATGGTTTATGGCCTTCAGGAAAATAAAAAAATAAATAGTATTTTGGGCTTATTTTCAGACAGAACCCATAATACCGTATTTGTGGTCACATAAGAAAGTTTGAATTGACTGCTGCTATCAATATTTACTCATTTTATTTACACATGTTTTGACCAATCTGGCTCTCTTATCCACTTTAGCATTTATTTGCTGAGCACAAGACAGAAAATACAAATTTAGTTAAGTGCCACCTCTGCCTGGTGTTTCATCCCTACCCCTCCCCTTTTTGGAATAAAATTTATTATAGCACCAGCCTCTCACCCCTGTCTCTGGGAAAAAAACACATGGCCATCCATAATTACACCATAGAGGGGTGGTGTCTTATTTTGCCTCGCCCATCAGGAAGGCTGGTATCCTGAAATGAAGCTCCGCTACCTGTAACAAAGGAGAGCCTGAACTGGAGCCCCTGCATGTGTTGGCATGAACGATACAATACAACAAATCTAGTAGCCAATACTGGCCAGCAATTATCCAACAATGCTTCAGTGTCTCACTAACTGATCCACATTTTCCTTGTTATGGAACAAAAGACATTTTTTGATTCTGAGCCAAAAATAAAATACTGTACTAAATTAGGCTCTAAGGGCTCGATATTCACTGGAGGCAGCTACTATTCAAAAGCGTCTAGCTGCTGCCGCTGAACCTTAGACCCAGATATTCAATGTTGGGGCCATATCCAGCCATCAGCCTTGAATATACAGTAGAGTGTGTCAGTTTTGGAGATGCCATAATTTTAAAAAGCACTAGTGAAAAAATGGTACAATTTCATGTGGCAAATCAACAACTAGCTTTAAATTTTGTGTAATATGTTACGTATTTACCTACCTGTAGACAAATTACGTAACAATACACAATTATTCTTGGAAATAGGATCTGTGTCATATAGCAGAAGGCTTACAACAGCTCTAAGGTTCATGAGAATATGGATTTCCAAGCATAATCTGAAAGGAAAGAATCAGAAAAACTGAAAAAGAATGTTAGGGTTTACATGGTGAACTGGTTCGATATAAAAATAAATAACAATTGGATACAAGGTCCCAGGCATCTCCTTCTCCAGCTGTAACTGTTGAAAGAACAGTGTGAAGAGGTAAGGAAGATAATCATGCCTACAGTAAAAAAGTCAGCTCGGTATGGTTACAGCCAGGGCCGGATTTACCTTGAGTGAGGCCCTATGCCAACAAAAATTGTGGGCCCCCAGCAGGGGCGGCCCAAGGGGGGTGCGGGGCCTCATTTGCATAAGGGGCCTCATTTGAAAAAGGCTAAATTACACCCTACTGAGTAAACCTAACCTCATAACTTAACAGATATTACACCCACTTGTAAATATCCATGATCTAAATCTAACGAGTTTACAAACATGTATTTGTACATAGTTCTTAACATTGCTCTTGTTCTGTTATGTATTTAACCATTACACTGTTCTATTATGTATTTAACCATTACACTGTTCGGCTACGTATTTAACTATTACATTGTTTTCTGCCAAATATTGTTCCATGTAAAACAAGCACTGCTTTGTTGACTGTTGTTCAATTGTAAACCGCACCTGAACTTCTGGAAGATGCGGGATATAAATGATTGTTAAATAAATAAATAAATAAATAAATTTGCATAAATATTTGCATAATGTTACCATATACTAACTTTTAGTAAACGTGCCTCTTAATGAGTGTATGGATAAAGAAAGACTAAAAGATTTCTACATTACTATAATCCAGTGCCAACTGCCAGACACATTAGGAACTACTACAAACTCTGCCCATTTAGAACCCATAGCAAACCGGCCGTATCCTAACAGCACTACCAGGACTCACAAAGCACCATACTCTA
Source organism: Ichthyophis bannanicus (assembly GCA_033557465.1). Classification (NCBI taxonomy): domain Eukaryota; kingdom Metazoa; phylum Chordata; class Amphibia; order Gymnophiona; family Ichthyophiidae; genus Ichthyophis; species Ichthyophis bannanicus. The sequence goes on from CM066033.1 coordinate 1,225,695,464, forward strand.
CCAATCAAAAGGCAACACTGCAAATATTAAACCAATACATTTCAGAGAACAACAATACATGACCTACTGGGGAAAGAGAACAAGTGGCACTGTCAAATAGGAATTATATAAACAGAACACCTCAGCTCAGTTACACATGCACAACATAGACCATCACCAAACAAGGAATCACAATTTAGAAACAGGAAGACAATAATTAAACTGGGAATCCCAAAAGCCAAACTTGGAATGTACAACACTGTAGAAATAAAACTATACATTAATTTGCTCTTGTACTAAACAAAGCACAGACGTTAATGATGCACATTTACCAGAGCTGACATATTCCAATTAATAAATTCAAAATAAAGAGATATTTTTCTACCTTTTGTGCATTTTTTTCAGCTGCAATTGCTCCAGCCACTTTCTTCTGGTTTCTTCGTGTCTTCTGCTAACTCTCCATCGTCTGCTGTCCATTTGTCCTTTCTTCTCTCTTCTAGTTTTTTTCCATTCTCTCTCTACACCTGCTTTAACATACTAATCTTTCTCCTTTTGCTCTTTCCTCATTCCTATTTCATCCACTCAAATTTTACCCCTCCATCCTCAATCCCCACTTACTCTCCCAATACCCGGCCAATTGTAGATTATTTATCCCTCCCACACAAAATATTTTTCCCTGGGGCGGAGCCTGATGTCCAGCGGGTAGGACGCTTTGCGTTGAAGCTCCCGAGAGGCCTACTTAGAATCCTGACTTAATACCTATCCAAATTTACTATTTCGCTCCGAGCTGACCGGGGCACCTCGGGGGGGATGGCGGCCCATAAACCGGCGCGCTTGGACTTCGGGTCTCCTTCTTCTTCTCACGGAAAACGCTCCAAAACAGAGGTGTCCTCCCCACAGAAGATGGTTCCATTTCGTGAAAACCCCGAAATGCACCTGGAGATTTTGGAGGAAATACGCGGCATGAAGGAATTGGTGCAGTCCAATGGAGAAGCGCTTCGAGCCATGCGAGAAGACTTTGGAGTGCTCCAGGACCGACTTGAAAGTCTTTCATTACGGCAGGACAACATGGCGGGGGTCCTCGACTCGCACGAGGTGCGCTTGGGCAAACTGGACAAGGCTGAGCGCCAGATACAGAATCTTCAAAAGGAGTTAGAAGATAGCAATAATCGAGCCCGTCGCAACAATGTGAGGCTCCTCGGAATGCCGGAGGGGGTGGAAGCAGGAGATATAAGAGAATTCTTGCTCAAAACTCTTCCCTCCTTGCTAAAGATCACTTTTCACAGAGAACTGGAAATCGATCGAGCACACCGTGTTCCTGCCCACATGGCGCTCAACCGCACGACCCCCCGGCCTATTGTCTTTAGCTTGCTACGATATCAACAAGTGGAACAAATTTTACATGCTGCCCGAGCGAATCATCATTTGGAATTTGAAGGTCGTAAGGTCTCCTTCTTTCCTGATCTGGCAAAGCCTACCGTTGACCGTCGGAAGAAACTCCTTGCTTTTCGCCCTCGACTTCAACAGCTACAGGCTCGCTTTGGCCTGTTGTATCCAGCGAAGCTCCGAGTGACTCTCCACAACCAAACCAGGACGTTCGAAGATCCTGATCTACTATCAACATTTTTAGACTCCAAAGAAGCAGAGCAGATGCGCTAATCCCAAATCTTGGACTCTTATTTGCCGGCTTTATCCGCCATTTTGAAGGGCCCGATGCGGCGGTCATAGCCAAGCACAGAAATAGCCTGGACTTTCTTTCTTTCTCTATATGACTTTTGTTTTTTGGTCTCCTATCCCTTCATGATGTGTGCCTCGGTCGGATTCGGAGCACGCACAATCCTACAGGTTATGTGTTTTTTCAATTTCGGCCTTCTCTGGGGTTTCTCCCCGCAGACACATGGTCGCCAGTAATTTTGGGGTTTTGCTTCTCCTCTACCGTACTGCGGTTTTCTTTGTTAATGTGGGGCGCTTCATTGTATTATATTAGCTTATTTTTCCTATGTCATGTGTACAGCCAGATACAGTCAGTTTGAGGGACATAGTGAAATTATGTGTGCTATCATGCTCAGAATTTTTAACTTTTCTGAATGGCCTTATGTAAAATCTTATCATTCACCGTCAAAGGCATTAATGGTCCACTCAAAGGAACGAAAATCCTTAGCTATCTTAGCCATGAGCATGTTGATTTAGTGTTTCTTCAGGAAACGCCTTTAAACTTTGCTGAAACACTGAAACTCAATGCTAAGCCTCATATGGTAGTTGCCTATTCTCCCACCGTTTCCAAATGGTACGGGATAGCCATTCTGGTTAAGAAGTCTTTGCACGCTACTGTACCTGATATTAGCGCTGACAAGGAGGGTAGATGGGCCCGTGTACACCTTGAGGTTGGAGATAGTGAATCCACGTGTATTTGCATTATGCCCCGAATGTGGACAACCCTGCTTACTATGCAAGTATTGCGCAGTTGGCCTTGGCCTCTGCCAATGCTCCATTAATACTTGGTGGCGATTTTACTCAAGTGTTCCCTCAATCTTTTCTTCTCAAACAAGGTGCTCGTTGGTTAGAAGATCCAGTACCGAGTAGACCTGTGTGGCTAGATATAGAAGCGGGCCTTTGCAAACCGATTCCTCTTACCTTTCTCCCTGGTATGGCTCTCCCATCAGACTCCCACTATCCACCAATGCTTATAGACACTTTAGGTGCCTTTAATACTCTTATGCAATCTTTAGACTCCCGACTCTGGTCAGTGCAACTTCAGCATCGCCTTCGGAGCACTAGAGTACTCCCGCCATTGGCATTCTCTACATAAGGTTGATTGGAGACTTTCCGATCTCTCGGTAGTTCACCGGGTGTGTAGCATCCAATTTTACTAAACCTTATGTAATGCTATAACTAGAGATACCCCTATAGCGCAGAAAGTATGGGAGAGAGAATTGCATGTGACTTTGACCTCGGAGCAATGGAGCCTTATCTGGAGTAGAGGGACACGGGTTCCCGATCCGCCTCACTCACTCAGACCCTCTTCTTTCTAGCCCACCGGTGTTTTTACACTTTACACTTCTCACAGATTAGACAAATGGAACACTACTCAGGGCAATGGTTGCTGGACACGTCCTGCGGCCATTGGTTCATTGCCTCATGTTATGCATGAATATCCCGCACTACAGTATTACTGGCGTCGGGTCTGGGGTCGTATTTAGCCTATCTCGCACTCTCAGGAGCCCCTTTCTTGGAGGATAGTGGGACTTCGCCTAGTTGCGGGGATTCCCTCTCTCCCAAAAATGGCTTATCTCCTTTCGAACTTTATGCTTGGCATTGCTATTTCCCTAATTAAGTAATACTGGAAAATTAGCTCCCATTTGAGCCCAATGAATGGTGGAATCATGCCTGTCTTTACAGTAAATATGAACAAATACCTCGTCTGTTCGCTTCCTCCGTTCAGACTCCTTCTCATTGGTCTCAATGGAAGATGCTCAATGACTATGTACATTTTGCTAAATGCTCTCATCTGACTGTCTAACTTTGTATATATCTCTGTCAAATGATCATGTTGTATTGTAGATACTGTTTTGATCGTTTGATGTATAACCACTGTTAATTGGAAGCGCTCACATGCTGATATAATCGGGTAGAGAAGAAGCATCGGGGTGGGGGGTAATGGGTTTACTTTTCCTTATTGTATACTTGTTTTGTCTCTTTTGGTGTGTTGTTTCTTTTGTTTGTTGCAAAATGAAAATAAAAGTTTAAAAAAAAAAAAAAAAATTTTTCCCTTCTCCATTTTACTCTTCCAGCCCCATCCCATTCTAATCCTCCCCCAACATCAGCTCCCTTCTAGTTCCAGCCTCACCCAGCATCCATTCCATTCTAGTTCCTGCATCAGCCCACGAGTCCTAGCCACCCATCAGCCCATTTCCAGTCCTAGAAACCCTCCAACCCAATACCAGTCCTAGCCCCCCCATCAACCCACTTACAGTCCTAACCCCCCATCACCCCATTTTCAGTTTAAGCCCCCCCTATAACCCATTACCAGTCCTAACTCCCCATCAGCCAACTTCCAGTCCTAACCCCATCAACCCATTTCCAGTCAGCCCCCCATAGCACCTTGCCAGTCCTAACCCCCCCCCCCCCCCATCAGCCCACAGCCCATTACCAGTCCTAACCCCATCAGCCCACCTCAAGTCCTAACCCCTCCCCATCAGCCCATTTCCTGTCCTAGCCCCCCCATAGCCCATTATCAGTCCTAACCCCCCCATAGCCCATTACCAGTTCTAACCCCCCCCCAACAGCCCACAGCCCATTACCAGTCCTAACCCCATCAGCCCACCTCCAGTCTTAACCCCCCAGCCCATTTCCAGTCCTAGCCCCCCCATAGCCCATTACCAGACAGCGCCCATCAGCCCACAGCCCATTACCAGTCTTAACCCCCTCCCCTAGCCATTACCAGTTCTAACCCCCCCAACAGCCCAAAGCCCATTACCAGTCCTAACCCCATCAGCCCACCTCCAGCCTTAACCCCCCCAGGGGAGTTCCAGTCCCAGCCCCCCCCCCAATAGCCCATTACCAGTCCTACCCCCCCCCCCCCATCGGCCTAAAGTAAAATTTAATTTAAAAAAAAAATGCTGGCTGCCGCCGCAGCAGCATGGACTGTTCCCGCGGGGCCCCCTCTGCTGCCACGGCAGCATGGATTGTCCCGCAGGGCTCCCTATGCCCGGCTGAATCCCCTCTCTCCCTGCCGGCTTTGAGAGGCGCGAAGGGAGAGTGTCTCCCTCGCGTCTCTGTTAAGCCCGCAGGGGCTGATGGGAAATTTCCTATCAGCCCCTGCAGGCTTAACAGAGACGCGAGGGAGACACTCTCCCTTCGCGCCTCTCAAAGCCGGCAGGGAGGGAGGGGATTCAGCCGGGCATAGGGAGCCCCGCGGGACAATCCATGCTGCCGCGACAGCAGAGGGGGCCCCGCGGGAACAGTCCATGCTGTCGCGGCGGCAGCCAGCATTTTTTTTTTTAAATTTAATTTTAAAAAGGCTATTTTTGTGGGCCCTTGTCAGCTGTGGGCCCTACGCCACGGCGTAGGTGGCGTATAGGTAAATCCGGCCCTGGTTACAGCAAGTCTGTTCTGCAAACTATGTTGTGCAGTGAAGAGGAACAGGAGAGTGGAGATGCAATGCAGAAGATATTGAAGATGAGAGGTGAAAAAGATGAGAAGACTCAGCTTGGAGACAGCAGTGTGAAACCCAGGAAAACACCATCCATCAACACTGAGGCAACTACACTCACCCAATTACTTGGCTGGTGCTTTGGAGTCTCTGAGTCTCCTCTTACCTGCATTATGACAACAACAGAGATCAAGGTATTTCTGAGCAAGCCCATGGTGGTTCCAGACTAGCCATCACATACCCAGTCTATAGAAAGGCGTGTAAAACTGGCAACTGAGGCTGCTGGTCATGTGTACAATCAGGAGAGGAGGGAACATTAGGGGTCAGATGGTCAGCAGGGAGCTCATGAGCCGAAACAGAAGCAAACAAGATATGGCTTCTCTATTGGATTTTGTTAGATCATAGCCAAAAAGATCCCGGTCATGCAACCTCTGTGCCAAAGAAACTTTCCCTCAATGAAAGAGTATTTACTCAAACCACAGTAAACTTTTTTTGTCATAGCGCTAAACTGGAGGAGGCAGGAAAAACCACCCCCTCTAGGAGACAGCCGCTCCCTTTTAATCAAATGTATTTAAAACTGAATTCTCAGCCACTTATCTGAACTTGCTAAATGCTCCGGTGCTTCAATATCGCTCCAGGAAGAATCATGCCAACAACGTGCCACATTTCGGGTCTACAAATTATGACCCTGCATCAGGTTGAATCAAAAAATATTATCCTGTATTCGTGGAAGCAAGGAGATGAAATTGGCAACCAGCAACCTTTATGGTACTTAAAAGTGGCATCTGACGTCAGACTCTACTGTGAAATGAATGACAAGGTGTGAGAACCAAAGAGATACGGCTAGACTGCACAACCAACCAATAGAAGGGGAAAACCCCACTAAAATAAAGGAACCCCCTACCATAGGATTGGACAATAGAGTTAAAGAGAAATCTGAAACCACTTGATCCTTTCAGGGTGATGAAAACAAAGGGGCATGTTTACTAAACTGTGGTAATGTCATTCGCGTTAGTTTCCGCGGTAAAGGTACAGATGCCCATATAAAGGCATGGGCGTGGCATCAGTATGGCAAGCGTGTCAGGTAACGCGCGTTATAAGGCACGTGCCTTAACGTGCCTTGTACTGTGCCCAATAAGGTGCCTTGTACTGTGCCTAATAAGGTGCCTTGTACTATGCCTAATTAGGAGCCTTATAACGCCTTATAAGGATTGCTGGCAACTGTGGTGAGGGTACTATGGGCTGGCAGCACGGATATGCAAAGATATGACTGTCACAGGCAAGCAAAATATCTGCCTTGGACAGAAGGGAACAATGAGGAATTGAACCCATGACTTCCACCTAGAACGTCAGTGTACTAACCAGTAGGCTATACCTCTATGGCCTGTTGCACAGCAATGGCTGGGTACAGAAGGACTGCAGGTCACCACACAAACCGTCTGCTCTGTGTGCCAGGATAGGGTAACCCCACCAGAACCCATGATGCATTGCACATGCAGAACAGCGGCCTACAGCTGACCACCAAATGGGGTCTGCACCTCTCCGGTACTGCAGCGTGGTAAGACGGACTGACAGTGCGTGATACTAGCACAGAGTAGCTACAGACCATGCCATTGTGCAGGTTCCGTGTGCACCCTGAGGGATAGGATGGGTGCCCAGCACTAGGTCCACAGTACATGTGGTGCTAGAGATAGGTCCTGCTGCACATCCCCAGCACTGTCAGTGTGTGACAGGTGTCCCCAGCAGTGCACCTGAAGGTACATCTGTTCCATCTGTGTTCTGCAGTCACATGGGGCCCTGGGAGGCCAGACACCACCCAGATTAGTGCGTACCCAGTGTTAAGGTCTGGCTGCCATGGGTACCTTTTATCAGGGCAGTGGGGTGTCTAGACTTGCATGAGGGCAATGTAGCACTGCTACTATGGGTCTAAGTGGTTATGCACTATATACCCCAAGGGGCCTCAATCACCCCTTTTGTAGATGAGGGTGTGGTGGGACAGGTACCTGCACCTTGCAGAATAGCTGTAGTACCAGCAACCACAGTCCTGCTGGCGGATGACAGCCCTCCAGGGCTGTTGGGCCAGTGCCATACCTGTGACCATTGCAGACCAGCAGTGATGCTTGGGGTAGGCAGGGGAAGGCTCAACTGCCCTATGCCACTATCTGCCATTCATCAACAGACAGCACAGTCAGACTGCACCTGCAGCATCCTACAAGGTGTTCCCACCATGCACAGGTGAACTGCAGACAGCCCACTAACCAGTCCATAGAGCATGCTCACAGGGGAACACACAGCACAGACACCAAGCAGGTATCCCTGTGATTGGGCCCCAGAACTGGGAACACACAGGTAGCACTGGAAACAAATAATATGCAGCACTATTTGGGAACATAGACATGCCATGGTCACTGCTCGGTCAGAGTGACAGTGACCCCCCCCCCCCCCAGCATGACATGCTGTGGCCACCCTGTCCATGCAGGTGGTTGTCGAGTACTACAGTGTCTCAGCCATTGCTTTCCACCCTGTGCAGATACATCCTGGCCAATCCGCCCTGTCTGGGCCATACCCACAAAACCTGCTCCTCATTATGCACATTTGCAGGCTAACGCTGGAAGCAGTGTGAGCAATGTGGGCTCAGTGAGGTGTTGGCAGACACAAAACAATGGACAGACATACGCCCACGCCCACACCTATCTCATTATTGTGCAGAGATGGAGGTGGTTGACAACCCTACCCGCCGCACTGGTCCTGATCACAGTGCCGACATTGCCAATCTGTGCAGTGGGTATTGGAGGAGTAGCCTAGCGGTTAGTGCACTGGCTTGGTAAGCAAGCAACCAGGGCTCAATGCCCACTAGCACTCCTTGTGGCCTTGGGCAAGTCACTTAACCCTCCATTGCCTCAGAAGAAAGGCCTTGGTCACTAGTAGAGTGTAAATGAATCCTAAAAACTTGAAAAACACTCAACTAAAACAAAAATCATCAAAATATAGTCTTGGTCTTCAATACTATTTGGTTAATACCAGTTTAATTCAAAAGCACAATGAGGTCTCAGTTTTCATGGACCTCATTGTGCTTTTGAATTAAACTAGTATTAACCAAATAGTATTGAAGACCAAGACTATATTTTGATGACTTTTGTTTTAGTTGAGTGTTTTTCAAGTTTTTAGGATTCAGAAGAAAGGCCTGGCAATCTACTTCTGGTCACACTGCCAAGAAAACCCAGGAGCTTCTGGGTCACCAGGAGTCAGGACTGACTCAAAGGCACACATTGCATTGCATTTTGCAGTGGGTAGTAGTAGTGCTCTGGTGATAACTGCAGGTCTGTGCTGGGGCCAACAGCCTGACACTCCATGAAGCTGTGGATAGTGGAGCCCTTGTGAGTGGGTGTCGGTACCCCTGTGCACCACTGCATTGGGGTTTGCCCATGTTGTTGTTGTGGCTGCATTGTGGGTTAAAACTATGGGGAGATGCTCTGCAGGATCCACAGATGGGACCTGAAACTCTGACCCTCTGCTCTTGGACATGCTAGCTGGGTGTACTGCACCACACTGTTGCCACAGCAGCATAGTTGTCCCTGGGGCTACCCTTACGTTCCTCGGCCAGTCCTCTTCTGTTGCACTACACACCATGTACTGGTACAGGGCATGGCTTGGGCCACTGCAAGCGGGTGCCACTGCTCCCTCCAGCACAATCACCCACTCCCTCTGCCATGCCACCATGACCATAAGCTGTCAGTGCCGGTGGTGTGCCATCCCAGGCCATCCAGGGGGGCAGGTAGGTGGCTGCCTAAGGTGTGGGTTCTGGGGTAGGAGTGCCTACATAGATGTCCATGCTTCCCCCATCACCGCCTGTCAATGTTATGTGCCCCTTGGGATACCTGCTGGGTAATGTCTCCTGGATGGGACACTGTGGGACACAGACTCATGGGCATGTCTGACCCTGGTCAGTTGCTGTCTTGCTGGTTTCCATTTTCTGCGTTCCTATGTGCCACCTCAGCAACTGCCTAGTCCACCCTGTGCCCCAGTATCCCTCACTGCATGTCCCGCCTGCAGCCCCCATGCCCCATTTGCACCATCACCATAGTGGCCTTTCATGCCTGGGCACTATGCTGTTGCTGCAAATGGAGCACTACTATCACCTTCTTGGGCTCCCTGCCTATGCTGTACATTGCTGACACTGAAATAGTTTCTCTCTCTTGCAAATGTGTGCTAACGCCAGGTTTTCAGTTGCGTTAGGATTCAGCCCTTAATTTCTCCACGTTAGTGTGAAAGAGGCCTCTCCCCTCCCACTCCACGCCAATTGACCCCTTTCTCTCCACCCTCTCTCCACCCTTTTCTGGACTTACCGCGGACGGGAATGTTAAGGCGCATTATGTAACGTTAAGGCACCTTAACGTTACATAACGCGCCTTAACATAGCCGCTGCTATGTTACCGCAGTTTAGTAAACATACCCCAAAGTGTTCCATTCAAGAGCCGCATTCAGTCCATGAGGAGTAACTGTATTTAAACGAAAAATCTAGCGTTGCTCTATTTTTTGTAGCTTGTATAATCTGTTAGCCCCATGGGGATCAAGAGGAACAAAATCCAAAATCTGCCAATGTATTTGTTCAAAAGTGTGGTTCTGTTAAAGGTAGTGTTCCACATATCGGGGCTGTAAGATTTTTAGAGGTATGTTTACAAAAGAGCGCTAACGGCGAGAATGGCACATTACCGGGCGATAACATTTCTGGCGGCATTAAGGCGCACAGAGAGTGGAGTAAGGCTCCCCAGAGGGCGGAGATAAGGGGTCAATGGGCGGAGAGTGGGCGTGGAGAAGCTCCAGGCACACTAACGCCATGAAATCAGGGTTTGAAAATTAACGCCAGTGAAAACCTTGCGTTAGAGGCACATTTGCAGGAGAGAGAAACCAGTTCAGTCAGCAATGTACAGCAAAGGCAGGGAGACCCAGATAAGTGATAGTAGTGATACATGTGCAGTAACAAAACATGCAAAAACCAGAGAGATAATGACCAGAACCAAAATAGAAATACAAAACACTGAGATGGCCAATAGAAAAAACATTGATAAACGGTAATCAACACTACCGATAAAGAATAAAAAGGAAGATGTCACTTTTGGAAGGGTCAATTCTGATTCCCCCCACAAAGTGAATGTTCCATCATTGATAGTGTTGATGAGGGTCTGCTGTGGTGTATATTGGGCAGCTTGCTTATGTGGCTTTCAAAAGTGCAGTAACAGCAGAGTGGCCACGTAGGAAAGGGCACTATGTTGATGGTGGAAATGGGATACAGGGGGCTGCAGGTGGCACATGCAGTGGGCCAGCTGGGGCACAGGGTGGACTAGGCAGATGCCTAGGTGACACATAGGAATGTAGAAATGGAAAACCAGCAAGACAGCAACTGACCATGAGTGTGTCCTACAGTGTCCCAGGGGACGGTACCCAGCAAGTACCCCAAAGGGCACATAACATTGGCAGGCGGTGCCAGGGGGAAGCGTGGTTGTCTAGGCAGGCACCCCTACCCCATATCACGCACCATAGGCAGCCGCCTACCGGTACACTGGATGGCCTGGGACTGCGCACCACCAGCACCACCGGCACAAGGGCATGTCAGCATGGTGGTGGAGGGGTGCTGGTGGTGGAGGGGACAGTGGCATCTGCCCACAGCAGACCAAGACCAAGCCCTGTTTAGATGGGTGCCGTGCACTGCAAAAGACAAGGTCTGTCTGATGAACAGTCATGGTATCCCCAGGGAATGACCTGCCTCTGTAAGAACAGTTTGGTGCAGTACCCACAGTCAGTACATTCAGGAGCAAAAGGTCACAGGTTCAAGTCCAAGCTGTGGCTCCTGCAGACCATGTCCCTATATTTTACCCAGTACTAAACCTTGGTAACAAAGACGGAACCTTTATTGCAGATAAAATAAACATAGAAACACAAAGAGCAGGAGACGTCGGATGAGATAAAACTTCTTTATTGTAAAGGGACCCCAACGCGTTTCGGCAACGCCTTCCTCAGGGGGAGTATCTCCAATTATCTCTTAATAGGCAAACAGAATAAATAAATAATTAGAATGATATATGATAATAATAATTAAAAGTGTAAAACAGTAAAACAATAGGACACCTGGCATGTTATGGTGCAAACGGACATACAAACATATTAAAATAAATCCTACTAAAACATACACATACCATGTAATAAACGAGTAAATAAATAAATAATTACATAAAAGTTATTGTGCAAAAAACTTATGAAACACAACAAAGCAAAAGCAGGGCTGAGCGAACATGGATAAAACCAACAATAGGTATCTTAAAATGATATGGTAGAGCTAAAAAAGGCCAATTGAAGACATACAGTGGGAAGGTTCATACTGTGGGAAACAACATCAGGGGACACGGATAATTATATCAATAAATATATTAAAAACGAATGATAAAATTATAATAATGAAAACACAGCAAAAGTAAGACCAATAGGGGACATAAATGATAACACAGGTACACTACCAAAAAACTGCCTCCAGTTTTGCAACTGATTCCTATAGATTTTGGGGTGCTGAATCCAGGAAAAATAGCCAAAATGTTCCATCACGTCACGTTTTCTTGCAAAATTAGATTTCTTACCCATATAAGGAATGTTCACATAATTTCTTTTTAGCCGACTGCAGTTTATTTTCTTGGCCCAAAATAGAGGTTGTAATGGTTAACTAACTAGAAACACTCCCTCATGATATTTTAGAGTGTTTTGTATTCATTTTATACATTAACAGGACAATTGGGAGGCGGGGGGCTAAATCCAGTACTCGCGCTGGCGCATGTTCTTTCCTGTTCGCCTCGCCTCGTTCGCTCGCTCAAACACGGTGGTTGCGACATGAACGTTCCTGTCAAATTTCAGTTTCTTGCAAGTTCATTATTACCTTTTGTTTGCTCAGTCGTAATCCAGCTTTATTCCGAAGTGGTTCACTACAGTTGTAGTTTGCAGTGCTGTGTATTTGTGATGGCTCACAGAGCCAGAGGTTGCGTCAACTCTCCGGACAGTTTTTGTTTTATTTGTGGGGAATATACCGTGAAAAAGCGGCAGAGGAACATTTCTGCATTTATTAAAAAAGTATATTTCGCCTATTTCGGTTTGAAGTTAGGCGATCAAGACAAACCGTGGGCTCCTCACAAAGTGTGCAAGACATGTGAGGAAGATCTACGCTTATGGATGAAAGGTAAAAAACAAGCATTTCGTTTCGGAATACCTATGATGTGGCGTGAACAAAGAGACCACAGCAGTGACTGCTATTTTTGCTCTTGCATTGTGAAGGAATACAACTTAAAAAATAAGAACGTAATAAGTTACCCCAACCTTCCCTCAGCAATTAGGCCTATGCCTCATAGCAACGAAGTACCTGTGCCTGAACCACCAAAATCTTTGGATCATATTTGTGTGGACGGTTTCTGATCATGATGAGACTCATCAGATGGCTTTTCCCGATGAGTCCAGTACTTCCGAGTTTGAAACTGAACCAGATCCGAAACCTGAACTTTTCTCTCAAGCTGAATTAAATGATTTAGTCCGGGATTTAGGACTCCCAAAAGATGCTGCCCAACTGCTAGGTTCTCGGCTTAAACAGAAAAATCTATTGTCACCAGGAACAACTTTTTATTGGTACCGCAACCGCGAGACACAATTTTTGAAGTATTTCAGCAAAGAGGAAGATTTGGTATTTTGCAACAATATATACGGAGTGATGGAAAAGTTTAATCTCAAGTATGATCCTGCTGAATGGCGGCTGTTCATTGATTCATCAAAAGACAGCATAAAAGGTGTTCTTCTTCATAATGGCAACACATTCGCTTCAGTTCCTATTGCTCACTCTGTTATTCTCCAAGAAAAATACGAGAATTTGGCCCTGATTCTTCAGAAGATTCGTTATGATGAGCATAAGTGGATGATTTGTGGAGACTTTAAAATTCTATCCATGCTATTAGGGCAGCAATCCGGTTTCACCAAACATCCCTGCTTCCTTTGCTTCTGGGATAGCCGGGCCCGCGACCTACACTGGGGGAAAAAAGACAGGCCAATTCGGGAGTATTTGAGACCCGGTGAGAAAAATGTTCTTCATGAGAGCTTGGTACCTCGTGATAAAATTAAGCAATTCATCAAGTCCCTTCCAAAAGATGGTGAGTGCTTTCGGTACCTTTGCTCAAAGTTCCCCCGACTTTCTGAAGCAAAGCTAAAGGAAGGAGTGTTTGTTGGCCCTGATATAAGGAAACTCATTTCAGATGGAGCATTCGCTGAAACGATGTCTGAGAAGGAAAAAGAAGCCTGGGATTCCTTCAAGGATGTTGTTCTCAAATCCTTGGGGAACAGGCGGGATGAGAACTATAAGGATATTGTTGCCAGGATGCTCAATGCCTTCAAAGAACAAGGCTGTAACATGAGCCTGAAAGTCCATTTCTTGCACTCCCATGTGAACTACTTTCCCGAAAACTTGGGGGCGTACAGAGAAGAACAAGGTGAAAGGTTTCACCAGGACATCAAGGATGCAGAGAGAAGGTACCAAGGAAGATGGAACACCACTATGATGGCTGATTTCTGCTGGTTGCTGCTGCGGGAAACCCCAGATGAAAAATACGCCAAGCAGCGCACCAAGAGAAGCATTCGGGGGAAGAAGAAACCGGCCCACCAGGAGATTGATTGATATAAATCTGGCCATAAGAGCTAAAAAACGTATTATTGTGTATACGCAGTACGTACTGAAACTAATTAAAAGTATAATGACCAAGAAACTAAAATATGGAGCTAATTGCAATGATTGATGAATCCATGCAAAACAAGCTTAGTTAACATAAAATAGAACCATGTATGTAGGAACATATTGCACCTGGCCTTTGGACACATCTAAAAAAATTTTTAGAAGCATCAAAGTAAAAGCAGAACAAAGGGGGGGGGGGAGGAAAATTACCATTAGCTCCATATTTTAGTTTCTTGGTCATTATACTTTTAATTAGTCAGTTTCAGTACGTACTTCGTATACACAATAATAAGTTTTTTAGCTCTTATGGCCAGATTTATATACATATCATCATTTGCAATCACAAGCCGTTTAGTTGTCTATAGCGTTGCTCCTTTCATAAGAAACGTCAAGCTATGTTATTACAGCTGGTCACTCTCAACCCCTCCCACGGTATCGGGTTACTTTTGTTTGGCGGGAAAACCAGCATCTTATAAACGAGTCTGATCTGGTACATCTCCTTTCTATTTGTGTATAGTACTGGTTGTGCAATAATCCCATCGACGGAGCTGTACTCTCAGGTTGGTTTTCTGTCCAAAATCCCTTTCATTTTCAATTTATCTCAGCGGATCATGTTAGCTTCAGTTGTTTTTTTCAGCATTACACCCTTCTTTTTTAAATAGTGTTTTTTATTTTTCTCTCAAATTTGCATTTGACAATTTACAAAGCTCTCCTTCTTTATCATACATAGTGAGGCTTCCTGTTTCATCCATCTGTTCTTTATGGGTTTCGTTGCAGTGTCTAAACATTTCTAATTGTGTTATAACAACGATCCTCCCTACACGTATACCTAATACGAACATCTAGGTAAGTGTGTTTTGTTTTATGCATGCATCAGTGCGTAGTTCTAGGTACGATAATGTTTACTCCGTTTCATAACTGTTCGCTCTGCGGGGTACCCAATATCTTTTGATACGTTGTGAGTTGGTATTTTGCACACACATTTGATTGCCGACATACCTAATGTCTACCAATTCCTGTGATTTGTGTGAACTAAAACATTCCTCTCCACCTCAAACTGTTACATACACAGTATCTGTCCAGATGTCACCTCCCCAAGTCTTGAAGCCTGGCTTTAAATGCCTTCATTCCAAAGAAGGATTTGAACTGTCCGTGTTCGCGCTGTTTAGTCAGGTTTCACATGTCTCTAACTAGCGCTGTTGCTCTGATCGTCTTTTAATGATCCATATAGCGATATATATATTATTAAACATTCTCCTTAATGCACTTTTTTAATTATGCATATACATATTTTTTAACAACGGTTGTGTTTTACTGATACGGTATTTGAACTGTCCTTTTTCTTGTTATTCAGTCAGGCTGTACATGATCCAAATTAGCGCTGCTGTTTTTACCGCCTTTCACGGTCTACATTGTAATCATTTTATCATTATTCACTCTGCTTTACGCAGTTTCTTGATTATGCATTTTTCACAACGGCTCATTTATGTGCTTCGTTTATAAATCAGTTCGGTTTTTAGCGCCGCTCTACCTTGTTTTGAGACATTTTCCATCTTACACAGCCGTTTGTGTAATCTTACTCATTGTTATTTAGCCTTCGTGGGGCATATTTTTAAAGCTTTTATATTACATACATTTACTGATTATCTAAAATTTTGTTCAGCTCAGCAGATGTTCACTCATGCCCAATATATATATCCCCCCCCCCCCCCCTTTCTAGGTTAAATTTATAATACAATGCACTTGTTTTCCCTTGAGTTTCACATATAGTTAGGGATTCCAGAATGAATTTTTATCTGTTACTAATAGAGCTGTCCATTTTTATTGTTTATTACACTCATAATATGACTTTCATTATTTATTGCTTTGAATATCTATATAAGTTTCATATTATGACTTTTATTATTTATTGTTTTTAATGTTCATTATGCAAGGTATTCGTCTTCCTTTGTGTTAGACATATGTTTTATGGATTTTTAAATGAGTTTTTATTTGTTATTAATATAGCTGGTCATTTTTTATTGTGTATCACCATATGACTTTCATTTTCTATTGTTTTGAATAATTATTTAAGTTCTATATTATTGCTTTTATTATTCATTGTTCTCAATGCTTATTTATTGTGTTTATTATTATTAATTATCATTTATGTCCCCTATTGGTCTTACTTTTGCTGTGTTTTCATTATTATAATTTTATCATTTGTTTTTAATATATTTATTGATATAATTATCCGTGTCCCCTGATGTTGTTTCCCGCAGTATGAACCTTCCCACTGTATGTCTTCAATTGGCCTTTTTTAGCTCTACCATATCATTTTAAGATACCCATTGTTGGTTTTATCCATGTTTGCTCAGCCCTGCGTTTGCTTTGTTGTGTTTCATAAGTTTTTTACACAATAACTTTTATGTAATTATTTATTTATTTACTCGTTTATTACATGGTATGTGTAAGTTTTAGTAGGATTTATTTTAATATGTTTGTATGTCCGTTTGCACTATAACATGCCAGGTGTCCTATTGTTTTACTGTTTTATTATTATTATCATATATCATTCTAATTATTTATTTATTCTGTTTGCCTATTAAGAGATAATTGGAGATACTCCCCCTGAGGAAGGCGTTGCCGAAACGCGTTGGGGTCCCTTTACAATAAAGAAGTTTTATCTCATCCGACGTCTCCTGCTCTTTGTGTTTCTCTGGATTACCTGCAGGAGGACCTGCTCCCCTCTGTGTGTGCCAGATAAAATAAACATGCCATAAACGCCTATATATTTCACCCTACAGAGCACATACACCATAAACATGTGCAATTCCTAGAGCAGACTTTCCCAACTGCAGTCCTGGAGGGCCAAACACCATTCAGATTTCATGCTGTCCCTAATAAATATGCCTGTGATGCATTTGTATCCACCGCCCCCATTGTATGCAAATGTAACCATGCATATTCATTAGGGACAGCATGAAAACCTGAACCATGTTTGGCCCACCAGGACCGGAGTTGGGAACCTCTGCTCTAGAGCAGCAGCCAACAGGGGCACAAATACCCACACCCACAGGCTCCACTATCCAACGGCTCATGGAGAGTCAGGCTGTTGGGCCCTGTGCGGAGCAGCATCTCCCTATACTAGCACCTGCATACCTTAGCAATGCCATCTTAAACTTGGAAACACGTTCCACATATATCAAAAGGCTGCTATGATTAATGTCAGATAACAAATCCTAAGTTAAACACAATTTGTTGATAGAGATTCATCATAGCAACCTTTCTGATATCTGTGGAGTGTGTTTCAGTTCTTGTTTCTGACAGTGTTTACCACCCCGGGGAGTGACCCTAGCAGTATTGAGTACCATAGCAATGCCTGCACTGTGCCCAGGACTGGTGTGGCGGCCAGGGCTGCCAACCACCTCTATATTTGCACAATGCTGAAATAGGTGTGGAAATGTGTGTATGTCTATCTAGTGCTCTATGGCTGCCTATACCTTACTGAGCCCACAATGCTTGCACTGTTTCCAGTGTTAGCCTGCCAATGTGCATAATGAGGAGCAAGGTACTGTGGGTATGGCCCGGACAGGGCGGCCTGGGCAGGATGCATCTGCACAGGGCATAGGGCAATGCATGGACAGGGTGGCCACAGCATGTCATGCTGGGGGGGGGGGGTCACTCTCACCCTGACTGAGCAGTGACCATGGCATGGCTAGGTTCCCCCATAGTGCTATACAATATCTCTCTTAAGTGATATCTATGAGTTTTCTTTTCTGGGGGGGACCCAATCACTGACATACCTGCTTGGTGTGTGTGCTCGCATCCCATTTTTGGGTGTGCACAGTTCCTCCAGGAACATGCACTATGTACTAGCTATCAGCCTGTCTGCAGTTAGCATGTGTATGGCTAGAACACCTTGCAGGGTGCAGTGGGTGGAGACTGACTGTGCTCTCTGCTGGTGAATATCAGATATTGGTGGGGGGAAGCTGAGCTATTCCAAGCCTACTGCCAGTACCCTATGTGATGCGTGCAGGTCTGCATTGACTGCCCTGTAGGGTACCTATTCTCCAGCAGGACTGGGGTTGATGGTCCCCTTTACTGCCACCATTGCAGAGATGTAGAATGTGGATCTGTTGGTGGGAGATCCTGTCCCCCACCCTGACCCACAGCGGGCGGGTTGGGTGGTGATACATAATCTGCTTTTGGGTCCAAACACCACCCTTCTCTTATAACATGTGACCATGGCAACCACATAGGATATGCACTATTCTGGGTGCTTCATAGTCCACAAGGGCTAGACGTGGCTGGGAAATACAGATGGACACCGGCGTATCCTAGGTGTGTCTGCAAGGACTACCTATCACACACTGGCACTAATGGGGACCTACAGCACAGCCTATCTCAGCCAAGCCAGGTGCTGCGGACCTGGTGCTGGGCACCCCACCTCACCCTCAAGGTGAGCACAGGAACCGCAGAATGTCACGTTCTGTAGCTACTCTGTGCCAGTAACACACATGGTCAGTTCCCCCTACCAGGCCGGGGTGCTATAGAGGTGTATACCCCATCTTGTGATCAGATGTAGGCTGCTGATCTGCATGTGCAGTGCATCATGTGTACGGTTGGGTTTATCCTATCCTGGTAACCACAGCAGGCAGTTTGTGTGGTGACCTGCAGTCTTTCTGTAGCCAGCCAGCGGTGTGTTATATGCTATAGAGATGTAGCCCATTGGTTACTTCAATGACTGTAAAGGCAGAGGTCATGGTTTTGATCCCACAGTGGTGTTATTTAATAAGGCTGTCTGAGGCTTTTCCTTTTAATTTAAATCAGTGCTGCCAGCAAAAACACCCTCACAGTGCCGTAACCTAAGGTGCCGCATAAGGTGCCCTATAAAGCACCCTATAGGACACATTATAAGGTGCCTTGGCGGACAGGGAACTTTATAATGTGCCCTATGGAGTGCCTTATAGGGCGTCTTATGCAGCACCTTAGGTTACGGCACTGTGAGGATGTTTTTTCTGGCAGCACTGATTTAAATGAAAAGGAAAAGCCTCAGACAGCCTTATTAAATAACACCACTGTGGGATCAAACCCATGACCTTTGCTTTCACAGTCATTGCAGTAACCAGTGGGCTACATCTTTATAGCTTCTAACACTGCGCTGGCATGCACTTAGGGTTAACGCGCGTTAACATGCCATGGCGCCCATTATCTCATGATACCGATTCCTTGCAACCTTCCCTCTGGACCGCCCACTACTTTATATGGCATTCTTCACATTAACACTGCAACTTGCACCAGTAACATTAAGACAGTTTAGTAAACGTACCCCTTATTGTGTAGTCTTGAAGCATGCTCAGTTAAACGGACTTTGATTGACTTAGTAGTACGCCCTATATAATATAAAGATCAAGGGCAAATAAGTAAATAAACCACATGGGTGGAAAGACAAATGGTGTGCCAACGGGATGAAATCCAGACAGATGCCCGTACATCATACCATTTCCTGCCCTCCAAAGATGTCGTACAGAAACAAGAACCACATGCAAAATGTCCCGGATTTTGTTAAAGAACATTAAATTAACTGCATAAATGACATATTAAAAACAATTATGTGACTACAGGTGTTGTTCAGACTATTTGTATTTCAAATAAATATTACTTAATTTGCACATATTTCAACAGCGATTTGAAGTAGGTAACACTCGCTTTAAGCAGTTTCCTTATGCTTTAGATTCAGCATAATTTGGTCACTAGTAGTTTGGAAAGTATGGAAAAATAAAAATATACCCCTAAAATTGAAACGCCCTAAATCCAGGTCAGCTGGATAACAGAAACTGACCTGGCAGTGGCAATATTCAGCCGCTGTCCATTCACCTTCAGCGGCAAAATTTAGGACAGCCTTTACTGTGCCTGACATTCGCTGCTTAGAAATAACCGGGCAGTGGCTAAATATGAGCGCTACCTGGTTACCCCTGGGTGCTGCCCCCAGAACACCCTGATCTTAGCCACTTATCATCAGGGCATGCAGTGGTGGCATCTGCAGATATTCAGCAGCTCTAGCCGAGTTAGTGCTGCCAAATATCCCTTTCAGAATGATTAGCATGATTAGCAGGTCTGCTAACCACGTTAATTATTTTAAACATTGGGCCCTAAAACTCCAATTTTCTCTAGGATCAACATGGATATAGGTCTTTCTATATACTCCCTTGTAGATCATTACAAATTCCGTCAGGCGCACTGTTAGGATTATTGGAACATGCTGTGATCACAGTCTGGATACAGGATTCTTCTATTGTTGTGGGCTGTAAAGGGTAAAGGCACCATTTACAATACTGTAAACAGATTTTTAAAAGGTGGGTTTTTAATAACTGGGTGTTGTGACAGTGTCAGTTATATAGTGTATAACTGTATGTTCCATGTTATTGTTCATTGTTCATGAAAAGTTAATTGTACATAGTTTGAAAGAAAAAACACTGTTCTATGTAAAACCCTGTTCATTAAATGTTAACTGTAAACCGCATTTGATCTTGGGAAAAAGCGGTATAGAAGAAAAGCATAAATAAATAAATAAAATAAATAGTGCAGCTGCAGCAGAGAAAGAGGTCATGCAGTTTTTGCCAATTTGGGCAGCAGAGACTGGTGCAGGCAGTGGGAGTGTTTTGATCCAGCACCACTGCTGTTACGGGAGAGAAGAGAGCGCCAAGGGTTGCAGAGGTGAACTGATCTGTTTACTGTGAACCTGGAAGTACAGCCAAGTTCTGACACCATTTCAGTCACCACAGTGGGAAAGAACAGACACTTAAGGCAAGAGAGCTGAAGCAGCTAAAACGAGTCAGTGAGCTTCTGCTACCGCTGAGGGCAAGTGCTTTAGAGATCACAGGGTTTTGCTGGCAAATTGGTGCTTAATGATAAATTTAAAAAAACCCTGATGAGAAACAAAACCTGTTGAGGAAAGTTTTGAACATGCACTTTTCAACAAGCAGGCTTCAAAGGAAGGTGCCAAGGCTGTTGCCAGGCAACTGGGAAGGAATCTATGGCAAACAGCTGTTGGAAAGAGGCAGTTGGACACTGACACATAAAGAAGCAGCAAGGAGGCTGAACAGCTGTGTGTGTTATCTTGTGTGACAAGGAAAGGAATTTTGAGACTAAGCTGTGGAGGGACCAAGAAAACTGTTCTTTCTGAGAACATAATGGGTGAATATGTGTGCATAAAATTATGAAAAATAAGCAAAGGCCATTGAGAGAAAAAGCAGCAGTATTTTTTTTTTACCTGTGTGTGGGGTGTGTATGAGAGTAAAATAGAATAATGGTAAGCTGTTCATTTAATTGCTTAACAAATGCCTGAAGATGCCAGAGAAACAAATGAATGGCCTATAATCAGCAGCACTTATCTGGTGAGCAGCACCCACTAAAAGGATAAATGTTACTGACCATGATATTCAGTGGCAGTATCCAGATAGTGCTGGGATACAGGGCCGGCCCTGGAGTTGGTCCAAAGTGTTGGCGCCCTAGGCTGGCTGTCAAATCTATTATTTAGCTTGACTGCCCTACTTTTGTTGCCCTCCTGAAATTGCTGCCCTAGGCGACTGCCTAGTTTGCCTAGTGGACAGAGTAGGAGTGGAGGAGAAAATTAACTGGATAATTGTGATTTTCAGCACAGCTATACAGATAATTATCCACTTAGATTAGAAAAGCAAAAATATCTGCCCTACGCTATGCAATTAGGCTGTTAGGACAGTAGGCTGAAAATTGCTGCTGTCCAGATACTGCCAGATATTCAGCACCAGACACTATCCCGATACCAGTGCTGAATATCTAGATTGGCAGTGTTTCTAAATGCTGGCTGTGGCATTTAAAAACAATCAGGGAGTTTATAATTAAATCTGTTTATTAGCCTCAAAAATGATTCAAGAGATCAAATCCAGCATGAGAAATAACAAGAGAACATAATGTCAAATGGTCAGATCCCATAAACAAACACAATTTTTTCATGATATACAACAATATTGTTTTGTGTTCCCCCCTCCTCCAGGGAACTCCACCCACCCATTCCTTTTCTTCAGCAAGGACCAGAGACTCTGATGAACCCTGTGGAGCCTACCTATAACCCCCCCCCCCCCCCCAGTATCAAGTGCAGCACAACCATACCACGATCCCTTTTCCAATCTTTCCAATCCCCTTTAGCCTGTGTTAACCACTAGTCTGCAGGTGCGAGGAAGTAAAAACTACAGATCTCTCCCAGACCAACATAAATGTAAACCTACATTGGAGGGACTGACCTATATCCATGTGTTTCTTAAGCAGAAGCTCATGCAAGGCATTCCGCCAATGCCAATAAGAAGAACCCTCAGTGACAAGCCAGTACCACATGACCACCTTTTCCCCCACAAACAGGGCCTTTAATGTCCAAAGAAGCTCATACTGGCCCTTGATAGCACTGGCCCCAGGGGCATTGAAGATGACCACCTTAACTGCTCTCCGCACCTCCTGACCTACCAATTCCTGAATGTAAGCTAAGACTCTATCCCAGAACCTCTGACCCTTTGGGCACAACCACACTATATGTCTCAAGATGCCCTTTTCCACACCACATTTAGCACCGAGGGGAGAATTAGCCACTCCAGCCCTATAGGTCCAGACCATGGAGTAGTGGACCCTCAGGAGCAGTTTGAATTGATATTCTTGAAGATGGACACTACTAATGACTCCCAGAATATGGACCACAAACCTCTGGAGGTTAAGCCCCTGCACCCCATCACCCAATTCTGCCTTCCAGCAGTCTACAAGGTGATCTAAGCTGAACACAGCCACCTCATATCTAATTGCTTTACGGACTGTTGAAATCATCAGCTTCCATTCCTCCTCCTCTAGCCTCCATACACACTGCAGCTTATCCTCAAACCTGGTTTGTAAGTTTACATGGGGGAAAGAGCTTATATAGTGTTGCAATTGAAGTAAAGCAAAAGGTATCCCACCCTTCCAGCCCATAGTCTTTAATTGTGCAAAGGCCAGCAAGCCCTCTTGCTCATCCAACACCTGACCCACCTTAGTAAGCCCCCTTCCCCCATCTTTGGGTCCCTTGAGTCTGCCACCCAGGGGGAAATTCCACATTCCCTTGCAAAGTCAGATACACAATCATCCGGAGGTCTTGCTGAAACAACCCACACCAGTAGTGCCAGGCCTTCCACATCAACCCAAACAAGCAAGAAGAGCATAGTTGCCCATCATGCAGCAAAGAGACCAGGTTCAGTGGGTGGCTCCACACACATTCCACCTCAATGGGAGTATAGTTCGAGGCCCGTGCCACCCCATCCTGTAGGTGTCTCCTCAAGCAGCCTATATTATAAAAGTGTAGGCCAGGTAGGCTAGCACCAGCTTGTTTCCATCCCGACCCCTCAAATGGCCATAGGGGACACAGGTCCTCTGCCCACCCCAACAATAAACTGATAACAGATGGCCCAACACCCACAGATGCTTATGCAGCAAATACAATAGCAGCATTTCGAGAGCATTCAGCTACTTGGGGAACAATGCCATCTTATACAGACTAATCTGTCCCAAAAGAGATAGGGGATATGTCATCCACCCCCCCCCCCCCCCAGGATTACTTGGGTGTGGTCCAGCAGGGACTGAACATTTTTACCATACAGACTCCGAGGTTCCCCTGTAATTTGTATCCCCAAATGCCGAAAGGAGACATCTGTCCAATGGAGGGGGAAGGCCCTCTTCCAGTCCCAATAAACCACCTCTGTCCAGGCCAGAGCCTCAGATTTTAGATAACTGAGTTTCAGTCCAGACCTACTACCAAACCTCCGAAATTCTTGCAACAAATCTGACAAGGAGGCCTCTGGATTCACCAAGTGGACCAAGATGTCATCCACAAAAGCTGTAACCTTAAATCCCTGTCCCCGTATCCACACCCCCTGGATCCCCAGGTTTCCTTGAATGCCCTACAATAGTGGGTCAAGACTTAAGATGAAGAGCAGAGGAGATAAGGAGCAGCACTGCCGGGTTCCCCTCTGGAGTGCAAAATGATCCATGAACCCCCTATGCACTAAGATAGAGGCACAAAGAGCCATGTACATAGCTTTCAAAGCCCTGAAGAAGCCTTTTCCAAGACTAAACCACTCCAACATGGTGAAGAGAAAGGAGGGAGGGAGGGAGGAGTGGCCTGGTGGTTGGGGCAAGTTACCTCAAGCCCACAGGCCAGGGGATTGAATCCCACTAGAGGACAGCAACATTGGGCCAGAAGGACTAGGGTTTCTAGTCTCACAGGTGCTCCTTGTGGCCTTGGACAAGACAACCCTCCATTGCTTCAGGTACAAAAACAGATTGTGAGTTCTTCAGGAACAAGGGAAATATATATACAGTACCCGAATGTACATCACTTTGACTTGTAGAAAAGCAGTATATAAGCCTAGTTAAATAAATAAAACTCCCAGTACACCTTATCAAAGGCCTTCTCAGCATCAAAACTGACCAGCAGTGATGGGGTGGACTGGGAATGCACCCACTCCAAAGATGTCGGAATCTACCTCACATGCTTGACCCTGTACCTCCCCACATGAGCCCAACCTGATGCTCCAAGACAAGAACAGGAGTGTATAGGGCCAGGCAGTTGACTAAGATCTTAGAGTAAAATTTCGATCACAATTAAGGAGGGAGATAGGATGATATGAGGCTACATCCAAGGGATCTTTCCCAGGTTTAAGTATCAAGGTGATATAGGTCATGTTCTTCATAGGGGCTATCTGCGAGCTCCATATCATCTCATTATACAGCGATTCCAAAGTAGGCACTATCTCCATCCCCAAGATCTTATAAAATTCCCCACCATAAAAATCTCACTGCCTGCTTTATCACCCAAAGAACTTCTTCCAGGGTAATAAGGGCATCCAGCCAGATCTGCACCCCCTCACTTAAATGGGGGCGCCCAATCTGCTGCAGATAGGAGGAGATGTGTGAAGGGCTGGAGACCTTACACCCATTAAGATTTTCCAGGAAGGCCTGAACTTCTTGCCCAATAGCTTGCTCCGAATTCATCACCATGCAATCTTGCCAATGCACTGTCATAATCTGAGTGGTCCCCTTCCCCTTCTGTGTTAAACACACTAAAAGGTGACCAAATTTGTATCCATGGCAGAAAAAAATTATAGCGGTGGTACAACATGGACTTTTTAGCTCATTGATGCACCTGGGTGGCCAAATATTGCTCACGAGCCTCTGTAGGAGGATGACCCACCGCCGCCACTGATCCCAGCAGAGCTACTTCTCCAAGCCAAGCAAACATTTGTCCAGATATCATCGTTTTCGCACACTGTACTCCAAAATATGGCCCCCTCAGGACCACTTGAGCCACTTCCCAAAATAGCAGCGGCTGTGCCTGATGTTGAGCATTAATCTTCACATAATCCTTATACTGCTACTGGAGAAAATCCCAGAATCTCACATCTTCATAAAGCACCAGCGGGACCCGTCACCGCAAGGCCATTTCAGGCTGGACCCCCCCCCCCCCTCCACGTCCACCCAAACCGAAGCATGATCAGAGAGCTCTGTCGGGCCAATAGTAGCCTCTTGCACCTTAGAAAACAAGGGCTGAGACACTAAAAGATAGTCAATCTGGGATTGGGTAGAGTGAACTCTCGATAGATGGGTATAATCCCTCTCTAAGGGATGTAGCAACCGCCATGCATCCACCACATCCAAATGCTCATGCACCAAGGGGCCACCCCTTCTACAATCAGTTCTACTATTATGGAGGTTGTGGAAGCAATTAAGCTGGGGTCAATGACCATATTGAAATCTCTGCCAATCAGAATGTCTACCCCTCCCCACCCCTGCAATGCACCCAACACCTGCTTGTAAAAGGCGCCATTGTAGATATTAGGAGCATAGAGACTAAACACTAAACTATGCCCCTGGAACTCCCCCTGTATGATCACAAAGCGGCTCGCTGGATCACCCACCATCTTATTGATCTTATAGGACATATGTTTGCTAAGTAAGATGGCTACCCCTGCCTTCTTTGTCCCAGATGAGGCACCATACTCCTCCCACACCCACCCGCAGGCCAACTTTGCATGCTCTTTTTTAGACAGATGAGTCTCTTGGATCAATGCAATACTAACCTGCCACCTCTGCAGGGCTTGCAACGCTTTATGTCATTTAATTGGCAAGTGCAGTCCCCCCACATTCCACATGATACACCTTAATGGTCTGATCATGTATCTTTCCGTCGCCATAAACGTACTCGCTGACCCCACTAGTCCAAGCAAGCAGGTGGGCCACTCCAGCCCTTCAGCTAACCCCCCAGTGCCCCCACTCCATATGCACACTCTCACCAAACTGCACTCGATGCCCCCACCAAATCCTCCTCCTCCCCCAGCCTCTCCATTCCCATCTGCAAGCGCATCACGTATAACACTGCAGCCCAATCATTACCCGCCAAACAGCCCTCTAAGGCTGCTCCTCAGCCCTAAAGTACCCCCAAGACCCAAATATACCACACCCCCCACAGCTCCCCCAAACAAACATATCACCATAAGAACCCACCACAACCTGCCCCCACACAACCATATCTCCCCTGAGCCCCCACCCACAACTCACCCACAAACAGGGTGCCCCCAAGCCTAAATATTCCAGCAGGCCCCAGCATGTCCAAAGTGTCCTTGGAAAAAGAGTAGAGCATTCCCGATCCAGTGTGTTCCATGGGAGATGAATATCGCTTATTTATGAGATAAGTGTCTACTCACTATTTGAAAATTGCCCGAGGTTTCGGGTTGCACACTGTTTTAATAATAAAAAGGGTTTCCCCGGAGTGGAGGGGATAGGCTTTCCTCCTTCCCGCTCTTGCCGGGGGACCCCGACATTAAAAGTATTCTGATATTCCTATTTGGATGAACTCAACGGAATTCTACAGTGACTTTCTTTACCTTACATGATTATTAGTAGTAATCTGAGATTGTTTTGGGGTTTTTTTTGATTATCTATACTGAAGAGACAGCAGCTTTATGTATTTCCTACCTATCTACTCAGCAGTGATATAATGACAGTTGTTCCGTGTGTGTGTCTGTTAGAACTGTGTTGTTAGCCCTTTCTTGTATTTGAATTTCATATTTCTTTAGTGTAGTGGTTCTAACAATGTGATTTACCTCTCCTTTATTCCATCTAAAGAACATTTATTTATACATCTGAGATCATTTGTGAAACATTTGAACTTGTGAGACATTTGAACAGTTAAATGCTGTTTCTTTGTAAGGATAGCACAGATGGAACATACTGGATACAAAGAATGAATGAAGGAAGGAACTTTTTATGCAAGACTGTGTATGAAGGATATATTACAGGTTGCAGCAATGTTTCATCGTGTACTGGACACAGCTAAGCCTCAATGAACAACAGAATGCATCCCTCATACATGTGAACTCCTGCCAGAGCCTATGATCTTCACCGAAATCCCACAGCTAGATTAAAAGCAGCTTAGGCGTTAAAGGTATCATCCCACTTGCCGTCCATGATCTGCCTATTTCTAAAATAGCTGCCATGCGCATTTAGATCCTGAATACATGCCTACCTGTGGTGCATTTCAGAAAGGTACACATGTAAAGTGGGGATGTACAAGTCCCACCCCTATTGACGTTTATAAAATTGGAACACGCATGCGTGTGGTCCCATTATAGAAATGCTGTGATTTGTACAATCTCTGACCAAGTCATGGCACCCAAATGAAAGGTACTCACTAGAAAGGACAACTTCTGCCAGGGAGTGCACCTGGGCCACAAGTGTCCATGTGGGTGCCTATCAGAAACAAAAACTCTGGCTTGGCATCTGTCAGAGCAGGAATGCCATCTACCACCTCAACCGAGATATAGAGGACCTGAAACACAGATGGAGGGAGGTAAAAAGGAAGACCAAGCATAATGGCACATGGACAGCCTCAGCTACTCAGTGAACTGGAACAACAGGTGTTCCAAAGAATAGATGAGGAGACAGTGAGGGGAACTGGTGACCTGGATACTTCAGGAGTCTCCCAGGAACACAGTACGGTATGTATCTATAGCACACATGCCTACACATGTCCTATCTTTCGTTGCCACCTCTTGTTGCCACCTCCTCTCCACCTAGGTGCAATGTGCGGATATGCAGATACCTATCACCCTCACCTCACAGATGTCACCCGTTGCAGAAATATGTGCCTCATGCCTTCATAAGGATGCATGCAGCATGGAAGACCTGGGTCAAAGTCAGCAATGGTGTATTATAGGCAGGAGTGGCTCTAGATTGAGGTGGAGGGAGGCAGCTGCCTCAGGCGGCAAACTTTTGGAGGTGGCAAAAAATGCCCCGAAAACAGACGCCTCACTCTGCCTTCAAATGTTTAAAAAAAATATTGAATGGCCAGCTGCTGTGTCTGCTTTTCGGCAGTGGCAGCATCTACCTCCCGCTGTCGCTGCCTCACATCCGAGGACACTGGGCAGCAGTGGCGAGCTATCTCTGTTACCAAAAACAAACATAATTGGAAAGCGCAGGATTTTCAAGCCTCTGTCGGCTTCTAAGTCCCTGCTGGTTCCACCCCCCCTCTGATGTGAAAAGCATCATTAGAGGAGGCAGGACCCATCAGGGCCTTACAAGCTTGCCGGGAGTCACAAGAGCTTGCGATTTTGCTTTCTGTTTTTTTTAACCATCAACTTTGAAATTTAAAAAAAAAAAACAGAAAACAAAATTGCGAGCTCTTGCGACTCCAGCATGCTTGTAAGGTCCTAATGGATCCCACCCCCTCTGATGATGCTTTTCACATCAGAGGGGGGGGGGGGGCGAAATCAGCAAATGCTTACAAGCTGATGAAGGCTTGAAAATCCTATGCTTTTCAATTCTGGGGGGGAGGGGGGGGTTTGTATTCCTGGCCACCAAGAAGAATTATTGGCATCAGGAAGAGAGGTGGATGGCAGATACTAGACAATGGGGGGGAGAGGGGACAAGAGGACAAATGCTGGACAACGAGAGGGGAAGAAGGAAGATATGCTGGACAGAGGGGGAGAGCAGATAGACAAATGCTGGACAACGTGGGGGAGGAAGCAGTAAGACAAATGCTGGACAATGGGGGGGAAGGAAGCAGTAAGACAACTTCTGGATGGGGGCGGAAAGACAAATGCAGGACAATGGTGGGGGGAGAAGCAGTAAGACAAATGCTGGACAACAGGGAGGGAGCAAGATGACAAATGCTGGACCAGGGCCGGTGCTACCCAGTAAGCTGGGTAAGCATGGCAGGGAGGCGCTGATGTCAGGAGAGTGCCATTGCTAGCTGCCCACCTGCCCGCCCTCCCCCCCCCCCCCACACTCCCCATTCAGGATGGCCTGCAGAGCTCTAGCAGCTTAGTGGAGAGCCTGCCCTCAGGACATGCTTCTCCCATGGGCAGAAGGCTATGAGAGGCTGCAATCACTACTCACAGTCCACGGGAGCAGCATGTCCTGTGGGCAGGCTCTCCACTAGGCTACTGGTGCTCCTCTGGCCATCCTGCCTGGGTATGGGGGTGGCCAGCAACAGCGCCCTCCTGACGTCGGCTCCTGTTGCAAGCTCTGTTTCTCAAGACCACAGTCACACCTTGCACAAAAAGGTGTGGGAGGCAGAAATTGTGGCCCAGAGATCAGAACCTGCCTGTGGGAACAGCATGTCCTGTGGGCAGGGACTGCACAAAGCCAATTGTACCCTGCTTATCTGGGCTGGGATCTCTGCTTGCACAGTCTCTGTTCATGGGACATGCTGCTCCGTGGGCAGGCTCTGCTTCTTGTATATACAAGGGGTAGATATGAAGTGGCATTGGGAGGTGGACACGGATGGGCACAGTGAGCCAGAAGAGAGATGCGGGGGGAGGGGGATAGGGAGGCAGCGAAGATAAGAGTGAGGTGGGGGGCTACGGAGATACTGGATATGGAAAGGGGCAAAGGGAGACACAAGGAGGGGAGACGGAGTGATGATGTTGGCCAGGGGGTTATAGGGAGACTATGGGAAAATGCTGTACTTGGGCAGGGGGGGATAGAGGGGAGATGCTGGACATGGTGTAATAAAGGGAGAAGGAGATGCAGGACATGAGGGTGAGAGAGGAGAAAAGATGGACATGGGGTAAATAGGTTGAGAAAGAAACGGAGAGATGCTGGACATGGAGTATAGAGATGGTATGGTATGGAGATGGGGCAGATGCTGGTTGCAGGGGGGATACAAAGGGAGAGGGCAGACATGGAATAAAAGAGAGAGTGGAGGTACTGGATGGAGGGAAAGAGAGAGCCAGAGAGAGAGAGACACTGGATGATGGGAGGGGAGATGTTAGACATGGAGAAAGATAAAGAGTGAGCAAAAGACCGGGGGAATAATGGACTAGGGAAGAAGAGCTGGGGAATGGAAGGAGTGAGGTGAAGAATGAAAAGAGTTAGGTAGATAGTGTAAAAAGAGGGAGACTGAGAACTGGATAGTAAGGAGTAGTGAAATCTGGGTGGATGGAGAGAGAGAAATGGAAGAAAACTGAAAAGAAAAAAATCAATATCCAAGATGAAAGGAAGTGAAGAAAACAAAAGGAGAGACAAGAAATGCAGATTGACTACAGACTGTAGAAGACAGAAACACAGAAGCCTCAGATCGGGACCAGCACGATCAGAGAATAAAATGGTCAGACAAAAAAAGGTGTAGAAAAAATATTTTTTTTCAATTTAATGATTAGACTTTGCGCTATCTTTATATTTTACACAGTATGGGGAACTGCATCTCCTATTTCTCTACTGTTACACTGTATGCGGAGTTTGGGTTCTTAGGTTTCAGTTTAATTTTTGTCTACATATTTTTAATTTTGCTTTAGGATGTGGTCACTTACTCTGTACTTGATGAGGGTCTGTGTTCTGAATGTGTGACCGAGGCTAGGTGTTCTATTAACATGGAGTTTGTACATAGGGATCTATACTGTAGTAATTTGACATGTTCAGCTTTTCAAATAGGTGTATGGATGTTTGAGGGCACGCTGCACTATTTATAGTGCTACATTTTTCTAGGTAGGCCCCTTGTGTGAGTTTTGGAAGTTTATGCTGGTATGCAGGGGCAGCTCAAGGCAATCTGCTGCCTGAGGCGAAGAATGGGATGGCGCCCCCCCCCCCCCACACACACTTAGAGGGGTGCGGGGCTTTTTCAGAACTCCAATCAGGGACTGAACCAAACCAAGAAGCCAATTAGATTATATGGAGGAAATGCAAGATGTTTGCACACAGGGCAGTACCAAGCTGAAATCGCACCCTGTGCGACTTGCAGCTTGGGCATGTGCCCCCCTCCTCCTCCCCATACCTCTGTCCAACGCTACTTGCTCTTTCCCTGCTGCTGCCGCCCTCTGTTTTTTTCACGGCGGCACTGGCAGTAGGAAAAAAGCAGGCAGCGTTTGAAAAGCTGAACAAGTCAAATTAATACAGTCCATATAGATCTTTATGTACAAACTCCATGTTAACAGAACATCTGGCCTCAGTCATACACTCACATCGACCCTCACCAAGTACAGAATAAAAAGCCATAATCTAAAGTAAAAATAAAA
The DNA here is from genome assembly GCA_033557465.1 of Ichthyophis bannanicus. Classification (NCBI taxonomy): domain Eukaryota; kingdom Metazoa; phylum Chordata; class Amphibia; order Gymnophiona; family Ichthyophiidae; genus Ichthyophis; species Ichthyophis bannanicus. The sequence goes on from CM066033.1 coordinate 1,225,726,890, forward strand.
ATATGTAGACAAAATTTTAATTTAAAACCCAAGAAGCCAGAGTCCAAATGCAGTGTGCAACATCAGATAAATAAGAGATGCAGTTCCCCAATACTCTGTGAAATATAAAGATAGCACAAAGTACAATCACTAAAATTAAATAAAATTATTTTTTCTACCTTTGTTGTCTGACCATTTTATTCTCTGATCATGCTGGTCCCGATCTGAGGCTTCTGCTTTCCTGTCTTCTATTAGCTCTCTTTCTGTGGTCTATGGTCCATCTGCCATTTCTTATCTCTTCTTTTGTTTTCTTCACTTCCTTCCATCAGCCCATTTCCAGTTCCAGTAACCCTCCCCAGTATCAGCCCCCTTTCCAGTCCTCCCCTCCTTCCAATGTCAACCACCTTGCATTCCCACATCTGCCACTGGTGTCCATTCCCTTCCAGTCCCCCTCCTTCCCCACTGTCCAGCCCCTTCTAATCCACCCCCTCCCAGTCAGCTCCCTTCCAGTTGCCCTACCCTCTGTCCATCCCCCTTCCAGTGCCATTCACACGTCAGCTCCTTTCCAGCCTCCTCCCCATTACCCAGTCACCTACCACTCCCATCCCCAAGTGTCAGCTCCCTTCCAGTGTCCCTTCAGTACATCCCAGGTGTCAGCTCCATTCCAGCCCCCTCCTTCTGCTGGCAGACCCTCTCAATATTCGCTCTCTTCCAGTCCTATTCTCCCACCCCCTGCATCAGCCCATTTGTAGCCCTAGCCCCTAGTTTTATTCCAGGGCCAGCAGCACTCTCCTCCCCTCCCCATTAGCCCACTTCCAGTCACAGCCCATTTCCAGTCCTATCCCCCTTATCAGCACACTCCAGTCCTAGCCCCCCATCAGCCCATTACCAGTCATAACACCCCAATAAATCCATTTCCAGTCTTTGCCCTCCTATCAGCCCATTTCCTGTCCTAGCCCCCCCAATCAGCCCATTTCCATTTTTAACCCCCCATTAGACCATTTCCAGTTCTAACCCTCCCGATAGCCCATTACCAGTCCTAGTCCCCCTCCCGATCAGCCCATTTCCAGTTCTAACCCCCCCATTAGCCCATTTCCAGTCCTAGCCCCCCTTCCAATCAGCCCACTGGTTCAGATACGTGGCCATGGAGCGCGTATAGTTTTTATAAGGAGCAGTTCTTCATTTCAGTCACATAGCTCTCAGAGGAAAGCAGCCTCAGGCATCCATATCCACCCCCACCCCCCCACACATACACCCCCCTCTTCAGGTCCAGATGCTGCTCCATTTAAGCCTCTTTTCTTTCCAAGGACAGTTGGAAGAGGAGGCAGCAATAATACAGAGTTGGGGGCAGCAGGACACAGTCCTCTGCTCTAGTCTCTACAGAAGACATACTCGGGCTCCAGGTAGGCGGCGGCGGGTGCAGGAGGAATGGGGTTGCCGGGGCCGGGGGCTCGTCACCCAGCGAGCTCTTCTTACTGATGCATGGCGGGTTCAGGCGCTTGGCCAGCTCGGGCAGCAGGAAATACTCGGCCTCACGCTGCAGCCGGCTCCGCTCTGGGAAGTAGTTGGGAAGCACTAACTGCAGGTCCTGCAAGTAGTCCAGCAAGTAACAGAAGAGGAAGCTGTTGAGGAAGAAGCATCCCTTGCCGTCACGTGTCAGCTCCTGCGGCCGCCTCTCATGCGAGAACACACTTCTCTCTTTCCCCTCTTCTCTCGCCAACTAAACGCGACAACTGCGGTTTTATAGGAGCGGTTCCTCGGAGGCGGGAGGGGGCGGAGTCGGAGGCGAACCTAGTGAAAGCCTGTGACCCAATAAGCGCACGCTTCAGCTGTTGCATGAGCGCTCCCCAACCCAAGGTGCACGCGCCTTTTTCCTGCAACGGCTTCGGCTCCGGTGTTCATTTTTTTTTGTTGTTGGGTTTTTTTTGAAAGTCGAGTGAGGCGGACTTTTTGGGGGCAATTTTTGCCGCCCCCAAAAAGTTGCCGCCTGAGGCCACCACCTCACTCAGCCTCATTATAGAGCCGCCCCTGCTGGTATGGTATGGTAGACTTGGCCTTGTAGATCTTTGGTAACTTTTGTAGGGTTTTATATTAGTTCCCAATATGCCTGGTAGTGGAGAATGCTTGTTATTGGTGAGATGACTAGAATCAGATTTTTTTAAATATATTGGGTTCTGTGGGTGAATGTCCTACTTCTGTTCTGCACCCATTGTAGAGGGAGAGGTTTCTGTAGATGCAGAATATATATTCAAAAAGAAAAAATGAGATCCGTAACGCAGTTTATAACAAAATAAAATGAGCTATAATTTGGTGTTATAAACTGTGCTGTGGTTCTCACTTTTTCTTTTAGTTCCTTGGTGTGCCATTGATGAGCATGGGCTTGTCCCTCTGTGTGCTGGAGTGGAGGAGTGGCTCTAGCTCATTAGGGTTGTGATTTCATTTAAAATGAAAGCTGAGATCTCGGTGTTATCATTTCCCATCAATAGTGCAGACTCTTAACAAAAGAATGTGCACTATTGATGGCAACCAATGTAAAAAAAAAACCCCCCCCCCCCCCCCAAAAAAAAAAAAAAATGAAATGAATTTTTTTGGCTTGCACATCCCTAATGCTTATCCATGTGGTCCAGGAATTGGGTCCTGGGTCTTTGGACCCTCCTGGTGGCTCTCCTGTGCTCCCTGTGGACTTCATGCAGCATAGCCAGTGCTAACAATGTGTTGATCGTATCCATGGCTCCTGCCTCCTTCCACCAGCACTCTGTGACTCTCACCACCAACATCCATAACACTGCACATGCACCTCTACACACACACACACATGCATCAGGGAACCACACAGACACAGACTTCAGCAAACAGTAGAGCACACATAGGCAACTGGGAACCACACAGAATGCAGGGAACACTGGGGCACACACAGACAGACAGAAGGGAACCACATAGAGTCTGCGGGGAACACTGGGGCACACACAGATAGACAGCAAGGAACCACACAGAGATGCAGGCTACAGGCAATTCAGGGGCACAAAAAGATAGTAGGCAGCAATGGACTGCATCAGGGAGGGTGATACATCAACAGCTAGGAAGTGGGTTACTGGGGGGTTGGGATTGACACAGTTGGGGAGAGGAGCCGGAGGGCTTCAGGGAGTGAGAATCTACAAGGGTCTTAGAAAAGGGAAGGGGGAGAGGTTTGAGAAAGTCGCAGGATAGCCTGCAGGGAAACAAACTGTAGCTCACAAGACACCTACATGGACACAGACAATAGTTGAGCCAAAAACTTGCAAGCCAACCTCCTCCAGTCACCAGCACCACAACAAAGTCCCCTCCTTATCTGTGATTTATAGTAGGTGTAAGCTGGCACATTTAGAAAATCCACCCTGCACATCACCGACCTATGTGTACAGGCACCAGAATCACCTAGGCTACACCCGGAAATGTCCCTTGTTGCAGGGGTTCTCAACCCAGTCCTCGGGACCCACCTAGCCAGTCGGGTTTTCAGGATAACCACAATGAATATGCATGGGAGAGATTTGCATATAATGGAGGCAGTGTATGCAAATCTCTCTCATACATATTCATTGTAGTTATCCTGAAAACCCAACTGGCTAGGTGGGTCCCGAGGGCAGGGTTGAGAACCCCTGCTTGAATGCCTCCCGCAGAGATGTGCAAAGATTGACATTCTTGACACGGAAACAGGCATCACACAGCTTCCATGGTTTTCTGGCACCTCATCCACATTTAAAACATTAATAGAGCTTCTAAACTAACCCTCTTAAACTTAAATGAGCTGAACCACAGAGTTTAAAATCTAAAAAGAACAGCTGTAATAAAGTGGAAGTGCAAATGTGAAAGAAATTGAAGCTATCCCTGCTAAAAAGCTGATAACCAGCTCCTCTATTGAACTCTGATTTACTGATTCAAAAATAGCAGCAAGTGAATTGTGGCAGAAAAAGTAAATGCAGTCAAACACTGTGTGGAAAAACTGATATGGCTGGAAAACGCTCTGCTTAGGCGCTCACAGAAGGAGATGGTAATCAAAGGAGAAGGCGGCTGGAAGTAAAACTGAAAACCCTCCCCAAACATTTTTCTCACATGTAGGAGAAACGCGGCTTTACAGCAGTTATGCTAATTTACTATTCCTGATTAATAAAGAACAGAGAGACACAGCCTGACTGCAAGTAAAACAAAGTATTCCATTACATTTATTTGTGATAGGATAAGAACAGATTTGGGAATGACTGAAAGAGCATGTTTTCTTGGGTGTATGATCTGAAAGAGAGGAAAACATGTAATTTATCCTTGTATTTTTATTCTTGCACCATAACAGTCCCCAAACACGGCCTTCACTGAACTCCAGTACATGCCACTCAGCTTATGTCTACAAGATAAGGATCGCTCTTGGGCATTGCAATACTTACAGTTACTGCCACTCCAAACACCACCAAACCTTCTAGTAGAACTCAACCTGTTAGAAGCTCACAAGTCCGTGCTATAGAGCTCATTAATTAGACACAGGAATGGTGGAAATTCCCCAGTAACTCGGGGGAAATATACTGCAAGACCATCCCTAGAATGCTAGTAGAGACAGAAACTTAAAGCAGCTCTGGGGGTTTATTATAAATTACAAGTAGCTACAAGGAGAAAGGAGCATGAAACTGATAAGCTCAGTGTCATGCTGTGGTCTGGAGGTCACAAGCATTGCAAGGCTTATATATTCTTATACAAATAAGCTGATTTTTTATCAATCATTTCTGTTTACACAGTTCATCCTACATTACACATCTCCTTTCATCACACCTAGTCTATCTCCTGGGTCACATGTTAATGGCAGTTTACTCTACAAATGTAATGCTTCGCCAGCCAACAATTTCCATGTTTACTGGATTAAACACCTATGTGACTACCCAAAGATTGTTATCCTGCAAGCAAAGAAGGAGGCAGTTTAACGAGGTGCTTTGCTTGCTGCCGATACTGAAGAAGCTGGTCCCGATCCCTGCCCTTAAAATGACACAAAACACAGCAACAATTGAGCCCCAAATAAGTCCCATCCTATTTTTCATTTTTTAATTTATTTTATAAAAATTTTTTTTATAGGATCAATACCTCATACCATGCACCAAATCAGTAGCCACAGTCACCCAAGTATACTAAACATTACTTATCTTGTTTACTAACACGTTAAAAATACTTAGCTGAAGACCAGCAGAGAAACTATTCACAATCCCATGAGTTTGTATCACCATTCACATTGTGGGATTGTGAATGGTTTCTCTGCTGGTCTTCAACTAAGTATTTTTAACGTGTTAGTAAACAAGATAAGTAATGTTTAATATACTTGGGTGACTGTGGCTACTGATTTGATGCACGGTGTGAAGCATTAATCCTAAGTACTGTTTGATATACTTGTTTTTATTAAATTGGACGACTTGGGTGACTGTGGCTACTGACTTGGCATATGATGCGAGGTGTTGGCCCTACACAAAAATGTTTTATAAAATAAATTAAAAAATGAAAAATAGGATGGGACTTGTTTGGGGCTCAATTGTTGCTCTGTTTTGAGAATAGTGATTGCCCCCTTGTTTTTTTTTGACTTGTTTTTCTTAAATTGATATAGTCAGCATATTTGGATGCTCATGATAGCTATCCTCAATGAATATCTGGGCATGAATCCCCAGCCTGATGTTGTGTCTACAAGATAAACAAATGGCCACGCACTCCCACTAGTCCACATTCCTGAATGCCATGACTTCAGGAGAAGGATGACACAGAAGAAATTACTAATATAAGCCATCCACATTTAATGTCCATGACTTAAGCTCCGATTAGATCATCCAGAGCCCATGCACTAAAGGATTACAAACAAACCAGCTCTTCCTGCAACAACAAACTGTTCCAATCCACAAATAATGCATATCATAACACCTGAGATCAATCCAGCCATCACTAATCCCTACCCCTACCTCTCAGCAAATGGAAAATGCCACAGCCATGAGGACCCCTCTACTTATTAAAGCTCATATAACCATTCCACTGATACCACTCCCATAATACCCCACACAGCACACCAAACTGTTCACTACATTGGGAGATCCGATTTTGACTGGCACATTCACAAATGCTCTTTCAGCTTATTATTGCACATGCTCTCCCAAACTGGTGGATCTGAGAGCAGTTTTTCTTGGGTGCTAGCTCTCCAACACACAGCATCCTGAACTTGGCACAGGAGATGTCTCTAAGAATGTTTACTGCACAACACATGAAAAGCTCACTGCCACACTTTAACCAGTCTCCAGTTATCCTATACTATAAGCCCACCATGCAGATCACCTCAGCATATACCCCATGATGGCATGCATAATCCAATACCAATGCTGAATGTGCCATTTGAACTCTAAGAGATGGAAGTTGCAATATGCTGATGGCACCATCTACCATCTTTCTTGCAGCTAGCAAATGAGTTGTGACACACCCCAGTGCACTCCCTCGATATTCAAAGTTGCCATTGTCCCATTCAACCAGTGTTACCCAAAGGAATGTTACCTCCTCTCTCATAGCCCAACCTAGTGAACATGTAAAACCTCACCTGCTGCCCAACACTTAAGAGATTTCCACTCCCTGGACCAATGTCCAACACCACCCAGCCCTACGGTTATTGGCTGCCAGATACAACTCAGCCCACACAGGCCCCACTTTCCATAGAATGGAAAATAGTCCAGTAATGTGATGGACTCATCTTCAGAGCCTTCCCAAAACCCAAGGCAAGAAACCAAATACTTATATCTACTCCAAGGTGCTAGAGAAAGGTAAGAACAATAAAACAATATGTGGAAATAATGCTTCCAAGCAGGAAGAGTAAGCAGTTCCATGTCTGTTATGAAGCCTTAAGAATTTATCACCCCTAACATAGAGATGAAAAAAATGTGGCAGAAAGACACCAAGATACTTCTCATCAGGTTGGGTGCCACAGGTTTGATTAAGAAGAATTTCCAAGCACATCTTGATACATTACCCATACATGTTACATCTTATGAACAGAAGGCGCACTCTTTGGCATGAGTACTATGCCAAGCATTAGCAGTAAATTTGAGAGCCTGAGATAATACTCCACAAATCCTGGTTTAGGAATGAGTTTCATTAGTGTCATGGTAATCCAAGTTATTTCTCCCTGTTCATTGTAAGTGCTCCTATGGCACAACACTGTTTTATGTGAACCGCGCTGATTTTTAAGAGTGCGGTATATAAGAAAAATAAATAAATAAATAAATAAATAAAATAAATAAAGTGCCAAACCAATTATACTGTAATACTGCACTAAGGGATTCAACAATCAAATCACAACCATACCCTTAGCCTCATATATTATAACTACATATTAATATATCTCGCTCCCTAACTCATTACATATAGAAAACTAAGTCTCTTTTATATGCCATTCAATTGCATACCACATCAGAAGGAAACACAGCACCGTATTCTGAAAAGAACACAAAGGGGTATGTTTACTAAACTGCGTTAGTGCGATTCGCGTTAGGAGCCGCGGTAAAGACAGAAATCCCAAATAAGGACATGGGCGGTACATCGTTACCTATAATGCGCGTTACAAGGCGCCATAAATGAACGAGCGCTACAGGGCATGTTACCGCGCGTTAATCTTAAGAAGGCACGCAGGCATACAAGGACAGAAACAGATCTGTAGCACAATGGTTACAACACTGACTGATGGTACAGGGGTCATGGGTTTGATTCCCCAGTGGGCCTAATGTATAAGGCTGGCTGAGGCAGCACCCTTTACATTTAAGTAGTGATTGTTGAGGCATTTGACGTGTATTTTAATTAGTGCTGCCAGCACGGTGGCATAACCTAATGTGCCGCATAAGGCACCCCATAACGCACTCCATAGGGCACATTATAAAGTGTACTGTCCACCAAGGCACCCTATAATGTCCCATATAGGACACTTTATAAGGCTGTGAACAAAGCCCTGGCTGGCTGCAGAAGGACTGCACATGACCACACAAACTGTCTGCTGTGGTTACTAGGATAGGGTTAACCCACCCGTACCCATGATACACTGCACATGCAAATCAGCAGTCGAGAGATGGGCACAAGATTGTGTATGCACCCCCACAGCACCTCGGCCTGGTAGGGGGAACAGACCGTGTGTGGCACTGCCACAGAGTAGCCACAGACAGTCACATTGTGCGGGTACTGTGCCCACCCTGAGGTTGAGGTGGGGTGCCCAGAACCAGGTCCACAGCACCTTTCATGGCTGGAATACACCATGCTACAGGTCCCCAGCGGTGTGTGATAGGTAGTTCCGTTAGACACACCTAGGATACATCTGTGTCCTGCTGTATGTCTCGGTCATGTCTAGTCCATATGGGCGATGATGTACCCAGAATAGTGCATATCCTGTGTTGGTGCCATGGTTACCTGCTGAAGGTGAAGGTGAGGGGGTGTATGGACCCATAGGCAGATCATGTACCACCACACAACCCACCCTCTGGGGCTCAGGGTGAGAAACAGGATCACCCACCAATAGATCCACAGTCTACCTCCCTGCAAAGGTAGCAGTAGAGGGGACCATCAACCCCAGTCCTGCTGGGGAACAGACAGAGCAGTACACATCCATAACACAATAGCAGACAGACAGCAGGCCTGGAAATGCTCAGCTGCCCCCACCATTATCTAACATTCTCCAGCAGCTAGCCTCCAGCCGCTGCACCCTGCAAGGTGTTCCAGCAAGACACATACTAGCTGCAGACAGTCTGCCAGCTAGTACATAGTGCATGGTCCTGGAGGAGATGCATGTACCCAGAACGGGGATGTCAGCATACACACCAAGCAGATAAGTCAGTGATTGGGCCCCAAAAGAAAACCCATAAATATCACATGAGAGAAATGCTATATAGCACTATGGGGGAACCTAGCCATGCCATGGTCACTGCTCAGTCAGGGTGAGAGTGACCTCCCAGCAGGACATGCTATGGCCACCCTGTCCATGCAGGTGGTGGCCAGGCACTACAATGTCCGAGCCATTGCCCTATGCCGTGTGCAGATGCATCCAGGCCACGCCACCCTATCCAGGCTATTCCCACAGTACCTTGCTCCTCATTATGCACATTGGCAGGGAAATACTGGCAACAGTGCTAGCAGTGTGGGCTGTGGAGGGTGTTGGCAGTGTAGGGTTTAAGTGCTTGTAGAGGTAGAGGTTAAGTATGATAGATTTGGGTTTTAGTATTATAGATTTGCTTTTAATTTTTAAGTGCTAAGGATTAATAATGTTCCTGATTCATAATCACTTACTGGCTACCCTGAATCTCACAAAAATAGCTACCGAAGAACAGCATGCTGCTATGACATGTGAGCCAGTATTCAGGTCTTTGCAAGAAGAGATCCAAGAACCAGATAAGGAGATATCATGAGCCTTGTAAGGTGCCAGTTTGGGCTGAAGAGTCTAAACTTTGACCTACATGGAGATATCAGATAAAGGCTGGGTGCAAAGAAATGCATACACAGGAAACCACAAAGCTACTAACATATATGCTAGACCCGGCTCTGAAGAAAAGCAGCTAGCCAGGTCATGGTGAGTATGAGGAGGAGGGGGGCCAGGAGGGATTTTGCAACAGGAACTAAGGGGAGCAAAAAGGCAACGATAGGAAATAAGGTGGGGAGGGGGAGAGAACACAGAGGAATAGCTCTGGGGACTGGACTGCATGTAATAATACGGAAGGAAAAAAGGTATAAAACGTAACATGCTTTCTATATTCAGGGGGAGAGTTGCATTCTTGAGGTGCCTAGTGCCCGATAGAACTCTCTTCCCCACTTTGCTACCTGTATTTGGTCATCAGTTATCTAATAAACAGAGACTCTGATTGCACCTGTACTGACCTTTTGGATCTGATCATTTCAGGTACATAGTAATAATAATTAGGTTGTGGTTCATTTTTGTACGAAACAGGGCCGTACAAAATTTGTGCCGAAACCCGGGATTGGCCTACGGGTGGGTCTCTAGGACCAAGATATAAATTTAAAGATTTTTGGATTCCCCTCAAAAGGTTGAGGGAGGTGTGTTCCCGGTGCTGAGTGAAGACCGGAGGAGAAGAAGCAGTGAGTGATTGATTTCCCTAGGAAGGCGCCTTTGTGACGACAAAGCCGTGAGTATACTTATTTTTGACCAAGCTTGGTAAGTGTTGTTTATTTGTTCTATTGTATTGATAAAGTGTAAAGATATTTTTGCTGCTATTAGTCAGGACTGAATGGTGTGTGTGTTTGAGCTACGTATCGGCTGATACGAACTGTGTGTGTGTTCTTACTCACGGTTCCATACCTCCGCGAGGAGATTGGCTGGGTCTGAACGAAGCGAATCTGTTTGAAAGGTGTCCTGGACATTTCGTGCACTACCTCCCTTTGTAGATAAAAAGGTTGGCTATTGAGATCCTTAAAATAACAGGTGGCACGTAGAAATTATGTCTCTGTTTAGAAGAAAGAAAGATGACAATCAGGGAATAATGATAAATCAGGTTTCCCCAATGACTCCGGTCGAACAGATGATGAGAGATAATCCCATATTAGGAAAGGAAATTTTGAAAGTTTGCCTTAAATGGGCAAAGTGGAGCAATGCTCCTGGGATCCCTCTTGGCTGGCCACCGGAAGGGTCTTTTGATGGTGGTTGTTTAGCAAGGATTAGGGATTATGTTTTGTCCCATAAGACCAATGCTAGTCAGTTAAAACATTTGCAATACATTTCTATGTGGATGAAACAGGCAAACCCAGGTACCCTCAGTAGTGAGGCTCCTCCCCCTTATTGTAGGACAGTGAACCGTACCATGGCAGCAATAGGGTATTCAGACCCGCAGATAAACACAGACCCCAAAAGGGAACAATCTGAGAAAACCCCTAATGATAAGCAGGTGACAGAAAAACAAAAAGAGAATCTGGGAAAGACAAAACAAGCTGAGCCTTCTGCACCTTACATTGACACCTCCTTATATAAGCCACTGTATAGGGAAATGGAAGATATAATTCACCATAAGGACTCCCAGCCATTTAGGAGATCCCGATCTGCATCCCCCCACCGGGAACCACATAGGGGATGGGTTCAAGTAACAGGTAAATTACATTTGACTCCTGACATAAATTCTCAGACCCCAGGATCATATGAACAATCAGTTTTAGGGGCTACGGGAGGTAACACTCCACCCCGCCTGCGTCCCATTCCTTCTGCTCCTAATCTTACCCCTAACGACAGTTGTCAGGTCACAACAGAGGATAATCCCTCCAAGTTTGGGGCGGGCAAGTTGGGGTCTGACTATTTTCCCAAGGAACCGACGGAAATTCTGAGTAATACCACCCCGGCTCAGTTATCAACTAAGTCTGGGACCCCTCCTGGTCGTGGACCAGTTGATTACTATAAATCCACCAATAGGGCAGCAGGTCAATGGTTTCCTTACTCTAGCCGACGCCTGAAAGTCTGTGTGATCTTGGGACTCGAACGACCCGCACACATGACTATCGTATTTGTCCTGTACAGAGCACTAAAGAACCAGTTCAGCCTAAGAAAACCCTGTAGAGTTTGTTTTTAATGAAGAGGGGGGTGAAGGGTTTTATGTATATCATTGGAGTTCCAACCTACATGGATGGACCTCAGCATGTGCCCCACAAATGAGAATTTGGCCAGAACAAGGATCACTGGAAACTAGAGATTTAAACTTAGCCCGTAGGTGTATTCGTGGAGGAGAAGGGGACCCACAATGGGACTATAAATACATGGAAGCAGGATTAAGAGTGTGGGAAAAGTATGAGGGCCAAGATCCCAATAACCCAAAGTTACCGGGTTACATGGTGTTTCCTGTGCGACATGTTAACCAAGGACAGGGAAGGGCAGAGGTATATGTTCCCTGGAGTTTCACTGACATGACCAACCTGTCAGAACAACTCCCTCCCCTAAATCAAGGTGCAGGGGCATGGATACAGAAGTTTGAACGATTGACAGCAGGGCATACTTTGGCAATTGGTGATGTAAAAGCACTATTAGCCCGAATTTTGGGCAATAATGCTGCCAATCAAGTGTTTAATAATGCACATATAAATGGGGTATTGGTCCATGAACCACAATACGATGGGGCTTTATTTAACCCTTATCGTAATTTAATTTGGGAGTCACTAAGAGATATATATCCCACCCAAAGAAGTATGGGACCCCTTACATCGATGCAATTTAAGGTAGGGGAAGATGTTAGTGCTTATTTGGCTAAGTTCCAAGATCTATGGGAAGCACAAATGGGTGTACCCCATAATGCTCCTCATATGGCCCTTATGTTTTTTCAAACTCTGTGCAATACACTACCACTACCTATCCAGTTGAAATTGAAAAATATAGTTGCACTAGAATCAGAGACATGGCAAAAACAGCAGGCACATATTTTTCATTTTGTCAGACAGGCAGAAGAGGAATTATCTAAACCGGAAAGAGACAGGAAGGCTGCTCAAGCACGTCTGTTTAACTTACAGTTAAAAGAAATAGATCAAGGAAAAAAGGAAGGATTAGTCAGTGTATCTTCTGCTGACAAGAAACTGATTAAGACCTTGCAGCAAGAGGTTAGGGAGGCGAAGCAACAGGCAAAAACTGCACGAAAACTATTTGAGGAATGTGTGGAACGTTTATACGAGTCCTCTGGTGACAGTTGCACTGATAGTGACTCGGAAAATGCACACAAACCTGTGACACGTGCTCTGAATGTTCAAGGACGTGATCAGCTCTCGGGTCAGGGACCACGGTCCTTCCCCAGACAAAAACAGGAAAGAGAGAGAGATTTTTGTTGCTGGCAGTGTGGTGAAAAGGGACACTTTCAACGGACCTGCCGTGCCCCTCCCCCTCCATCACGAGGACGGAGAGAGTATAACCAAGGCCCACCGCCACCTGCTAGGCCACGGCAGTATCCTACCTGGCAGCCCCCAAATAGGGCAAGTTATGGTAATAGGGGAGATGGACAGTGACTAGGCATCTATAATATGCAGGTGACACTGGGAACAGAGGAGCCCCACATAAAATTAACATTGAATGGCCAAGAGATGAAATTTCTAATTGATACTGGAGCCACATTGTCTGTCCTGAATACCATGCCTGCAGGTAGCACTATTGGCAGAGACAGTGTAATGACCACCGGGTTTGATGGTAAGTCAGTAAAAACCCCAGTGACCAATCCAATTCATGTGGTGGGGCCAGAATTTGATCTCTATCACAATTTTCTGTATGCCTCTCATTGTCCTATTAATTTGATGGGGAGAGATTTAATTGTCAAGGCCCAGGTTACCCTAGTGGCAGGAGAATTTCAGTCTGCAGGAATCAGTGAAATTGGTACATATCTACTCAGCCCTTACGGCCGAGTACGGGGTGCACCAGTCCACATAAGACTGAAACAAGGGAAACAGGGACCAAAATTGCCACAATATCCCTTACAGCGGGCAGCTATAGAGGGTGCACGAGAAGAAATTGATCAGCTCAAACTGCATGGCATTATAGAACACAGTACCTCCTCATATAATACCCCGCTCTTTCCGGTCAGTAAACCTAATGGGAAGTGGAGGATTGTCCATGATTTACGAGCCTTGAACCAGGTAGTGGAAACCCAGTTCCCTGCAGTTGCCAATCCGGCCACCACATTGAATACAGTACAGCTGTACAAGTATTTCACAGTATTGGATCTAAAAAATGCCTTTTTTAGTGTAGAAATTGATATTGACTCGAGGCCCCTGCTGGCATTTCTTTTTGATCAAGTGCATTATCAATGGACGCGATTGCCTCAGGGATATGTTGACAGTCCCAGTATTTTTTCTCAGATTCTATCACAAGATTTGCAGGAGTTCAATTCACATCTCCCTGGAGAAATGTGTTTATTGCAGTATGTAGACGATATCTTACTGTCAGGATCAGATTATCAGCAAATGCATAAGTACACACGAGAACTAATACACGAGCTGCAGGACAAGGGCTACAAATTAAATGCCGAGAAGGCACAATTAGTGCAGACAACAGTCATCTTTTTGGGATTTCAGCTAAGCCAGGGTTCTATTGAAGTGGGAGATAAGACAGTGCAGCATGGCTTACAGTTACCAGTCCCCAGTACAGTGAAAGAACTTCGCTCTGTTTTGGGCACACTTAATTTTTGCAGAAATTGGATCCCTGCTTTTAGCTCTCGGACCCTTTGCTTCCGCCCTTATTTGAAGGGTGGGGTAAAGAACTCTGAAAGAATCACTTTAGATCCTTGTCATGTAAATGTGCTCCAGTCTATTTTGGAAGATTTAAAGTGTCTTCCAGCCTTACATCTGCCAAATCATCACAAGTCCTTTCAATTGATGGTGGTAACCGGTTCCCAGGCGTGGGCAGCCATACTATTTCAGGATAGGGTTTCCACTTTGTCATTTTTGTCTGGTACTTTTGGATGTACTGAGCTCCCATTGCCTGACCTTGAAAAATTAGTTATTGCAGTGGCAGCAGCAATAGAGAAAGTCCTATCTATTTTCACTCCTACGACCTTGATTCTCTATCAGTCCATTGAATTGAAGGCTATTCTGAACAAAGATACACTACATTTGTCCCCATCTAAGCTGCAGCAAGCTTGTGTTTCTATTCTGAATAGTGGAGTGATCTTTCGTCCTCTCACTGCCTCCACCTGTCCACTTAGTTGGCTACAGACAGCAGTAGATGTTTATACCCCAGTTCCTGATTCATCTTACGAGGAAGTTTTATCCTTTATGGTATCCCCCACTGACATGCCACCAGACAGTGAAATTTGGTTTACAGATGGTTCAGCACAGAAAGGTATAGTAGGATTTGCTGCGATATTGCTGACCCCTGATGGAGTGGCTGAGCATCGTTTACAGTATGCTCTAGACTCAGATCAGGGATACTCAGCACAGGCAGCTGAACTGTGCGCCATATTGGCAGTCTTAGAAGAACGTCCGGCAACGCCCCTGATTTTCTACACTGACTCACAGTATGTTCAAAAGTTGTGTGGGGAATACCTTCAGATTTGGCTACAGCGTGGATTTGTTAATTCATCAAGCAGTCAATTAATACACAAGTCCCTGATTTTGTACCTCTATGATTTATTATTGCAACGCTGTGAGAGAAATATTCTAACTTCCTGTAACTGGGTCCCTGGCCATTCCCGCCATTATGGTTTCCTGCAGTTTGGCAATGCCCTAGCTGATGAGGCAGCAAAGCAAGTCACAGATACTGTCCCCATTTTAGTTATTACACGAGCAAGAACTTACCCCTTACCTTCACTGCATGATTATCAGCAGAATCTTGCACAGGATGAGGTTCAAAAGTGGAAATTGTTAGGGTGCACTGAGCATAAAAAGTTATGGGTACACCCCTCTGGAAAAATTTGTATTTCCTTTTGGTCTTTGCAGCAATTGTGTTCTCTGTTGCATTCTGTTGGACACGCACCGGCTTCCAGCGTGTCTGCACAGATCTCTGAACTTTTTTGGCATCCGCGTCTCAAGCTCAGAATACAGGAGTGGTGCCAAAAGTGTCCCCAGTGTTTGGAAAATTCTCCAGTGAAGGGCAAACATACTCTCCAAGGTCATCTTCCGACAGTTCAGGGTCCTTTTATTTCCTGGTATGTTGATTTCACAGATATGCAGGTTCGTGTAGATGGCTACAGATTCCTTCTAGTCTGCGTGTGCCCATTCTCCAAGTGGATTGAGGCTTTCCCATGCAGGCAGGAAAAAGCCTCCGAGGTATTTGACTGCTTTACTAAGCATCTGTTTCCTCGCTTTGGCATACCACAAACTGTTTATTCTGATAATGGCTCTCATTTCCGGAACCATCTCATACATCTTTTCTCCACAGCTCTGAGTGTAAAGTGGAAATATATTTCTGTGTATCGCCCCACCTCCAATGGCCTCGTCGAACGAACTAATGGCTTGCTCAAGACAGCCCTGCGTTTGATACAATCAGATAAAAGTATTTCCTGGCTGCAGGCCTTGCCTCTGGCACTGTTTCAATTGAGAAATCGTCCTCTAAAAAACATTGCTCTGACACCTCATGAAATTTGTACAGGAAGGCGATTGCTGCTATACAATCTCACTGACACTGCTATTCCCTTACCGGATTCTTTGTCTCCTTACTTTGCAGGTCTGCGCCTGGCTTTGGCAGAGATTTCCAGACGCTGTGCCATCCGTGACCAACATCCACAGTCCCCAAAGGATACCTTGATCCCAATTGTCTACCGCAGAAATCCTCATCGGAGTTCCTGGCAAGATCCAACCTATTCAGGACCCCATATCGTTTCTGCATCAACTCCATTTGCTGTCTTGCTGGACGCTAGCCAAACTTGGACTCATATTGCCCATCTTTGGGTACCTTGAACTGTTTTTTTTATTTTTGGACTTTTAAGTGACCTTTTCTCAGTATGCCTCATATTGCGTATAAGTTTGCTTTTTTATATTTTGCTATGTTATTGACAATTTTTATTGGGTGGTTTCTATACTTTATTTCTTCCCGCCCCCACTCTTTCCCCCCTGCTCCTATCTCCCCCTCATCTTCTCCTTCTCTGCACCGCTCCCGTAGGTCAGTTCTCCCCCTCACTAATACTTGGAAAACAACCGTTCTTGAAGTGGTTGATCTTATGAATATTAGTGACTGTATCATATGCACTCCATTACCACAGGGTGGTACTTATGCCCCTGTCCGTGTTCTCCCTGTCCCATTTGAAGAAGTTGTAGGTGCCATCCTGTGCTGGAATAACCCCCACCTTATTAAAGGGTGTATAGAGCGTGGCCCCTTATATTGTAATGATACTTGGGCGGCCCATCAAGCTGCTTCCTTTCCTGTCCGTGTCTCTGTGCCCTCTATGATATTTTATTACTGTCTTATTACCAACTCTTCTGTTTCTTTTGCCGACAACTGTAATGTTTCCTGGAATGTCCAAACAAATAATTTTCACTTTTTGCACGGTACCATGCGCCCTTTCTATCATGGACATAATATGACTAAGGTAGACTGGTACCGTACTCAAGCCCGTAATAACCGTGTCAACTCCACCCACTGGGGCCCGCGAGTTAAAGCACACTCTCGGGTATGGGGCCCTGACTTTTGGGCTTCAACCTTTAATGTTGGCCCTATAGATGCCACGCATACTCTCCTTTACCGAAAAGGTACATACATGTCCTCTCCTTTCACTTCTTGCTATGCACCAATCCTTTCCTGCAATGATGTTGCCCGGTGTGGTAAAGCACACACCACTCCCAGTAAAGTAAATACTACCGCCCAGCAGGGTCGCCCCGCTGCTACTACAATCATAGGCCACCAACTTGCTGGTCACCTCCACTGGAAACCTTGTAAATCCCGTGATGATCATCCTCTCTGTCAGACTCCTTGTGCTCACTCCCCTACTACTGGTAAACTAACCTGTGAACCCCATACTTCTATTGCATATCCTATCAAACAATACTTTACTTGGAAACCTTCTTCTTCTTCTCTATCTGCTATTGTGGGCCATTATTGGCTTTGTGGTGATGTCTTGTACCAGAAGGTTTCGCTGTCCAAGTTACCCTGTGCTTTAGTTAAAGTGTCCCCTTACTCAGTCCTTATTCCCCTGAATGTCTCATATAATTCCCCGCCTTCTCCCTCTACTCCTCTGCACCAGCGCCATAAGCGCAGCTCTGCTAGTCCCTGGGAATCCACCATGGTTGAAGATGCTGCAATACAGGCTTCCTATGAATATGTTAATTCCACTTACCCTATGACCAAAGCCCGCCTTATAGCTCTTAGCGCTACTTCTTGGATTCCTTGGGCTACCCCTGCCTTTACAGCGGAGCTTGGCATGTCTATTCGCCGCTTACAATGTTTGCTACATATACAAATGAAAGCTGTTACTGAATCTATTTCTCGCTTAGCTGAATCACTTGAACAAAATAATCAAATGACTCTACAGAATAGACAGGCTTTAGATTTATTGCTCGCGGCAGAAGGCGGGACTTGTTCCTTTATCAACGCTACTAATTGCTGCACTGTGATAGCGAACCATACGATATTTGTATTAGATGCTATGAATAAGATTAAGCATCTATCTGAATTACATATTGATGATTTTAAGGGTGGCTTCCAGATTGGAGATTGGTTTTCATCTCTCTCCTCCTGGTTCCACTCCCTTGGCTCTGGCTTGAAAGGTTTATTGATTTCTGCTGGCATTATTTTAATCATTGCTTTACTCTTCTGTTGTTTTGTTTCTATGTTTATATCCTGCTGTAAGAAAAATTGCACCAAAGTATCTACCTCTTTTCTGCCTGTCCAAACTAGCCCTACTCTTGTCAATGTTTCTTATGCAGCCGTCCCCATGTCAGACTATTCAGACTTGGATTTCTCCCATTCCCTAGCCGAATAAAAAAAAAAAAAAAAAAAAAAAAAATGGGGGAGTTGTAGGGTTTAAGTGCTTGTAGAGGTAGAGGTTAAGTATGATAGATTTGGGTTTTAGTATTATAGATTTGCTTTTAATTTTTAAGTGCTAAGGATTAATAATGTTCCTGATTCATAATCACTTACTGGCTACCCTGAATCTCACAAAAATAGCTACCGAAGAACAGCATGCTGCTATGACATGTGAGCCAGTATTCAGGTCTTTGCAAGAAGAGATCCAAGAACCAGATAAGGAGATATCATGAGCCTTGTAAGGTGCCAGTTTGGGCTGAAGAGTCTAAACTTTGACCTACATGGAGATATCAGATAAAGGCTGGGTGCAAAGAAATGCATACACAGGAAACCACAAAGCTACTAACATATATGCTAGACCCGGCTCTGAAGAAAAGCAGCTAGCCAGGTCATGGTGAGTATGAGGAGGAGGGGGGCCAGGAGGGATTTTGCAACAGGAACTAAGGGGAGCAAAAAGGCAACGATAGGAAATAAGGTGGGGAGGGGGAGAGAACACAGAGGAATAGCTCTGGGGACTGGACTGCATGTAATAATACGGAAGGAAAAAAAGGTATAAAACGTAACATGCTTTCTATATTCAGGGGGAGAGTTGCATTCTTGAGGTGCCTAGTGCCCGATAGAACTCTCTTCCCCACTTTGCTACCTGTATTTGGTCATCAGTTATCTAATAAACAGAGACTCTGATTGCACCTGTACTGACCTTTTGGATCTGATCATTTCAGGTACATAGTAATAATAATTAGGTTGTGGTTCATTTTTGTACGAAACAGGGCCGTACAGCAGCCACCACACACTGGATAGACAGAAACACACTCCCCACACCTATGCCAGCATTGTGCAACTATAGAGGTTTTGGGCAGCCCAGGCCACCACACCAGTCCTGGGCACAGTGCAGGCATGGCTATGGTACGCAATACTGTAGGAGTCACTCCCCAGGTTGGTAAACACTGTCAGACACAATACCTGTAGCACACTCCACAGACATCAGAAAGGTTGCTATGCTGCAGCTCACTCAGGAACTTGTACCTAACCTAGGAATTGCTATCTGCAGTAATCATAGCAACCTTTTGATAGATGTGTACCATATGCTCAGGTTTAGGGTGGCATTACTAAGGTATGCAAGTGCTAGTATTGGGAGATGCACGCAGAGCCCAAAGTCCTGCCTCTCCAGGAGACTTTGGATAATGGGGCCTGTGGGTGCGGGTGTGTCTGCCCCTGTTGGCTGCTGCTTTACGGCAGAGGTTCCCAACTCCAGTCCTGCGGTGCCAAACACTGTTCGGGTTTTCATGCTGTCCCTCATAAATATGCATGAGATACATCTGCATACCATGGGGGTGGCGCATAGAAATGCAGCACAGGCATCTTTATCAGAGGCAGCATGGAAACAGAATGGTGTTTGGCCCTCCAGGACTGCATTTGGGTGACTCTGCTCTAGGTAATGTGCATGTTTATGGTGTCTGTGCTCTGTAGGGTAAAATATAGGTGTCTTGGGCATGTTTACGTCATCTGCAATAAAGGTGCTGTCTGTATTAGCACATTGTAGTAGTGGGTAAAATATGGGGACTGGGTTGGCAGGAACCACAGCTGGGACTTGAACCTGTGACCCTCTGCGTCTGACTACACTGGTTTTGTGCACTGCACCACCTTGTCGTCACAGAGTCAATACATTCCTTGGTGATACCATGACTGTTCGTCAGACAGGGCCCATCTGTTGCAGTACACGGCACCCACCTACACAGGGCTAGGCCACGGTCTGCTCTTGGCAGCTGCCACTGCCCCCTCCACCACCAGTATCCCTCAGCCACCATGCTGACATGCCCTTCTGCTGGTGGTGCTGGTGGTGCGCAGTCTCAGGCCATCCAGTGTGCAGGTAGGCGGCTGCCTATGGTGCGGGTTCTGGGGTAGGGATGCCTGCATAGACGTCCATGCTCCCCCCAGCCCCGCCTGACAATGTTCCGTGCCCTTGGGGGTAGCTGTTGGGTACTATCCCCTGTGACAATGTGGGAAATACACTCGTGCCCATGTTGGCCCTTCAGCAGTTGCTGTCTGGCTGCTCTGCTGTTTCAGCATTCATATGGGCCACCTAGGCATCACCCTAGTCCGCACTGTGGCCCAGCTCCACCACAGCATGTGCCGCCTACGGCCCTCTGTATCCCCTTCTCCAGCATCTGTCCAGTTGCCGTTCCGACATGCCCGCCCTGATGTTGCGGGACATGTGCACGCCATAGGAACCCTGTCCGATGGTGGGGAAAACCCTGAGCAGCACTATTTCACTGTGGGCTCATTCACCTTGTATGGGGACGGAGTATAGACCCTTCCACGATTTATATCTTTTCTATGGAGCTTACTCGGGGGGGGGGGGGGGGGTTGATGTTTCTCATTGCTACCACTATTGGCCAGCTTGGTAATGGATTTTTTCCAGTTTGTTGGGGTCATTTTCAGTGTTTATGTGCCCTTTTGTTCTGTGCACATGTATCACACTTATCACTTTTTATATGTTTCCCTGCCTGGGCTGTACATTGCTGTCACTTAAATGGTTTCTCTCCCCTGTAATGTGCATTTAACGGCAGGTTTTCAATCGCGTTTGGATTCAGCTCTTCAGATCAGCGCATTAGTGTGAAGGGAGCCTCTCCCCGCCCACTCTCCACCCACTGACCCCTTCTCTCCTCCCTCTCTCCACCTTCTGCGGTGTTTTACCGCGCCGCGGAGCTTTACGATTGTTAATGTTGATTAACGCGCGTTATGTAACATTAACGATCGTAAGCGCATCATAACGCGCGTTATGATGCGCTTACGATCGTTAACGTTACATAACGCGCGTTATGTACCGTTACCGCAGTTTAGTAAACATACCCCAAAGTTTCAAAGTCAAATCACTTTTCCCTTGCAGCCATAGATAAAAACATTCTACTTATCTTTAAGATGTCAGGCTTCAGTGCCATTCTCCTAAACTTCAGCGTTCAATGCTGCTCCTCTAAACTTCAATATCAATCCTTTAACTCTAACAGCTTCTTCTTCAACACCCTGTATCACATTGCCACCTGAAGTTAACCATTAGCCCAATAAAGATCTTCGTTTCCCCTTAAAAAAGGCTAGTAGTATAATGGGTACATTACTCGTCAAACTGATTGACAGGTGAGATAAGGATGACAGCAGACAATCAGCACTCACTTCCGGTGTCTGACCCAGCTCTGGCCACACCCCCTCCCATAGAAATGAATGGTGAGCTAGCCCCTCTCATCCACACCCCCAGAGATGGCCACACCCCCGCTCTGGCATGCCCCACCCCGTCCCCCAAGGATGACATCAGCCAATCAGCACCCACTTCTGGGTTTGTGCCACACCCATACCCTGCTCTACATGATGGCATTAGCCAATCAACGCCCACTTCTGTGTTTGTGCCACACCCACACCTTCTCACCCTCAACCACGGCCCCAGCCTACATCATTGGAAATGACATCACCGGAAACAGGGTGTCATTGGAAATGGACAGTGTCACTTTTCGATGACATCATCAGAAACAGGGTGACTGACTCCGGAAATGTGTTTTGCTACCGGTTTATGCTGACATCAGCAAAAGCAAGAACCCTAGAAAACAAAACAAAAATGCTTTCTCTCCCCCCTGCCCAAGTTTTTTTTTTTCACAAAGCAGCGCAATGCTTTTGTGTGTATTGCAGACTATTTAGAACTGATTGTTAAAAATAACCCTTTCGTAGCAACAGGAACACAAACCTGTATCTGTAATGTGATGCAGACACACAGCATTTGGTATCCAGGCTTTTCTTTCCAAATGTTAAAATGCAATTAACACATCTTTGTTAGAGAAACCAGTGCTGTCCATGTGATAGAATGTTGCTTTTAAGACCTCACTGTTAGAGAGAAGTATTCTGGCAACAGAGTAGTTCAGGCTGAAACACAGAGAGAGAGACCTGGGTTCAAATCCCACTACAGCTATTTTTTAGTAGCTTTGAAAAAAAAACAATACTGATTTCTTTCTTTCTTTTGAAGCAACATTTTTTAAAAAAATGAATGCTGGTGGCTTTTATATCACACTGCCTAGCAATACCTCAGCAGGTGTGTTTCCCCAAAATACCAGCTCTAATTTTACCATACAACTAGCAAGGCCGTTGGACTTACAAGGACCGTGGGAAGTAGGGCTAGTGGAAATACAATATCCCAACATTTGGGAGAATATTAAGGAAGATCAAAAGTATGTTGTCACCTCCATAGCAGGAAATATACAGCACCAGATGACAGTCAGGAGAGGACATTATGCGACCATGCAGAGTTTAGTGGAATCCATGAAACAGGACATAGCAGAGTCTACAACCTGCACCACCACGAATCATTTATGAACCCTATGCGCGAAGAATCTGAATAAAATTGGAAGATAAGTCTGTTATTTCTGCAGAAGGTGATATGGCAACCATTTTGGGAATAGAAGCTGACGTTAATACACAGCGTTCCCATTTTCCAGCGGATATTATGGGCGGTTTTAATACCCTCTACCTGTACACAGATATTGTAGAGCACCAGTTAGTAGGTGACCATTTTGTGCCACTGCTGCGCTGTGTTCCAACTAAGGGGTTTAGGGATGAGTTTATCACATTAACTTATGATAAGCCACACTATGTCCCTGTGAATAAACAGCATATTGACACCATCACATTTGAAAAAAGACGGATCAGAACAGACACATTTGTTACGCGAAAGTGATCCTTCATCTTCACCCGCGGAGGGTGATTGTTTTTTAAAATGGTTGTGGTTAAAGACTACAGAGACCCCAAAGCATACAAACATTGTTATACAGCACAAGCTGGCTATGGACTTTTAGGATATCATGGAAACATACCAGTCATGTATGGTGCCGGTGTCAGTGGGGTGTTTCGTAGTCTCTTTAGAAAAGCTATTCCGTTTTTGAGAAGGGGTTTTGAAATTATTAAACCACACATGAAAGGTGCCGCAAAAAACATAGCCAAGGATGTCATTGTAGCAGCTGATACGCATGCAATAAATAATACCAGGAGTCAGTTCAAAGATCCAAGCCAATTTATTGTGCACATGGTTCAGTTAGTCAAAGCTTCAAAAAGGACTGAGCAAAGTTCTTACAGAAACATATTCATTTATACATTTTTCTTCAGCTTGATACATGCAGATTTTCTATTGGTTCCAACGCTCCCTGCACTTGTCCAATCAGAGATCCTTTCTGGGCTTAGCTCCCTGCTCCCCCTTCCCAGTCTGTTCTAACAAAGGTGCAGTTTCTAGGCATTGATACTATCCTGCTCCGAGGTCGTTTCTAGCTCTAGGAATGCATGTATTGAAACATTTCTATCTTCACAGCACAAGAGAATAATGAAAGATTTATGCATTCATGAAAACGTTTTATTAAGCAATTTAAAACAGCTTTCTCAGACTTTTACAGATTTTTAGTTCTTACTAAGATGGGGGTTGGAATCAGGGCCTAACTTACAGGCCTTTCATATTTGCAGACTATTATAGGCCATAGCCTGCCACATTCCCCCCTTTGATTATTCTCACCCGCAAGTGAGAAAGGGTGAGAATTAAATCACATATTATACTTGCGTAAAAGCATCATTTTGGGGTATAGGGTAATATTGCCACATAGCTAAAACTTTTGTAGCTGCCTTCCTTTCTACAATGCTATCAATGGCTTACTTTACTCGACTGTGATGAATCCAGGGTTCGAGTTCTGCAACTTTAACTGCTGTTGGGGTTAATAAGATGACAACATAAGGTCCCTTCCAATGCGGTGCCAACGGTGTCTTTCTCCACTCTTTGATCCCCACCGAGACTCCAGGCTTGAGAGGATACAGGGGTTCTGTTAGATGGATGGGCAGCTGATCTTGTATCCATGTATGAAGACTCTGCAAAACAAAACTTAAAACCAATAGTTCTTGTCTAGTAATTTCAGATCTAATCTGTTCCATATCTCCCTTTATTCCCTATACAATAGGCGGGGGTCGCCCATACAGAATCTCAAAAAGGGAAACTCCTAAAGACTTAGTAGGGGCTAAGTATATCCTAAGAAGGGCTATAGAAAGAACCTGGGGCCACTTCAGGTGAACTTCTTGACAAAGTTTAGACAACTGAGATTTCAGGGTTCTATTCATACATTCTACTTTTCCTAAATTCTGAGATCTGTAGGCAGTATGCATCTGATAATGTCAATATCTCGGGATCATACTTAATGGACTTGCTTCCTGAGATTATCAACCCTCATTCTGTGTACAGGGCCCCATGTGCATGCAAGGTTGTAAGGGCATACTTGGAATCTGTGCACACATTTAGACAGAGCCCTTTTCCTATTGTTAGTGCTCTAGTGAGGGCTATCAGTTCAGCTTTCTGTGCTAAAGTTCCTGGGGCCAGAGCTGTGGACTCAACCACCAGATCAAGGGTCACCACTGCATACCCGGCACAACAATGTCCATTGATGACAAGACTGCTTCCATCTACAAAGAAAGTCCTTTCAGGGTCCTCCAGAGGGACATCAGTCAAATCAGGGCGACTTGAAAATACAGTGTCCATAGTTTCCAGACAGTCATGATCAGGGGGGTCAAGACCAACTGGTAACAACGTAGCAGGATTCAGAGCTTGACTGACCTTCAATTGTATCTGGGGGTTTTCACACAACATACTCTGATACTTCAACATTCGTGAATTTGTGAGCCAAAAACTTCCTTTGTGTTTCATAAGGATCAGAACAGAGTGTGGTACAGTAACTTGAAGATTCTGTCTCAAAGTGAGCTTGTCTGCTTTGCTCACTAGGAGGGTTGTAGCTGCAACAGCTCTCAAACAAGGGGGCCAGCCTTCTGCAACTACATCCAATTGTTTTGACAAATAGGCTACTGGCCATTGCCAAGATCCAAGAGATTGAGTCAATACTCCTAGAACATTTCCTTGTGACTCATGAACATATAGACTGAAAGGTTTTCTGGACATCTGGTAGACCCAGAGCTGGTGATGACATCAGAGCGGTTTTCAAAGATCGAAAGGCTGCATCCTGTTCAAGTCCCCATTCCAATGGAGACTTTTCCATTCCTTTGGTAGCTTGATACAATGGTTTTGCCAGCAGAGCAAAATTGGGGATCCATATACGACAGTATCCTGCAGCACCCAAGAAGGCTCTCACTTGCCTCCTGGAGTAGGAATACTGCATACAGCTTCTTTGCGTTCTGGTCCCAGGCGTCGAATTCCGCTGGACAACTGGAATCCTAGGTATTTAACTTGTTTGACATAATTGCGCCTTGGCTCTTGAGACTTTGTATCCAGCCTCATTTAAAAAGGTGCAAGAGTTCACTGGTGGCTTGTAGACATTCACTTTCTGAATTTGTGGCTATGAGCAGGTCGTCCACTTACTGGAGAAGAACCCTTTCTCCTGGGTTCACATAGTAGCTTGAAAGATCCTGATTTAAAGCAGCACTGAAGAGAGTAGGTGAATTCTTGAATCCTTGAGGTAATCGAGTCCAGGTAAGTTGACCCCGCCTTCCTGTTGTGGGGTCTTGCCATTCAAAAGCAAACAAAAGTTGACTGGTGGGGGCTAAGCGTATGCAGAAAAAGGCATCTTTCAGGTCCAGGACAGTGAAATGAGCAGCCTCAGCGGGGATCAGTCCCAAGAGAATATAAGGATTTGGTACCACTGGGTGTATAGTTTCAGATGCATCATTCACTCGCCTCAGATCTTGTACTGGGCGGTAATCCCCTGTCCCAGGTTTCTTGACTGGGAGAAGGGGGGTGTTCCAAGGTGACTGGCACTCCTTGAGAAGTCCATACTTCAATAGTTTCATTAGCTGGTCGGGGAAGAGGATACTGCTTCACATGCACTGGTTCCACTCCTGGCTTGAGGGTGACAATGACAGGGGCTATGTTCTTCGCTAGGCCAGGTGGATTATCTTCTGCCCATACTTCAGGCGGGGTTATAAGGTTGGTGGGTATACAGGAACTAGTTAACTTGGTTAGAGATGTACTATAGAACCGCTACTCTTCTTCTCAGGGAACAGTCAGCACCATCAATCCAGCAGGCTTTGGGTTCACAGTCATTTGCATTTCTCCCCCTTCAGCAAAGGATATCTGTGCCTGGAGCTTTGCAAGCAGATCTCAGCCCAAAAGTGGAATAGAGCATTCAGGCATATATAAGAACTGGTGCGTTATTTTCTGTCCCCCTAGTTCACACATGCGGTTCTGCAGGAAAGGCTTTGTGGACTTAGCCCCAGTAGCTCTGACAATGGTGATGCATCGAGAAGACAAAGGGGCTACTGGCTTTAGCATTCTGCTCCTGTATCCCCCATAAAGTCCATATATTGGTCCTCTATTTTCAAACTGACCATAGACTCCTGGGGACCCAGGGTGAACTTGTAGTCCGGTCTGGCCTAGTCTTCATCCATGTCATAGCCTGTTGCAACTGCCACTCCTTCAATAGCTTCTTCCCTCTCTTGCTGGAACACTGTGCTCGGTTTATTCTTCCATGACTCTGAAATCAACCTCCTGTTCTCCAAGTACTTCCTCCTCCCCTCCTGGGGGTGGAGTCAAGATGCGGGCATTCACTTCTCTAATGTCCTTCTTCTCTGCAATGGGCGCACTGATTCGCACCCAGTGGGGTTCAATTATTTTCACGACCCCTTCCACTTCCTCTGCTCCTTCAATTATGAAAACCTCCTCCACGTCATTCAACTAAAGCAGCAGCAAGATGATCTGCTTTCTTTTTCATCTTACGTTCACTTTCTCTGTCACATTCATTTTCACGATTCACAAAACACTTCCTGAGCAACTTCCATTAACTGTCATGCCCGCAAATCCATCCAGTTTCTGCAATTTCCATTTTATATCTCTCTGGGACTGACTGACAAAAACTGCATTTACCATACGCAAATTCTCCTGGGTTGCTGGATCTCATGGGGTATATAGTGAGGGCTGCCTGCACTATTTGGATCCCACTTGGGGCCATCAAGGCTGATGGGTCTGCATAGTACTGTTCATTAGTTCAATCAAATCCTAAGGCTTCTCAGTGTAGGAGGCATAATACGTCTGTTAGTTCAGTATATCAGTGGTGGAAAAAGGCACATAAACAAGGCTGGTCGGCTGGCCTTCGGTATTAAGGGTGGGTAGGACCTGGATCTGGCGCAATGGTATAACGTAACCATCCCTTTTACTGGTAGTTGTACTTCTGAAGGCATACGGCAATCGGGATTGTCTGGGTTCCACTTCATGTTCTCGGGCGCTGGCTGTGAGTGACCCTGAAATGGCAAATGAATCCCTGCTTGTAGTGTCATCGGTGGACTGTGGCCCATTCGGAGTACTTTAAACTGAGCCGGGACTTTCGGTCAAGAGGGGGTCACGTCCTCCTGCTGCAGAGGTGGCTGGTGAACTACTTGGGGTACATCTGCAGGGAGGTGTCCCCCCCTGCCCCGGGGTGGTGGCAGAGCTGAGGGGACTGGCCTATAAAGATACTGGGACGGAGAGAGTGTAATGTCTAGAGATTCTGGGGCAGAATAAACGGGCAGCTTTTTTTTTTTTTTCAGACTTCCGGGCCCCCCCCCCCCTTGTGGTTGCTACTAATCTCCTACACTGTTTCTCATAGCAACGCTTTATCCAGGAGGACTTTTTTTTCCTCACAAACATTTAACCAGGAGTCTATGTAGGGGAACTGATCAGGGAACATTTTTTTGCACAATCTGATGA
Organism: Ichthyophis bannanicus; assembly: GCA_033557465.1. Classification (NCBI taxonomy): domain Eukaryota; kingdom Metazoa; phylum Chordata; class Amphibia; order Gymnophiona; family Ichthyophiidae; genus Ichthyophis; species Ichthyophis bannanicus. Next base: position 1,225,755,005 of record CM066033.1, read on the forward strand.
ACACGGGAAACTACATTAACATCAAAGGTGTCCTCAGGGGGCCATGAAGTAGCTAACACTGGCCACTCCCTTTCACAGAGCATTTCTAATCGGGACGGAGACATTCTAAGTCCGTAGTCTCCAGCAAATCCCTTGCTAAAATTCCTAGTCATACATTTCAACAAAATCTGCATAGACTCCAACCCCCCCCCCCCCCCCATGATGACGTACTTGACAACAGACAGAGGGGGCGGGCAATCAGGCTGCATTTTCCTGTGGACTAAACATAATGGATGTGTGTGCTCATTCTAAATAGGAACAATTTAGAGAAAGTCCTTAAAATATAAAACTATTATTTTGCAACATGTTATAACAACAATCCCAACAGAAAGAAATATGGCTCCTAACATGACGGCCACATATCTGTTACGTATGACTGGAATGAAAATACTTGGCATGGAAACTAACTGCCAGCCATAATCAGCACTTAAGCTGAACAATGTCTCTGCAAAAGAAATTACTTTAAATATTACAGTTCAGAAAGCAGACATTCAAAGGACATGTACCATTCCCTCAGGATTTAAATCATTTTCAAGTCGCGCTCTGGTACTATGGGCTCGGGATGCTTCATAGTCCTGTCAGTGTTCGTAACCTCTACTTCGAAGGTCAAAGGAAAAACAAAAGCAGTTTCCTTAATTTCTCTATCATTTCTGTTTGGACCATTACAGTGTTTGCTGAAGATTGGAACATAGAAAGACACAAGACAAGGCTAAGCCCACAAATGCATTATACCTATAGCTCTACAGAAATCCTCCTCACTTGGTCCGTACAAGAACAGTTGAGGAACTCGAACGGGGTTAATAAGAACTTAACCCTTTCCAGGCTGAGCCCAAAACTGTCGGGATCCAAAATTCTGACTAAACATTCCTATTAAATGATATATAATACATGACCATAGCAGAAGGAACATCACTATTAAAACATATTGAATAAAACAGGTACAATTTTCCTGAAATAAGCACGAATTAACCCAGCTGCAGAACATTGAAAATAAGCCTTCACAGGGTTAAAAGATACTAAACATTCATTTCTACAGACACGCCCCTTCTCTCTCTGCTTGCCAGTCTCACGCTGTGCTGAAGAAAAAACCTGGACTTAGTGAGACAGCTGTCTTTGTATGTAAAAGTGACTCCTGAGTTGGTTTTTCCTTCTTCTTTCTTCTTCTCTTAATACTATTCCTTAATCAATAAACTGTTTCAAAAATTACCTAACAGAATAGTCTTACATTATACCAGAAGGGAAACCCACGGTTTCAACAGATAAGGACAATGGAACAATGGGGGAGACAAACACCAAACGCTTCCTCCTTTTCGCGACCTGGGTGCAGTCGCCTGGCCAGGAACGGCACTACTCAGGAGTCCGCTCTCACTTAGTCTTATTCAGGACCTCTCAGTCACACAAACATTCATACCAGCAGCAAGAAATCATTTTTCAAATGCCCAAGGTTTTCTGACTAACTGACTATTCCCAACCAAAGGGTCGGTGGCTTCGGCTTCCGCTAACCCTTATGCGGAGCGTACTAGGACCGCCCTTATGAGAGGTGATCAGGCTCTCTTGTCTCGCGTACCCATGCAAGACTTTCCCAGTTAGTCTATACCAAATTAGATTTGCGTACTCATGCAAGGCTGTTTCCCCAGGCTGCACTGACTATCCCAGTCTCACATACTCATGCAAGACGTTCCCCAGGCTTCACTGACTCAAATGCCCAAGGTTTTCTACTCACCGGATCTGGTCCCGATACCAAACCAGTTCTTGGGTTGGATCCTGGACTCCCCTCGGGTTCGGAGGTGTTGGCCAGCTGGACCCAGTGGCCCGCCGAGGCAAGGCGGAACCCTCTCCGATGCAATAAGACCGGTGGCGCCAGAGAATTCCCCTGTGGCTGGACAGACATGGTTCCAACCGGACCAAACCTTTGAGGCGAGAAGTCGTGGTATATTCACTTGCATACCATCCACTACTCACACATCCCCAGCCAACGCTCCAAGAATATGTATCAGCTGATAAGCATGCAATAAATAATACCAGGAGTCAGTTCAAAGATCCAAGCCAATTTATTGTGCACATGGCTCAGTTAGTCAAAGCTTCAAAAAGGACTGAGCAAAGTTCTTACAGAAACATATTCATTTATACATTTTTCTTCAGCTTGATACATGCAGATTTTCTATTGGTTCCAACGCTCCCTGCACTTGTCCAATCAGAGATCCTTTCTGGGCTTAGCTCCCTGCTCCCCTTTCCCGGTCTGTTCTAACAAAGGTGCAGTTTCTAGGCATTGATACTATCCTGCTCCGAGGTCGTTTCTAGCTCTAGGAATACATGTATTGAAACATTTCTATCTTCACAGCACAAGAGAATAATGAAAGATTTATGCATTCATGAAAACGTTTTATTAAGCAATTTAAAACAGCTTTCTCAGACTTTTACAGATTTTTAGTTCTTACTAAGATGGGGGTTGGAATCAGGGCCTAACTTACAGGCCTTTCATATTTGCAGACTATTATAGGCCATAGCTGGACTTTCAGGATATCATGGAAACGTACCAGTCATGTATGGTGCCGGTGTCAGTGGGGTGTTTAGTAGTCTCTTTAGAAAAGCTATTCCGTTTTTGAGAAGGGGTTTTGAAATTATTAAACCACACATGAAAGGTGCCGCAAAAAACATAGCCAAGGATGTCATGAGTCATGTCACAATGGCTATTCTAAATAAAATGAACCATTCTACAGAACAGGCAGGATCAGGACTGGCTATGATTAGAAGAGCTGTTAAAAGAAAGAGAACCAAGTCTCAGGAGTTACTGCAAGCCCAAGCCTTTTAAAAGAAAGAAACCTGAAGGTGACAAGTCTCAGAAGTTTAACCACCGGTCTAAGAAGAGAAACACTTGCTCTAGGAAGCAAAATATATTCTAAAAAAGCACCATGGCTTTTGTACACCACGGCTCTGAAGAGTGTGTTAAATCGGAACTGGACCTTTTTCAAATAGCCCCGACCCAAACAAGTATCGAAAAAAGTATTTATGTGGAAATTCCGCCATTATCAGCTTTGTCGGAAAAAGCCCCTTTGGACTTCTGTATCGCAGGTCATGGTGAATACTACATTGATTTAAATAGTACTCTTTTGCACCTAACCTGTAAAATTGTGGATGAAGATGGCTGAAACATCGATCCAGCAGCCAAAGTAGCGCTGGTTTACTAACCAATCGCATCTCTGTTTAGCCAGCTGGATGTTACCCTGGGAGACCAACTCATTAGCCAGAGCAACAACTGCTACCCCTACAGAGCCCTCATAAAGCTGCTTCACAATTATGGTGAAGGACCCCTCAAATCACAGTTTACAAGCGGGTTGTTTTATAAAGACACAGCCGGGCAGCATGAAGTGAGAGAGATAGGATCTCGCAACGTCGATTTTACTGAAAGGGCCCAATTTACTGCCTCTAGCCACAAGGTGGAGCTATTGGGGCATTTACATAGTGATCTACTTTTTCAAGAAAAGCTATTGATTAATGGTGTGGATCTCAAAATTAAGTTGACCCGCAACAAAAATTCTTTCTGTTTTAATGAGCGATGATGCCAAAGAAAGTTATAAACTCCTTATCCTAAACGCTGCGCTCTTTGTAAAGAGAGTTAAAGTTTCTCCTGGAGTGCAGTTGGGACACGCGGAAGCTCTGCTGAAAGCTAATGTCAAATATGCTACTGACCGTGTGGGGCTGAAGGTTTTTAGCATTCCAGCCGGAGCCCGGGTGACTAACCAGGAAAATATCTTTTTGGGGCAGCTACCAAAACTCATGGTGCTGGGATTTGTGGATAATGATGCTTTCAGCAGTAATTATGCTAAAAAACCCTTCAGTTTTAAACATTATGATATTAATTTTGCCACTCTGTATTTGGATGGTGAACAAGTACCCGGGAAACCTCTACAACCTGGCTTTCAAAATGGATGTTGTGTAAGAGAATATATGCAATTGGTGCATGCAATTGGCAAACATGTGGAGGAGTGGCCTAGTGGTTGGGGCAAGGTACTTCAGGCCCGAAGGTTGGGGGTTCAAATCCCACTAGAGGACAGCAACCTTGGGCCAGAAGGACTGGGGTTTCTAGTCCCACAGGTGCTCCTTGTGGTCTTGGGCAAGCTACTTAACCCTCCATAGCCCATGTTCCCTGTAAAATAGTTATCTCCAAGTTATAATGCCCTGTTCAATGTAATTTCAGTTTGTTCAATGTAAACTGCACTGATGCAGAATAGCACAGTATATAAGAGAATGTAAATAAATAAATGACACTGCATTGCTGATTGACCATCAGGAGTTTTACAAAGGTTATACCCTGTTGGTGTTTGACCTTTCACCTGATCAGGAGTGTGCAGACCATTACTCGCTGACTAAAACTGGTAACCTGCGGGCTAAAATACATTTTGCCGGCGCCTTACCCCATACAGTTAACATGATTGTTTATGGGGTTTTTGACAATGTGATAGAAATTAATCATAGAAGGAATGTTCTTTTTGATCATTCGTGAAAATGAACACCAGGCAGATCTTCCGTATTCTAAAGAAGGACCCCTGTGTTGCAGATTTCTTTTTAGATGTGCTACCCAGCGACTGGTTAGCTGATGTTCAAATATCAAGGAAGCCCATGTGTTTGGTGGTAAATACACATCCTCATAATCTACCTGGAAAACACTGGTTAGCCCTCTATATATGTGGAGATGGAACATGGGAATTTTTTTATTCCTACGGACAACCTCCAGATAGCTTATTCTTTCCTACCAGCATTATGAGCTTTTTCAACATGCATTGTAAAGCTGTTTTATACCACAATAGATAATTACAGCACCCAATGTCCACAGCTTGTGGATATCATTGTGTGTTCTTCTTGCACCACCACTGTAAAGGGGTGCCTTTTGAAAATATCTTAGAAATGTATTCTGAAGATTTAATGCAAAATGATGATATGGTCTTACATTTTGTAAAAAGCAACAAACAAACTTTGTGTAGATCTTTTAGAAATCCGTTTCATAACCAGCAGGTGTGTGTTCCCTATCGTGAATGTTATGCTGTTTCTAAATAAAAAGTACCCCCTCTAAGGAGGTTTTTGAAAAGAAACCACTGTCTAGTCTTTTATTTTTGTTTTAAACATTTTATTGAAAATACATTTTTATAAACTCAGCCACCGGTAGCTATGAGATACTTTACGCTTTTTGTGAGGGAATAGCTCTTTGCTCTTTGTCGGCTTCGTGTACATTTTAGTAACCTTCACAGATGGGTTCTCCTTGAGGCATGACAGTACATCTCTGTTGGCTGCATTACCCATCACCATGGAGGGCATATTTAATTCGGCTAGGATTTGCATGAACTCCCCCCAGCCCCTTGGTATTCTTCATTGTGAAAGAGCTTGGGGCTGCGTAGCCCCACGAACGAGGTCAAGTAGGTCAGAGCCATTGACAGGGTTTCCCTGGTATACAAATGTTCCATTTCCCTCCCAGGATGCCACATCCTTGTTTTTTAACAGTTTATTAAGCAGGACCTCAGCATTTTTCCTATAGCGCATATTGATGTTGTGTTACACTTCTTGTATTACAGGGTCTGGAGGTATAATATTTTCTAGAGATGCTGCCATTGATGTCTCATCTTGTGCCTGTAGATACAAGTTTATTTTTTCTTTTTCCATATCCCTTTGTCTGTTAAGCATGAGATAGCGCTGTAACACTTCTGAGTAACATTTAGCCTTTTCATGTTCAGACATACCAACGCTTTGCAGGATGTTTTTCATTTCTTCATCTAACTTATGAATGGTCGCGGTTCTAATATTTTCATCCCGATCTGGCGGGTTTCTCAAGCACTCGAGTCGTTGACTAGGGAGTATGTACATTTTTTCAATGTGCTGCATTAGCGGTTTGTCAGAAGCCCCGTTATCAATGGTAATGCAAAACTTAACAGGGGCCCGATAAATCCACCTGTCTCACCAATTGCTTCTTTTTTTTAATGGGTAGTCTTTTATTGCACAGGCTCTTTATGGCTTGACACTTCCCTTTTAAAACCTTTATCTGGTGTTGTGAAAGAGGAATGTTACCTTTTAGGGTGTTGAGAGTGATTTCAACTATAACTGCTACCAAATCATTAGAAGCTGTATTCAGGATGGCTCTTCTGTGCTGCGGAGAGGCTTGAACCAAAAGTTTTAAAAGGGGCAGGTTTCTCTTTACACGGTGAGACATGTTGTCTGAGACACACAAGCATGTATGAAGGGCCGGTTACATATTCATTTCTTTTTATGGTGGACTTGTTGTTTTCCACAGTATACCATAGTCCAATCTGGCGGGAAGATATCCGTCCGCAGTCTGTAAGCCTCAGGAGTTGTGGTGTTTAAATCTACAACGAGATAACCATATGGCTTTCTGGTGGCATCCTTGAAGACTTCTAAAAAGAATTTTGATTTTCCAGGGTACATCTGCCTGGCTAGAATGACAATCTGTAACTTATCTCTAGGATTCTTAAAGAGCACCATGTATTTATTTATTTAAACGTATTTCTATACCGCCTTATCCTGCAATCAAGGCGGTCTGAACAGCAAACAATCAATAAGATACAGTGTATAGTGTGCACATGCAGTGAGTAGTGTATGCGTGTGAGTGTGTCTGGACGTTGATTCTTGTGGTGCTATTTACAGCGTGTGCTATTTACAATGCTATGGGTATCAGTTCCTTGCTTAATTACAATTATAGTGACATGTGGGGGGAATTGAGGTGTCTGTTGCATGGTTTAAGTAATGTCATCGTAGTGTTCTATGAAGAGGGTTGTCTTCAGTAGTTTCCTGAACTCCTTAAGGTCTGTTGTTGAATGCAGTTCGTCGGGGAGGGCGTTCCAGATTGTTGGTGCCGCCTTTGATAAGGCTCGTTTTTCAGTGTCCTTGCGTATCCTGTTGATATCTTTAGGTGTGTTGACACGGATGGATGTGCCTCTTCTTCTTGGTCTTGTGCTGTTGTCTGGTTGTATGAGTGGGTGTAGGCTGAAAGCTGATGATTGATGTTTGATTTTGAAAATGTTTATGATTGTCTTGTATCTAATGCGGGCACTGATAGGCAGCCGTGGAGCTCTTTTAGGGTGGGTGTGATGTGTTCTTGTCTTGTGGTGCCAGCAATTATGCGTGCTGCAGTGTTTTGTGCTAGTTGCAATGGTCTTAGGGGCTTGTTTACAAAGCCGCGGTAGCGGTTTGCGATCGTAATCGGAGCCGCGGCCCCATTGATTTCAATGGGGCCGCGGCTGCGATCGCGATCGCGAACCACTACCGCGGCTTTGTAAACAAGCCCCTTAGTGTCTGTTTCATAAGATCTAGATAGATTGGGTTGCAGAAGTCTAGGATTATTAGTGCTTGACAAACTGTGCGGAAGTGTTCCTGAGTGAGGAGGGGCTTGAGGCGTCGTACTAGTCTCATCTTGTGGTATGCATTTTTGGTGGTTCTGCTGATGTGGGACTGAAGGTTAAGTTCTTTGTCCATTGTCAATCTGAGGTATTTCACTTCTGATTGTATGGGTATGGTTGTGGTGCCTATCTTGATGTCATGGTGGGGGGGGATGAAGTTGGATTTCATGTGATGATTAGTGCCTTGGTCTTGCTGTAGTTTATGGTCATGTTGTTGTCTTGAAACCAGGTGTTCATATGTGTGAGACAGTCTGTTATCTTGGTGTGGTCTGGGTTGTCGAGGGTGATTGGTGTGTATTTGGTATTTAAAGTTATAGTACGGCTTGCTTTGCCTTGGCAGAAAACATTTTGAACAATATATATGATGCTCAGGTTTCTGTGATGCACATACTTGGTAAAGGCTTTCTCTATTTCACCACTTTTACAGGCAGAATCCATTAGATCATCAACAATAACCACATTTACTTTATTGGTTGGAAACATTCGTTCATCATTAAAAGTATCAGGCAACGTGTCCATAAATGTAATAAAAGCATATTTATTTAACATTTGGAAAAACTTAGAGAAGCTAGCAAAGTAGTCAGGAAAGCAAAGATTCAAAAAGAGGAGGAAATAGCCAATGCAATAAAATGGGGGGATAAGACATTTTTCAGATATGTTAGTGAGAAGAGGAAGGGCAAAAGTGGTATTGTCAGACTCAAGGGTGCAGGGGAGGAATACGTAGAAGCTGATAAGGATAAAGCGGAATTGCTTAACAAATATTTCTGTTCTGTGTTCACAGATGAAGAACCAGGAGCAGGACCTCAGAAAACACCCACAAACAGGAACAGAAGCAAGGGACATCTTGAAGAATTTTCAGAAGACTGTTCGTGAGAAACTAGATCAACTTAAAGTAGACAAAACGATGGGACTGGATGGGATACTCCCTAGAATACTGAAGGAACTTGGGGACGTTCTAGCAGCTCCACTGACTGACCTTTTCAATGCCTCGTTGGAGTCAGGAGTGGTGCCAAAGAACTGGAGAGAGGCTCATGTGGTGCCTTTACACAAAAGCGGAAGTAAGGATGTGGTTGAAAACTACAGGCCGGTTAGTTTAACTTCGGTAGTGAGCAAATTATTGGAAACGCTGCTGAAAGAGAAAATAGTGAGGTTTCTGGAGTCCAGAGGATTACAGGATCCGAGGCAGCATAGGTAGGTCTTGTCAGAAAAATCTGGTTGATTTCTTTGACTGGGTGACCAGGGAGTTGGACCGAGGGAGAGCCCTAGATGTGATGTATTTAGATTTCAGTAAAGCCTTTGACACTGTTCCTCACAGGCGACTTATAAACAAACTGAGCACCCTAGGGATGGACCCTAAAGTTACTGCTTGGATTAGAAATTGGTTGGGTGGGAGGCAACAAAGAGTACATGTAAATGGAGCTCACTCTGAGGAGAAGGATGTTAGCAGTGGTGTGCCACAGGGATCTGTCCCTGGTCCGATTCTTTTTAACATCTTTGTTAGTGATATAGCGGAAGGGCTGTCGGGTAAGGTTTGCCTCTTTGCGGATGATACCAAAATCTGCAATAGAGTAGACACCCAGGAAGGTGTAGATAACATGAGGAGGGATCTAGCTAAGCTTGAAGAATGGTCTAGAATTTGGCAGCTTGGATTTAATGTTAAAAAATGTAAGGTAATGCATTTGGGCTGCAGCAATCCAAGGGAGCAATATAGTATAGGGGGTGAAGTACTTTTGTCCACTAAAGAAGAGCAGGACCTAGGCGTGGTTGTGTCTGATGACCTTAAAGTAGCTAAACAGGTAGAAAAGGCAACGGCAAAAGCTAGAAGGATGCTTGGGTGCATATGGAGAGGAATGGCTAGCAGAAAAAAGGAGGTGATAATGCCTCTGTATAAGTCTTTGGTGCGACCTCATTTGGAGTATATTGTGCAATTCTGAAGACTGCACCTTCAAAAGGATGTGAACAGGATGGAGTCGGTGCAGAGGGTGGCTACTAAAATGATTAGTGGTCTTCATTATAAAGCATATGAGGACAGACTTAAGGATCTTAATATGTACACCTTAGAGGAAAGGCGGGATAGAGGTGATATCATTGAGATGTTTAAATACCTCCGTGGCATAAATGTTCAGGGAGAGAGCCTCTTCAATTGAAAGCAAGTTCTGCTACGAGGGGACATGGGATGAGGGTGAAGGGAGATAGATTCAGGAGTGATATGCGGAAATATTTCTTTACGGAAAGAGTAGTGGATCCGTGGAATAGTCTCCCAGTGGAGGTGGTAGAGATGAGGACAGTAACTGAATTCAAAAAAGCATGGAACAAACACAGAGGATCTCTAAAGGTAAAAAGGGGACTGTTTTAGTTGTTGATATGGAAGGACAGACTAGATAGACTATGTGGTCTTTTTCTGTCATCATATTTCTATGTTTCTATGTTTCTATTTCTTTATACAAAGGTTGCCAGCAACTGTAACACCATACAATATTGTTAGGCATGACATTCAATACACGCCCAGCGTGTTCTAACAGCTTTTTTACAAAGCAGCTCTTGCCTGAATTGGATGGCCCAGCTAAAATACAAGAAAAAGGATGTGACCAGCGCACATCCACCATGCTAGTATCCATAGGGTAGTGTGCTAAAGCCATCCTCCAACTTCACCTTTTTGTCATACACAACCTTTTGTGTTTTTTTAATCACACCAGTCTCTATTGTCCAACTCTTTTTGTTTCTTATAATACCAGGTTGTTGTACTCCTATCTTTTTTTGGGGTAAATCTGCTGCCCCAGGCTTGCAGCCAAAAACTAGATCTTTCAAACTAGTGAAATTGATTTTCTGGCAGTTTTCTACGTTTAACGTAATCCCTTTCACTTTCATACAGGTCTTCCCGCTTGACAGCTTGTAACCATATGTTTTAGGCCCTGCTGATACACACTCTGTGATATGTTCATCTGCGGGTATCTCTCTTGTGAGCTCACCTAAATAATCACCCAAAGATGGGTTCCAATCTCCCTCTCGACTTAGAAATATCACAGAATCTGTATCATGGTACAGGCAGCGCTCTTGCAAACTATCTAGAAGATTGTACAACTCCAGACGTGCATAAGCCATTGTAAAACAGGCAATGAAAACATTGCTGCTACCCGACAATATACAGCGGTCTTTTGAGTGCCTCCAAGACACACAGGCTGTTTCATCATCAATAAAATCGCATGATGAAACCTTGAATTCAGGAGAAAACAGATATTTAAAGAGATCATCAGGTTCTCTTACAATGCTTGTGGCAGGCAGGTTTGTTCTTTGACCAAATTTACCCCACAGAGAATTTAAGTAAGGTTTTGCTATTTGACGCTTAGCAGGGTTTACATTAATCTGGCCTGCATGCAAACACACTCCCTCTTTTCTAAAGAAATCAGCTATGTACACATTTTGTTTTTCAGTATCATTGCACCACTGAGGGTAGCCAGAAGCCTCTTGTTTTTGATGGAGGTGCATTTTGATGTATTCGGAAAAGAGATTATCAGATTTTTGCTTGAAATGCCAGATTTCATAGATTTCAACAACCACATACCCTTTTGCAATGGCTAAATTAATCTCCACCATACACCAAGTCTCCACAAAAGCTCTTTCCTCATCCGTGTGGGCACACGTTTCCTGTTGCCGTGTGTCAGCACACGTGTGACACAGAGGAAACATAAGCTTACCGCCCAACCGTATGGATAACACCGGGAAAAAGAGCTTTCGTGGAGGATATACTTTTGCTTTTATAAAACCAAAGTAATTTGTAGGGGGACCAAATTTGTCATAAATGATTTGTGGATGGCCTATTGGATATTCCTTTGTTTTATTGACAAAAGGGTATAGACTAGTAAAATCATAATAGTGTATTTTTCCCCAGGTCTTGTTTTGTAGTTCAGACAAATGGCATTTGTTCTACCCCCAAAAAGGGCATCTCGTGGAATCAGAGGTTTTGGTAATGCGGAGCCAGCCAGGAAATCTGCACAGCCCCTGTCATTTTCTTTCACCATCCGCTTCCACTCGTGCTCCCATAGACTTATGACCTCGAACCCCTGACTTTCCAGGAATGCAGCTTTTAGCTTGTTTTGTAATAAAGAAAACCATAGGTCGTGGCTGTTACAGGATTCTGGTCTTTATCGTTATAACAACTCGGACAGCCGTGATGAAAACTACTATTAAATTAAAAAGCTGTTTCTACCCCTTCGATCACTACATAACCATCAAGAAAATAAGACCCCACCTTTTTTTTCGCCCCCTTTCAGAGCATGTGTGATCTGTATATTTTCTTTGGCCTATACATACATCAGCCATTGAATAGAGGGGATGAATATCTCTTTGTCTGCCGGTGATAGTTATCCGGTGGAATGAGTGCCACAGTCTTGGGTTCTAAAACAATAATCTGAACATAGCCATATATACAGATGAAAGGGTTATATATTGGAAAGGGTCTAAACAACTTGTTAGAATTTTTGATACATCACTCTGCTCTACAACCACTTCTTTCTCTGTCATTTTCATGATTTCAGCTCGGTAGAGAACACAGGCCTGCCGCAAAATAGATACATCCTGCTGGCAGTAATAAGCCAACTCTTTTTGCAAATTAAAAGTTTTATGCTGATTGTCCTAGTACCATTGTAAAAATTCCTCTTTTTCTTCAGGCAACATGTTTCCCACACCGTAATGTTCAACACCCGGCATGGGGCCCACATAATTTTGATTTTCCAGAGTATTAAAAAAAGTGTGGAAAGTACACCTTGCAGCCTGTAAAACCCATGACTTGTGGAAGTTTGCTAAGTTTCATAGGCAGGAAATTAGAGAGTCTATAAAGCGGATAGTCAAAAGTTCAATGGTAATTTGTAAAAGTTTAGCACCTTGAACCAGCAGCCCTGTGCTCCTATTTTTTTTTTTAGCAGTTGTTTAAGAACAAAATACCCATCATAACCTTTGGAATTATGAGCTATGAAGGTGTAGCCTTTAAATTTTTTGCCACAAAAAATCTGTATAAAAGCAGAAATGTATTTGAGACCCTTGAATTCCCAGTTTCTTTCATCATTTAAGTCTGTCGCATATATGTAATTAGGGACGTGCCAGCCTGTTTCTTGCATACATTCACAATCATAAAAAAATATACTATTCAGATGTTTCAGTTTTACCAATAGGGGGTCATAAAACATAAGTGGACGGCATCCCTGGTTAAGGTTTCACTGCATAGTTACAGTGCTGACCCTTACACTTATGTTTCCTGTCCACATAAGACTCACATTTCTGGCACAGTATCTTAGATAAACACGCCACTTCTTTTTTCAGAGCCAAATACGTGTGTCTATCTTAACACTCTTTAGAACGACAAAAGAGTTTGTAATTTGGACATCTCTGTTGTACACTAACATTATTCACACACGTTAGTGTCAAACAAAGACGACACCATAATGTGCAATTATGATCATGACTGTATGGTTTCTGACAGTAACTACAGAAGTTGCGCTCCCCGTAGAATTTTTTGACATCGGTTATACCATAGAAATGGTCATTGTGTAGCAACAAGAAAACAGTTTTAGGGTACACAGGTCTGTCTGATGTCTTAAAACAAACTCATGAATTTCTGTAAAGCACAACACGTATGTTTATCTTTAAATGCTGTTCAAATATTGCTTCATCATCGAGCATGACTTTTCTATGTACCAGCCATCCCAACTCATTATGTAGTTTTTTAGCACTTTTGACATCTGTCATTTTTACCAGTGACATGAGGGCTGTGAGGCTACCTGCAAAACACAGGCTATTATCAGTGTTATTCAAGTCTATCAAATACATCCTTTTCTTATGAATAATTTGGCTAAATGGTATAGTCTTTAAGACCCTACGAGCCCCCCACCCTGATTTCTTATGACAAGTACAACAACACGGAATATATCACAAACCTGGATTTCTCTGTGACTCTGAAGGAGTTTAGCGATCTGATCTAAGAAATCATCAGCATCCAATGCTTCTGGGTTTAACTTTCCAGAATACAAGGAATTGTGAAAAAGAGATGAATGTAGATGCACCTGTACATAATCACCAGGTGAAACTCTGCTGCTAACCTCATCCAGAATATGCTGAAAACCTTGTCGAATGGCGTTTTGAGCCTCAGATAATGAGGTTACCCTGTCTAAATTAATAAACCGAACTTCTTCTTAATAAATTACACCATTAAACTTGTCCAATTTACGATCCCACCTTTTCACAAACTGAATATAGCTAACTGGTTCTGATTCTTCAGAGGGGTCTAATGCAAGATTATTTGTTCTGTCCTCTGAAACACTGTGATCAAAGACATGGCTTTCACCACACTCTCTGTATTCTGTATCGGTGTGTGTAGATTCACTGTATGATCTTTTCCTGTTAGACTTTACTCCCAGAGTCACTGATTTTCTAACATTTTCACGATCTGAAAAAGAAAACGTAGGGTCTAATACTTTTTCTTTTACAATGGCCTTAAAATTTAGGAGAGGGATAAAACCAGAATACTTACTATTTTGTTTTTCTTTTGGCTTTTGGTAAGGAGCTGATTGCTCTTCTGTATTGGCTTGTGTAGATTCACCGTCAGAAAAACTATCTCTGTATGTTCTTTTCCTGTTAGACTTCCCTCCCAGAGTCGCTGATTTTCTAACATTTTCTCGATCTGAAAAAGAAAACATAGGGGCTAATACTTTTTTCTTTTACATTGGCCTTAAAATCTAGGAGAAGGATAAAGCCTGAATACTTACTATTTTGTTTGTCTTTTGGTTTTCGGTAAGGAACCGGCTGTTGATTAGGTTGGTCATCTTGTTTTGTAGCATCTTCTTGGTTTAAAATAAAAAGATTAAAGGTTGAGATACATTATGAAGAGCATAGCTGCTGGAAAATTAAAAAAAAACACATGACATACCCTTTAACTTTCTTTGCTGTCTTCATTTTGTAAGTGAAAGTTTATTTGTAAAACCTGGTTTCTGCCCCTGTTTTTAAAGACAATCATAAATTCAGAGACAGAAACATTACATAACCAGTATTTTTAAAAAATAAGATTCATATCTACTCACAGTTTTGGTGTCTGAAGCACAAGGTTCTGATATGGCCTCCTTACCATCTATAGACTGTGTGACCTGCTTTGTAGCAGCTTCCTGGTCTTTAATATTAAAATAACCCATAAGACACATTATAAAGAGCATGGCTGCTGGAACATTAAAAAAACACATGACAAACCTTTTAACTTTCTTTGCTGCCTTCGTTTTGTAAGAGAAAATTTATTTGTAAAACCCAGTTTCTGCTCCTATTTTTAAAGACAATCATAAATTCAGAGACAAAAACATTACATAACCAATATTTTTAAAAAGTAAGACTCATATCTACTCACCATATTGATGTCTGAAGAGGTACCGATCTTACAATCTATAGAGACTATAGGGTATGTTTACTAAACTGCGGTAAACGTGAATAACGCGCGTTGTATGACATTAACGATCGTTAGCGCGCTATAGCACATTAACGATTGTTAACGCACTATAGTGCGCGTTATCACGCGCTAACGAGCGTAATGCTCCGCGGCACGGTAAAACACTGCAGAAGGTGGAGAGAGGGCGGAGAGAAGGGGTCAATGGGCAGAGAGTGGGCGGGGAGAGGCTAACGCGCTGATTTCCAGAGCTGAATTCCAACGCAAATGAAAACCTACCGGTAAAAGCACTTTAAAGGGGAGAGAAACCATTTACGTGTCAGCAATGTACAGCCTAGGCAGGGAAAGCAAAAAAAGGTGATAAGTGTGATAAATGTGCACAGAACAAAAGGGCACAGAAACACCGAAAATGACCCCAACAAACTGGAAAAAAACAACAACCAAGCTGGCCAATAGTGGTAGCAATGAGAAACATCAACCCCCCCCCCCCCCCGAGTAAGCTCCATAGAACAGAGATAATTCGTGGAAGGGTCCATACTCCGTCCCCATACAAGGTGCATGGGCCCACAGTGAAATAGCGCTGCTCAGGGATTTCCCCACCATCGGACAGGGTTCCTATGGTGTGCACATGTCCCGCAACATCAGGGCGGGCATGTCGGAATGGGAAACCGGGCAGATGCTTGAAAAGGGGATACAGAGGGCTGCAGGCGGCACATGCAGTGGCGCAGCTGGGCCACAGTAGGGACTAGGGTGATGCTCAGTTGGCCCATAGGAATGCGTAAACAGTAGAGCCAGACAGCAGCTGATGAGGGCCCAACATGGGCATGAGTGTGTTTCGCAAAGCGTCACAGGGGAGAGTACCCAACAGCAACCCCCAAGGGCACGGAACACTGGCAGACGGGGATGGGGGGGAGCGTGGACGTCTATGCAGGCACCCCTACCCCAGAACATGCACCATAGGCAGCCGCCTACCTGCACACTGGATGGCCTGAGACCGCGCACCGCCAGCTCCACCAGCAGAAGGGCATGTCAGCATGGTGGCTGAGGGATACTGGTGGTGGAGGGGGCAGTTTCAGCTGCCCGGAGCAGACCGTGGCCTAGCCAACAGTCATGGTATCACCAGGGAATGCATCATCTCTGTGAGAACATGGTGGTGCAGTGCACAGAACCATTGTATGCAGAAGCAGAAGGTCACAAGTTCAAGTCCCAGCTGTGGTTTCTGCCAACCCAGTCCTCATATTTTACCCACTACTATAACGTGCTAATACAGGCAGAACCGTTCTTGCAGATGACGTAAACATGCCCATAACACCATCATTTTACCCTACAGAGCACAGACACCATAAACATGCACATTACCTAGAGCAGAGCCTCCCAAATGCAGTTCTGGAGGGCCAAACACCATTCCAGTTCCATGCTGCCTCTGATAAAGATGCCTGTGCTTCATTTCTATGCGCCACCCCCATGGTATGCAGATGTATCTCATGCATATTCATGAGCGACAGCATGAAAACCCGAACAGTGTTTGGCACCACAGGACTGGAGTTGGGAACCTCTGCCGTAAAGCAGCAGCCAACAGGGGCAGACACACCCACACCCACAGGCCCCATTATCCCAAGCCTCCTGGAGAGGCAGGACTTTGGGCTCTGCGTGCATCTCCCAATACTAGCACTTGCATACCTTAGTAATGCCACCCTAAACCAGGGAATATGGTACACAGCTATCAAAAGGTTGCTATGAGTACTGGCAGATAGCAATTCCTAGGTTAAGTACAATGTTCGGAGTGAGCTGCATCATAGCAACCTTTCTGATGTCTGTGGTGTGTGCTTCAGGTCTGGTCTCTGACAGTGTTTACCACCCTCGGGAGTGACCCCCACCAGTATTGCGTACCATATCCATGCCTGCACTGTGCCCAGGACTGGTGTGGTGGCCAGGGCTGCTAAACACCTCTATAGTAGCACAATGCTGGCCTAGGTGTGGGAGTGTGTGTCTGTCTATCCAGTGTGTGGTGGCTGCAAACACCCTCCACAGCCCACACTGCTAGCACTGTTGCCAGTATTGGCCTGCCAATGTGCATAATGAGGAGCAAGGTACCATGGGAATAGCCTGGATAGGGTGGCCTGGCCTGGCCGCATCTGCACAGGGCATAGGGCAATGGCCGGACATTGTAGTGCCCGGTACCACCTGCACGGACAGGGTGGCCATAGCATGTCCTGCTGGGAGGTCACATAGTGCTATATAGTATTTCTCTTATGTGATATTTATGGGTTTCCTTTTGGGGCCCAATCACTGACTTATCTGCTTGGTGTGTATGCTGATATCCCCGTTCTGGGTACATGCATCTCCTCCAGGACCATGCACTATGGACTAGCTGGCGGACTGTCTGCAGCTAGTATGTGTCTTGCTGGAACACCGTGCAGCGGCTGGAGGCTTGCTGCTGGAGAATGTCAGATAATGGTGGGGGGCAGCTGCGCATTTCCAGACCTGCCGTCTGTCTGCTATTGCCTTATGGATGTGTAGTGCTCTGCATTGCCTGCCCTGTAGGGTGTTTGATCCCGAGTAGGACTGGGGTGATGGTCCCCTTTACTGCCACCATTGCAGGGGGTTGAAAGTGGATCTGTGGGCGGGAGATCCTGTCCCCCACCCTGAGCCCTAGAGGGTGCGTTGGGTGGTGGTATGTAATCTCCCTGGTAACCACAGCAGAATGTGGGTGTGGTGCCGTGCAGTCCTCCTGTAGCCAGCCATGTGTTTATTAGCAGCTCTAGCCCACTGGTTACTTCACTGCCCATGGAGCCAGAGGTCATCGGTTCACAACCCACAGTGGGGTTCATTGATAGAGCTGTCTTAGGCATTGTCTATTTTTACTGTATATTAGTGCTGCCAGCAGAACCACCCTCAGGGTACTGTCACCTTAGGGTAGCTCAAAAGGCGCCCTATAGGGCACCTTTTACGGCGCCCTATAGGGCATGCCTTACGCTGCGCCCTATACGGTGCGCCTTCCACTTCGCCCTATAGGGAGCGCCTAAATATTCCTATCAAATGGTATATAATACATGACCATGTCAGAGAGAACGTCACTATTGGAACATATTGCATAAGACAATTTTCCTGACATATGCAACCTGCAGACTGTGGATTAAAATATTATAGTTGGCTTTCATAGGGTTACACAGGACGCCTCAGACAGCCTTTTTCATTAGGCACACTGGGGAATTGAACCCATGACTCTTGTATCACCAGTCTGTGTAGTAACCATTGTGCTACAGCTCTGTTTCTGTCTTTGGGTGTCTGCGTGCTGTCTTAGGCGTGCGCGCAGTGACGCGCGCTGTAGCGATCGTTGCTGCACGGCACGTAATGACGCGCGCAACTGCGCGTTATTGGTTACGATGTCCCGCCCATGTCCTTTTTTGGCTTTCCTTCCACTAACGCGGCTCCTAACGCGAATTGCTCTAACGCAGTTTAGTAAACATACCCCTATGTGATCTTTTCTGTCAGCTGAAATGTACTGCACCTTTTTTAATGAAATTCTTTGATGGGATTTACAACCCCAGACTCTTTAACTGAAATAGCTCTGGATCTCATAATCTTATCATATGACCTATTGTTTAATGTGTCACCCCCACACAGCTAATTCACACTGCACCATTTAATTTTTTTTTCGCAGACAGTACATTGTAATAGATGCTATATTATTGTGTATGTGGACCTATGTGGCTAATACACATTCTCCATTCCCAGACGCCTTAAGTGGCTTTTAGTTCTACAATAGAGCTCTGCTCTTCACATTGTTATCATACGGGTCTATTGTTTTATGTGTCGTCGTCACCCCAGCTAATTCACACTTTTTCCCAGACAGCACATTGTAGGTTTAATTAACTAGGAATTCATAAAACACACCACAGAAAGCTGTAGGTTCAAAATGTTTTATTTCAAATAAAATGTTTTCATCTTGTAAACTGATTCATTTGAGCATTACAAGGTTTTTTTTAAATATAAAGGCATACATATAATTTTTGTTCATCTGTATGTTCAGCTAATAGATTCTGGAAATACAAACATTTTCATAATAAGTCAATTTTTACAAAACTTGTGATAAGGAAGCTTATCATAGTTCAGGAGGGAGCTATAATAGAGGTGAATTGGCTCTGAACAAGCAACCTGTCTTAGCTGGTAGAAATACTAAAACATAATGTTTTCATAAAAGACTACCAGTCCCAGAATGCACCAGGTTTCAAACAGCCAATAGAAGAGCTGAAGTGGGGAAATGTGTGTTCAATCAGGAGAGCTATGAGGTAATCCCCAATCACTCATCTCCAAGGGCAGGGCTTGATTCAGCACAGCTGAGCAGTGCTAGGGTGGAGTATCCCTCTAAACAAGTTAAAAGTAAAACATATTCTACACAGAATCAGAGGAGAAACTCAGAACTCAAGGACAGAGAGAGCAAGAAGCAGCAGCAACGTGGAAGGAAGAAGAGAAAAACATCTTGGAGGTCTAAAGAAGGAGCCCACAGCAGTACGTTTGTTGGGAGTCATTCCAGAGGCAAGCATACTCCATTGGACTGGAGGAAGCCAGAGGAGTGGGGTTACAGAGCCAGGAATTCCCAGACGGCACCTTTGAGGGAGACGGCTGCATTTGGAAGGGGCCCTAAGACCAATGCAAGAAGGTATGTGAAGAGAGACCCAGTGTCCAGGGATCTTGATTGGAAGGCTGGACATAAAAGCTGGACTACTTACTGGCCAGGATATCTGGAGAGGAAACCTAACAGCAAAGGAAGCTCAGGTATGAACACTGATCTATGCCCTAGCTCTTCATTTGGAAGACAGCAGGGAAACAACTATTATCCTGAGAGTGCTCCATTAAGGAATTCCTCTGAGCCAGACCATGATATTGATTCTATGATATGTGAAGAAGAAGGAGATATTTTAAATGATCAGAATGAATACATGGATTGCTCTCTGACTAGGCTGCTGTGGTAAAATACTTTCACAAATACCACAACCATCAAAAGGAACTATAACTTGTTCTTTTATCTACCCAGAAAAGCCTGCAAGAAAGCTTTAGGGTAGGATTTGAGCCACGTAGAGAAAGTGAACCAGCAAAGGGGTTTGCAGCTGGCTAATTATTGGTAATTAAGCCATGCACAGTTGCACGTGAGCTCTGAAAGGAAACTACTGTTTGTGTGTGAAAATAGAAGAAAATTATCTTTGAAAAAGAACAGTTTTTGGTTACTTTTTTGGTTTTGTTTTTGCTTTTGGAGCACTGCTAAAAGTTATTAGCAGGGGCCCTTAAAAAGACCTTTTCTGTTTCCCATCAAGGTCTTTATTATTTGATTGCCTAAGAAGTTCAGTTGCTTATATCATGATTTGTTTTTCCTAAGTACAATACTGAAGCAAGTGTCCTTTTGTGTTACCAAGTAAATCTGTGTGGGAGAATTAACCCCATGAATAAAATATATTTTTCTTTGCTTACACTCGAGCAACACAACTCATTATTTTGTGAACGGCTGATTCTGGTATGAATGGACTACATTCCCCACAATCCTTTGCAAGTCATAATAGTATTTTGCCTCTGCCAAGACTGTGGACATTCACGCCCAGCGCCCCCCCCGTTTACAGTTGGCGTAGTTTTTCGGATTGCTTTTGCGCAAAGGATTTACATGATATAAGGAGTACAACTGAAATCTGAAAGAAAAAAAAAGTTCAACTTAAAAGCTGGAAAAAGGATTTTTCCCTTAAAAACACTTTGGAGAAAAAAAAGAGGTAGCTGTTCCAGGAGCCGTCCCAGGAGGAAAAGACCCTGTGTGAGCTGGATCCTTCACTGGCATAAGGTAATAAGTACCTGGGCATGTCTAGTGGTGGATGGGAGTAAGGCACAGGGGTAATTTAAAAAAAATTATTAGGAGAAAAACACCTGTTTGGAGGGTGCTGCTCTGTGTTTTTTTTTCTTTTGTTTTCTTGCAGGGATTCAAGATGGATCCAAGGGAACTAGCCGAATGGATGGCAGCCCAGTTTAGCAGGCAACAGGAGCTAGCGCAGCAGGCTCAGGACACTGCAATTAAAGCATTAAGGGACCAGCAGAAGCCAGTGCTTGATCTGGTGGAAGCCTTAGTTGCTCTTCATAACCAAAGTGGACCAGATGCAAGACCAGCAGTAACAACTGGTATACCATCTGTGGACAATGTGGGACTCAATCAGGGAATTGGGGCATTTAGTTTTGGGAAGCTGACTCCAGATGATAATGTTGATGATTTCCTTGAATCTTTTGAGAGAGTGGCACAAGCCTTAGCATGGCCAGAGACCCAGTGGGCAGTAAGGCTAGCAGCCTCATTAACTGGAGAGGCGCTTGCAGCTTATAGAGCAATGCCAGCAGCTCAAGCTTTGAATTATAAAGATGTAAAGGCTGCTATAAGAGATCGCCTAGGGTTGTCTATTTCAGAGTATAGGCGAATGTTTAGAGCTACTGCATTAAGAGTGGGTGAAACACCCAGGGCTCTGAGTCAGAGAATCAGAGGATTGGCTGTAAAATGGTTGGAGCCTGAGGGAAAGACTGTGGAAATGTTATTAGACATTATTATTCTTGAACAATTTATGTCTGCTGTGCCTAAAGATTTGCACACTTTCCTTATACAGCAAAATTGCCAGAATCTTGGAGAGGCAACCATGCTAGCAGAGAGATTCTTGGAAGCCACGCAGGCTTGCCATAGAATGGGTGGCCCTCTGAAGGTTGGTGCTGAGGCAAGCTGTGCTGTATCAGAAAAGAAAATGGTTAAAAATGTTTCTGAGAATAATTGTACTGTGCCAACCCAGATTACACAGTGGAGTAAAAAGAAATGTGGAAAATGTGGAAAATGGGGACATTTGGAAAGGGGATGCCAGATACACACTAGCTTGATGGGTGTTGATTTAAAACAGCCTAAAGAAGGATTCCTTTTGGTGGTTGATGTGCAGGGAATTACCACAAATGCTCTGTTAGACTCTGGGGCAGACCAGAGTATGCTGTCAAAGAGGCTTTGGAAGAGGATAGAGGCCCAAGAAGGATTTGTGCCTAGAACCCCTGAAAGCCAAGTTCACATCAGATGCATTCATGGTGCTGCAACATCATATCCCACCTATAGGCTAATGGTTAAATGCCTGGGGGCACAAGAGGAAGTTCTTTTAGCAGTGGTGCCTAGGCTTCCATTTGATTTGGTTCTAGGAAGGGACTGGCCAAGATTTAAGCAGGGACTAGTGAAAGGACTAGGAAAGAAGGAGGGAGAAGGAATGATGGTAATAGCTCCCGGGCCTTTGTTTGGAAGTCCTCAGTCCCCAGCTAAAAAGATGGCTAAGCTTCCAGAAGACCAAACTACCCAGAAGCAGATATTTGTCTTAAAGTACCATAGGGTCACAGAGAAGGCCCAAGCTCCTAAGCGGGCAACCCCTCAAGCTGCTGGGTTTGACCTGTGCAGTGTGGAAATGTGACTGTACCTAGCCAAGGGAGAGCCCTGGTTGACACTGGACTCCAAGTTGAAATACCCATTGGGTGCTATGGGCGAGTAGCCCCAAGATCCGGATTAGCCCTTAAGTATTTCATCGATGTGGGAGCGGGAGTGATTGATCCCGATTACAGGGACAATCTTAAAGTTCTGTTATTTAATTTTGGACAGAACGATTACCATGTGAAGATGGGAGACAGAATCGCTCAATTGATATGTGAGAGACTGGGTTTCCCACCTGTGGAGGAAGTCACATCCCTGTCAAATTTTGAGCATGGAACCAAAGGCTTTGGTTCTACTGAAGACAAAGGGGTTAAGAGCCTAGCTGCCACCTGTGACCGAGAAAGGGAGGTGCATGAAGAGGAGGATTTGGGACCCCAGGTATCTGACTGTAAAGAAACGTCAGAACCCCAAATAGGTGAGGACCTGACAGGGGTACAGCAGGAAGAAATAAGGAAATTGCTTAAAGAATTCCCAGATGTTTTGACTCCCATACCTGGGGAGACACATTTGGTTGCCCATGAGATAATAACTCCACCTGGGAAATTAATTCGTCAAAGGCCATACCGCTTGCCTGAAGCAAAGAGACAGGAAGTAGTGGCACAAGTTCAGGAAATGTTGGACATGGGAGTAATAGAGGAGTCGAAGAGTCCCTGGAATAGCCCCATAGTCTTGGTGCCAAAGCCTGATGGCTCTTTAAGATTCTATATTGACTTCCGGCAGATAAACGCAATATCAGTTTTTGATGCATATCCAATGCCAAGAATTGAAGAGCTGTTGGACCAGCTTGGACAAGCTCAATATTTAACCACCCTTGATATGACAAAAGGATATTGGCAAATCCCTCTAACCAGGGAGTCGAAGCCGAAGACTGCGTTCAGCACCCCCGTTGGCCTTTTCCAGTTCAAAAGGATGCCTTTCGGACTGCATGGAGCGGCAGCTACCTGCCAAAGGTTAGTGGACCAGGTACTTCGACCCCACCAAAATTATGCCTTTGCCTATATGGATGATGTCATAATCCATAGTAACACTTGGGCGGAACATCTAAAGAGAATCAGGGCAGTCTTATGCTCCATGAAGCAAGCGGGAATCACTTTGAA
Source organism: Ichthyophis bannanicus (assembly GCA_033557465.1). Taxonomy (NCBI): domain Eukaryota; kingdom Metazoa; phylum Chordata; class Amphibia; order Gymnophiona; family Ichthyophiidae; genus Ichthyophis; species Ichthyophis bannanicus. The sequence continues at coordinate 1,225,778,438 of CM066033.1, forward strand.
CCCAAAGAAGTGTGCCTTTGCTAATAGAGAGGTAAAATACCTAGGCCACCTGGTGGGAAGAGGGAAAATTAAACCTCTAATGAGCAAGGTGGATAGCATCAGGAATTTTCCTCCTCCAACAACAAAGAAACAACTGAGAAGTTTCTTGGGACTTATTGGATACTACCGCAGATTTATACCACAGTTAGCAGAGAAAAGTGCAATTTTTACTGATATGCTGCGGAAGAATTGCCCAAACCAGCTAAAATGGACTCCTGAAGCTGAAAAAGCATTTTCAGTCCTAAAAGGGAAGTTGTGTACAGGACCAGTACTGAAAGGGGTGGATTTCAGGAAACCCTTCTTGGTTCAAACAGATGCATCGGATGTAGGGCTAGGAGCTGTTTTATCCCAATGTCATGAAGGGGAGGAGCATCCTGTGATGTACCTGAGCAGGAAATTGTCACCGGCTGAACAGAAGTATTCCACAATAGAAAAGGAATGTTTAGCTATAAAGTGGTCAGTGGAGGCATTAAGGTTTTACCTTACAGGGAGAAAGTTCCAATTGGTTACAGACCATGCCCCACTTAAATGGTTGCAACAAATGAAGAACCACAATGCCAGGTTGACACGCTGGTACATGGCCTTACAGGCATTTGATTTTCAAGTGGAACATCGTGCTGGGAAGTTACACAAAAATGCGGATGCCCTTTCCCGTATTACGGACTATAAAGAAGAAGTTTCACCAGTTGCACCAGTCTGTAATAACTTAAGCAGGGGGGTATGTGATAAGGAAGCTTATCATAATTCAGGAGGGAGCTATAATAGAGGTGAATTGGCTCTGAACAAGCAACCTGTCTTAGCTGGTAGAAATACTAAAACAGAATGTTTTCATAAAAGACTACCAGTCCCAGAATGCACCAGGTTTCAAACAGCCAATAGAAGAGCTGAAGTGGGGAAACGTGTGTTCAATCAGGAGAGCTATGAGGTAATCCCCAATCACTCATCTCCAAGGGCAGGGCTTGATTCAGCACAGCTGAGCAGTGCTAGGGTGGAGTATCCCTCTAAAAAAGTTAAAAGTAAAACATATTCTACACAGAATCAGAGGAGAAACTCAGAGCTCAAGGACAGAGAGAGCAAGAAGCAGCAGCAACGTGGAAGGAAGAAGAGAAAAACATTTTGGAGGTCTAAAGAAGGAGCCCACAGCAGTATGTGTGTTGGGAGTCATTCCAGAGGCAAGCATACTCCATTGGACTGGAGGAAGCCAGAGGAGTGGGGTTACAGAGCCAGGAATTCCCAGACGGCACCTTTGAGGGAGACAGCTGCATTTGGAAGGGGCCCTAAGACCAATGCAAGAAGGTATGTGAAGAGAGACCCAGTGTCCAGGGATCTTGATTGGAAGGCTGGACATAAAAGCTGGACTACTTACTGGCCAGGATATCTGGAGAGGAAACCTAACAGCAAAGGAAGCTCAGGTATGAACACTGATCTATGCCCTAGCTCTTCATTTGGAAGACAGCAGGGAAACAACTATTATCCTGAGAGTGCTCCATTAAGGAATTCCTCTGAGCCAGACCATGATATTGATTCTATGATATGTGAAGAAGGAGATATTTTAAATGGTCAGAATGAATACATGGATTGCTCTCTGACTAGGCTGCTGTGGTAAAATACTTTCACAAATACCACAACCATCAAAAGGAACTATAACTTGTTCTTTTATCTATCCAGAAAAGCCTGCAAGAAAGCTTTAGGGTAGGATTTGAGCCACGTAGAGAAAGTGAACCAGCAAAGGGGTTTGCAGCTGGCTAATTATTGGTAATTAAGCCATGCACAATTGCACGTGAGCTCTGAAAGGAAACTACTGTTTGTGTGTGAAAATAGAAGAAAGTTATCTTTGAAAAAGAACAGTTTTTGGTTACTTTTTGGGTTTTGTTTTTGCTTTTGGAGCACTGCTAAAAGTTATTAGCAGGGGCCCTTAAAAAGACCTTTTCTGTTTCCCATCAAGGTCTTTATTATTTGATTGCCTAAGAAGTTCAGTTGCTTATATCATGATTTGTTTTTCCTAAGTACAATACTGAAGCAAGTGTCCTTTTGTGTTACCAAGTAAATCTGTGTGGGAGAATTAACCCCATGAATAAAATATATTTTTCTTTGCTTACACTTGAGCAACACAACTCATTATTTTGTGAACGGCTGATTCTGGTATGAATGGACTACATTCCCCACAATCCTTTGCAAGTCATAATAGTATTTTGCCTTTGCCAAGACTGTGGACATTCACGCCCAGCGCCCCCGTTTACAAACTTCATGTTTTTTTAAAGAACGATCTATAATCTCTGTCACAGATTAAACCTTCCACAAGCTCCATATCACAGTCTGTCACAGGTATAAGCAAAATATTGAGCAGTTGTCCTGGATTTCTACTGGTATTAAAATCTCTGATGAGTTCAAACAAAAAATTCAAATTTTCATAAACTAGGTCAATTGCTTTCATTTTATGACCAACAATCATGGTAACATTTACACTAGGTCCTAGGCACAACCTGTTACAAGTTTTATGGATTTTCTGTTGTTTTTCCTTGTGCCCCCACCTCAGGCAATCATGATGTCTTTGCCCTGGAGCATGTGCATAACCTCCTGTAAGCATTTCTTGATAATACAGTACACTGTTGCTTGTATAACAGGTTTAAATGTGTTTATTTCTTCAGGCTTTTAGTTGTCCTTTTGGTTAACTATGACATCAAATGATTCCCTTTCATGTGTACAGAAAAAGCACAAGCAGCATAGATTGATTGCCTGTATGTCCTCTAGCTCTTGTAGGAGCGAAGATTCGTTAGTTCTACAAAAAACAAAACAGTGTCAATGTGAAATGAACTACCTCTTCTATAACACTTTTCTACAAAAAAAAAAGACTTCTCTTACCTCTGCTGATCCTAATTCTTCCAGTAAACAGCTTGCTTCTGTATCTGCCGCGGCTTAATATAATTCTATATCCATTGGATCCGTTGCGTTGTCATCCGGTAAGTCAATATCAGTGCCTGAATCACAAAGTTCTTGAGAATCAAGCAATTTTTGTGCATCTGGAAAATCTTCAATCTCATGTTCAGATTCTGCCGGACTCTCCTGTTGTTCAAATGGATTTTCAATCGGTGATAACCCTCAGCCGCTGCATCATGATCTTTAAGAAAGTAATTAATGTTATGCACCCTGTTGGAAATTCTGCTTGGTGTTCCAAACAGAGCCATTTTTTCTTTTTGAATCTCTGTGTTACAATTTTTACCAACACAGGGCACACAGACTTACACCCTGCAATTTCCTGCATTCACCAGGAGCATGCTCAGAACAAGTCTCTTGTTTCTGCCAATCACATGCTGCCACGTCATTTCCTACATCCACCAGTAGCATGCTCAGAACAAGTCTCTTTTTTCTACCAATCACATGTTACCATTTCCTTTCTTAGAAGCATGCCCAGGCTTGTTTCTCTGTATTCGTTTTTTTCAAAGCCACTAAAAAAATAGCTATAGTGGGATTTGAACCCAGGTCTCTCTCTCTCTCTCTCTCTGTGTTTCAGCCTGAACTACTCTGTTGCCAGAATACTTCCCTGTAACATTGAGGTCTTAAAAGCAAAATTCTATCACATGGACAGCACTGGTTTCTCTAACAAAGATGTGTTAATTGCATTTTAACATTTGGAAAGAAAAGCCTATATACCAAATGCTGTGTGTCTGCATTACATTACAGATACAGGTTTGTGTTCCTATTGCTACCAAAGGGTTATTTTTAATAATCAGTTCTAAATAATCTGCAATCCACACAAAAGCATTGCGCTGCTTTGTGAGAAAAAAAAACTCGGGCAGGGGGGAGAGAAAGCATTTTTGTTTTATTTTCCAGGGTTCCTGCTTTTGCTGATGTCAGCATAAACCGGCAGCAAAACACATTTCCGGAGTCAGTCACCCTGTTTCCGGTGATGTCATCGAAAAGTGACACTGTCTGTTTCCAATGACGCCCTGTTTACGGTGATGTCATTTCCGATGATGTAGGCTGGGGGCATGGTTGAGGGTGGGAGGGTATGGGTGTGGCACAAAAGCTGAAGTGGGCATTGATTGGCTAATGCCATCATTGTGGGGCAGGGTGTGGGTGTGGCACAAACCCGGAAGTGTGTGCTGATTGGCTGATGTCATCCTTGGGGGCAGGGTGGGAGCGTGCCAGAGTCGGGGTGTGGTCATACCTGGGGGTATGGATGGGAGTGGCTAGCTCACCATTCATTTCTATGAGAGGGGGTGTGGCCAGAGGCGGGACATACACCGAAAGTAAGTGCTGATTGGCTGCTGTCATCCTTCTCTCACCTGTCAATCAGTTTGACCAGTAGTGTACCCATTATACTACTAAGGCTCCATCAGGAGTAAACTTAGATCTCAGACGATAACAGCTCGGGTTTACCCGAGTGTCTGATGTCAGGCTTTCTTTAAAGCAATCTACACCCAATCAAAACCTCTCACCCACACCTCACTTCAAAGGGAGCGTGACAAAACTACCAATGTTAAATCAATATCACTAAAAGCTTAAAAAGATAGAGACTACGGAACTCCAAAGCTTAACGCCGTCCAGAGCAGTCACAAAGATCAAAAGCACAGTCAAAAACATAAAGTCCATTCAATCTTATCATTCATTCCATTAGGCTCTAATGAATCCAGATGGAATATCCATCATTGTTCTCATTGTAACAGTAATTTTCCCTGATCCCCTTGCCGTATATTAAAGGGAACCTGATCAATGACTTGGCAACTTGGCAACCTAAATCTTCAAACTTATGATGAAAAGTTGTTTAACTAAAGGCGTTTCCACTTGTACTTTTGCAAGGCTATATTTATGCTCAGTCAACCACATCTTCAAAGCATGTGTAGTCTTGCCAAAATTTTGGACAAGAACACTTTAGAACAAATACCGCATGATCTGCCACACAAGTTGAATATACATTGTCATGATGCGGGCATTAATAAAGTTGGTTTTAAGAAAAGAAATCCTGTTTTAGAAGAACTAGATGTGCAGTTACCTTCAGGCACAGCTAGAGGGAGCAGGAACAGACATACTGGTCTTAATGAACCTAATCTCACTGATGACCTGCAGCTGAAAGGGAACCAGGAAGTCAGCAGTAACGGTTCACTTTATAAGCCAGAGCAGAATACTTCTGGAGAGGAGTCGCTTGAGGAGTGGCATAAGCAGCAGTGGCACAAGCAGAGGAAGCAGTGGACACAGCAGGAGCTGAGGAAGGAGGAGAAAGAGGAAGAAGGAACTGGAGCTGGACTAGAAGGAGAAACAGCAGAGGAGCCTGGAGGCTATCAAGGACATAAGCCTGATTGCTGTGGAAGAAGCCAAGCTGGAAGCTGGAGGAGAAACAGACCTCACAAGGTGGGAAGCCAGAAAGCCCAAACTGGACCTGTTGTGCAAGTGGAGTTTGGTGGAAGTTGCTCCAAGGTGAGAGGCTCTGCCACGCCTAGTTCCTATACTCTGCCTGTTTGTAACATAGAGAGAAGAAAGCTAAGAACCAGAGAGGGAGGTTCTGACAGAAGCTTATCTCTAGAGGATCATTGCTCAGTTTCTCCTATTCAGAGGGAAAAGCAGTTTTATAAGCAACGGAAGTTTTTACTCAGTGAGCCAAGGTATGAGGCATTGAAGATTAACTGTAATGATTGTACTGCTAAAAGCTATGCTAAAAGAAGGATTCCTCCTAAGGGAAACAAGAGTGCAGACTGGTTCACTAAACTACCCCCAGCCTTAAGAGTCCCTGGTTATGTGAAGCCAAACTCCCACCCTGGAGATTACCATGCTGAAATAGATAGGGATAGTGAAACCCCTTTGAATCAGTATAGGGGAGAGGATTTGATGGAAGTGGATTCTCCCAGCACTATTCCCTCACCTTTGCCTGAGGAAATGGAATGTGATTGGTGCACTGCCTATGCTCCAAAGTGTGTATGCTCCACAGAAGAATAAATGAAGTATAATTTGATGTTTATTATGCTGAATATTACTTTGAAGAAAACCTGCTTTAAACTGTGAAGTAACAGTTAACTAACAAGTGAATATTGGTACCTTTTGAAACAAAGGACTGTTTCTGTTGTCTAAAATATCTCTTAGTTGAACCTTGCTTTAAACGGGGAATAAAAGCCTTTATTACCCTACACTTGGACTCTTTGTTCTTTAATAGCGCTACCTAGTGGCGTATAATCTTTGTGTCACCGGCAACTGGGTGACAACATTCAGGGAATAGACACGATTCTTCAATTCCAACATGTTACCTTCTATCATATTAGCACAAAAAGGGAGGAGTGGCCTAGTGGTTGGCGCAAGGTACCACAAGCTGGAAGATTGGTGGTCCAAATCCCACTAGAGGACAGCAACCTTGGGCCAGAAGGACTGGGGGTTCTAGTCCCACAGGTGCTCCTTGTGGTCTTGGGCAAGCCACTTAACCCTCCATTGCCCATGTTCCCTGTAAGTATTAGTGTATGTGTCTCATATACCCTCGTGTTAAAATGTATCCCCCAATTGTGTTGTGACCACTTTGATTGAAGGATAAGGTGGTATACAAAACTGTCTAAATAAATAAAATAAAAAATACATTTGCCACATTTCACATGGCCCATCCTCTCCTCCAATACTGATGTTCTTTGAACTGCAGGGCACAGTAGATCTTTTAAATTGCATTCACAGCTATATGCAATCCGATATCGAACATCCTGCAATACCGGATGTGCAGAGAAAAAATCTTCCATCGCTTTTTAACAGGCATAGCCAATTCTTTAGACAACCTAGAATGTTGAATAACACAGGTTACTGTTTCGTCCAATGATTTATGCAAATTTGCTTGCTCCTGAGGTGCTGGTGACAGAAGCCATTCTCTATGATTAAACCATGCTTGCTTATAAGCTCTGCTTAAAACATCATCGGGATAACCACGATCCCAAAATGTGGCCAACACTTTCTGTGCTTGTACTTTAAATTCACCTTCAGATGAACATATTTGCCTATACATCAAGAGTTGCGAATATGGGAGGCTCTTCTTCAAATGCACAGGATGATAACTAGAAAAATGTAGCAAAGTGTTTTTATCAGTAGGTTCTTAAGCCGCATAGTGGGAGGTAATTCATTGGTCTGAGGTCTTTTCCCCCATAAAGGAGACTTAGGGGTATGTTTACTAAACCATCTTAACGTTCGCCCGGCGATAGTGTGCAGGCTGCCATAAAAAGAGTGGGCGTTTCGGTCTTAATGTAGCAAAACGGGATTATCGCACGATAACGTGCGCTGTGCACATTATCTAGCGAGACGCCGCTAAGCACGATAACGCGCGGTAATCTTAAGTAGGCACGCAGACATGCAAACACAGAAACAGAGGTGTAGCACAATGGTTAATACACTGACTGCTGGAACAGGGGTCATTAGTTCAATCCCCCAGTGTGCCTAATGCATATGGCTGGCTGAGACATTAGCTGTTATGTGTAAGTATTGCTTTTTGAGGCATGTTATGTATATTTTAATTAGTGCTGCCAGCAAACACACCCTCACGTGCCGTAACCGAAGGTGCCGCATAAGGCACTCCATAGGGCACATTATAAAGTGCACTGTCCGCCAAGGCACCCTATAAGGCGCTTTATAGGACACCTTATAAGGTGCTTTATAGGACACCTTATAAGGCACCATAGAAGGTGCTTTATAGGGCGCCTTATGAAGCACCTTATGGCTACAGTACTCTGAGGGTGTTTTTGCTGGCAGCACTAATGTACATTAAAAATAGACAATGCCTTGCACAACCCTATCAAATAACCCCACCATGGGTGTGAACCCATGACCTCTGGTTACACAGGCAGTGAAGTAACCAGTGGGCTACAGCTCTATAGCTGCTAACAACCCCCTGGCTGCAATGTTCCCTCTAATTTTCTGTAGGCTGTGTGCGCATAAAATATCAGCTGTGCAGCTTTTGAAGGAAGGTTAAATTTTTGTGCGGCACATACCGACACTTGGAGTTCTAAACCTTAAAATTTGACTACACGTCAGAATACAGTATGTACACCACATTGATTGCACTAGATAATATTGTAGAACTTGTGAAAACCGTAAATACACAACAATTTTTTAATTTTAAGATGTCTGTGGTGTTTTCTATCAGAATCAGAACCGCAATTTTTGTGCGCTCTGTTATAAAGTATGTGCGCTCGCTCGGCGAGGTGTGTGCGCGCGCACACGTGCACAGCTTAGAGGGAACAGTGCCTGGCTGGCTACAGAAGGATGGCAGGTCACCACACAAACTGTCTGCTGTGGTTACCAGGATAGGGTTAACCCACCCGTACCCATGATGCACTGCACATGCAAATCAGCAGTCTACAGATGATCACAAGATGGGGTATGCACCCCCACAGCACCTCAGCCTGGTAGGGGGAACTGACCGTGTGTGTTACTGGCACAGAGTAGCTACAGACCGTCACATTGTGCGGGTACTGTGCTCACCCTGAGGGTGATGTGGGGCGCCCAGCACCACGTCCACAGCACCTTTCACGGCTGATATACGCCATGCTGCAGGTCCCCATCAGTGCTAGTGTGTGTGATAGGTAATTCCTGCAAACACAACTAGGATACATCTGTGCCCATCTGATTTTCTCAGTCATGTTTAGCCCTATGGGCTATGATGCACCCAGAATAGTGCATATCCTGTGTTGGTGCCATGGTTACATGATATAGGTGAAAGGGGGGGTGTTTGGACCCATAGGCAGATTATGTACCACCACCCAACCCACCATCTGGGGCTCAGGGTGGGAAACAGGATCTCCCAACAACAGATCCACATTCTACCCCCCTGCAATGGGGGCAGTAGAGGGGACCATCAACCCCAGTCCTGCTGGGGAACAAATACCCTACAGGACAGTCAATGCAGATCTGTACACATCCATAAAGCAATAGCAGACAGACAGTAGGCCTGAAAATTCTCAGGTGCCACCCACCCACCACTAACTGACATTCTCCAGCAGCAAGCCTCCAGCCGCTGCACCCTGCAAGGTATTCCAGCAAGACACATAGTAGCTGCGGACAGTCTGCTAGCTACTCCATAGTGCATGTTCCTGGAGGAGATGCATGTACCCAGAACTGGGATGTCAGCACACACACCAAGCAGATAAGTCAGTGATTGGGCCCCAAAAGAGAACCCATAAATATCACATAAGAGAAATACTATACAGCACTATGGGGAAACCTAGCCATGCCATGGTCACTGCTCAGTCAGGGTGAGAGTGACCTCCCAGCAGGACATGCTGTGGCCACCCTGTCCGTGCAGGTGGTGGCCGGGCACTACAATGTCCAAGCCATTGCCCTATGCCCTGTGCAGATGCAGCCAGGCCAGGCCAACCTATCCAGGCTATTCCCACAGTACCTTGCTCCTCATTATGCACATTGGCAGGCCAATACTGGCAACAGTGTTAGTAGTGTGGGCTGTGGAGGGTGTTGGCAGTCACCACACACTGGATAGACAGACACACACTCCACACACCTATGCCAGCATTGTGCAACTATAGAGGTGTTTGGCAGCCCTGGCCACCAGACCAGTCCTGGGCACAGTGCAGGCATGGCTATGGTACGCAATACTGTTGGGGTCACTCTGTCAGACACTAGACCTGAGGCACACTCCACAGACATCAGAAAGGTTGCTATGATGCAGCTCAATCAGCCAATTGTGCTTAACATAGGACTTGCTATCTGCCAGTTATCATAGCAACCTTTTGATAGCTGTGTACAGTTTTCCCATGTTTAGGGTGGCATTGCTAAGGTATGCAAGTGCTAGTATTGGGAGATGCACGCAGGGCCCAATGTCCTGCCTCTCCAGGAGGCTTGGGATAATGGAGCCTGTGGGTGCGGGTGTGTCTGCCCCTGTTGGCCGCTGCTCTAGGGCAGAGGATCCCAACTCCAGTCCTGGAGGGCCAAACACTGTTCGGGTTTTCATGCTGTCCCTAATGAATATGCATGAGATACATCTGCATACCATGGGGGCGGTGCATAGAAATTCAGCACAGCCATATTTATTAGAGGCAGCATGGAACCTGAATGGTGTTTGGCCCTCCAGGACTGCATTTGGGAGACTCTGCTCTAGGTAATGCGCATGTTTATGGTGTCTGTGCTCTGCAGGGTAAAATGTAGGTGTTTTGGGCATGTCTACGTCATCTGCAATAAAGGTTCTGTCTGTATTAGCTGTTTTAGTAGTGAGTAAAATATGGGGGCTGGGTTGGCAGGAATCACAGCTGGGACTTGAACTTGTGACCTTCTGCTCCTGAACACACTGGCTGTGTGCACTGCACCACCCTGTTGATACAGAGACAGTGCATTCCCTGGGGATACCATGACTGTTCATCAGACAGGGCCTCTCTGTTGCAGTGCATGGCACCCACCTACACAGTGCAAGTCCACGGTCTGCTCTGGGCAGCTGCCACTGCCCCCTCCACCACCAGTACCCCTCTGCCACCCTGCTGACATGCCCTTCTGCTGGTGGTGCTGGTGGAGCGCAGTCTCAGGCCATCCAGTGTGTGGGTAGGCGGCTGCCTATGGTGCGGGTTCTGGGATAGGGGTGACTGCATAGCTGTCCACACTTCCCCCCAGCACCGCCTGCCAATGTTCCGTGCCATTGGGGGTACCTGCTGGGTACTATTCCCTGTGACACTGTGGGAAGCACACTCTTGACCATGTTGGGCCCTCAGCAGTTGTTGTCTGGCTGCTCTACTGTTTCAGCATTCCTATGGGCCAGCTAGGCATTACCCTAGTCCGCACTGTGCCCCAGCTGCACCACAGCATGTGCCGCCTGCAGCCCTCTGTGTCTCCTTTTCCAGCATCTGTCCAGTTGCCCATTCCGACATGCCCGCCCTGCTGTTGTGGAACATGTGCACACCATAGGAAACCTGTCCAATGGAGAGGAAAACCCTGATCAGCGCAATTTCACTGTGGGCTCATTCACCTTGTATGGGGACAGAGCATAGACCCTTCCAAAATTCATCTTTTTTTTGGAGCTTTCTTGGGGGTGTTTTTTGATGTTTCCCATTGATATCACTATTGCCCAGCTTGGTTATGTTTTTTTTACATTTTCTTCTGGTCATTTTCACTGTTTCTTTGCCCTTTTGTTCCGTGCACATGTATCACACTTATCACTTTTTTGTAGGTTTCCCTGGTTTTGCTGTACATTGCTGACGGAAATGGTTTCTTTTCCCTTTAAATCAGCTCTAAAGCCAGGGTTTCACTGGCGTTAGTTTTCAGCCTCGGATTTCACAGCGTTAGTGTGCAGCGAGCCTCTCCCCTCCCATTCTCCGCCCATTGACCCTCTCTCTCCGCCCCTGGGGAGCCTTCCTCCGCCCTCTGGGAGCCTTTCTCCGCCTTCAGCGCTCATTTACACCTTAGTGCACGATAAGGCACCTTATCGTGCGATAACGTGGGAGAGCGCACGTTAAGACGGTTTAGTAAACATACCCCATAAAAAGGCACGTCTGATCTTTGCCCAAATCCACCTTGAGAAACCATACTTCTGAGAAAATGTTGTAGGGACAGATGAAACCAAACTTGAATTCTTTGGCAATGAAGACCAGCAATACATTTACAGGCAAAGAAAAGAAGCTTCTAAGGAAAAAAAAACACCCTTCCTATAGTTATATATGGTGGAGGTTCCATAATGTTGTGGGGCTGTTTTGCCCCCTCAGGAACTGGAGCCTGGAACGTATTAAAGGAATCATGAAGTCAGAGGACTACCAAGGTATTTTAGAGCAAAATGTGCTACCTAGTATCAGAAAGGTAGCTCTGGGTTGAAGGTCATGGGTCCTCCAGCAGGACAATGACCCAAAACATACATCCAAAAGTACAAAAGAATGGTTAAAAAGGAAAAAATGGACTGCTTTAAACTGGCCAACAATGGGTCCTAATCTAAATCTAATCGAGAACCTTTGGAAAGAGCTGACATCTGCCATTGGTAAAAGGAATCCTGGAAACCTTCATGAGCTAGAACAAATCACAGTTGAAGAGTGGGAGAAACTACCAGCAGACAGATGTACGAAACTTATGGCTATAAGAAATGTTTGTAGGCTGTCATTACTGCCTAGGGTTTTACACCCAAATATTAGTGAAGGGTGCCATTAATCCTGCCAGGTCATATTTTGATTTTTTTCTCAGAAATTACTATGTCTAAGTTGCACAGATATTGTTTTTTTATTGTACGATGTGTGTTCAAAAAGTATTGAGGCTTGTTGTATAGCTATATGACAATATGTTGCATCAAAATGCTATTAAGCATGCAGTGCAGGGCTGGCCCAAGGGATTCTAATGCACCAAGCAGAAACACTAGGCCCACCACCCCCCATGCTGAGCCACCTCTCCCTGTTCCCCGCTGCTGCTGATTCAGTCTTGGGGGGGGGGGAGGTGGGTGGCAGCGGCAATATTTTAAAAGTGGCGGCTTTGTGCCACTGCTTTGTTGCCATGGCAGGCCATGTGCTTCAGCACACATAGCCGCCACTTCTGTTCCCCCCTCCAAAAGTAAGTTGTGTCAAAAGGGGATCAGAAGTGGCAGGTCATGTGTGCCAAAGCACATGGCCTGCCGCAGGTAACAAAACAGCGGCATAAAGCTGCCCACCAGTGCTGGCTGTCCTAGGCAGCCTCCGAACTCACCTGGTGGATGGACCAGATGCAGTGACTTAGTTATGTGCTCTGCATGTACAGAGTGCAGCATGGCTGCAGCACACCTGTAGTTTTTTTTAATCATGTGATGTTTGATATCATTTAAAAGCAGTTCCTCAGATTTACGATGAGTGAAAAAATTCAACAGTGAATTTAAATTAAGTTCTGTCAGAGATTCATGAGAAGAGACTTATGACAAATTATAGTAGGTGTATGGTGATGAATGCATTAATCATGCTCAAGTTTATGAATGGTACAAATGTTTCCAAGAGGGCCGCCAAAGTGTTGACAGTGACAAACATTCTAGAAAGCCATCCATGAGCAGGAATGAAGACAAAGTTGAAGCAGTGCGTGCCGCAATACGCTGAAATTATTGATTGACTATCAAGGGCTTGCTGAGGATATGGACATCAGTTTCAGGTTGGTACAGTCCATTCTTATTGTTGATTTGGGGATGAGACATGTGTCTGCAAAATTTATGCCAAAATTCCTGTCCCTTAACCAAAAAGAAGATCGGCTGTCTGTAGCCAGGAAGTTGTTGGAATGCGTTGAAAATGACTCAAATTTCATCAAAAAGATTATTACTGGTGATGAATCATGGGTTTATGGTTATGACCCGGAAAATAAGGCTCAATCCTCACAATGGAAGACTCCAAACTCTTCCAGACCTGAGAAAGCCCGTCAGGTTAGGAGCAATGTCAAGGTCATGCTCACAGTTTTCTTTTACTACTAGGGTATTGTTCATCATGAGTATGCTCCAAAAGGCCAAACCATCAATATGGAGTACTATGTCTAAGTTCTGACTTGTTTTAAAGATGCAGTTCACCATAAGATGCCAGAGTTTATTTATTTATTATTTTTATTTTATTTATTTATTTAACGTTCTTATATACCGCACTCTTTCTCATCAGCGCGGTTTACAGTAAACATAAAGTGCTCACAGATAGCAACAGGCTGTCGTGAGTTTACATGTAACAGGAGATCTGTTGCACAGCAATGGTGAATAGTTGCTTCATCATGATAACGCCCCAGCTCACGTATCAGATATTGTATAGCAGTTCTTGGCCAAATACCAAATCGAACAAGTCCATCAGCCCCCTTACTCACCTGAACTCGCATCCTGTGACTTTTTCTTGTTTTCAAAACTGAAATTACCACTGAAAGGAAGAAGATTTGATGAATTGGAGACCATTAAGCAAAATTTGACACAGCAGCTTCACAGCATAATGAAAGAGGCATTTCAAAATAGTTTCCAGCAATGGCAGGAATGCTAGAGGAAGTGTGTTTTATCGGAAGGGGATTACTTTGAAGGAGAATGAGTGCAATAACTGTCAGTGTTATACTTCTTATATTATTGTACAAGTCTCAATACATTTTTATCGCACCTCGTATACCTTTGAACATACTATTAAAATATTTTATTTTTTTTTTTAGATTTAAAAAACGTTATTCAAATAATAAAGCAGGAAATACATATAGTCCCCATTATGAGGGAAGTGCTTCCATAATTACAAAGATATCACAAAAGTACATAAGAAAAAAAACTCAAGTCCAACAAAATAATAAAGAAAATTCCAGGTATTCCTAATAAAATATAAACTATACCCCTTTAACTTAACAAGGAGGCAAAAACACATTATCCCAAACACAAATCATATGATTCCTTCCCAGTCAAAAATATTTCCTGTTGTGCTGGATCAAAGAAAACATATTTATCATTTTGATACCTAACAAGACATTTACATGGGTACTTTAGATAAAATGAAGCCTCAAGGGCCAAAATCTGCAGTTTAAGGTTCAAAAACGTTTTACGGCGTTTTTGCATAGATTTACAATCACCTTGCCACAGAAAGGAATATCCTTTTAGGAAAAATACAAATGTAACACCATATTTTTATCCAAAGAAAAAATAAAGGAAACAAAGTAACATGTGTTAGAATAACATCCTATGAGGATTACAAAAAGGCAGAAATATCAAGTGTTTCATTCAGAGCTAGGAGATCAAGTTCCCCTTCACACTGAGCCACAGTCTTGGTCCCCTGTGGTACATAATACAAACAGAAACTCCAATTTTCTCCACATCTTCAACCAACAATATATCTTTCAGATATTTTTGAAACAGAATAAGAGGGGACAGATAATGTGTATGGGGAAAACTAATGAATCTCAAATTACTGGCCCTCGCTGCATTCTCAGATGCTCCTAATTGATGATGAATTATCAAGCTGTCTCGCATCGAAGATGAGAGAGCAGCTTGAGCAAGAGCCATATGCCCCTCTAATTTAGAAATAACAGAAGTACAATCTTTTAAGTGAACATCTTGATCAGAAAATTTAGCTACAACCTCAGTAGAGAAATGTGCAATCTGGGACAGGAATGACCACAAGGGAACTTGCATGCATGTCACCACTTCACATATATCACGTAAAGATATGTCCTTAGTCTCATCTATCTGTACCGAGGGAGCACCAAAACTCAGTGGTTCCAAAGCTTTTTCAGAAACATTTAGTCCAGCATTCATCTTAGAAGTTCCAGCCCGGGAAAGGGACAAAACCCACTCCCTTTCCAATATATCAGGAGACAGGCCCTGTCCTTCTATCCATTGCAGATAGAAGGACAGGGCTCTCTTACAATCCAGATTATGGAGAATGGTTTCCCCCTTGCCAGCGTGAGGCCTTGGGAAGAAGATGGGGAGCACCATCTCCTGATTGAGGTGGAAGGGGGACACCACCTTTGGCAGAAACTTGGGGTGTATGCGGAGCACCACCCTGTTCTTGTAGAACCTCGTATAGGGTGGCTCTGCCATCAGAGCCTGTAGCTCACTGACCCTGCGAGTCAACATGAGTGCCTCAAGGAAGACAACCTTCCAGGAGAGGTATTGCAGGTGGCAGGTAGCCAGGGGTTCAAATTGCTGTTTAGTGAGCTGTGAGAGCACCACATTGAGATCCCACTCTGCCATTGGTGGGCAGACAGGGTACTTGGACAACATAAGGCCCCGCAGGAAATGAGAGATAAGGGGCTGAGCCAAGAGGGGCTTGCCCTCGACAGAGTGGTGGTGCGCTGCAATAGCGCTTAGGTGCATTCTGACTGAGTTAGACTTCAGTCCCACCCGTGACAGGTAGAGTAGGTACTGCTCCAGTTACACGAGCAGGAGAAAGGGTTTGCCTGCCTCTCAGTTCACCATACCAAAAATCAATGTCATTTGAAGGCATATGCCCTTCTTATGGAGGCTTTATGGGAGGCCAAAAGGACCTCCTCCATGTCACGTGAGAGGTTGAAGGGAGCTAGCATTGCCCTTTCAACAGCGAAGCTGTGAGTGACAGGGACTACAGGTTGCAGTGTAGGAGACAGCCTTCCTCCTGTGAGAGTGTTCCTGTGGCACAGCCCAGGGGAATCAGAAGCATCGCTGACGGACAGAGAAGCAGCAGGAACCAGGGTTGCCTGGGCCACCAGGGGGCTACCAGAATCAGTGATACCCCGTCGTGCTGGACCTTGAAGAGGATCTTGGCGATCAGCGGTGTTGGCAGGAAGGCGTAAAGGAGGCCTTCTGTCCATGAGATGGGAAACACATCCACCGCCACCCAGGACTGGTATGGCTGGTGGGAGCAGAAGCAGGGCAACTGCGTGTTGTCCAGGCTGGCAAACAGGTCCACTAGAGGGATGCCCCAGAGTCGGAAAAGCCGGGAGGCCACTCTGGTGTCCAGGCACCATTCGTGCAGCTGGAGGACTCTGCTCAGTCTGTCTGCCAAGGTGTTGTCTAGGCCCAGAAGGTAGACTGCCCACAGGAGCATCCCGTGGTCTATATGAGGAGAGGGCTACCACCTCCTGGCAGAGGGAGTATGACCCCATACCTCCTTGTTTGTTGACATAGAATATTATGACCTGGTTGTTTATCTGGACCAGTACCAACTGGTGTTGCAACCAGTGGAGAAAGGCTCGGAGGGCCATAAATATTGCCCAGAGCTCTAGGAGGTTGATCTGCAATTGGGACTCTGTCTGAGACCACGTGCTTTAGGTGCAGAGGTCCTCGCAATGAGCTCCCCATCCTCACAGGGAAGCATCCGTGGTGAGGACCCTCTGGGGGCTGGGTGTCTGGAAGGCCATCACATCTGCCACCAGTGGAGGGAGTCTGTCAGTTGGCGGGTCACTTTTACCTCATCTTGAGTGGAGGCACCACTGAGCCGCCCTCATGTGCAGGTGGGCGTATGGGGTTACGTAGACTCTGCAGCCCATGTGGCCCAGCAGGCAGAGGAGAAGGCAAGCGGGCACTGACCAGCAGTGCTGCACTTTTGTGGCTAGTGCCTTGAGGTGCTCTGTCCTCTCCCGAGGGAGGAAAGCCTTGACCTGAAGGGTGCCCAGCTGAGCCCCTATGAATTCCAGGCTGGAGAGAGGTGGAACTTGAGGTAGTTGATGATGAACCACAGATGCTTCAGGACGTGGATGGTATGCTCTGTGGCGTGGTGCACCTCAGTAGCTGTGCCTCCCCTTAGGAGCCAGTCATCCAGGTAGGGAAAGGCGAAGGGCCCTCAGAGACAAAGGTGGGCTGCGACCACCGCTAGGCACTTGATGAAGACCCTTGGTGATGATGCCAGCCCGAAGGGTAGCACGCTGTACTGGTAGTGACCTCTTCCCACCACAAACCAGAGTGTATGTATAAGCATCCTTCAGGTCTAAGGAGCATAGCCAGTCTCCCTGCTGGAGGTAAGTCAAGCGGGTTCCATAGGAGAACATCTTGAACATCTCCCTCACCAGAAATCTGTTCAAGTCCTGTAGGTCCAAGATGGGCCTGAGGCCCCCTGTTTGCTTGGGAACAAGGAAATATCTGGAGTAGAAGCCTTTGCCCCAAAGATGTTTGGACACTGGCTCCACTGCCTTGTCTGTGAGGAGGCCTGTGAGCTTGGTGAGGAGCAGAATCTGGTGAAGGAGAGGCCTTACAGGTTCTCCTGGGAAGAACAAGAGTGGTGTCTGTTGTAGGTGGAGGACATATCCCTCCTTGACTACTTGCATTACCCAGGAGTCAGTAGTGATGGAGGACCACCTGTGGCTGCTGAGGGAGAGGAGGCCATACACAAGGAGTCACAAACTTCCTCCAGGCTGGACCGGGACCGGTGCCTGGGTCTTAGGAGTCTGAGGCTTGCGGGGACCATGCCCTTGCCCCTTGGACTGTTGCCCCTGCTATGAGGCAGAGAAGGCCTTGTACTGTGTTTACTACCGAACTCCCCTGTCTTCCTCAGGAAGAAAGGCTTCTTCCCCAGGGCCTTTTTACAAGGGTGCACTGAGGTCTTCTTAGAGAGTCTTCTGAAGAGGTTCTCTCCGGTGCAAGGGACATTGATGAGTTTGGCCTGGATCCACTGCTCGAGATCAGACGACTACAGCCCTGATGCCTACGGCAGCCACTCTGGCTGAGGATTCAAAGGCATCATAAGCTGCTCTAGACAGGAACTTTGAGCACTCCTTGACTGCTGAGGCCAGTGATTTGAAGCACTGAAGGGATTCTTCATTGAGGCCTGCAGAGAAACCGATGAGCTCCCTCACCAGTTCCTTTAGGTACATGCCAATGTACAACTGCTAGGACTGGACTCGGCAAATCACAATGGAACCCTGGTAGCATTTCCAGCCAAGAACGTCCAAGGTCCGGGCCTTCCTACCTGGGGGCACTGATGAATGAGTCTTTAGGCTCTTGAGTCGCTGCATGGCCAACTCGACAACCATAGAATTGTGAGGGAGCTGGGTTTTCTGGAACCCCAGGCTTCGGCAGAATCGGTACATGGTGTCAAGCCATCTGCTCACGGTGGGCACCAATGCCGGTGTTTCCCACATATGAAGAAGGAAGCACTCATGGATCAGAGGGATGGGTACCGTGAGGACCTCCTTCGGAGGGATCTCATACTGGAGGATCTCATTCCTCTGTCCGGGCATCCTCCTCTGCCTCAGTCTCAAATGTGACACCTTTGCTATATCCCACACAAAGTCGAGGAAAGCAATGTCCTCAGGTGGGAAACAGCACCAGGACACCGTTGGAGACAGGTCCGAGGGCACATCTCGGTGTTGCCAGGTGTCCTGGGACTCTTTGTCCTTGGTGTCCCAGTCTGACTCATAGAAACATGGAAACATAGAAACATGATGACAGAAAAAGACCACATGACCTATCTAGTCTGTCCTTCCATAACAACAACTACAACAGTCCACTTTTTACCTTTAGAGATCCTCTGTGTTGGTCCCATGCTTTTTTGAATTCAGTTACTGTCCTCATCTCTACCACCTCCACTGGGAGACTATTCCACGGATCCACTACTCTTTCTGTAAAGAAATATTTCCGCATATCACTCCTGAATCTATCTCCCTTCACCCTCATCCCATGTCCCCTCGTAGCAGAACTTGAAGTCAGAGGTAGAATCCAAGACTCCATTGCTCCCATGGATGGGCCCTGAGCCCAAAGGCCTGCGACCGGTAGTCTGAGCCACATGCACTCACTGGGGAGGACCAGTGTTCCAAGGAACAGGACCGGGACCTCATCCAATGCCAATGGGTCTCTTGAGGCAATTGGCACTAGAGGATCAGCTTGACAACCGGGGTAGACCTTGAGGTCATGGGTCCAGTCATTGGGGCAGGTGAACCGGAGAAACCGGACATCAGTATCTGCTGCTGTTCTAGGAGGGCAGTGATACTGCGCGCCAAGGCTGCCATTCTGGTCTCCATGCCAGATGGCTCTGCAGCCTTCAACACAGGCACCGATGGCTTCAGGCCCAGCATCAGTTCCGTCGAGGGGGAGTCCTCAATCAGGATGGCCTCAGAGATCCGAGGCCAGTCGCCTGATGTTCATGACTCCTTCCAGGGCAGCTTGTGAGGCCGCTCTGGCTCCAACCCCTCGGACTCATGCTGGGGACTGAGGGGTCTGGTGTGGGATTTACCCATTTTTCCAGATCCGTCTTCCAAGGTGGTCTTTGAGGGCTTTGAGCTCTTCTTGCGTTCCACTTCTGGTGAGTTTGTCTCAGAGAAGCCACTGTCATGGGACTTCGAGGCAGCCCTGACATTGTGGGGCACTGAGGTACAAGAGGGGGTCCTGGAGCATAGGGTCACCAGGAACTCTGGCACAGAGTTGGATCTATGGAAGAACATTTACTGCTGCAGCTAGCTGCTCTTGATGGCCTTTGTGGACATGGACTTATAAAGGTCACAGCCCGAGTTGTCGTGGTCTGGCCCAAGGCAATGGAGGTAGCAGTCATGTGGGTCGGTGAGAGACATTATCTTGAAGCCACTGGAGACCATGGGGAAAAATGGGTCCTTGAACCCGGGGAGGGTTTGAGGCCTGCCGGCCAAAAAGGGTGCAAAGTGCCAGTTGAGAGACACCTCAAGAATAAACAAGGAAAATGAACCCAAGGAGCGACACTGAGGCGAGCTTGCTAGGGCGCGAGAAGAGGAACTGGTATGCATACCAGATAGGCAAAATTTTAGGACAAAAAGAGACACTTTTTCTGGGGAAACAGGACAGACATCTAATGGGCTCCACAGAAAAAGGAGACTGAGGCAAGATGGCATCATTGGGCAGGAAAGGAATCACGAATGTGTGGCGCATCTCCCGAAGGCTTTCTTTGAAAGCTGGGGAGATACTTCCACGTGGGCTCCATCGGCACCGACATCACCCATATGTGAGGACTGACTCCCTGCTTGTTCCCAGAGAAAAAACAATTTGAATTGTTATAAGGGTGCCAATAATCATGTCCTTCCACAAAAAAAAAAACTCACTCCAGCCTTAACAAAAACATCTAGTGGAACATTTTTAATAAGGAGAAAAAGATTTCATACCACCAGAGTATCGGTCATAGGCATCAATTATCTTAGCCCTTGAACTCAATTGCATCTATGATCCAGAAAAACTCCTTAGCTATACATATGTCTTAATCCTTTTTTTCTTCTAATTCAGTTTAATTAATAATCTATAATGATTCCTTTATGGAGTCCTTCCACCCCACAGAGTATGCTGCATTTTATATGTGTCAATCCTATTGTTCTTCAGTCTTGCCTGAATCCATATAAATAGCCAATGCCATACAGAGTATGGTGGATTCCAGTCTTTGCCTCGTGCTGCACTGCCTGACATAGTAAACACTGTTTGAATGCATGAACCCCTGAGGAATCTGGCACGAAACGCTATTGACAGCATTTGGATTAGCACTGGGGATAATGAAAGAATAATGATGATGGCATGAAGCAGATAAGTTTGTCTTTTAGTTGTTAAGTGTATATGGCAATGGTTATTTATATGGATTCAGGCAAGACTGAAGAGCAATAGGATTGGGACCATATGAAATGCAGCGTGTTCTATGGGGTGGAAAGACTCCATAAAGAAATCACTATGTTCCACTAGGTGTGTTTTTTTAAGACTGGAGTTTTTCTGTGAATGATCATATTGTTTTTTTACTCTGTGAATGGTCTGTTTTTGGGGGGTAATAATCATGTTCTGACAATGTCCCAGTTTTTATATTATTTCCTACTATTTCCTTTTTTAATTGGTCTTGTTTTATTTGATTCTTTTATGCGTCAAATATGTGTGCATAAATAGTCCAAAACCTTTTCACTGTCCACTTTTTTTTTAGGAGATATTGGACATTAAGGGGTTGAACTGAAAGGGTGCCAACAATGTTGACCATAACTATATCTTTCATCCAGAAAAATGTGCAACAATTTTTAATATGAGATCAATCATCTGTACTTTCAGGGTAGGTGTACATATGGGCAGACACAGCCCATGCAGAGCACTGCTCACTGAAGGCTGAGTTGACAGTATAATTCAGCAGACTTTGAAAGGTTTAAACTGTAAACATCTATGGCTTTTGGCACACAATATTGAATCCACACTACCCACAATCAAATGAGCAGTTTGAGAAGAAAGTTAAAACTGTGAAGCATTTGCTGATGAAGTCAAAACAAAGTGGAGGAGATCCATATCTTGCCAAGTTTGAATATAGGCATATATTGACTCACCTGATCTCCTTTTTCTTTCTTCTCCCCCTTGTTTTATCCCAGCATACAGCTTCTGTGTTGTCTGTCTTGACTAGATTGTAAGCTCTATGAGCAGGGACTGTCTCTTACATGTCTGTGCAGTGCTGCATACAACTTGTAGCGCTATACAAATGCTCAGTAGTAGTAGTAATGAGTCACTGGTTGCATTCTACTCTATCCATGATATAGCCAGCTGCAACCACAGGTCATGAATTCATCTCAAGTCAGAAGAAAATGAATAGACCAACAGCAGAGCTGATGAAAACACTACAACAGAAATTCCAGACTACTATCTACTTTGCAAGGAGATAAGGTCATGCTGCAGAGACCTGAAGGCACATGGCAACCCAGAATTGTCATTGCTAAACCATAGGCTCCACGGTCATACCTGGTGAAAACCGAGGATGGAAGTGAGTGCCAATGTACTGTAACTGTTAACAGTTAATCAAAACAAACAGATCATCATCCTCAGAGAGTTTTGATTAAAACTATGGAGTAAATGCTGATAATCCTGAGGAACCACTGCCACCATGAAGCAGTTCTTTATCACCTTCTACAGCCATTGATCTGGTGAATACAGCCACAGAGACTGCAACAGGGAGCAGCTCACTTGTTCTGGTCTCATTGTAAGCCTCCTCAGAGGTTGGGCTTGTAATTGACCCTGTGACACATGGCTTTAGCAGTTCTTGTCATATGTATGCAACAGTTTCTTACTCTGTAAATGTTTAATGTTATCTTTAAGAGAAGGGAATGGTAATAATGTATATATGTTTCCCGCCTTTGAGACTAACAAAAGGCTTGCGCATGTGTCGGCGTTTTTCATAGCTATTCATGGTGACAGTCTGAAGAACTATTTTCAGCCCACTGACAATTTGAAAGATTTCTCTTGCTAGCGGTTCAGATTGTAAGTTTTATAATCATTAAGATGACGTCTCTAAGAGCCTCCGATCCGATATAGCTATGAAGTAGGAGAGTAGCGATTCTGCACACCTCCGGTTTCGATTGTTTTTTTGATAATCTAACACACTATGAGCCTTCGATGTACAGGGGTAAGGAGTAACAATGTAACATAGTATTCTCCTAAGAATCTGGATTCTCTCCTCTCCCCATTGTTTTTTAGAACTTGCAAAGTGTTTGTTGTTTTTATAGAGCCGTCGATTTATTATCAGTAACGAGTAGGAGGGTAGCGATTCTGCACACCTCCTTTGAATTAAGGTCTAGATTACCACACATATTAACAGAAACAATAGAACTTATTTTTCTGTGAATCAAGACCCCCTTGTGCCCCACTGTTTTTAAAGAATCTATCAGGAGTCCGATGGTTTATTTCCAGTATGTATACTATTATATTTGATGCAAATGATTTTGGCTCATTGACCCTGCGGTGCCACCTTGGCCCTACTCCATACCAATTTTATAAATACAATATAATTCTCTATTAATATTCTTAGACAGAAGTTTAAAATAATTGGGATGTAGTACTATTATTTTTCCCACCATTTTTCTCAAATACAATAGATGGTTAATTAACATTTGAGTCTTTCTCGGCTGTCCCTCCTCCCTCATCCGATCTTAACATTGCCTGCTGCGTTTCTTTTTATGTTTCCAGTCTCCAGTTCCCAGTGAGGTTTAATTTGTGCTCTGAATATATAAGAGTTATCTCCAATGGTATACGTATGCTTTAACTTATGTCTTCTTCATTTTAGTTTTTTACCTCCTTGCAAGTATTGTATGACATCGTCTATACCAGTGATGGCTAACCTTTTTGAGCCCGAGTGCCCAAACTGCCGCACAAAACCAAAGAATTTCCTCAAAGTGCCAGCACGTCAATTTGCATAAATATTTGCATAATGCTAACATACACTAACTTTTAGTAAACATGTCTCTTAATGAGTGTATGGATAAAGACAGACTAAAAGATTTCTACATTACTATAATCCAGTGCCAACCGCCAGGCACATTAGGAACTACTACAAACACTGCCCATTTAGAACCAATAGCAAACCCGCCGTATCCTAACAGCACTACCAGGACTCACAAAGCACCACACCATACCTATCAAAAGGCAACACTGCAAATATTAAACCAATACATTTCAGACAATAACAATACACGACCTACTGGGGAAAGAGAACAAGTGGCAATGTCAAAAAGGAATTACATAAACAGAATACCTCAGCTCAGTTACACAGTTGCAATTGCTCCAGCCACTTTCTTCTGGTTTCTTCATGTTTTCTGCTAACTCTCCATCATCTGCTGTCCATTTGTCCTTTCTTCTCTCTTCTAGTTTTTTTTTCCATTCTCTCTCTCTACATCCGCTTTAACATACTAATCTTTCTCCTTTTGCTCTTTCCTCATTCCTATTTCATCCACTCAAATTTTACCCCTCCATCCTCAATCCCCACTTACTCTCCCAATACCCGGCCAATTGTAGATTTTTTATCCCTCCCACAAAATATTTTTCCCCTCTCCATTTTACTCTCCCAGCCCCATCCCATTCTAATCCTCCCCCAACATCAGCTCCCTTCTAGTTCCAGCCTCACCCAGCATCCATTCCCTTCTAGTACCTGCATCAGCCCCTTTCCAGTCCTAGCCCCCATCAGCCCATTTCCAGTCCTAGCAACCCCCAACCCAAGACCCGTCCGAGCCCCCCCATCAACCACTTCCAGTCCTAAACCCCCATCACCCCATTTTCAGTTTAAGCCCCCCCCCTATAACCCATTACCAGTCCTAACCCCCATCACCCCATTTCCAGACAGCCCCCATCAGCCCACAGCCCATTAGCAGTCCTACCCCCCCCGCCCACCCGCCCGCCCATTAGCAGTCCTAACCCCCCAGCCCATTAGCAGTCCTACCCCCCCGCCCGCCCGCCCGCCCACCCACCCATTCGCAGTCCTAACCCCCCCCAGCCCAGTAGCAGTCCTAACCCCCCCCTAGCCCATTAGCAGTCCTAACCCCCCCCAGCCCATTAGCAGTCCTAACCCCCCCCTGCCCATTAGCAGTCCTACCCCCCCCGCCCGCCCACCCACCCATTAGCAGTCCTAACCCCCCCCAGCCCATTAGCAGTCCTAACCCCCCCGCCCGCCCGCCCATTAGCAGTCCTAACCCCCCCAGCCCATTAGCAGTCCTACCCCCCCGCCCGCCCACCCATTAGCAGTCCTAACCCCCCCCAGCCCATTAGCAGTCCTACCCCCCCGCCCGCCGCCCGCCAGCCCGCCCATTAGCAGTCCTAACCCCCCTCCCCTGCCCATTAGAAGTCCTAACCCCCCCCAGCCCATTAGAAGTCCTAACCCCCCCCCTCTGGCAAATTTTTTTTAAAAAAAGCAGGCTCTGGCTGCTGCCGCGGCAGATTGCAATGTCCCGCGGGGCCCCCTCCGCCCGCTAAGCCCCTCTGCAAGGGCTTTCAGATTCGCGAGGGAGACCATCTCCCTCGCGTCTCTGTTAAGCCCGCAGGGGCTAATGGGAAATTTCCCATCAGTCCCTCGCGTCTAAAGGGGCTGATGGGAAAATTTCCCATTAGCCCCTGCGGGCTTAACACAGACGCGAGGGAGACGCTCTCCCTCGCGAATCTGAAAGCTCTTGCAGAGGGGCTTAGCGGGCGGAGGGGGCCCCGCGGGACGCTGCATTCTGCCCTTGCCGCGTCCGCGGCAGCAGTCAGAGCCAGCTTTTTCTTTTTTTGCGGACCTTCACGCGTGCCAGCTGCAAGGCCTTCGCGTGCCACAGCTGGCACGCGTGCCATAGGTTCGCCATCGCTGGTCTATACATATAACCCTCGTGAGGTTTGTATGTCATCATCTCTACGAACAAGGTAGTAATAATGCAAACAAGCTGTTGATGATTTTTACAAGGACTGTATTTCATTGTGTCTGTATGGATTTAGTTGTGGTCTATTATGTTGGATTTTTTTATTATATAATTTTATTATTTATATTATATTTGGGTATCGCATTTCGAGCATTTGAGTTCTATTATATATTATTTATTATATTTTTTATTAATTTTTAATTATTATTTATTATGAGAGTATTATTATTATTTATCATTTTTTTACCATTTATTATATAATTTTTATCTATTTATTATATATTTATTTCTATTTCTGTATATTAGGGGCATGTTTACTAAACACCGTTGCTGTGCGGGTTCCCGTTAGTGTGCTGGTGCCATATAAGGAGTGGGTGGGCCAGGCAGAAAAAAGCAAAAAAACGGACTGTACGTGTGTGTATCGCGCTAATGTGCGGGGCCCACATTAGCGCGTGGGAAGGCTAAGTTGTGCGCTGCTGCAAAACCAAGCAATAGAGCTGTAATACAACGGTGAAGACACCGACCAATGGTGCAGGGGCCAGGGGTTCAAACCCCCATTGCACTCAACAAAAAAGACCAGCTGAGGCATCAACATTTATGGGCAAAAGTGGTTTAGGAGGCATATTAATTTTGGGCGGCAGAAGGCGGCGCACTGTTATTTTTATTACGGCATGAGGCGGCGCACTGTTTAGTGTGGGCGGCAGATGGCGGTGCATTGTTACGTTTGGGCGGCAGAAGGCGGTGCGCTGATAAATGTGGGCAACAGAAGGCGGCGAGCCGGTGGGCAGAAGGCGGCGCGCTGATGTGTGAGGGGGCAGTCCAATAGTGGGAGGGATAAGTGGTGCGCTGATGTGCAAATAGCAGGAACGGAGCCATAGCACAATGGTTAAGACACTGACCACTCGTGCAGGGATCATGGGTTCAACCCCTCACAGTGCCCAGTGAACAAGGCTGGCTGGGGCAGTATGTATCATGGTGAGGAGTGCTGTAGGAGGCCTTCCATTTATATTTTATTTCCCACCACTAGTAAACCCACTCTCACAGTGTGTTAACATACGGATGCCCGTAAGGCACATGTTACAGTGCACTGTCTGCCAAGGCACCCTAGAATGTCCCCTATAGGGCACCATGTATGTTGCGACACAGGATAATGTATAGTGCACCCTATATGGATGGCAACCATAAGGTGGCCTATAGGGCGCCCCATAAAGCACCCTCAGAGGCACCTAATGGGTATAGTAAGCTGTGTGTGGTTTTGCCGGCATAGACATATGTACAGTAAATAAAATAAAAGCTGTGGACAGCCCTATCAAAGGGCCCCACTGTGGGTTTGAACCCATGACCTCTGGCTGTACAGGGAGTGATGTAACCATTGGGCTACAGCTCTATAGCTGACAGCAAGCCCCTGGCTGGCTGCAGAGAGCCTGCACGTCACCCCACAGACAGTCTGCTGTTGTAGACAGGATAGGGTTAGGCCACCCGTACCCATGATGCACTGCACATGCAAATCAGCTGTCCACAGATGCACACAAGATGGGGAATGCACCCCAACAGCTACCCGGCCTGGTAGGGGGAATTGTCCATGTGCACCCACACAGCACCTCGGCCTGGTAGGGGGTCCTGAGCGGGTGGACTACCAGCAAAGAGTAGCTACACACCGTCACATTGTGCGGGTACTGTGCTCACCCTGAGGGTGTGATGTGGCACCCAGGACCAGGTCCACAACACCAGCCATGACAGAGCTCCACAACAGTACTAACCTGTGAGATAGGAAGGTGCTGCAGAAACATCTTGGATATCTCTGTCTGTTTCAGTTAGTGGAAACCCCCATGGACCCCTAGGTGGTCAAAGTAACCCCCCCCCCCCCGGGTGGCAAACAGGGCCCCCCACCAACAGATCCCCATTCCCCTCCCCCCTATGGCAGTAGAGTGGACCATCAAACCCCAGTCCTGCTGGGGAACAGACACCCTACAGGGCAGGCCAAGCAGCTTCTCACACATCCATTACACAATATCAGACAGACTTTAGGCCTGGATATCCAATGATGCACCCCAGCACTATCTGATATTCACCTGCAGCAAGCCATCAGCCGCTGCACCCTGCAAGGCACTCCATCAAGACACATACCAGCTGTGAACAGTCTGCTGGTTAGCCCTGATAGAAATGCATGCACCCAAAACTGGGGTGGCAGCACACGCAAGAAGAGAGTTCTGTGAGGAGGCCCCAACAGGAAACCCATATATATCACAAGAGAGAAACACAATACAGCACTATGGGGGTGCCAAGCCATGCTGTCATCACTGCACACTCAGGGTGAGAGTGCTCCCCCAGCAGCACATACAGAGGTCACCCTGTCTGTGTAGGTGGTGGCCTGGCACTACAATGTCACAGCCAGTGCCCTATGCCCTGTGCAGATGCATCCTGGCCAGCCCACCATGTCTGACCTATACCCATGGTACCTTGCTGCTCATTATGCACATTGGCAGGCCAATACTGGCAGTAGTGCTGGCAGTGTGGGTTGGGGAAGGTGTTTGCAGCCAACACACACTGTATAGACAGACACACACTCCCACACCTATGCCAGCATTGTGCTACTATTGAGGGGGTGATTAGCCTTGGCCACCACACCGGTCCTGGGCACGGCACAGGCATGGATATGGTACACAGTACTGCTGGGGGTCACTCCCCAGGGTGGTGAACACCGTCAGAGGCCAGGCCTGGAGCACGCACCGCAGACACCAAACAGATTGTTCGGATGGGGTCAACTAGCAGTATGTGCGTAACGTAGGGATATCTATCAGCCTGTACTCTTAGCAAACGTTTCAGAGCTGTGTACCTCAGGTGTAGGGTGACATTGCTAAGGTATGCAGGTGCTGGTATTGGGAGATGCACACAGGGTCCAATGTTCTGCCTCTACAGGAGACATTGGCCAATGGGGCCTGTGGGTGTGGGTGTGGGTGTGTCTGCCCCTGTTGGCTGCTGCTTTACGGCAGCGCTTCCCCACTCCAGTCCAGTTTTGCATCACACTGTTCGGGTCTTCCTGCTGTCCCTCATGAATATGCATGAGCTACATCTACATGCCGTGGGGGTGGTGCATAGATATACAGCACAGGCATTTGTATGAGTGGCAGCATGGAACCTGACTGGTGTGTGGCCCACCAGGACTGCATTTGGGGGATTCTGCTGTAGTGTCTGCTCCTGTTCATGGTGTCTGTGCTCAGTGGGGTAAAAGATAGACGTATTACCATTGCGTCACGAAAGGTGTGTCCTTACTGTCACTGTTTATTTGTGGGGAAAATATGTGTGCAGGATTGCTGGTAGCCCCAGCTGGTCTTTGAACCTGTGACCTTCTGTTTTTGCATGCACTGTCTGTGTGCACTGCACCACCGTGTAGCCACAGATTGGCTGAATTCCCTGGATAGTCCATGACTGTGGATCCGGCAGGGCCTGTCTGTTGCTGTGGACTGTGCCAGCCTGCACATGGCTAGGCCTCTGTCTTCTGTCGCTAGCAGCCACTGCCCCCTGCACCACATGTACTCGTCCGCCAACATGCTGGCATGAGCTTCTCACATAAAACGCAGGTGACCTGATTGGAATGTGGCAGTACGGGACTGCATTTGGGGTATTTGGCTGTGGGTATTGCCCATTGTTGTGGTGTGTGTGCGTTGTTGGGTAAAATATGGGTGTTTTCCCCATGCTTATGTCCCCTGCAATACAGGGGTGTCTGCGCTATCTGTGTTTAGTGGTGGGTAAAATATGGGGACTGGGCTGGCAAGTGCCCCAGCTGGGCTTTGAACCTCTGGTCTTAGAAGCACTGACTCTGTCTGCTGCACCACACTATGGCCACATAGACTGTGCTGCCCCTGGAGGTAGTAAGCCTGGCAGGATGGAGTCACAAACCCTGCTCTACGCAAATTTACTGTGGGCATATGCACCCTGTCTGGTGACAAACATGCACATAAACCCCGGAAATGACCACGGGAAATGGGGGACAAAATATCACCATGCTGGGCAACAGTGATATTAATGGGCAACCATAGCAAACACTCCCAGGAAAGCTCCACAAAAGGAAATGTTTTTTGGAAGAGTCTCCGCTCCGTAAACCCTTCCAAAATTCATTTCTTTTTTCTGGAGCTTTGCTGGGTGTGTTTTCTGTATTTGCCCATCACTATAACTGTTCCCCAGCTGACTTACTATTTTTAATAGTTCTGTTGTGGTCATTTTCTATTTTTATTTGCACTTTTGTGCTGTGCACATGTATCACACTGCTCACGTTTTTCTGGTTTCCCCGGTTTTCCTGTACATTGCTGACGGAAATGGTTTCTCTTCCCTTTAAATGCTTTCTACCGCGAGTGTTTCACTGGCGGTATTTTTTCCTTGTAAATTCGGGCACGCTCCTGTGAGGGGAGTCTCTCCCCTCCCACATTCCACCCATTGACCCCGTCTCTCCGCCCCTCGGGGGCCTTCCTCCGCCCTCATTTCGCCTTTCCACGCCTCTATCGCACATGAGCGCCCCGCAAACGTGCGCGTTTTCGGCGCACACGTGCGGGACCCGTTAATGTGCCGCACACGCGTACGGGGCGCTTAAGAGCACTTAAATGCATCATTTTAGGGCGCTCAGGTGCGCCCCGCACAAGTGCCCCGTTTAGTAAACATACCCCTTAGAGTTGATTGAATATCTAGGAGTATTTGTTCTTTCACTATTATTTGATTTTCTAATACTGTTTGTTTCTATGTTTTTAGTACCTATGTAGACAACCCCTGACGAAGGTCTCCGAAACACGGCCTGTGTCAGGTTGCTAGGTCTGAGATTTCAAATAAAGTGTTTTTCCACCTTATCACGCTTTGGACTGTGTGCCTGCATCACGTGATAATTTGCCCTGTGTTGGACAGCTATAGACCCCTAAGATCCTGCTTTATTAATTTTGCTAGGACCTCTAATGGCTCTGCCAGAGACTGCTTTCTGACTCCTCTGTGCTCCCGTCCTGTTTGCAGAACAGAATGGAGTATTCCTACCACTGATGTAATGCTAGGCTTGATGATGGAAGTAAAGAGGAGGAGCTGAAATACTGGAGGGAACCTGCAAAGGATATAAAGACTAACCACAAATTTGCTGCCACAGCCACTGTATCATAGCAGGATGCCTCTGGCCCCCTGGTTTTTGGGCCAAGCCCCTGGAGGGAAGAATTGAAGCCAAAGATGGAACCTGACAGACTTAGGTAGTCCATTCCAGGCATATGGTGCAGCAAAGTGGAATGAATAGAGTCTGGAGTTCGCAGTTGAAGAGAAATACATAAATCACTCCTTCCCGCCTCAACCAGTATCAATGTCACCGCCTCCTCCCACCTCATTCCCTGGCATTTACCAGGGTTTCCCTGGTGGTTTAGTGGTGGGGTAGAAATGATCTCTATCATCCCTGGAAGCTCCTGTCCATTGACATCCTGGGTTCAAAATAGAAGCTCTGATCCTTAGCAGACTACTGGGTCTGAGCTGCCATTTTGATCCCACAACAGCAATGGGACAGGAGTGTCCAGAATTGCTCCTGCTTTACTACTAAATGACCAGGAAGATCCCCAGTAAGTGCTGGAGGGGCTGGGGGATAGAAGGGGGGCTTGGTCCCTCTTTGGAGGGTGGAAGGAATGATGCTGTTACTAATGGGAGGGGGGGACATAAGGGGAGGATGATGCTGGTATTGAAAGGGAGATGGGAGGAGAGTTTG
Source organism: Ichthyophis bannanicus (assembly GCA_033557465.1). NCBI lineage: Eukaryota > Metazoa > Chordata > Amphibia > Gymnophiona > Ichthyophiidae > Ichthyophis > Ichthyophis bannanicus. The sequence continues at coordinate 1,225,809,627 of CM066033.1, forward strand.
GATGCTGACACTGACTGGATTTGAGAAGTTAGGACACTGAAAGGGTGATCAGGCATGCTAGCCAGTCACATTTTTTTTGAGTGGGCCATGCTAACTGCTTGCCTATAGTGCAGTTGCAGTTAATGCCTCTTTTTGAGGAGATGTTAAGTACACTCAAGCTCTCAGCAGCCAAGACACTTTGCAATAACTCACTGTGAAGTCCATGTCCATTCTGCACCCAGAACCTGTCAATGCCCACCCCATATCTTGGCAAGTAGTTGGAAAGGGATTTTTAGCATATAGTAGCTGTTACCTTGGGCCAGCTCTGCTAGTGCACATTAAATTCCATACTGACTGCTTAGTGCATTTTACTAAACACACCCTTAATGTAAATATTATAAAGAGGTTTACTTTACCTGCACTGACTCTAAGGAGAGAGCAGACCTATGTTACCAACAGCATGTAGGCTTGAGGCCAGTGAAATCCAAGTAAGTTGCAGAGCTCAGAGTATGCAACTGTTCCTTCTAGATGGAAAAGTGGAACCAGCTGAGTATTCCTATAGAGGCAGACTTCTTTAGGAACCGGATCTGACTGGACTGGACAAATACTTGAAATAAGAACATAAGATATGCCAAACTGGGTCAGACCAAGGTCCATCAAGCCCAGTATCCTGTTTCCAACACTGGCCAATCTAGGTCATAAGTACCTAGCAGTCTCCCCAAAAGACACAGGTTCTCAGTGCTTGTAATGGGCCAAGCAATGATATCCTGGTTCCCTTTTAATAATGATTTATGGGCCTTTCCTCCAGGAACTTGTCCAAACCTTTTTTAAACCCAGCTACACTAACAAATTTTACTACATCCTCCGGTAACAAATTCCAGAGTTTGATTACACGTTGAGTGAAAAAATATTTCCTCTTATTAGTCTTAAATAGATTACCTTGTAGCTTCATTGCATGTCCCCTAGTCTTTTTATATGGTGATGGCCCCACCCTGAAAATTGCCCCCCCCCCCCTATGTTATATGTTACACCGCTTTGACCCGGTGAAAAGCGGGATATAAATGCAGTTAAATAAATAAATAAATAAATAAATATATGCTGATGATGTAAACAATCGATCTACGTTTACCAGTTCCACTCCATTCATTAATTTGTAGACCTCTATCATATCTCCCCTCAGCCGTCTCTTTTGCAGGTTAAAGAGCCCTAACCTTTTTAGCCTCTCTTCATCGGAGTATCCTTCCATCCCCTTTACCATTTTGGTGGCTCTTCTCTGTAACTTTTCTAATAATGCTATATCATTTTTAAGATACGGCGACCAGAATTGCACACAATATTCAAGGTGCGGTTGCACCATGGAACGATACAGAGGCATTCTAATATCCTTTGTTTTATTTTCCATTCCTTTCCTTATGATATCTAGCATTCTATTTGTTCTCTTGGCTGCCACTGCACAATGGGCAGAGGGTTTTAACATGTTATCCACAATGACGCCTAAATCGTTTTCCTGGGTGGTGGTTCTCAATGTGGAACCTTGCATCATGTAACCATAGTTTGGGTTGTTCTTTTCTAGGTGCATAATTTTGCACTTGTCCACATTAAATTTCATTTGCCATTTGGATGCCCAGTCTTCCAGTTTATCAAGATCCTCTTGCAATTTTCCACAATCCTCTTGGCTTTTAACAACTTTAAATAGTTTTGTGTCATCTGCAAATTTGATAACCTCACTCATTCCCTTTTCCAGGTCATTTATGAATATGTCAAAAAGCAGCGGACCCAGCACAGATCCCTGCGGTACTCCACTATTCACCTTTTTCCATTCAGAAAATTGTCCATTTAGCCCTACCCTCTGCTTTCTATCTTTTAACCAGTTTCTGATCCTCAATAGTACACTGCCTCCTTTCTCATGACTTTTTAGTTTTGCCAAAAGTCTCTGATGAGGGACCTTGTCAAAGGCTTTCTGAAAGTCCAGATACACTATATCAACTGACTCACCTTTGTCTACCTGTTTATTCACACCTTCAAAAAAACATAACAGATTAGTAAGACAAGATCTTCCTTGTCTAAAGCCATGTTGGCGGTCTCCCATTAAGCCATGACTATCTACATGATGAGTAATTTTGCTCTTTATGATGGTTCTACCATTTTTCCCAGTACGGACGTCAGGCTCACTGGCCTGTAGTTTCCCGGATCACCCCTGGAACCCTTTTTTAAAAATTGGCGTTACATTGGCCATCCTCCAATCTTCAGGTATTACAGATGATTTTAATGATAGTTCACAGATTACTAATAGCAGGTCTGAAATCTCATATTTCAGTTCTTTCAACACCCTTGGATGTATACCATCCAGTCCAAGTGATTTTCTACTCTTCAGTTTATCAATTAGTTGTAATACATCTTCCCGATGTATCAATATTTCTTTCAATTCTTCCGCAGTATCACCTTTCAATACCACTTCAGTCATGGGTAACATCCCTACATCTTCCTTAGTAAAGACTGAAGCAAAGAATTCATTCAGTCTCTCTACTATCGCCTTGTCTCTCTTACTGCCCCTTTTACCCCTCTATCATCTAATGGTCCTGCTGACTCTCACAGGTGTTTTGCTACAAATGTACTTGAAAAAGTCTTTATTACGTGTTTTTGCTTCCACAGCATGTTTCTTCTCAAATTCTCTCTTTGCCTGCCTTTTCAATGCCTTACATTTAACTTGCCAGTGCTTGTGCTGCTTCCCGTTTTCGTCATTTGGCTCTTTTTTCCATTTCCTGAAAGATGCTTTTTTGGTAGCAACATCCTCTCTGACCTCACTTTTAAACCATTCTAGCAGTTTTTTGGACTTCTTTCCACTTTTCTTAAAGCATGGAATACTGCTGGTCTGGGCTTCCAAGATAGTATTTTTAAACAACACCCAAGCTTGATGTAAGTTTTTAACCTTTGCAACTGCTCCTTTTATTTTTTTCTTAACTATTTTCCTCATTGTATCATAGTCTCTCTTTTGAAAGTTAAAAGGTAGTACTGCGGATTTCCTTACCATACCTCTTCCATTAATTAAATCAAACGCGATCATGCTATGATCACTATTGCCAAGTGGCCCCAACACCCTTATCTCTTGCACCAGATGTGGTGTTCTACTAAGGGCTAAGTCCAAAATGGCTTCTCCTCTGGTTGGTTCATGAACCAGCTGCTCCAATAAGCAGTCATTTATTTCATCTAGAAACTTTATCTTCCTAGCATGTCCTGCCGTGACACTGACCCAGTTAATACCGGGGTAATTGAAATCAACCATTATTATTACTATGCTGTAACCTTTGTTAGCTTCCCTGATTTCTTTGAGCATTTCATCATCCATTTGTTGATTCTGGCCAGGCGGTCGATAGTACAACCCCACTGCCATCACCTTCCCCTTTTTACATGGAATTTCAACCAATAGAGATTCTACAGCTAATTTTGTTTCCTGCAAAACTTTAATTCTTTCTGACTCAATGCCCTCTCTAACATAGTATGCAACCCCTCCACCAATTTTATCAGCTCTATCATTACGATATAGTCTGTACCCAGGTATCACAGTGTCCCACTGGTTGTCTTCCTTCCACCATGTCTCTGAGATACCAATCATATCTAACTTCTCATTTAGTGCTATATATTCTAACTGTCCCATCTTATTTTTTAGACTTCTAGCATTTGCATACAAGCATTTTAGAGACTTTATTTTATTCATATTAATCTTGTTATCGCTAGGCAGGGGTAATTTGGAATCTTTAAGCTCTGTCTGCTTCGTACTCAAGGACATTTGGGCTACCTTTGTCTTTATTGGAACCTCTCTGCTGATGTGTCCTAACTTCATTTTTTTGGTAGTATCCTTCAAGGATACATTCTTCCGAACCATGCGCTCTTGGGCGACTATTGGCTCTCCCCTATTATCTAGTTTAAAAGCTGCTCTATCTCCTTTTAAAAGGTTAATGCCAGCAGCCTGGTTTCATCCCGGTTAAGGTGAAGCCCATCCCTTTAGAAGAACCCCTCCTTTCCCCAGAATGTTCCCCAGTTCCTAACAAATCCAAACCCCTCATCCTTGCACCATTGTCTCATCCACGCATTGAGACTCCGGAGCTTTGCCTGCCTTTTGGGTCCTACGCGTGGAACGGGAAGCATTTTGGAGAACGCTACCCTGGATGTTCTGGATTTCAACTTCCTACCTAAAAGTCTAAATTTAATCTCCAGAACCTCCCTACCACATTTTCCTATGTCATTGGTACCAACATGTACCAAGACAATAGACTCCTCCCCAGCACTATCTAAGACCTTTTCTAGGTGGCGCGTGAGGTCCACTACCTTCACACCAGTCAGGCATGTTACCAGGCGATCCTCATGTCTGCCAACCATCCAGCTATCTACATGCCTAATGACCGAATCACCAACTATAACAGCTGTCCTAACCCTTCGCTCATGGGCACATGGCCCTGGAGAAACTTTCTCAGTTTTAGAGGGTTTTACATCACCTGAAGGACAGGTCCTAGCTATAGGATCACTTCCTGCCACACCAGGGTGATGCTCTCCTGTCACGTGGTGTCTCTCCTCCATGGCAACAGGGATGCTGCCAGACTGGAGGTGGGACTTCAGGACTATATCCCTGTAGGTCTCATCTATGTACCTCTCTGTCTTCCTTATGTCTTCCAAGTCTGCTACTCTTGCCTCCAGAGATTGGACTCGTTCCCTGAGAGCAAAGAGCTTCTTGCACCTTGTGCACACATAAGACCTCTCATCAACTGGGAGAAAATCATACATGTGACACTCAATGCAAAAGACTGGAAAGCCTCCATCTCGCTGCAGGACTGCTGTCTGCATCTTCGTTTTAAGGTCGTGTTTAGATATTTAAGTTCTTTACCTAAGGGTTGCTGGGGATACTTATACTAATAAAACTATACCAAATATGTTTAATGTACTTTGTTCACCTGAATTTTAATTAATCTCAGGTCCTTAATGTCTGATGATGAGAATAAACAGCTGCACCTGAGAGTGAATATGGCACCTCCTTTCCTTTAAGAGGTTTAAGCATCTATGAAGCTATGATTATCCCAGGAGTGGGTGGGTGTCGGGGAGGGAGGGAGAGAAAAAAGGCTTATTAAAAGTTGGCTGCTACACAGTATCCTGACCTGTGCTTCTAAGGTAATCTGTGACCAATCTCCTGGGGGAGTCCTACAGCCCTTGCTTGGATAGAGGGAGTCTTGGGTTCTAACTTTAACCAGAAAGCTCTCTTCTGTGTTTTAAATTTAAACTGAAAGCTTTTTGCTGCTACTAGGCCCTCACTGAGTTTTAAATTTAAACTGGAAGCTTTCTGCTGGGATCTAAATTTAACCAGAAAGCTCTCTGCTGTTTTTTAAATGTAAACTGAAAACTCTGCTGCTACTAGGCCCTGACTGATTTAACAAATACACTGGGTTCACAGATTAATCAGCTTTAATCTAAAGAATTACTTTTTCCCCAAGATTTAGAAAAATTCCCAGAAGTAGATATTTGCAATTGCAGATCTCTCTCCAAAGGTAGCAGTCCCCTTTTGAAGTCCTTTAAGTGTTAGAAGTGCTCAGTTTTGGAGACCATATCTCTCAAAGGATATTAAAAGATTAGAAATGGTTCAGAGGAAGGCAACCAAAATGATTTAGAGACTGCATCAGAAGACTTATGAGAAGAGACTTGAAGACCTAAGTAAGTACACCCTGGAGGAGAGGAGGGACAGGGTAGATATGATTCAGATCTTTAAATTAATAAACAAACAAACCTCTTCCAAAGTTGGGGAAGTTTTAAAACTAGAGGGCAGAACATGAAGCTGCAAGGGGGGTAAATTGAAAGGCAATGTCAGGAAATACTTTTTCACTGAAAGGGGGTGGATGCTTGGAATGCCCTCCCGTTGGAAGTGGTGGGGGCAAATACAGTGACAGAATTCAAAATGGCATGGGACAGCCACAGTGGATCCCTTTATAGCAACAGGATAAAATCGAAATAAACATAATTATCTCTTATATGTCAATATATAGGGGTGACCTACATGGAGCAGTGGATACACCCCTAAACAAAGGCATGGGAAAGGATGACCTGCACAGAGCGGCAGGTTCACCTACTCTTGCTGCCTTGCTGGACAGACTAGATGGACCATACTGGTCTTTATCTGCCGTCATATACTATGTTACTATGTAAGTAACAAAAGTTTACAACATAGAGGGTGTCATTTACCAGAATGCGCTATGAGGTAATGTGCACGGGTCTCTTTTATTCAATGGAACATATATACTAATGCTGCATGCTTATGATGTTAGCATGTGCTAAAACTGTAGCACACTTTAGAAAATGAGGCCCAGAGTGATGGATCTGAAATTGTGAATGCTGTTGTTCTTTTCTGTTTTATTTATTTTATTTATTTTATTTATTAACAATTCTTATATACCGCACTATTAGACATCAGCGCGGTTTACATTAAACAGAAAACATCCAACAGTTTACATAATGTTTTATAATTAAACATAATGTTTTATAATTAAACATAATGTTTTATAATTAAACATCCAACAGTTTACAAGTTTTATAATCAGAAAGACCGAGATGCCAAGGGTGGTCCCTCACAATAAGTGAGTTTTACTTCCCATTGAGTGAGATTGAAGGCCGATGGGTGAGGTTTTTCTCACAGCACATTTGCGATGTAAATTTGGAAGATCTGCATATTGTATTGCTTTTCAAATGGAAGGAGTACCTTACAATAATATCTAGCTATCTTTGGTTTAATTTTAAACTTGTAATTTTTCTGTAGACCTCAACATAGAAAAAAGTCCAATTCTGGTTTTATTCAGTAAAGGCACCATAAACTCTCTTCAGTACCAGAAATATTGTGGAGTAATACAAAATCCTTACAGATTGCTCAGGATGGAGCAAATCTAGCATTCCATAGTAGCAGCAGCAACAAGGTGCCATCTACGAAAAGAACCACCAAACAACTTCACAAAAACAGCCCCCAAAGCTAAAGTAATTTTTGTCGGAGCAAACAGAGGGAGGAATGAACAGGGATCATCCACACCAGACGGTATGCTCCTTTTATTCGTACAAGGTTCACCACCTTCAATAATATTAAAGTCACTTATCTGAAAAAGTCATCTTTGAAAATTACAGATGTAGTTGTAGTTGTATTTGTAGTTGTAGTTGTAGATGTAGTTGTAGTTGTAAATCGGGATTTCCCATCAGCTCCGCACCGGGATTAACAGAGCCGCGAGAGGAGAAGCTCTCCCTTCGCGGCTCTGAAAAGCCTGTGCTTTGGGAGCTGATGCTGAAAGGAGGACTCTGCAGGGCAGGGGGGGCCCCGCAGGGTGCTCGATTCTGCCACTGCCACGGCGGCAGCGGCAGCAGCTGGTTTGTGTTTTTTTATTATCTAGCTGGGCTGATGGTGGGGAGGGGGGTTAGGACAGGTAATGGGCTATGGGGGGGGCTAAGACTGTAAGTGGGCTGATGGGGGGTTAGGACAGGTAATGGGCTATGGAGGGGCTAGGACAGGTAATGGGCTATGGGGGGGCTAGGACTGGAAATGGGCTGATGGGGGGTTAGGACTGGTAATGGCTTATGGGGCCAGGGGGCTAAGACTGGAAATGGAGTGATGATTGGGGGATTTGGACTGGTAATGGGCTATGGGGGGGGGCTAGGACTGGAAATGGGCTGAGTGGAAGGGGGGCTTGAACTGCAAATAGTTGATGGGGATGAGGGCTTGGAATGGAAATGGGCTGAGTGGAAGGGGGCTTAAACTGCAAATAGCTGATGGTGAGGGGGCTTGGAATGGAAATGGGCTGTGAGGGGAGGGAGCTAGGACTGGAAATGGGCTTAGTGGGGGGAGGGCTAGGACAAGAAATGGGCTGATGGAGGGGCTAGGATAGGTTTGGAAATGGGCTGTTTGGAGGTGCTAAGACTGGGAATGGGCTGTAGTGGGGGCTTGAATTGAAATGGACATGGAAGGGCTAGAACTGGAAGTAGGCTCATGGGGGGCTTGGATTGGAAATGGGCTGAGTGGAGGGGAGCTAGGATTTGACATGGGCTGATGGTGGAGCTAGGAAAGGACTAGAAATGGGCTGATGGGGGGCTGGGATTGGAAATGAGCTGATGGAGGGACTTGGATAGGACTGGAAATGGACGGGGGAGCTAGGACTGGAAATGGACTGATGGTGGGGCTAGGATAGGATTGGAAATGGGCTGATGGGGGGGGGCTAGGACTGGAAATGGGCTGATGCAGGGACTAAAAGGGAGCGGATGCTGGGTGGGGCTGGAACTAGAAGGGAGCTGATGTTGGGGGAGGATTAGAATGGGATGGAGCTGGGAGAGTGAAATGGAGAGGGAAAAAATATTTTGTGTGGGAGGGAAGACAAATCTACAATTGGCCGGATATTGGGAGAGTAAGTGGGGATTGAGGATGGAGGGGTAAAATTTGAGTGGATGAAATAGGAATGAGGAAAGAGCAAAAGGAAAAAGATTAGTATGTTAAAGCAGATGTAGAGAGAGGATGGAAAAAAACTAGAAGAGAGAAGAAAGGACAAATGGACAGCAGACGATGGAGAGTTAGCAGAAGACACAAAGAAACCAGAAGAAAGTAGCTAGAGCAATTGCAACTGAAAAATAATGCACAAAAGGTAGAAAAATATCTCTTTATTTTGAATTTATTAACTGGAATATGTCAGCTCTAGGAAATGTGCATCATTAACGTCTGTGCTTTCTTTAGTACAAGAGGAAATTAATTTATAGTTTTATTTCTACAGTGTTGTACATTCCAAGTTTGGCTTTTGGGGTTCCCAGTTTAATTATTGTCTTCCTGTTTCTAAATTGTGATTCCTTGTTTGGTGATGGTCTATGTTCTGCATGTGTAACTGAGCTGAGGTATTCTGTTTATGTAATTCCTATTTGACATTGCCACTTATTCTCTTTCCCCAGTAGGTCATGTATTGTTATTCACTGAAATGTATTGGTTTAATATTTGCAGTGTTGCCTTTTGATAGGTAGGGTATGGTGCTTTGTGAGTCCTGGTAGTGCTGTTAGGATACGGCGGGTTTGCTATGGGTTCTAAATGGGCAGTGTTTGTAGTAGTTCCTAATGTGCCTGGCGGTTGGCACTGGATTATAGTAATGTAGAAATCTTTTAGTCTTTCTTTATCCATACACTCATTAAGAGGCATGTTTACTAAAAGTTAGTGTATGGTAACATTATGCAAATATTTATGCAAATGAGGTGCCTTATGCAAATGAGGCCCGGCACTGAGTGTCCGCACATGGCCCCGCACCCCCCTTGGGCCGCCCCTGCTTCCACCACAGGCTAACCCATCCCTAGATTCACTCATCCACTCACCCTTGACTTATAAACTCTCTCACAGCTCCCTTCCTTAGGTTCATCCCCTCAGTCTCAAGCTTTCCAAGCTCATTTTGTGTCTCTCCTCTCTACCTCCCTGGTTCACCTCTCCAGACTCATCCCCTCTCTCTTAGTTATTTGAGCCCTCAGGATCACCTCCCCTGAGTTCAACCAGCCTTCATCCCCCTTTTTTCTTTCCCCCAGACTCATCCATTCAGCCCCTCCAGAGTCACTCACTCATGCACTCCCCCCCCCCACCAGTTCATCCTTTTTCTCTTACTGCCCCCCTCGCCTCACTTCTGCCCAAACTCATTCACCCCAGGTTCACACCATCAGTTCTCTTCCTCATCTATTTTCCCTCCCTCTCCCCAGATTTAATCATTCATTCAATCTGCTCCCCCCCCCCCCACTCTCTCACTCCCATCGAGGCTAACCTCCAAGGCTGATACCCTCATTATTCCTTAATTCCTATCTCTTTCAGCATCCACTCCTCCTTCTTCTTTTAGGACTTTCAGCTCTGCCCATTCAGAGGCAACAGGAGGATCAGGTTTTTGCACATACAGAAATGTACACACAAAGAGGGCCAGATATATTTAAGCATGTTTCCCAGGGAGACATAGGTCTGGGTTAGCTGGAGCTCCTTCCCACTCTGTGCCTACTGAGGCCAAAGCTGAATCAAGCAGGGCCAAACTGAGGATAACTCTTTGGTACTGATGACCCAAACGAGCAGTGAGAAAGAGGAGCAGCGGGAGCTTGGGGACCGGCAGGCCACACAAAGGGGGTCATTTCAAAAGTCTTAGTCATGATTTGGATGTCTGAAGACGTGCAAGGGCATGTCCAAATCACAGAGATGTTTCCAGAGCCATTTTACAAAAGTTTTTTTAAAGACATCATCAGTGTGGGTGCATCCAAGTAGGCAGGGGGTTTGGCGAAGGCATGTCTGTGGAGGTGCAATGGACTTTTACATGTCCTCATTCGATTTTCAGAAATGTCGAGGATGTCTGCAGGTATGTCCATGTTTAGACTTACTCTAGGCACAAATAGGCATCAGGAAAGTACTTATTTTAGCCTTAAAGCATACAGAGAGTGTAGAGAAGAAGGCGTGACTAGCATAAGATCACATAGGCCTACATTGGGATTTAAACCCTGGCTATCCTGCTCCTAACCTTCTAACCATTATTTTATTAGGAGTGGCGTACCAAGGGTGGGACAGTGGGTTTGGCCTGCCCCAGATGCCAGCTGCGAGGGGGGTACACCCCTGGCCAGCCCTACATAGGCAGAGTGGCAAACTTACCATTAATCTGGTTTGCCGCGGTGCCTTGTGCTGCCGGGACCAGCCATTCTGCTCTCCCCACCAAAGTCTTGCAATTCACAAGACTTCAGCTGGGAAAACAGAGCCTCCGGCCCCTGCAGCATGAGGCACCGCGGCAAACTGGCTTACGATAATGTTTGCTGTGCTGCTTCTGTGGGGCCGGCTGGTGTGGGGGTGTATTGCAGTGCACAGTGCCACACTGTAAGCATGGGGTGGATGTCTGCCTTGGGTTACAGGGGGATAGGAACGCTATTTGTTATTAGATGTCCCCATTCCGAACTGCTCTTCTGGGAATGTCTATGTAGACGTCTCCATTGATGTCAATGTTGGGCATGTCTATGTTTATGAAATTATGCCTGTACTTGCAAGTGCCTGCTTTTTTTTTTTCAGATGTTCTAGCTTTGATGTCCCAGATTGCACTTGGATGTCCTTTGTAAAACATTCCTTCACGCCTCCTGCCTCACAGTGCCACACACTTAGCTGAAGCTCTTCTCTCTGAGCCCTTCCTGTCCTCAGAAACTTTACATGGCCCGGGTGACTTTCATCGCTGGTCAGGTTTACCTTCAGAGTGGTCTGGGTCTGAAATAAAGTGCAGCAGTGGCTGCAGTCTCTCTCTCAGTCATCTCTCTGACAGCCTTCGACGTGCACATAGCTATCCACTAACTGTCGCCACTGGGCTGTAGGCCCTGCTCATCTCCTCCACAGTTGAGACTGGCGGCGCACAGAGACTAGGAAACGCAGGTCCTCTCACTGGAAGAAGGTGGGAACAGACCCACAGTTTGGGAACTGCTGCAGTAACAGCTAGAGGAAGAGTCCAGCTGCCTTTCTAAAGCAGTCAGCCAATCCCACTGGGCTGAAGTGGGTTTCTAGTCACAGAGACTGGTTCTGCCTGTGAAACAACATTCAGCTCTGTTCTCAGGCTTGCAGCATGTTTTAAAATGCATGAGAGAAAGTGGCCTTAGCGTGCGAGCGTGAGAACAGGGTTGACTGCATGAGTCACATGCCTAATGCGTGTGACTTGGCATGTCTGGGAAGATAAGTGTAGCAAATGTATTTGCATTCCTTTCATGTATGCTGAATTTGCTGCTTTTACCAGCTAATAATTAAGACATCTTTTGCATTTCCATTGCTATTTCTTGATATACTGCCATTCACAATAACAACAACGTGGTTACATTAAAAATATAGTCTTAGTTAAGGAAACAGCTTTCTCTTACATGCAGTGGCTTTACGATGAGAAGCTGGCAGGTAATTACCAAAGGGGAAGTGAAACCATATCAGACCGTGAGTTGAACTCCCAGTATGTAACATTTACTTTTAACCCTTCGTTTCTTTTCAGGTTTTACATTTAAAATAATTACTAGTATTCTTTTGGTTCAGTGTAACTTGATACTTCTGATTAGAGTCAAGAGTATAAATAGCAGAACTGGATAGCGCTACTTAAAATCATTGCTGGCTGCCCTGCAAGATCCATATAGAGGACAGAGCATGGGAGGTCTGAGAAATTCAGTCTGCTGTCTGGATAACTATCCAGATAACTGGAGGATAGTAAAAAGGCATATCCGGACAGCAGACTGCATATTGGCGCACTGACACAATTATATGCATATTCAACGTCACCCCCTATTTGTACAGCAGCACTGAATATAAGTATTTTATTTAAATGCTATGACTGGTGTTTAAATAAAGCTCTGATGGCAATGTTTGAATGTTGACCCAATAGTTGTGAGATATGTAGTGCAGAATGGTAAGCTCACAATATACTCAGTGGGTACCCTGAAGGGAGGCAAAGTCTCCAGATGGATTTGTTTTGCTCATACCGAGACGATAATAAACCTCACTCCTAAGCCAGAGTATGCCAAGGTAGCTACTATATTAGGAATAGACAGAAAAGTTAATGGGGCAGTTCAGCACTCTGTCACCTCCATGGCAGGGCTCAATAAACTCCCCAATTTCTCCTTTGTCCCAGTCTTTTTTATACATTTTTTTCTGAAAGGTTAGCAGAATAACAATGGTTAATTCTTTCTTTGCAGCTGGGGTTCTAATGATACTTTTTCTGCACAGAATTTGCATAATTTCACTTTCCCAGGGTTCAAGTAGCATGAAGAACATTATGTCACCTTCCCAAGGCCAGTGCCTAGTCAGATCTTACTCCCTGGTTCCCCCTCATGTCTCTTTCTTGTTTCATTTTGTGTTACCTGGTTTCCTTAGCAAAGCACACAGGATTAGTAACATTTCATTTCACTCTCAGGATTTTCTCATGCTGTCAGCAATTCATTCTTGTCCCCTGATTCTTCTGTTGGCCTAACTGTGGTCAAGGGTCCAAAACAGGCCTGTGGCCTGTATCTAGGGCTGCCTCACAGGCCTAGCTACATAAAGTCCCAGCCTGAGTCCAATTCCCAACAACTCTCCCCCCCTCCCCTTCAGAGTTGAGTAGCGGAGCGGACTCAACACTGACCACGTACTTCCGGCTAGGGTGGGACTTTAGGGGAACAGTATATGCAGAGTGATTGATGTTTATGTTTATTGGGAACTTAATAGACCGCCCATCACAATAGCGTCTGAGCGGTTTACAAAATACAAAAGGCTGCTTAGAAAATTAGGAAAGGAACGCCATAGTGTGATAGGAAAGAAGAGAGAAGAGTAGAAGGTCGAGGCTAGATTATAGTAACAGAAACAAGGGAAAACAACATCATGGGGGTGGTGAAAAGGAGCGTGGAGGGGGGGGGGAGAGAGGCCAAAAGCTAGGCAGAAGAGATGGGTTTTTAGATTTGCCTTTATTTATTTATTTATTTATTTAGCATATATTTATATACCGCTACTTCCAGCGATCAGGAGTGGCTTGATTAAGTAAACAGGGAGTGCCAGATCAAATGACAAATTTCAAGAATTACAGCGTGATTTACAAGGTTGTCTGATAGGTTGTCAGAACAAAGCCAGAAATTTTCAATAATGAGTACAACATGATTCATGGGATATTCACAGCACACAGTTAGGAGGGGGAGAGAGGGATATTTGCATATATACATTTTACACTTGTTACATTCAGGAGCATAAGACTATTTTACACTTGACTACATTTTGGTGATGCAGATACTGGTTGGAATGTATTGTTGTTCAGGATACGTTGTAGGCCTGTTGAAATAAGTATGTCTTCAGTTTTTTTCTGAAGGCCATCAGGTCGTTGATTGAGCGCAACTCAGGCGGGAGTTGGATCCAAAGTGAGGGGGCAGTATAGGAGTATGCCCTGTTGCTTGTGGCTGTTTTAACTGATCTTATACTTATTGATACCTGCAGGTTGTTTATGGTGGTGGTTCTCCTATTTCTGTGGATGAGTTTAAATGTTTGTTTAAATGTTTTAAATGCATCTCCATATACTCTGAGGTATCCAAGCATGGTGCATTGCTATTGACAACCATGATGTGAGTAACTGATTTTTTACAGAGACATAGAACAGGAACACAGGAAATAAAACAGAATGACAGTAAGGAATAGGGTTAGAAGTGCAAATAGCAGATTTTTTACCCATGCACTAAGGCTTGTGAACCAATTGTCAATTACTAAACCAATTGTCAATAGACTGATCAACTCCATTCTCAGCATACTGTACACTCTAGCTGAAAGAGCAGGTAATTGTTTAATAATGAGGGATAAGTTGCCTGTAGGGTTGCCAACTTTTTCACCGAGAAAAACCCGACACCTGTGGCTTGCCATGCTCCACCCATTCTCCGCCCCTAGTCCCACCCCTGCCCCGCCCCCAGCCCCACCCACAAAAATTACCGAGGATACGTGTAGGCTAACTTCCTTGGTCAGATAATAATTAAACTGGGAACCCCAAAATCCAAACATGAAATGTACAACACTGGAGAAATAAAACTATAAAGTAATTTCCTCTTGCACTAAACAAAAACGCAAAGATGTTAGCAATACACACTTCCCAGACCAGACATATTCCAGTTAATAAATTCAAAATAAAAAGTATTTTTCTACCTTCTGTTTGGGCGTTTTATTTTTCAGTTGCAATTGCTCCAGTCACTTTCTTCTGGTTTCTTCGTGTCTTCTGCGAGCTATCCATTTGTCCTTTCTTCTCTTTTAGATGTTTTCCATTCTCTCTCTATTTCTGCTTTAACATACTGATTGTTTCCCTTTTGCTCTTTCCCCCAATTCTTTCCTTATTCCTTTATCATCCGTTTAAATTTCACCCTTCCATTCTCAAGCCCCTCTTACTCTCCCAATACCGGCCCATCATAGACTTTTCTTCCACACAAAATATTTTTTCCCCTCTCCATTCTCATTCCCCATCCATTCTAGTCCTCCCCCCAAATCAATTCCCTTATAGTTCTAGGCCCACCCAGCATCCACTCCCTTCTAGTCCCATTCTCCCATGCCCCACATCAGCCCATTTCCAGTCCTATTCCAGCTCTTCATCAGCCCATTTCCAGTGCTAGCCCTCACATCACAGGACATTTCCAGTCCTAGCTCCCCCCCCCCCAATCACAGCCCATTTCCAGTCCAAGTCCCCCATCACAGTCTATTTCCAGTCCTAGGCCCCCCCCCCACCATCACAGCCCATTTGCAGTCCGAGTCCCCCCGCACCATCACAGCCCATTTGCAGTCCTAGCCCCCCTAATCACAGCCGATTTCCAGTCCAAGATCCCCCTTCCTCCACCATAGCCCATTTCCAGTCCAGGTCCCCTCCACCCCCATCACAACCCATTTCCAGTCCATGTCCCCCCCCCATAACCCTTTTACAGTCCAGGTCCCCCCCCCCCCCAATCACAGCCTATTTCCAGTCCAAGTTTCCCCCCCCCCCCATAGCCCTTTTCTGGTCCAGGTCCCCTCCACCCCCATCACAACCCATTTCCAGTCCATGTCCCCCCCCATAACCCTTTTAGAGTCCAGGTCCCCCCCCATCACAGCCTATTTCCAGTCCAAGTCCCCCCCCCTTAGCCCTTTTCCAGTCCATGTCCCCCCACTTTAGCCGTTTTCTATTCCTTGTCACCCACTTAGACCTTTTCCAGTCCAAGTCCCCACCTTAGCCCTTTTCCAGTCCAAGTCCCGCCCCTTAGCCCTTTTCCAGTCCAAGTCCCCCCCCCTTAGCCCTTTTCCAGTCCAAGTCCCCCCCTTAGCCCTTTTCCAGTCCAAGTCCCCCCCCTTAGCCCTTTTCCAGTCCAAGTCCCCCCACCCCCTTAGCCCTTTTCCAGTCCAAGTCCCCCCCCTTAGCCCTTTTCCAGTCCAGGTCCCCCCCCCTTAGCCCTTTTCCAGTCCAAGCCCCCCCCCTCCTTAGCCCTTTTCCAGTCCCGGTCCCCCCATCCCCGCCACTGCAGTCCTTGCCCCCCCCCCCCCGACCAGCATCGCGGCTGTCTGAGGCTTCAGAGGGAGCCGGGGAAGCCCGCGCGAGGCCCCGGCTCCCTCTGTACAGCCACCAGCGTGAAGAGCCTTTTCCTTCACGCTGGCGGCTGTTCCTGTGAAGCCGCGAATGCTGGGAAAGGTTAAAGGGCAACCTTTAACCTTTCCCAGCATTCGCGGCTTCACAGGAACAGCCGCCAGCGTGAAGGTAAAGGCTCTTCACGCTGGTGGCTGTTCAGAGGGAGCCGGGGCCTCGCGCGGGCTTCCCCGGCTCCCTCTGAAGTGGAGAAAAGCCGGTTTTTTTGCTCTGGCCGCTCCCGATCTTGCGGCCAGAGCAAAAAAACCGGCTTTTAAAGGGCCGGTTTTGCCTCTGCGCCGGCAGCCGGCCTGGCCGTGGAAAAACCGGCCAGGCCAGCTGAAAACCGGCCAGTTGGCAACCCTAGTTGCCTGCTGCTCCAGAATTCGGGGGGGGGGGGTATATAGGTACAGCAAGCCTTTGACACAGTCAAGGCAAGAAGATAATCAAGGCCAAGTCTGTTTGGTTGTGTCATAAGGGTATTAGCAGCAAGTTCAGCAGAGAGTGCATTAAAATCATCAGTAGTCGAATTAACTAATAACATCAAATCAGATCGCACTTTTTTGCAACCATTTAGCATTGGTAGCAGTAAAGAAAGAGGCAGACCATACTTCAAAATTAAAGAAAAGGCAAAATTCATAGGGCACGTCATTTTCTTTATAATAATTAGAACGTTTAGCACGGAGTGAACGTGTATAACGAGCCTGAAGGTGATAGGAGTGGGTAGATAAGGGAAAGAAAAAGTTCTATGAGTGAAAATAGCAATAGGAGATGTTAAGAAAACAAACTGGCAGACAAGAATAAACAGTTGAACCACACTGATAAAAAAAATCCATGAATGGCATCCCAAATGCTGCATGGGGAATAGTGAGGTTGGTCACAGAAATAATGGACTTAAATGTATATTATTATCTACAAATGGACCACCACTAGGGCCTAGAAAACAGGTATTAAAGTTAAGCTGATAGGGAGTGCCAACTGTTCGGCAAGAACGTTGGGAGGTAGTGAGAAGACGAGAAGCAAAGGTCAGGAGCATTAGGCAAAGCAAAGGTGCAGTTAAGTGCTAAGAAAGGAGGAGAAAAGGTAGTATTACAGGAAGCTGGACCTTCAGGATCCCATGCGCCATGTTGGGGGCCTAAAGCATGGTGTTTAGAAACAAACAGAGAAACATTGATAAGATCAAAAGTAATGTTAGTTGAAGAGGAGAGGAGTGAAAGTTGCATTTGGTCATATACCTTTGAGCCATACTTAAAGGTAAGTGTGAACTCACAGACCTGTGTTCAAAAATGCTGAGCACAAGCACCCATAAGGAGAGCACAAGGAAATTGTGAAAAATCTACTTCCTTTGTTAGAAAAAAAAGTTATCATAGAAGAGGCAGGGAAACGATAACTACAGATTACACAATCAGAGGCATTCTGTGACTGAGCATGTCAAGATAATGAAGTGTAGCATGAGTTAGAAGTGTACATGTCATGGTAATCTGAAGGAAAAAATGTATCATTCTGGTGGGAAAGAACTGCAAGGGTTAAAGGAAGGAAAGAGAAAAAAGACAAGCAAAGAAAAAGAAAAATGATACTAGAAAATGACGAAGTCTCTCTATACTTAAACAATTGTACACACAACAGAATATGGAACAGAAAACTAAATAAATAGCAAAACAAAGAAGAAATAAAGAATTCAAACTAAGCATACTCATACAATCCTATATCTAGTCTTTTTTTAAGTTCTTTTTTACACACAGGGGCTGGACCAAGGTGTGGTGACTTTGTCTTGTAGGCATGGTCTATGAGTGTCTGTACAGTGTAGAGGGCGGTAGCATTGGTAGAGTCGTCATCCTGAGTGTTGCCAGATGAAACTTGGAGGAGGGGAAAAGAGGCAGTTCTACCAGTCAGGAGCAGATGGGGGTTCAGAGAGAATTTCTTCAAAGGACAGTTTCTCAGAGAAAAAAGAGCCAGAGGAAGGGCTTGGAGCCAGGTCAACGCGGCGTCATTGCAGATCTTACATACCGTTGTTTCCAAGAGCTTTGGGTAAGTGCTGTGTTGCTATTTGAATGTCATTATTGCCACTGCAGGCCCTGGAGTGAAGTGGCATGGAGTGGAGGAGTGGCCTAGTGGTTGGGGCAAGGTACTTCAGGCCAGAAGGTCAGGGGTTCAAATCCCACTAGAGGACAGCAACCTTGGGCCAGAAGGACTGGGGTTTCTAGTCCCACAAGTGCTCCTTGTGGTCTTGGGCAAGACACTCAACCCTCCATAGCCCATGTTCCCTGTAAAATAGTCATCTTCAAGTTATAATGCCCTGTTCAATGTAAACCACACTGATGCAGAATAGCACAGTATATAAGAGAACATGAACATCAAAACATTGGTACGTACTCTAAGTGACTGCCTAATGGATAGTGCCAGCCCTGTATCAAGATGTGTTTGGAAATTGCTTTTTAAACAGGCCTGTGGTTCTCAGTACAGTGAGAAATATTAAATGTAGCTTTCTGCCACATTCTCTTGCTCTCTAACTGAATTTCTTGGCATTTGAGAATGCTCTCCTCCTCCTTCACCCATTTCACACAACAATTAATCACTTGGAACTGACACCTCGGTAATCAATAATATTCTGGAATTCTTCTCCTTTATCACCGTATCTGGTTCCTTGCATCCATCCTTTTATCGGTTGGAATGGGAATGTCCCAGGAAGTGGCTTAAATTCTGCAGAAGGCAGGGGGTGGGGGGGGGGGGGTAGGTTTCACATGGCAGCAGTAAAGGAAGAGCGGCAAACTTACTTTAAAATGTTTGCCATTCTGCCTCCTGCTTCTTTTCTCTGTAAATTGACGTTTTCAGGCCCGGCAGCCACTGGGCCATAGTCTCATGATAACACCATTCACAGCTGTTATCATGAGACTTCAACCTGGCAGCAGGAGGTGACAGCTACTAGGCCTGAAAACTTTAATGGACAGAGGAGCAGGAAGCAGAATGGCAAACATTTGGAAGTAAGTTTGCCAAAGAGAGGCCCTCAGCAAAATTTGCTTGGGGACCTCTCATTAGAATTTAAGCCACTGGGGTGGGGGGGGGGGGAGCCTGCCTTTGGAGAAGATGAACGTGTAAGAGCTGTGCTCCAGAGGCCAATGGTCAAGAATCCTGACTTCTGCAGACTTTAACTAAGCAGATCCTACTTACTCTGATATCATTTGATCATGGATATGTCCGGCCCCAAGCCGACGCATCTGCATTACCAAATATCTCAAAACGCCAGTGCGAAGAGAACCAAAATGGAGCCTCTTTCACCTCACAAGATGGCGGTCATCCGAGATTGTCCTGAGGCCTTGTAGGAGCTTCTTGCTGAGATTCACGCTGTTAAAGACTTGGTCAAAGCTAATGGAGATTCATTGTGCATAATGCAGGAGGATATCAGTGCCTTGAAAAATACTTTGTAATCAATTACGGTGCAATTGGAGAAGGTGGAGAGCATGGTGGCAATGCATGGGGAGCAGTTCAAGGCCGTTGATAAGCAAGCAAAGTTGATATGATCACTGCAAAGAGAGTTGGAGGATGGTAATAATTGCGTTCAAAGGAACAACATAAGAATCTTGGGAGTTCCTGAGGGAGCCGAGGGTCCTGATATGGTGGCTTTTTTGCAGTCAATGATCCTGGGTATGTTGAAAATAAAGTTTGCCATGCCTTTTGAGATACAGCACGCCCACCGAGTGCCTACTCAGTCTGTGATTGCAGGCAAGCGTCCACACCCAATCATCCTAAAAGCTTTACGCTTTCAACAAGTCACGCAAATAATGGAAGCAGCCAAAGAACTCTCCCCCTTGGAATATCAAGGGCACAAACTCCTATTCTTCCATGACTTCGCGAGGAGGAAAAGGTTTTTGGCGCTACGTCCACGCTTGTCACAGCTACAGGCCCGATTCGGGCTACCTTACCCTGCCCACATGAGAGTTATGCTGCACAACCAGATGAGAACTTTTGATGATCCAGTGGAGCTACACGCGTTCTTGGAGGACAAGGAGCTGGTGTTGATGCAGTGAAAACTTGCCTTGCATTTTGTGGCTTTCAGAAGTTGTTCCACACTTCCTAACATGGGCGTTTTGACTGGTCTGAGGTCGTGAAGCAGCGACTCAATTCATGAAGAGTTGTCATTCAATCATGCAGAATTGTCATTCAATGTGACATTCATTGTGACTCTCTTGGAGGAACTCCAGGGTATTATCCTGGTCAAAGTGTCTTACTCTTTATTTCTTTCTCTCTTCCTATATGTTTTTTGTTGTTTGTGGTGTCTGTGGTGGTTGGGAGGGCAACAGGACTTGGAGGAGTGGGACTGCCCTTCCCTACCTATATAGGGCCTTTTATGATCATAAATTGCTTTGGTGGGGGCAGCCTGCTATAATGTTCTGGCACTTTGGGTTTGAGGATGCTGTTTCCTGTTTTGGGAATGGGTAGTGTGCAGTTTGGGATGCTTTAAATGGCAAAGGAGTTTGAACTAATTAGATATACCCTCCGTGCCTGTCTTGTCCTTTTGGGCTCACCCGCTAAGTTTTGAGTTTTTATAGCACCCCAGGGTTTTGGTGGCTTTGTTATTTAGAATTATGTGTTCTTATTTTGAGTGATCTTTCACAGGGACTATGACTAAGCAGTGACTTTTCTTTTTATGTTTTTTTCTCTTGGGCTATAAGTGCAGCTATCATTGTGAGGGCTTTTAAGATGTGGATCAACAATGTAAAATTATATGTTACAACTTGGTATGTTTCTGCAACATTTGACTATCATTTTGTGTTATACTGTCAATATGTCTCCCTTTAAGATAGTTTCACTGAATGTTAAGGGCATTAACAATCCTATTAAGAGGAAAAAGATTACTTTATACGGATGCAAAGAAAGTGCTGACATCTTACTGCTGCAGGAGACACATTTGAATGAAAAGGAGTCGTTAAAACTAGATATAAAACCCTTTTCACTAGTGGCTTTCTCAGCTGCCAATCATAAAAAAACCAGGGTAGCCATCCTAGTAAGGAAATCTCTATCCCCCATTGTAATACAAACCAGATCTGATTCAGAAGGGCGGTGGGCAATGGTTGTCATTAAAAATGGATCCACTAAACTGGCCCTAATCAATATCTATGCCCCTAATATAGATTGTCCTACCTTCTTTAGCTCCATTGCGGCCTTGGCGCAAGAGGTGTCCAGATATCCGACTATTGTGGGGGGAGACTTCAACCTCGTGCTAGACCCCTTGGTAGACAGGAGTCCAGTGAGAACTAGTAAGGTTCCCAGGGCTCACCCTATTCTCTTGTCTCTAATGCAGGAATTGGGCCTGATAGACATATGGCGGTTGTATCACCCTATGGACAAAGAATATACTTTCTTCTCTCCTCCTCATAACTCGGTATCACGCATAGACTTTTTCCTAGTCTCTAAAGGACTTTGTTTTAGAATAAATGAGTCCAGTATCCATGTGGCTCATATCTCTGATCACTCCGCAATTTCATTCACCTTAATTGACTCAACGAGCTGCCCATGTCACTCACATTGGCATTTTGTTAGAACTCTTCTTGGCAAACAGCAGTTCTGAGAGACCATCCTATTGGCTATAGAGGAGTATTTTCAGTTTAATGTACCTCAGGACACCTCAGGGTGGGCATGGTGGGAAAGCTTCAAAGCTAACACGAGGGCCACCATTACCAGTTTTGCTATACGGCAGGCCAAACAGCATAAAGCAGAACTTGAAGCTTTAGACAAGCAAATTAAAAGAAAAGAAAACGGATCCTAACATTCTGATATGGTTACAGCATCTTAGATTTAGATATAACTCAATCTTGACTACTGAGGCTTCACAGAATATTCAAGTGCAGAAAGGATGGTATTATTTGGAAGGTAACAGAGCCAGACGGTTACTAGCTAACTCATTAAAAGGTCACAAGGAAGCTTCTCGCATCACTGCTTTGAGAGATCCTCAAGTACAACAGTTGATTGTCAAGGACTCTGACATTGCAGAGACCTTTCGCCAATTCTATGCTCAGTTATATTCCCCAGAGATAGATTTCTCTGAGGAGGATTTTGATACTGGCCAATATACAGAAGCCGGTGTTAGAACAGGAAATAGCTGCGGGACTAGATAAGCAGATTATGGTCATGGAAATTATCCAAGCTATTGATTCTATGCAAGTGGGCAAGGCTACTGGACCAGATGGCCTTCTGGTTGAATTTTATAAAACCTTTTCCAAAACCTTAGTCCCATATCTCCAACAATATTATAGACTTCTTTTGGAAGAGGAGGCTCAGACTGGAGCGTTTGCCTTTGCAAACATTGTGGTTCTTGAAAAACCTGGGAGGGACCCTCAGTTGGTTAGTAACTTTTGCCCAATTTCATTGCTAAATGCAGATTATAAAATTTTTGCTGCCATTTTAGCTGGTCGTCTCTCCAAATTGATCCCTTCTTTGATTCATCCGAATCAATGTGGCTTCACTGAGGGACGCTCCACAGCCGATAATGCTAGAGTGCTTTATCATGTTCTGGAAGGCGCAGAAGGAACAGAGGGCCCATTTGTGGGATTATCGTTAGATGCAGAGAAAGCATTTGATCAGCTGGAGTGGCCTTTCTTGTTTGCTGTTTTGAAGTGGTTTGGGTTTGGGTTTGGTGAGGGTTTCTGTAAACTAATCAAACTTATGTATGCAAGACCAAGTGCTAATATCTCTGTGAATGCGACTTAGTCTATTGACTTTCTTTTAGGGCGTGGCACCCATCAGGGTTGCCCTCTTTCACCAATTCTTTTCAATCTGGCCTTGGAACCTTTGGCCCTATTATTAAGACAAAGCCTTGTGGTTAAATGTGTGTCCATTGCTGCCATGGAAATTAAACTTTCTGCGTACGCTGATGATTTACTGCTATTCACCACGCCCAGCTCTGTACCGGCTATTTTAGAGTTGATAGATCAATACTCCTTTATGACTCAGTTCCCTCTCTAACATAGAGTGCAACCCCTCCACCAATTTGATCTGCTCTGTCATTATAATATCATATAGTTTGTACCCAGGTATCAAAGTGTCCCACTGGTTGTCCTCCTTCCACCATGTCTCTGAGATACCAATCATATCTAACCTCTCATTTAGTGCTATATATTCTAACTCTTTCATCTTATTTTTTAGACTTCTAGCATTTGCATACAAGCATTTTAGAGGCTGTATTTTATTCATATTAATCTGGTTATCGATAGGCAGGGGTAATTTGGAATCTTTAAGCTCTGTCTGCTCTGTACTTAAGGGCATTTGGGCTACTTTTGTCTTCATTGGAATCTCTCTGTTGATATGCCTTAACTTCAATATTTTGCTAGTATCCTTCAAGGATACATTGTTCTGAATCATGCGCTGTTGGGCAACTGTCAGCTTTCCCCTATTATCTAGTTTAAAAGTTACTCTATCTCCTTTTTAAAGGTTAATGCCAGCAGCCTGGTTCCAGCCCAGTTAAGGTGGAACCCATCCCTTCAGAAAAGCCCCTCCTTTCCCCAGAATGTTGCCCAGTTCCTAAGAAATCCAAAACCCTCTTCTTTGCACCATCGTCTCATCCACGCAATGAGACTCCAGAACTCTGCCGGCCTTTGGGGTCCTGTGTGTGAAATGGGAAGCATTTTGGAGAATGCTACCCTGGAAGTTCTGAATTTCAGCTTCCTACCTAAAGGCCTAGATTGATTTATTTATTTATTTAGTTTACACTTATATACCGCTCCTTGGCCTCTAGAACCTCCCTACCACATTTTCCTATGTCATTGACACCAACATGTACCAAGACAGCAGACTCCTCCCCAGAACTATCTAAGACCTTGTCTAGGTGGCATGTGAGGTCTGCTACCTTCACACCAGGCAAGCATGTTACCAGGTGATCCTCACGTCCACCAGCCACCCAGCTATCTACATACCTATCTCTTCCCTCATGGGCCCATGGCCCTGGAGAAACCTCCTCGGTATGAGAGGGTTTTGCATCACCTGGAGAACAGGTCCTGGCTACAGGATCACTTCCTGCCACACCAGGGTGATACTCTCCTGTCATGTGACCCCTCTTCTCCATGGCAACAGGGATGCTGCCAAACTGGAGGTAGGACTTCAGTACTACATCCATATAGGTCTCGTCTATGTACCTTTCTGTGGTCCTTATGTCCTCCAGGTCTGCTACTCTTGCCTCCAGAGAAAGGTTCCCTGAGAGCAAAGAACTCCTTGCACCTAGAAGACATGTAAGACCTCTCACCAAATGGGAGAAAATCATACATGTGACACTTAATGCAAAATACTAGAAAGCCCCCATCTCACTGCTGGATTGCTGTCTGCATCTGAGTTTTAATGTTTTGTTTAGATATTTAAGTTGTTTACAACTCACAGACCACCAGCCCAGAAAACAACCCCTGAACCACACCAGTGCCACCTTCACCACATCCAAACAACCAATTAATACTACTAATGACACACAGCCAAAAAGACGATTAAAACTATTCAACAAAGACAACTTTCTCAAGCAAGTCCTATCAAACATACAATCCGGACATCTGACCCCAATACATTGACGGGCAAGTGGAACAATGCAATAGCTACAGCAGCACAATCAATGACAGCCCTCTTGGGAAAGAAGAAGAAACCAATAAAAGCATGCTGGTACACTCACACCTTATGGAGAGTAAAAGCAAATCTTAGAAGAATCGAGAGAAGTTGGAGAAAAAACAAACTGGAATCAGACAAAACAAGATATGTGAATGCACTAAACAACTATCGTACAGAAATTGACAACATACAAAGAGACTACCACTCAAAGATCTTTAATGCATCTCTTAATCGCTCAACAAGCTTTTTGACCTCGTCAAACAACTGACCATGCCATCCCCAAACATCCCCCCTCAACAGCTCACTGCACAATATAAACAATTCCACCCACTCACTCCAACACCAAACCAGAACCACACCACCCCCACTAGCGCATGGGGCACAATTGAAATAATCAACAAGGAGAGGGTCGAAAGCATCATAACAACCCTCAAAACCACCATGTCACCCCTTGATCCATGCCCTGTCAGCTGGATCAAGATGACAAAGCAGGAGCTAAGCCCAGCACTCACCACCATCACCCATGAATCATTCAAACAAGGCCAGATGCTTGTGAGGCTCAAAATGTACATCATCTGCCCCACCCTTAAGAAGCCTGAACTTGACCTGTTGGAGTCTGCCTACTTCAGACCCGTAGCAAGCCTCCCATTTGCCACCATAGTCATTGAGAAGACAGTACAGCAGCAAATACAGGACCACATGGACAGGAACAACCTACTTGATCCACAACAATACAGATTCCAGCCATCAAGTGGAGTCAAAACACTCATGGTCTCTTTAATGAATACACTGATTAAGGAAATACAAACCAAACACACTAATTACATACTCATCTTCCTAGATATATCAGCAGTGTTCGACACTGTATCACACAGTATCCTCCTCCCTTGCCTACAAGAAGCCGGCATGAAGGATAAGTTTTTTCAGTGTTTCCAGTCTTACTGACAGGTATCAGCTAATTTGAACAAGCTCAGGTACCTCCGCTCCCTACTGCCAAATTCAAGGAATACCTCAAGGCTTTGCACTATCGGCACTGCTCTTTAACATTTATCTACAACCATTCTGCTCAATAATACAGTCACACACATCAACTTCCACATATATGCAGACAATATTATGCTATATGGACCAATAACCACCGCAAACCCCACAAACTCACAGTTAATACATTGCTTCAGTGACGTCTCTAGATTTATCCAAGAAAATCTCACAATCAACCTCAAGAAAGCAGAAGCATTATTTGTCACAAAGGATCAAATGTTCACCCCCACCAATCCACCTTACCCTGGGAACAACCCAAATCAGAGTTCAAGCACAAATAAAATACCTAGGAGTCATACTCGACCAAGCCCTCTCACTGAGGCAAAAGATAGCGAAAACCACAAGAACAATATACTTCAAAACCAAAATGATACAGTGCCTCAGACTATTCCTGGACCCCCAGGACCTCAGATCAGTACAAGCAATGACACCCCCCCCCCACCTTGACTACTATAGTGCAATATATCAAGGACTCCCACTCTCAACTCTCCACCCTCTAAGGCAGCGGTTCTCAACCTGAAGGTCGCGACCCCCAAGGGAGGTCACCACAGGATTTAGCAGGGGTCCCCTCATAAAAAATCGCACAAGTTGCTGCCGCTACTCACTGCCTCCCTTCTTCTGCAGCCACGGCTCCATGTCTCTTAGGGAACTGCGGCTGTGCCTGTGAAAATGTTGTGGAGCCTTCCCGTCTCTCGATGGGCTCCGTGCAGCATTGCCCCACCTCCAAAGGAAGTGGTAAACAACTTCTTTGGAGGCGGGACAATGCTGCACGGAGCCCATCGAGAGACAGGAAGGCTTTGCAACAGCTTTACTGGCACAGCCGCGGTTCCCTAACAGACAGGCATCCGTGGCTGCAGAAGAACACGGCAGTAGCAGGCAGACATAGGGAGAGGGGAGGAGGGGGCAAGGAACCTGCAATGGGGCTGACATGGGGGAGGGACGGGGCTGACATGGAGGGATGGATGGATGGAGGGAGGGAGGGCTGACATGAAGGGAGGGGGTGGACATGGACAGAGGGGGGCTGACATGGACAAAGGGGGGCTGACATGGAGGGAGGAGGGCTGACGTGGATGGATGGATGGAGGGGGGGCTGACATGGACAAAAGGGGGAGAGAGGGGGGGACATACTGGACAGACAGGGGATAAAGCACAGTTACTTACCTGTAACAGGTGATCTCTGGGAACAGCAGGAATTAGTCCTCACATATGGGTACGTCGGAACCGACGGAGCCAGCGCGGGAAAGCTCCCCAGCTTTTCAGATGAAAAGCTTTTGGGGCTTCCCACAGTGCATGCGCGCTGCCTTCCCGCCTTCCTTACCAGCTCTCTTCAGTTCGAGTTTATAGCTGAGACAATAGAGAGAGGAAAGGAAGGTATATAGATAGAAGATACAACTCCTAGGGGAGGTGGGTGGGTTGTGAGGACTAATTCCTGCTGTTCCCAGAGATCACCTGTTACAGGTAAGTAACTGTGCTATCTCCAGGAACAAGCAGGAATAAGTCCTCACATATGGGGACTCCCTAGCTAAGATGCCTGGGAGATCCCCCTCCAAGGGTAAACCATCTTCATATGGATCTCAGGCATCCATTCAGGGAAGGTGGGCAGGAGTTGCTTAAGTATGGAACAGGTGTTTGAGGACAGCCTGACCAAACAAGGCATCCCGGCGGGAGGCCTTGTCCAAACAGTAATGGGCTGTGAAGGTATGAACCGAGGCCCAAGTGGCTGCTCGACAGATCTGATCGATGGATACAGAGTGAAGATGAGCCATAGAAGTAGCCATGGCTCTCACAGTGTGAGCTGTGACATGGCCTTCCAGAGAAATATTCTTACTCTGGTAAGCAAAAGAAATACACTGAGCAATCCAATTGGAAAGTGTACGTTTGGAGACTGGAAGTCCCAAATGAGAAGGATCAAAAGCCACAAAAAGTTGGGAAGACTTTCGATGTGGCTGAGTCCTGTTGAGGTAAAAGGCGAGAGCTCTTTTACAGTCAAGAGTATGAAGGTTCCTCTCTGCACTGGATGCATGAGGAGCCGGGAAAAAAATAGGTAGATATACCTCTTGATTAAGATGAAAAGGCGAGACCACTTTGGGCATAAAGTGGGGATTCGTCCTAAGGACCACCTTATCATGAAGAAATCTGGTATAAGGTGGATTAGCCACCAAAGCCTGCAGTTCACTGATGCGGCGAGCCGAAGTGACTGCAATAAGGAAAAGAACCTTCCAGGAAAGAAATTTCAGGGAGGTAGAAACCAAAGGTTCAAAAAGGTGGCTGCATAAGCTGACCCAGAACTAGGTTTAAGTCCCATGCCACCGGAGGTGGGCAGATGGGAGGCTTAGTTAGGGTCAGGCCTCTCATGAATCTGGCAATAAGAGGATGAGAGGAGACAGGTTGTCCATTTATAGGTTTCAAAGATGCTGCAATAGCACTTAAATGGACTCGTACTGAATTCGTCTTGAGGCCTGCATTGGAAAGTGCAGGAGATAGTCTAATAGAGAATGCAAAGGAAGTGCTAGAGGGTCAAGACCCTGTTGAGCACACCAAATGGAAAAAACGTTTCCATTTAAAAGCATAGGAACGCCTGGTAGAGGGTTTCCTAGAAGCATAAAGTATATCTTTCACTGGTTGAGAAAGACTATAATCATGCAGGCTTAAGCCTTCAGTAACGAAGCCTGGAGATGTAGGGACTGGGGGTTTGGATGCCACAAAGTCCCCTTCTCCTGAGACAGAAGGTCTGGCACAGCTCCCAGGTCCAGGGAGGAGTCCTGGGAGAGCTGTAGAAGTAGAGGGAACCACACTTGGCGTGGCCAGCGTGGAGCTATGAGGATCATGGATCCGTGATCCCTCTGTAGTTTGAACAGAGTCTTGGGAATCAAAGGAATGGGTGGAAAAGCATACAGGAATTCCTGACCCCAATGTAGGAGAAAGGCATCGTTGGCCTGAGCTCCCTGACACGGAATCCTGGAACAGAACCGGGGAAGTTTGGCATTCCACGGACTTGCAAAGAGGTCTATGTCCGGGGTCCCCCATTCCTGGAAGATTCTGTGTATTTGGTCCATATGCAGAGACCACTCGTGTGGAAACAGAACTCGACTGAGTCTGTCTGCCCGAGAGTTTTGAACTCCTGGAAGATACACTGCCAGAAGATGAATTTGATGCTCTCTGGCGAAGGCCCATAATCTGAGAGCTTCGTTGCAAAGCGACTGAGAGCCCGTCCCTCCTTGTTTGTTGACATAAAACATGGCTACCTGATTGTCTGTCTGGACTAGGACAGTCAGGTTGACAAGGAGGGTGTGGAAGACTGTGAGGGCAAGGAAGATTGCTCGCAGTTCCAAAAGGTTGATGTGAAGGGTGGTCTCCTGGGGAGACCAGGTGCCCTGAGTGGAGAGGTGTTGGAGATGAGCTCCCCACCCTGTTTGGGAGGCATCTGTTGTGAGGGTTGCTTGGGGCAACGAAGGTTGGAAGGGGGTCCCCAGCAACAGATTTTTGGAGGATGTCCACCACTGGAGAGACCAAAACAGACGTTTTGAGGTGAGTACTTGGTCTGAGAGCAGTCCCGATGCTTGAGACCACTGGGTGGCCAAAGTCCATTGAGCTGCCCTCATATGAAGACGAGCGTAGGGCACCACATGGACCGTGGAGGCCATGTGGCCCAGAAGTTGCAGCATTTCTCTGACTGACAAGTGACTTCTGGACTGAGCCTGGGAGGCCAAGCTGATTAGCCGTTGGCCTCGGACCAGAGGGAGGTAGGCCCTTGCAGTGGTGGAGTCCAAGTGGGCCCCTATGAATTCCAGGGACTGAGTAGGGATGAGTTGGGACTTGGGAATGTTTACCACAAGTCCCAGATATTGAAGAATACGCCTTGTGCGGTCCAAGGAAATCTGGGCTTCTGACTGAGATGGAGCTCGGATGAGCCAGTCGTCCAGATATGGGAAGACGAAGATTCCCATGCCTCTTAGAAATGCGGCTACGACTGCCATGCATTTTGTGAATACTCTTGGAGCAGAGGCGAGACCGAAGGGAAGTACTCTGTATTGGAAATGTTTTCCCTGGAACAGAAATCGAAGATATTTTCTGTGGGATGGATGGATGAGTATATGAGTGTACGCATCCTTGAGATCTAGAGAACAAAGCCAATCCTGACTCTGAAGGTATGGAAGGAGAATGCCCAGAGAGAGCATTTTGAATTTCTCCTTGAATAGAAACTTGTTCAATTCTCTCAGATCTAGGATAGGTCTGAAGCCCCCTGTCTTCTTTGTTATGAGAAAATAAGGGGAGTAGAACCCTAACCCCTGTTGAGGAAGAGGAACCTCCTCTATTGCCCCTTGGGCAAGGAGAGAGGAGACTTCCTGACCCAACAGGGTCAGAAGAGATGGGGGAGAACTGAATTGCCTCACCATGGTATGGGGAGGAAGGCTGGAGAAATGAAGTTTGTAGCCCTCTCTGATGATAGAGAGGGTCCATTGCTCTGATGTTATTTGCTCCCATCTGGGAGCAAAGTGAACTAACCTTCCAGGTATGGTGAGAGGCTCTGATTGTTCCAGAGCCAGAAATGGTAAGTTCTCTAGGGGCAAGTCAAAACCCCTGAGGGGGTTGAGCCTGCTGGGGTGTAGCAGACACTGCAGACTTTGACTTTACTTGCTTAAATTGCTGACGTTTAGCAGCAAAGCGAGGCTGAGAAGATTGTTGGCCAGTATTTGTGGAAAATCTGGCCTTCTTATAGTAAGGCCTTTTAAAAGACTTCTTTTTGGCAGGAATAGAAGTAGACTTAGAAAGTCTATCTAGAGTGGCATTTTCTGCATCCATTTGAGCAGCTTTAATTTGCCAGTCTTCACCAAATAAGTTCTCACCTGTACAGGGCAGATTCCTTAGGCCATCCACAACCCAGGGTTCTAGGTCAGAAGCCTGGAGCCAAGCAAGACGTCGGGCTGCAATAGCAATTCCCGAAGCCCTGCCAGCAACCTCAAAGGAATCAAAGGCTGCCCTGTTGGAAAACTTGGAGACCTCTGAAAGTTGTGTCACCACAGAAGTGAAGTCCTCCTTTTTATCCTCAGGGATAAAGGGGGCAAAATGCCGTACCTTTAGGGCAAGTTCTCTGAGAAACATGCCCATATAAAGGCTGTAAGAATTGATCCTGGCTATAAGCATACTAGCCTGGAAGATCTTTCTACCAAAAGAGTCAAGGGTCTTACATTCTCGCCCTGGAGGGGTAGAAGAGTGCCTTTTGGGACTCTTTATCTTCTTCATAGCAGACTTCACCACAATGGAGTGGTGAGGCAGCTGAGCTTTTTTGAAACCCAGGAGAAGGAGGGACCCGGTACATGGTGTCCAACCTACGAGAATGAGGAGACAGAGTTAGAGGAGTCTCCCACAAATCCATCAAGTGTTCTTGAAGGATTTCATGGATAGGCAGAGTAACTGCCACTTTAGGAGCTTTAGAGTATCCTAAAATATCCAATTTTTTTTTGATCTGGGTTTCTTTTCAGAAGATGTAGCAATAGAAGTCCTTTAGCTACATCAACAATGAAATCCTGAAAGGATAAATCCTCTGGAGGAGACATCGCCCTCTTTAGAGAATAGGGCTCCTCAGGAAGATCAAACTCAGCAGAGTCATCAGAGGAATTGAACTCATCAGAAGAATCTGAGTATTCTCTCTGTGCTTGCAATGCACGATACGCGTACCGATCGATATCGAGATCGGGCGTATCGGGCATGGGATTGGTATCGGGCAAAAGCCTGAATCCAGCAAGCGGAACCGATCGATGCTTGGAAGTCGATGGTCTCGGTTCCGGTGTGGATACCGGAACCAGGGTCGGTACCGATGGAATCGGTACCGAGGGCGTCGCAGCCTTAATGAAAGCCAGAACGGCATGCTGCATGGTCTGTACAGTATTGCCCATGGACGCCACTGCTGCCTGGATGTCGGTACCGGTATCGACCGGTACCCCAGAGCAGTCTAACAGGTGATCAGTCGAGGCTGTGCCATCGATGTCAACCTGTAACCCCAATAGGTGATGCTTTGGAGGCCGGAGCCTCCCGCCAGGGTTTTTTGGTGTGGGCAGAATCCTCGAACTCAAGATTGAGAGCCTCTCGATCTTTTGAAAGAGATTTGCTTTTAGAGGATTTGCCCACAGAAAGTTTGGTTACCTGAGATCCATCCGGAGAGGAAGACCTGGATGACTGTGATGCTGGATTATCTGAAGCAAACAGCACATGGAACTTGTTGGCCCGGTTCTGCATACCACGTTTAGACATCTGGGAGCAGAATGGGCAGTCCGGTATGGAGTGGTCAGGTCCCAAACATTTAAGACACCATTCATGGGTGTCTGAGAGAAAAATAACAGCACTGCACTTGGTACACTTTTTAAAAACCAGGAGCTGGCTTCTCCATGAGGAGAATTAGTGTAGGCCTGAAGGCCTAGGAAAAGTTACCACGTTGTGCTGAAATAAAAAAAAGATTTTTTTTTTTTTTTTTTTAGAAATAAAGAAAGAGAGACCGGCAGTACCGGTTTTGGTATGGGGAAGGCAGGTACGCGGTCAAAAGAAACAAATTAAAATAACAATTTCTTCAGCGGTGACAGGAACACGACCTGCTGGCTCCGCGGAAAAAGAGAAACTGAAGAGAGCTGGTAAGGAAGGCGGGAAGGCACCGCGCATGCGCTGTGGGAAGCCCCAAAAGCTTTTCATCTGAAAAGCTGGGGAGCTTTCCCGCGCCGGCTCCGTCGGTTCCGACGTACCCATATGTGAGGACTTATTCCTGCTTGTTCCTGGAGATATGCTGGACAGAGGGGAGAGACAGTGTGGGTTATTTTTTATTTATTTATTTACATTTATTTTTTATTTATCTATATTTATTGGGTCAAATGGTTTGTGTCATATAAGCAAATAACGCTAATGAATATTTATAAATAGATTTAAAATTGTTAGGATAAAATTAATAATAGAAAGGAGTTTTTCTGACCTGTGATGGCAGTGGAAAGCAGTTCCCCTTGAGGTGGAGAACAACTACCGTGTAATTGGACAGCCTAGTTACTGAGATCTATTCTCCTTTCTGTATATATATATATGCATTGCAAGTTTTGCATTATTCTCAAGGAGATCCATTGAGAAAAATGACTTGAGAAAGTATATTTTGATAATTAGTGGAACGCTGAGGTTTTGATAGGTGATTAAATGTCTAAAGGTAACATTACAATTACTATTGGTAGATTACTTAAAGCACTACAGTTTTAGTGACCAAACAAGTAGTGGAACAATTCTGTGCTGTGAAAACCTTCTGAAATGACATTAAGATGACTTTGGCCTGGTTAAATGCACTAAGACAATCTTCCTTAGAGGAAAATTGAGCAAAACTGAAACCATCTCTCTGATTGATGACTGTAGTATAAAGGAACTTAAAGAAGAAGATGTATATAAATATCTAGGAGTAGAGCTCACTACTAAAACCCTCATCCATTCCCTAATCACCTCCCGCCTTGATTATTGTCACCTCCTTCTTGCTGGTCTCCCTCAGTCTCAGCTCTTCCCTCTTCAGTCTATTCAGCACTCCACCGCCCGTTTGATTTTCCGTCAGCCTCGTTTTGCCCACATCACTCCTCTCCTCAGATCTCTTCACTGGCTCCCTATCCGTTTCCGTATTCACTTTAAGCTTCTCCTTCTGACCTATAAGTGCATTCACTCTATGGTTCCTCAGTACCTTTCTTCTCTCATTTCTCCCTATTTCCCCCCTCGTGTACTCCGTTCTTCCCAGTTGCTTCTTGCTATGCTCTTCTCCTCTGTTGCCAAGTCCAGATTCCGCTCTTTTCACCTTGCTGCTCCTTACGCTTGGAATAAACTTCCTTTGTCTATATGTCAGGCATCTTCTTTGCCCCTCTTCAAACTCAAGTTAAAAGCTCATCTTTTCACCTCTGCCTTTGGCTCTTGATTTTGCTGTTCTCCTTCCTTCCCCTCTTTTATTTCAACTTTCTTTCTTCCTCTTACACTTGTTCTTACCTCTTTCCTTTGTCCTGTCTCTCCTGCTCTTGCCTCTTTGCCCTTGTTCTTATCTTTTTTCTACTCTTTTTCTTGCTTTGTCTTTTTAGATTGTAAGCTCTTTTGAGCAGGGACTGTCTTTTTGTGTTTTCATTGTACAGCGCTGCATGTGCCTGGTAGCGCTTTATAAATGCTTAGTAGTAGTAGTAGGAAAGAGCATCAATTCTGCATAAATTACTGAAAGAAAAGATCGGCAAAATTTAGTACAGAAGTTTAAAACTGATATTAAAAAGTACTTTACAATAATGGAATAAGATACAAGCTATCGATCCTCACATTTTCATACACAATTTCATACACAATTTCTTTGGAATTGTAGATTGTTCTTTTAAAGATCTTAAAAAACTGGATATACTAGGAAGAAAACTTCTCCATGCCCATGAGGTCATTCATAAGAATCAGTGTATATCAAGCCATTACATTCCTCGAGGCAGAGGAGGAATGTGCCTTTCCCACTCGCACCTGTATCTTGAAAACATTGATAAACATAGATTTTATTTTTTCTATCAAAGAACTCCTAATCAACTGGAAAATAAGTGTCTAAATGTACAATTTAGAAACGCCTAATAACAGAAGCCCTATATAATACCTCTGAGTTAAAGAAATAATTGTTTCGTCCTCTCTCAGTGGTTTTGTCCTGAGAAGCTGGAAGTTAATTACTAAGGGAGTCATTCCAGAGCATGAATAAGGGGCTTGTATGTGCAGCAGGGATGTTTATGTGCCGAAAACATCCCCAACGGTATTCTGAAACACTGCTATCATACACATACAAGGCGTTAGCACGGGGATCTCAGAACATGCCCAGAAGAGGCGGAACAGGGGCATGGTCAGCCACAGAGACATATAAAATGTATTCAGGAAAGGCCCATGTACGTTTTAAGTGTTTCCCAGAAATATGCACGTAATTAAAGCTGAAATGTGGAATAAGGCTTGGATTTAGAAAATATTCTGCTGTGCTCTGCAATGTGTCCCATATAGAATGGTTGTGACAAGTATGTGCTAAACTGGTGTGACTGCAGTGTGGATAAATACAAGATGCAGTTACAAAGAACAGAAAGCAGAGGTGAGGGGATGTTGTAAGGTAAAGAAACATTTATAAACACTCGTGCAGAAATGTTAAGAACAGCAAACGTGTGTAATCAAGTTATGCTGAAATGTGCTGTTTGTGCTAAAACAAATCTTGTGCCGTGAAAACTGGGATTACTGATGTAAGAATAGTATGCGACTGAGTCTGTAAAAAAATCACGTAGCAGTGAGAAAGGGAGATCATATGTGTTGTCCTGGGACATGAAATAATGGTGGAACGTAGACAGTCATGCGCTCGGCACAGATAGCAGCTGTGACTAGAATGGCACAAACTGGCATGGGTGTAGTTAGTGAAATACACGTAGAAGGGAACAGTGGTCAAGCCAATGGCAACCATAAGCATCCCAAAAGATGTGCCCAAATGAACAGCAGTGACGAATGTAGCTGGAGTCATGGACACAAGTAGGTCAGAGACAGAATCATGTATTATTAGGAGTTACAGAGGTATCTTGCTATACATCCAACAAAGGCTGGCCAGCACAGATGCCCTGCCCCTTCCCCTCCACCCCTCCCACACCCACCCACCCATTCTACCACATGCCTTACATCCACACACCCCACAGCCAAATCCATGTGCTATGTCAGAGTCCCAGTATGCTCCTACCCCCACATTCCATACCCCTACATATCCCACTGTACAGTACATGTAGCATGCAACACACTCACACCAACAGAATGTCAACACCACCCCCTTGCCAAGCACACATACCAGGCACCCCCTGTGACTACTACTTTGTCCGCCTATGACCCCTCACCTTCCCTGTCCCTCCTCCTCACAGAGGACACATGCACTGCCAACAGTGCAACACCACTGACAGGTGTGAAAGGTGGTATGTCATCTGACTCAGAACTGTCACTTTCCCCATTCTGCCATGTAAGCATCACAGATAGAAAAAGAAAGGCAGGAAGGTCAGTTGAGGACCTGTGCCTCAAATATGGGACCAGAATATGGGACGGCTCCACAGTGGCTGAGTCTGATGTTGAGGCAGCCCTTGTGCTGATGCGTGTGGTGACCCGGCCTGAGGAAGGCACAGAGAGAGGTGTACAGTGCCTTGCAAAAGTATTCATCCCTTCGGTTTTTGTCCTGTTTTGTCACATTACATACAACTGGGATGAAAATGAAGGTTGGATGTTAGGTATAGTCCAAATTGGTGAAGTGGAATGACAATAAAATACTTTGTAAATATTTAAAAAAAAAAAAGTAAGAACTGAAAAGTTATGAGTGCATATGAATTCATCCCTTCTGCTATGAAACCCCTAAATAAGATCTGGTCTGACCAATTAACCTCAGAAGTCATATAATTAGTTGATTAGGGTTCACCTGTGTGCAATCAGGAGTTTCTGGGTCGCCAGGAGTCAGGACTGACTCGAAGGCACACATTGCATTGCATTATGTGCAATCAGTGTCACATGATCTGTCACATGATGCCTGTATAAACATTTCTGTTCTGAAAGGCACCCTGACTCTGCAACACCACTTAGCAAGCAACATGAAGACCAAGAAGCACTCCAAATAGATCAGAGACAAAGTTGTGGAGAAGTATAGCTCAGGGTTGGGTTATAAAAAAATATCCCAAATTCTGAATATCCCACAGAGCACCATTAAATCCATTATAACAATATTTATTTATTTATTTATTTAACAATTCTTCTATACCGCGCTATTAAAATCAGCGCGGTGTACATCGAACAAAGATACTACAATGTATACAAACAACATCGAGTTTTACAGAGAACAGGGAATTGAACATGGAAGAAAAACCGGGGAAACTATATACATATTATACTCAAACTATGTACAGTACTCTAATATAAAGTGGTAGTGGGGGCTACCTATTGTCTGAGGTCTTGACGTGCAGGGGTGACTGGTGTCTGGCGGAGTTTTGCTGGTTGGTGGTTGTGCTATTATCGCTTGAAGTTCCTGGGTAACATTTTGTGAACAGGTGGAATTTTAAGGCTTTTCTGAACATGATGAGGCTTTTTATTCCACGGATGTCATGGGGGAGTGCATTCCAGTTTAAAGGGGTGAATAAGGAGAAGGCTCTGTTGGAGGTAGCCTTTGTGCATGTGGTCATTAGCTTGGGCACTGCTAATGTGTTCAGTGCAGTGGACCTTCTGCTTCTATTTTCCAGGGTGCCATGGACTAGTTTGCTGATTGGCGTTGGGGGGCAGTTATTTAGGGCTTTGAAGGTGAGGACCAATGATTTGTATTGGAGTCTGGCATGTAGAGGTAGCCAGTGCAGATCCTTCATGATGGGTGTTATGTGATCGGATCTTGACGATCCGGAGAGAACTCTTGCGGCTGTGTTCAAGGCTAAGCGGAGTGGGTTTAAGGTTGATTGTGGGAGGCCATGGAGGATGATGTTCGCGAAATCGACATGTGGAAGGACTAGTGCCTGGAAGGTTGTTCGGTAGTCTATGAAGTCCAGCAGGTGTCGGAGGTGGCGTAGCGTTCTGATCTTATGGTATATTGCCTTTGTAGTGTTTTTTATATGCGCTGTCATGTTCAAGTGCTGGTCCAGGGTGATACCGAGGTAGCAGATTGTGGATTTAGACTTCAGCTCTACGTCGTTGACACGTAGTGATGAGGGAGGTGTGAATTTGTGGTTCCTTGTGACAAATAGGACATCTGTCTTGCCGTGATTGATGCGTAAGTTTTGTGAT
This sequence comes from Ichthyophis bannanicus, assembly GCA_033557465.1. NCBI lineage: Eukaryota > Metazoa > Chordata > Amphibia > Gymnophiona > Ichthyophiidae > Ichthyophis > Ichthyophis bannanicus. The sequence continues at coordinate 1,225,847,099 of CM066033.1, forward strand.
AGTAGCCAATGGGCTACTGCTTCGAAGCAGTTAATTATTGGGGAGAGCACTGGTTGGTCTATCAAAAACGGCATGTAGAGGAGGATGTCATCAGCGTAGGCAAGGCATTTTACATTGAAGGATCGGATTAAGTCACATATCGGCTGCATATAGATGTTGAACATCAGTGATGATAAGGACGATCCTTGGGGAACTCCTTGTGTTTGCAGAAATGGTTTGGAGGATGAGTGGCCAGACCTGACTTGTTGCCACCTATTGGATAGGTAGGATTCGCACCATTTTAGAGCTGTATTTTGGATCCCCTTTTCCTTCAAGCGTTGTAAAAGTATGTCATGACTTACCGAGTCAAAGGCAGCAGAGATGTCTAGGAAAATAAGGACAAAGCCTTGTTGGATGCTGTTGGTTCCTGTGATCAGATCGTTGAGCAGGGTTGTGAGGACAGTGTCTACCCCATGTGCTTCTCTGAATCCGTGTTGGGCTGGATCTAATGGTGCTTTGGTGTCGATATGTTGCTGGATTTGTTGTTGAGCGGCTTTTTCGATGATCTTGGCTAGCTGGGGGATGCTCGATATTGGCCTGAAGGATTCTACTTTAGATGGGTCTAGTTTGCTGTTTTTTAGTAAGGGCTTGATGGAGGTGTTTTTAAGGCTCTGCGGGAATGATCCTGTGGTAAAGGATTGGTTCAGTATTTTGGCCAGGATGTTGCTTATGTCATGGCGGAGCTCTTTGAACCAGTTGGCTGGGCAGGGGTCATTGGGTGCTGTGCTGGGGTTAACAGAGGCAATGATGTCAACAACCTCTTTATTGGATACTGTGGTGAAGTTGCATAGTGGGGTTGCTTGAAATGTTTTGTATGATGTGGAGGGATTGTTAGTGTCTATGTTTCTATTGGTCTTGACCATCTTCGATTGTAAATAGTCTGCATAGTCCTGTGGTTGAGGCATTGGGAGGTGGACTGAGACCGGCTCTCCTGTTATGGACTTTACTATATTGAATAAGGTATGTGGTTTGTTGATGGAGCGTTTTAATATATCAGTGTGATAGAGTTTCCTTTTCTGCATTATCTTCGCACGGTGGATCAGCAGGTATGAGTTGTATGCAGTGTGTGCTTCAGTGGAGTGGGTTCGGCGCCACTGTCTCTCGAGTTTGCGTAGATGGTGTAGAGATGTTCGTAGGTCCATGGAGAACCAGGGTGCATGTTCTCGTCGTTTTGTGGTCTTTTCGGCGTAAGATGGACAAGACGCAGCTCTAAGGTTTTCGTCCCATTTAGATATGAGGTCATCCAAGCTGAGGGAAGTGTTGGTCATGAGAGGTTGGAGGTTCTCTAGGACTTCGCTCTTGTTGAGTGGGCGGAAGCGGACTGCTGGCGTTTTGGCATTATTTGTATTTGATGTTGTTCGATTGTTACTGGGAGTGCTTATGGGTATGTGGAATCTAAGGAGATGGTGGTCGGACCAAGGCACTGGTGACACGGATAGTGCGAGGTCTTGGGATGATGAGGCGTTAGGAAGAGGTGCGAATATGAGATCTAGTTTGCCTCCCTTAGTGTGGGTGGCAGAGTCAACGCATTGTTTGTAACCTAGATCCTCTAGGGCCTCAAGGAATGCTACTGAGTGGCTATCTTGGAGAGATGGGAGGTTAAAGTCGCCGACTAACCAATTTGGAGAATGTGGGGTGGAGGTGGTGCATGCTAGCTCAATTATTGTTGATAGGTCGTCTGGTGATGGAGTGGGTGCCCGGTATATGAGGTTGATTGCGCATAGTTCACTTGATATGGTGAGAACGTCAAGGTGAGTTGAGCTGGAGGCGTTCCGAAACTTGAATTGAAGGTCGGCTTTAGCAAGGATGAGTGTCCCGCCTCCTTTCTGAGTAGCCCTGTGGCATGTAAATATGGAGAATCCTGGGGGTAGCATTTGATTCAAGAGGATGTTGTCGCAAGCGGACAACCATGTCTCGGTGATCATCAAGATGTCAAGATTGTGTAGTGGAATTAGGTCAATGGCTGCGGGCCATTTGGAGCGTATTGATCTGGCGTTTATCAAGGCACATTTTAGTAGGCGTTGCTGACGTTCTTTCTTGGTTTGTGTCTTTTTGAAGAGTTGGAGGGGTATGTTGATTAGGTGGGAGTGGGGTGAGTGGTTGGTTCTTGTTGAGGTATTATGTGGAAGTTCAGGCCGTCTCCTTCCTTGGAGTAGGATGGGAATGGAGTTGGAGCCCTGGTTGAACGCGTTTGAGAGGTTGGGGAGCCCAAGGATGAGGAGGGAGATGAATGCTATCAGGGGCTTGTACATTCTGGATTGGCAGCAGTATATGGTAGTAGTGAAGGGTGGTAATTAATGAGGGTGAAATTACTGGCAACAGTAGAGGAGACACAGTAAAAAGGGGCGAGTTACTGGCAACAGTAGTACGCTGATACAGTTGATTGGGGATAAATTACCTAGCAACAATGAAAAAAAATAACTTTAGCACGGTGAAATTACTGGCAACAGTAGAGGAGGTACAGTGAAAAGGGGCGAGTTACTGGCAACAGTAGTACGCTGATACAGTTGATTGGGGATAAATTACCTAGCAACAAAGAAAACAAACAACTTTAGCACGGTGAAATTACTGGCAACAGTAGAGGAGACACAGTGAAAAGGGGAGAATTACTGGCAACAGTAGTACGCTGATACAGTTGATTGGGGATGGATTACTTAGTAACTATGAAAAACCACTTTAGCACGGTGGGTGAGAGTTCTTATGATAGCTTTGGTGATACTTGCAGTTCAGAGTATAGTTCCGATTAGGATGAAATACTTGCTGTTTCGGAAGTTCTGAGATCTATCAGAGTGTCATCACCGAGGGGCCACGCCACGGGGCCTGTGGTTGGGTTTTCAGAGAGGTGGAGATATCCTTTCTCAGGGAGAGCTTGCAGCACGAGGATGGTTGTTCGCTGGTTATTCGTTTTTCGCCTATCGTGCCCCGCCTAAGGGCCACGCCAAAGGGCCCTCTTGCGAGGCCCTCAGGCGCGGGCCCGCAAGGCGCGGGCGCGCCTGCCGGCGGCGCTTTTTCAAATCGCGCGCTGAAACCTCCCACAACCCCGATTGGGTTGGAGTGCAGGGGCAGGAAAGCGCTGGTTGCCCTGTGCTCAACCCCGATTGGGGAGCCTTTGCAGATGGTTGCTGGACTCGGAGAGGGCTGCTTCCTGCCGGCGGCGCTTTTTCAAATCGCGCGCTGAAACCTCCCACAACCCCGATTGGGTTGGAGTGCAGGGGCAGGAAAGCGCTGGTTGCCCTGTGCTCAACCCCGATTGGGGAGCCTTTGCAGATGGTTGCTGGACTCGGAGAGGGCTGCTTCCTGCCGGCGGCGCTTTTTCAAATCGCGCGCTGAAACCTCCCACAACCCCGATTGGGTTGGAGTGCAGGGGCAGGAAAGCGCTGGTTGCCCTGTGCTCAACCCCGATTGGGGAGCCTTTGCAGATGGTTGCTGGACTCAGAGAGGGCTGCTTCCTGCCGGCGGCGCTTTTTCAAATCGCGCGCTGAAACCTCCCACAACCCCGATTGGGTTGGAGTGCAGGGGCAGGAAAGCGCTGGTTGCCCTGTGCTCAACCCCGATTGGGGAGCCTTTGCAGATGGTTGCTGGACTCGGCACCACTACAAACCTGACAAGAGAAGGCCACCCACCAAAACTCACAGACCAGACAAAGACACCAAGGATAACACTGAAGGAGCTGCAAAGATCCACAGAGGAGATGGGAGTATCTATCCATAGGACCACTTTAAGCCATACACGCCACAGAGTGGGGCTTCATGGAAGAGTGACCAGAAAAAAAAACATTGCTTAAAGAAAGAAATAAGAAAAAACATTTGGAGTTTGCACAACAGCATGTGGCGGATCCCCCAAACACATGGAAGAAGATTCTTTGGTCAGGTGAGATGAAAATTGAACTTTTTGACCATCATGGGAAATGCCATGTGTGGTGCAAACCCAACACTTCCCATCACCCCAAGAACACCATTCCCACAGTGAAACATGGTGGTGGCAGCATCATGCTGTGGGGATGTTTTTCATTGGCAGGGGCAGGAAAACTGGTCAGGAATGAAGGAATGATGGATGGCACTAAATACAGGGCAGTTCTTGAGGAAAACCTGTTTCATTCTGCCAGAGATTTGAGACTGGGACAAAGATTCACTTTCCAGCAGGACAATGATCCTAAACATACTGCTAAAGCTGGTTTAGAGAGGAACATTTAAATGTCTTGGAATGACCTAGTCAAAGCCCAGATCTCAATCCAATTGAGAATCTGTGGCATGACTGGAAGATTGCAGTACAACAACGCAACTTGAAGGAGTTAGAGAAGTTTTGCCTTGAGGAATGGGTGCAAATCCCAGTAGCTAGATGTGCTAAGCTAATAGAGACATAACCCAAGAGACTTGCAGCTATAATTGCAGCCAAAGGTGGCTCTACAACGTATAGACTTTGGGGGGTGGATGCATATTCACACTCCTGATTTCAGGTTTTTTTTTGTCTTACCCCCAAAACATTTTAATTCCAGGTTGTAATTTGACAAAACAGGACAAACACCGAGGCGATGAATACTTTTGAAAGGCACTTACTACTACTACTACTACTCATGTATATAGTGCTGCAAGGCATACGCAGCACTGTACAAAATACAACTACTATTAATCAGTTATATAGTGCTATATCTCCAGACATGCATGACCGGGAACCCTCGCAGGAGCAGGGTAGGGAGTACTATGCAGAGGGCGTGGGTGGGAGGATGTGATGTGTCCAATGTGATGATGTCCTCCATAGCAGTACTCGCTGCTCCAGGTCAGTTAATGGTTCCGCCTGACCATCTAGTCCCATGCCTCTGGCCTTCTTACAGGTATTCCACTGTACCTGCCACCACTTCCACTTCACATCGTCTATAATCACGATTGTTGTGATATATGGCATTCAGTTTACAACATACTCTGAGCCACCTCCTCTTTCTCATAGGTGCCAACTTTAGTGTCATCAGTGCCCATGAGGATATTAATCTCCCCAATGATTTCCTCCAGCATCAGTATCAGCTCCCCTCCACTGAAATTTGGCTTCATGTTGCCACCTTTGGAGCCATGTCCCTATGAAAGCAGAGGTCTACCAGCAGAGGTCTACCAGATGCACAGTCAAAATGATAGGGGAGTGCCACCCGAGATATCTATGTTTATAGTGCCTAGATGAGGACACACAGAGATGTGGAAATTACCAAAATACGATGCACACGTGAACGTCTGGACCTCTGTGTGCATATATATGCTGCATCGGCCATACCCACATTTCCTGATTCAACATCCTACCCGTGCTGGCACCCATGGATGTCACTCTGACAAATACTGCCTCATACTCTACATGTACATGGTGTCTATTACATATTGATCTGACACAACTGAGGTGGAGGCTCTGGCAGTAGTGGGACTAACAAGGTAGGTGTTAATGGGGTTATGTAGACAATGTGCTGGTCCAAGAGGTTGTGCAATAGGCCTATGTCACATCCTTCTAGGTATACAGTGCAGGTTCCTCTGTGGGTAACTGGTGTGGGCAACCATTGCAGAGTGGGAGCAAGGTGCCTGGTACCGCCACACACCAATTGTTAGGCAGCTGTCCATATTACTGTGTGCTTGGCAGACTGCTGTTGTACTGGTACACACCCTTCACTGGCCAGCTAAAGGACAATGTGAGGGCTAGGCAGTGCAGGGGTATGCACCTATCATGAGCTATTGGGTGATACTGAATTGGGAAGTTCATCCCATGGATAGTGTACATGTGCACGTCATTTAGTGCTGCGCACATTTTATGCCGTCCACCTACTCTTGCCTTAAAACTCCTTTACCTAACCTCCTCATTCAATCTCCATTTGTGCTCTACCGCTTCTACTCACAAGCATGTCCACTGTCTTCACCTTGTCTTCTCCTCCAACTGCTCACCCTCAAACTTCTCCACCTCAGTTCTTCCCTTATCTGCTAACCTTCACCCTCAACCATCCCCTATCTTGGTCTTGCCTGATCTAACCAACATGTTTAGAAATCTTTACACTGTCAACCCTTCAGCTCTCTCCACTGCTGCTTTATCACCTCTTTCCTCCATTATTTATTTATTTATTATTTACATTCTCTTATATACCATGCTATTCTGCATCAGTGCGGTTTACATTAAACAACTGAAATTACATTGAACAGGGCATTATAACTTGGAGATAACTATTTTACAGGGAACATGGGCTATGGAGGGTTAAGTGGCTTGCCCAAGACCACAAGGAGCACCTGTGGGACTAGAAAACCCAGTCCTTCTGGCCCAAGGTTGCTGTCCTCTAGTGGGATTTGAACCCCTGACCTTCCGGCCTGAAGTACCTTGCCCCAACCACTAGGCCACTCCTCCACTCATCTAAGTCCGTTGATGGGGCAGTATCCTCCTATAACACTATCCTCTCCACTGCTCTGGATGCACTTGCTGCTCCCATTCCACACTCTGTGAGGTGTACTGTACCTCAATCCTGGCTGTCCTCGACAACTCACCACCTACATTCTTGTCCCAGCTCAGTTGAGCGCCTTTGGCTTAAATCACGTACCCTTGCTGACTACCTACATTTCAAATTCACGCTAACCTCCTTCCAGTCGGCCATAGCACTTGCCAAACAAGAGTACTATGTCCATCTGACTCTCATGCCTCTGACCCTCTCCATCTTTTTGCTACGCTCAACTCTCTCAAGGTCCCTCCTCCTCCAATACCTCCTACAATCCCTTCGTCACTATCTGCCCAGACCTTGACTGACTACTTCCATGACAAAGTCCAGAAAATTAGCCTTGAATCCTCTATAGAGTCACTTCCACATCATCTTCCCCCTCTTCTATCCCAAATCCTTCCCTTACCTTCAGGCACCCTTGCTTCATTTTCTGAAATCACTGAGGAGGAGAAGGCAAATCTTCTCTCCTCCTCCAAACTGACTATCTGCTCCTCTGATCTCATCCCCTTCCATCTACTAAGCTTTATCTCTTCTGCCCTCATCCCTTCCATCTGTCATATCCTTAACCTTTCACTTTCTACTGCAACTGTTCCTGAGGCCTTCAAACATGCTGTGCTTACACCTCTCCTCAAAAAAGCCTTCATTAGATCCTACTTGTCCTTCCAGTTATCAACTTATCTCTTTCCTCCCCTTTGCTTCAAAATTACTTGAATGAGTGGTTCACCACTGCTGTCTTGACTTTCTTTCCTCTCAAGACCTTCTGGATCTACTGCAATCTGGCCTTCATTCTCTGCATATCAAGGTCTCCAGTGACTTGTTGCTTGCCAAATCTACAGGCCTCTATTCGGTTCTCATTCATCTTGACCTTTCTGTTGCTTTTGACACTGTTGATCACCACCTTCTCCTCGATACCATGTCCTCGCTTGGATTTAGAGGCTCTGTTCTGTCCTGTTTTTTTTCTTCTCTCTCCCATCACACTTTTAATATATGTTCTGTTGGGTCCTCCTCTACCGCCATCCCGCTTTCAGTTGGTGTACCTCAGGACTCTGTCCTGGGACCTCTCCTTTTCTACCTCTACACTCAGTCCCTTGGTGTACTTATTTCCTCCCATAGTTTTCAGAACCTTCTTTATGCTGATGATTCTCAGATCTACCTTTCTATGCCTGAAATCTCTCCAGGAATCCAGGCCCAGATCTCTGCCTGCTTATCTGACATTTCTGCCTGGATGTCTCACCACCATCTGAAACTGATCATAGCTAAAATTGAGCTCCTTATCTTTGCCCTAAACCCACCTCCCTTCTTCCTCCCTTCTCTATTTCTGTGGATAATACTACACTCCTCCCTGTTTCCTCAGCTTGCAACCTTGGGGTCATCCTTGACTCTACTCTCTTTTTCTCTGCACATATCTAATAGATAGTTAAAACCTGTCGCTTCTTTCTCTATAATATTGGCAAAATTTGCCCCTTCCTTTCTACACACACTACTAAGACACTTATCCACTCTTTAGTCACTTCCTGACTAGACTATTACAACCTCCTCCTTGCTGGTCTCCCTCTGAATCATGTCTCTCCCCTTCAATCTGCTCAAAACTCAGCTGCGCAGCCAATTTTCTGCCAGCCTCTACGTGCTTATATGACCCCCTTCTCAAGTCACTTCACTGGTTCCCTATCCATTTCCGCATCCAGTTCAAACTTCTCCTACTGACCCATAAATGCACTCATTCTGCTGCTCCTCACTACCTTTCCTCTCTTATCTCTCACTACACCCCTACTCGGGTGCTCTGTTCTTCTAGCAGATACCTTCTATCTGTGCCCTTCTCTTCTACTGCCAACTCCAGACTTTGATCCTTCCACCTTGCTGATCCTTACCCTGGAACAAACTACCTGAGTCTGTGTGTCAGGCTTCATCTCTGACCCTTTTGAAATCCAGGCTGAAAACTCACCTCTTCAAGTCTACTTTTGGATTATGATCCGCCTGGTCTCCTATATGTTTCCTTGCCACTCCCTTAGACATGTTTTTGTTCTCAGCTGCTGTGTTGTCTGTCTTGACTAGATTGTAAGATCTGATGAGCAGGGACCATCATTTACATGTGTCTGTACAGTGCTGCTTATGCCTTGTAGTGCTATACAAATGACAAGTAGTAGTAGTAATAGTCAAGGGGATGTTCTCTACTTGGGAGGGAAGTTGCCTGCCTTTGTGAGTGATGATATGCCTCATGCACTATCAAGGAGCACTGGTTGCTCTCTATAGTAGGCCAGGGTCAATGTGCCAACATCTCTCTAGATGCAGTTGCTCACATCACAATTCCACATCTGGGTGCTGTTGCTTACATCACAATTCCACGTCTGGCACCGAGGTTCCTCACAAAGCCTCTCAATAGGCAACATCACACATCTCTGACACCTGTGTGTTTCCCCCATATCTATGCAGTAGACAGAGGATACCCCTAAGGGATTGGCAGATGACCCCAATTGTCCATCCTTGCACACCAGCAGAGCAGAGGTACAGTTAGGCACACAGGAGCACCAGAGGCATCACAGAGTAGATCTTCAGGCAACTGAAGAGCAGCTTGATCTCTGGAAGGGATGGTATAGAAAAACTCTTAAATAAATAAATAAACTGAAGAGCAGCTTCTGATGTCTGGATTGTTCTGGTGGTGAGCTGCTCTACCATCCAACAAAGTTATGTGAGATGTTCCTTGCCTGCTGCATGTTCCACAATTATGCACTACGGTGCAGGCAGGCCCTGCCAGATGGGGATGGCATATTCCCAGAGCATGACAATGAGGATGCTGTTGCCCCACAAGTGCCCCTTGGCCAGGCCTACATAAGGGGAGTTGCGGCCTTGGAGAACCTGGTGCGCACCCATTTTGCATGACTGTAGTTGTGTTGCAGTTATGGAAATATAGGTCAGGTTACATTCTACTGTACTGGCCTGATTCAGAACAGTACACAAGTTTTGGTGATTGGATACCCAGGCCCCCACCACAGAATAATATGCCCAGCATGGATGACTGGGTACACTGTCTCTGATTATTAGCAAGCTATTTTTTCTCCCTGCAGAGCATATGTCCATGGTCTGGTCCTCACATTCCCAGTAGACATCTTTCTCTATGTCCAACTGCTGTGAGGTCATTGCAGCCCCCGCTGACCCAGCAGGACCTGTTCTGTCTGGCAAACTGTCATTTGGAAGTGAACCCTGGTGTTGGGTGTAGTAGCCGATAGATGCGACCACAACACCACTACTCCACTCCAGAGGTATGTTGTGCCCATTCCCAGGACCTCCACCCACTGCATACGCCTCTCATACCCCCACAACCCCACAATCAGACCTATGTGCAGCTGTCAACCCCCCTGTACTGTACAGTGCTCCAATATCACTTGTTCTGCACACACTCCTCCTCCTGTCACTGAGACCTGCTCTTACCCTCCCTCTCACATAGGGCACATGCACAGGAGCCACCATTGAACATGTGGCACCTCTGGGAGTACAACATAGACCACTATATGTAGGTGGTGTCAACCTAGCCCAGCATCCACCGAGTGGTTTTATGTGGTTGTATAGTGCTCCCTGTGGTCATGGCACACCTTAGACCAACACTCAGTGGGATCAGGGGGCTCAAAGGGGTAGTCTTTGCACTGTGCTGTGCATGATGCAGTGTTCCTCAGTGACACTGAATGATGACAGCAGCAGAGATCAGCATGTGCCTCTTACAAAAACAGTTTTATTACACTATGTATAGTTCTCTATAGCCATGGCACAAGTTATATTTGGGTTCATTAGCAGTTGTGAATGTCACAGCCACAGGTGAAAGGACATGATGAAGATTTTATTGCATAATGAGGATGTTCTGTCCCTTTCCCATGGCCATATGGCATGCTGCTGGCACTGCCCGGTGAGCCTGGCAGCCTTACTGGCCTTCCTTCCCTCCAGCTGGAGGGCCTGGAGCAGAGGTGAGTGTCTGTGAGAGGTGGTGCACCTCCTCTGTCAGGCCATGTATCTCCCCTTGCATGCCCTCAAGATGCATCATAATGAGATCAAGTGGCCTGGACAGGGCAACAAGGCCCTACTGCATCAAGCACTCAAGGGTGTCCAGCCACTGCAGGGTCCCGCTGGCTGCACTGGTTGCTGGTGCCTCATCCTGATGCACCACAGCTGGAGCTGAGGTGGCCAGCAACCGCTATCCCCCTCCCATCCCCTCCCCTCCCCCTCCCATCACCTCTTCCTCCCATCTCTCATCCCCTCCCTTCACCCCCCCCCCTCCCATCCCCTCCCTCCACCCCCTGCCATCTATCTGGCACACCTCCTCCTTCAGCTCCCCCTCCTCCAGGGACTCCACATCAGAGGTGACCTCCCCCTCCTCCTGGGGCTCTGCCTTCTCGGCAACCTCTTCCTCCTCCATTGGCCAGACCCCTTCTTCCACACCCCCTTCCATCCAAGGCTCCGTTCTGCAGCCACCGGCCACTCACTTAGTGCTGCCACCTCCTCCTAGCAACAGCCCCCAGCAGGTTCCAGCCCCCAGCAGGTTCCAGCCCCCAGCTGGTCCCCTTCCTCCATGAACCACTCCTGCAGTAGCCAAGTGCTGTCCAGTCCCTCCCCTTTGGGAGGGCTGCACACCTCCATGAGCACGAGGACAACCTCCTCTTCATCCTCACCCTCCTCCGAAGTGAAGGGGCTGGACAGCACTATAGGGCTGCAATGCTGGAGTTGCCTGTGAGCTGCCCCTGCTGTTGATGCTGCCAGGGCCCTGGGTGTGGTACCAGCCATGGGCAACTGCCTGCTGCTCCTGCTCCTGCTCCTGCTGCTTCTCCTCCACCTCCTCCTCTTCACTGGGCTCCTCTGGGGATGGGGGGTAGGGTGAATCATCTTCTGGGACATCTGTGTAGGGAAAGCAAAGAGTTGCACATTAGCTACTGCAAGAGGAATAGATTCATGTGGTGTGACATTTACAAACCCCTGTCAGGGCAGGCTGTCTGATTACCTCCATACATATCTCGGCATGATCTTTATCAGATACTGATTTGTCCTGGCATTGTTGGGGCAGTCCATGTGTTTTCCCTGGTTGAGGGGTTACTGGCAGGATATATGCAGCTGTAGAGCCCATATTGTACATGTTCTGAGTGTGTAAAACTGGTCTCGCACCCATGGGAGTTGGTCTGTGGGGCTGACAGGGTCCCATGGAGACATAAGGAGGAGGACCCTCTGCTATTAGCTGTGCTGGTTAGACATGTGTAGGTGGGCTTGTATGGCCTGGACAATGGTTGTGTGCAGCTGACTGGTATTGGGGAGCACCAGCTATCCCAGTCCCCTTATTTAGGGACCAGCTGTGGGATATGCTCCTCTGAAGTGATATTGGCATCTGCTACTCTAATTCTGGCAATTGGTCATGATGGATAGGCATTTTGGGGATGTTCTACCCAGGGGGGGGGGGGTGGCTGCTGTATGGGGGTCAGTGGTTGGGTGGCTACCTTCTGACCTTAGGGAACATGTCAGCAAGGGGATCACAATGTGGTGACTTGTGTGCATTTTTGGTAATTTCTGGGACTCACTGGGCTCCAGGTATGAGCATTGTGATGAGGAAGGCACTGGTGAGCCTGCAGAGTTAGAGAAAATCAGTGATTGTACCTTTAAAAACATTCCAGCAGTGCACAGGCTTCAGAGCAAGCTTAGAGTTTCTGAGGCTAGGCTGTCACACCCAAGCTCTGCTGACGGAGTAGCAGGCTTGGAGCAGGATTATGAACACCTGTTAAGGCAGAGAGAAACGCTGCCCAGGAAGCACCTTTATAAACCCTGCTTAGGGAAAAGCAGAGGGGAGAAGAGCTGCTTAGGAGGAAAAGGTTACTCAGAAGGGAAGAGCAGAGCAAGCAAACACTCAAGGAGAGAGTCCAGGAAGACAGAGTCAGAGACGGACTCAGAGCAGGGCTGGAAATTGAGCTGGAAGTTCCCAGAAAGAAAGTTCCAAGCAGAGGAAAGAAGAAGGACCTAGAAAGAGTCTGGCACAAGGGAAACCAGGCAAGAGCTGCTCAGATGGAGAGAGCAGGGCAGGTTCCAAACTTCTGTTCCTGACCAAGAGGTTCACAACACTCAGAGGTGGGTGCCTAGGTTTCAAACCAGGAGACAGAAGAACCCAGCCTCCAACAGAGAGCCGGGGTTAAACCTCAGAGAGGAACTGGGGCAGGAGAACCAAAGAAAGATATCCAGTAATACAGTTCTCCATATTCCTTACCGGGTAGAGAAGTCCTGGAGGGAGTTACAGGAATCCTCAGCAAGAATTCCACCAGAGGCAGGTCACGAGGGCTCAGTGCAGGATATTATAATTCCAGAGCAGGAGGAAATGCAAGTGGAGTATAATGAACCAGACCCCTTGATTACTGAACTGCCAATGGACTGTTCTTTGTGTCGTGCAGAGGCTACTGAATCCTTGGTTAAGGAGTAGCAGCCTGAGTAAATGCTTTTGGGAAAAAGCACTACCAAGAAAACTTAACCTTGCTAAGGTAGGAACCAGGTTAAGTAAGACAAGCTTGCACAGCACTGTATATTATCTCACTAAGGAAGCAGAAAGACATTTTTAACTTTGCTGAACCTAAGAAGCTGTACTTTTGATTTGCTTTTTTGATTGACGAAACGTCTGCATCTGTTTAATGCCTTTGAGAAGTTACTCAGCTTAAGGATGTAAATATTTTCTGTACCTTTTGTCCTGGAGGAAATATCCAGATACTTTGCGTTTGAACCTTATTTGCGCATATTTTGGGGAAATAAATTGTGTCATGTTTGCCTTCACTCAATGTCTCCACGACTATCCTTTTTAAGAGGGAAACTACAACTCCCAGAGGGCACTGCTCCTGAAGGAAATAGTTTTCAAACCCTTTAAAGAGGACAAAAATGGCAACCCTAATCCCCTAAGCACGTGGCTGGGGATAGGGACACGTGACAGCATCCATAGGCAGTACAGTGGCAGGTGTCATCAACCTAAACCTGCAGTAAATTAAGTGAACATTTTTATGCTTCTGGCCTTTCTACAGGACAGGTACATGCACTGATAATGGCCTACAGATCATCTACCCTTTTGCATAGTATCTTGTAATGTGGATGTTTTTTGACCCCTGGCTAACTAGCTTTTCGCACACATTATTCACCCTCATGAGGTGTTGGTAGTGTGTCTGGTAGGAGGGGTTTTGTTATTTTTCATCATTGTCATACATGGGCCTGGACCACAGCATTCCTGTACTTTTGGGAACTGCTTCTACCTCCTTGCTTTCTGCCTTGATAGATCCTGCGTACAATGTGTGTACTGGACTGCAGCATTCATGGTTTCCCTACTTGACGGCTGGGCAGAGCCTGTTGTGGGAATGATGAATATTTGGGTCCATGTATGGTGCGGTATACCTTAACAGCAGCTCTGTATAAAAGTGACATTTTGGTACACACTGGTGGAACAGAACTGATGGCACTCTCCATCTATGGCAGGTGATGCAGTCTGTCTACACATTACTGACACCTTGCTTTCTGGTGCTATGCATACTGTCACACCCTGTTCGGCCAGCAGCGTGGTATACTGGTTGGGCTACAGGGGGACCTTTTATTGAAAGGATTGTAGTTGGGCTCCTTTGCAATAAGGTAATTGAGACCCGAGTGGTAAGGTCAAATCAAGGTTTTATTTCCCCTCCCGGGGTTTGGATTATAACACAGGTAACAAAAGGACAAAAGCCATATACTCTGGCAAAAAGGATAAAGTAAATTCTTGTGCTTTTAAACAGGCAGTTAATTCACTTCCAGCATTGTATATCTTCAGCACAATGAAATTCTATCATTTATCATAGCCAATGTACAGTCCATCTGGTAGTCAGATAATTCAGGCTCTGGCGGATCAATTATCATTGATTCAATCTGACTATCATTTGCATAACATTGCTGCCTATAGAGTGTTGGCAGATTATTCTCCTCTGCCAGCTCCTTTGACCTCCCTACTATTTCCTCCAGCAGGTAAGGGTCAGAGTCACCATATCTTGGCATACAATTCCAATAAGACTTATGTTCTTTATAAGTTCTAGGTGAAAAAGACTTGTAAGCAGCTTTACCTTGGTTAATTAGCCCAGCTTCTGGGTTTGAGGCAGGAGAAAAGCTATGCACAGCTTCATTCAGTCGGGGTTTAAACCTCAGAGGCTTTTCTTTATGCTTAGGCTGTTTGTCACCCTCTTCCAACATACAGATGTCTTGCACCGTATATTCTTTCCTCCCTGAAGCCTGTAATTGCTTTCCAGTTATTCTGACTGGTACTTTCTCCTTATAAATGCCTTCACGATAAGGTATATGTTTGGAGGCTTGGTTAAAAGGGTTTTGAGCCTTTCTCCTCCAATTAAGACTATCAGCTGTTATCTGCCTTTCTCTTTCATATTCAGAATCAAAGTCATTCACATCAGTTTTCCTACCAGCCCAAAGCAGACGTTGCTTCCCAGATTCCAACCTCCGCTTGCACTCAGTGTCTAGCTGGTTCTCATTCAGCACGTCTCTCCTGCTTCCAGGTTCTGGTTTCACTGAATCTTCCACACTGCTTTCTCTGGAGTTACCGGAGCTACCAAAGCCAAAGTCAGAACTCCTTCTCCAGCTCCTGCTATTGCTGCTCCTACGGCTCGTCCTACAGCTACTATTCTCTAATGAACGTCCCTTATACGTTTGCTGAGGCTCTACTCCATCCCTTCCCCCTCCCAGGTGAAAGCTATTAGAGCTAAGAGCTGGGGAATGCCTATCAGCTGTGCAGGGTTCCTTCCCTCGTGGCTGGGAATGTTTATGTTGCTCTTGGCAACTGGGTGTCCTGATATCTTCCTTCCTGCTAGAAACAGCCCTATTACTCATAGGTTCCTCTGCTTTCCTATCACAGGATATCTTTTCCCCATTACAATACACAAGGAGTGGGTCTCATGACATCCATGACTGTACATATCTGCACAGAGATGAATGGCCACAGTGGTTTTGACTAGGCCATGACATCAATGACAGCAATATGTAAAGCAATCCAGTATCTTTGGTAAGACCAGCCACATTATGTCCACACTTGGGCATCATTGGTCATGATCAAACTGTCATTGTGTTACATTTCCTTCCTCAAGCATTCCACATATCACTGTCAGGTCCTGGCCTCATTCATTTCACCCTGCCTCTCCCACAGCCTGGGACACACCACATTCCCCACAGCAGCCTGCTCTTTCACTGAGCTCCAGACCCAGTTACAGACCACAGCTAAGGTCCCAGCTCTTTACAGCTGCTGTAGACTGACACTGCTCTCCTCTCTGACTTGAGCACTACCTATTATGGTCACTCACCTTGCTCCTGCTGCAGCTGCTGTCATAGCCACTGGAGCAGCCTGGGTCTGGTGTGGCAAATATGTTTCTGAAGGGTACCCTGTATACCTCTGGGTCCCTGAGTATGTGGAAGCATCTGTGGAAGGAAAAAAGACATGGCCTTCCATGAGTGCATTTGCTGTGCCATACTGGGTCAGACCAAGCTGCATCATGCCTCTTATCCTGTTTCCAATAGTGGCCATACCTAATCATACAGAGTTGGCATGTGCCCATGAATGTCACGGCATACAGAGAGGATTGCCCTGGTCCTCCTAGATAAGTGTTTCCTGACCTTTCCTCTGGGAATTAGTGCTACCCTTTTCCAGCAGTGCACATAACTGACTGCTTGGACAATGTCATCCAGTAAAAGACTGAAGAATCACATGACACATTGGCTGCACCTATATTTTCTGCTGTAACTGTTTTATAGTCTCATTGCATGCATCCGGTTAGCCTGGTGACTGAAGAACCAGACTGGAATGGAGGTGTAGCCTAGTGATTATAGCACTGGGTTAGTAACCAAGGGCAAGATATTCAAAAGGCATTTACATGGTTTACAGCCCAGTAAACCCTGTAAATGCCTTAGATGGGGATATTCAATGGCACTTACATGGTTAGTGCTGTTGAATATCCCCATCTAAGTCCCCATCTAATATCCCCATCTAAGTCCAGATAGCATTGGGGTAGAGCGGAGGCAGTTTCACCAGTTGTGCGGGGAAGATAGTCTGGAGCGGCGAAGAGGCAGCCTAAGGGTGGAGAGTGGGTGGGCAGTGGGCGGTCGCCGGCCCTGGATGTACAGGGCGATTCTAATGTCGGCCCTGGATGTCCAGGGCTGACGAAATGTTCGGGGAAGTTATTACACCCCCGGGGTGGAATAACTTTCATGGACTTTTTTTTTTTCGTGGGGTAGGACCGTAGAAGGGACTGGGGGGATAAAGTTAATCCCCCACACCCCGACCCTGGCCTTAGGGTCAGGCTGCGGGGAATTAACTTTGTGGGATGCGGCCAGCATCACGGCTTTTAAATGGAGCCACGGTGCCATGGCAACAGAACGCCATGGTGCCATGGCTCCATTTAAATGCCCTGGCTGAATTAGCCGGGCTAGCGCTGTATGTGCAGGCCGGGACTGAATTGCAGTCCAAGCCTACACATACAGTGCTGTTTGCGATTCTAATCCCGCAGTTATACATGCCCTGCGGGATCAGAATTGCTATCTCCTTTGTACATCCAGGTCAGCCTGGACATACAAAGGAGATCTACGTCTTGAATGGAATCGGGCCCTAACAATTTGGCAGGGTTGGATTCCCACAGGTGACCTTGTGACCTTGCCCATGTCACTTTAGCCTCCATTGGATCAGACACATGGGCCTAACTATCCACCTCTGGTCATAACTTTCTTAATGAGCACTGGGGACTCTCTGGATTGGACACATGGCTGCACATTAACCTGCTCAGATGCACTCCTGACTTACTGGACCAGTATCATATCTCTCCTCAGCCCTCTGTGTGGCATATTGTGGTGCTGTGAGGTGTTTGAACCTTCTCCATTGGGAGTGCATTCCATCCCCTTGAGCATCTTTAGCCTTTCTGCCTTACATTTTCTATTCCCCCTCACCCTATCATGTTTTCAGTATAGCAACCAGGACTGCCCACACTATACAGACTTCACAGAGTGGCCTATTGGTTAGAGCAATGGCTTTCTGGAGAGGGAACAGGGTTCACTTCCCACTTGCTCCTCTTGTGTACTTGGCCATGTCACTTAACATTACTTTACATGATACTTGATGTATGATTTTGGTTATCGGTGTCCCTGTTTCAGGTTGATAATATTGTAGTTGTTCCAGTGGTCATCGCTCTGCCAACATTATGATCAGATGTGGACACCCTGTTTCATATATTCAGAGGCATGTTTTGGGTGTCCATTCATGCAGGAGCGGCTCTATAATGAGGCCAAGTGAGGTAGTTTGGGGGTGGCAAAAAATGCCCCCAAAAAGACCGCCTCACTCGGCCTTCAAAATTTAAATAACAAAAAAAAAAGGGCTGGACAAGCTGTTGCCATTGCTTTTTGGCAGCAGCAGAATCAACCGCCCTGTGCCCCCCACTGCCCGCAAGAGTCCTGCAGTTGCCTGACTGGCACCCTGGCTCACCTTTGCAGAGTTGCAAGAAGGAACAGTGTTTCCCTTCTTTCCCACGGCTCTGTTAAAGTTGAGCCTGCCTGCATTGAGGGTAAACAAGGCACTTCCTGTCTCACGTGTTTACCCTCAGTGCCGGTGGGCTCAACGTTAACAGAGCTGTGGGAAAGAAGGAAAATACTGTTCCTTCTCGCGGCTCTGCAAAAGTGAGCTGGGGCACCAGTCAAGCAACTGCAGGGCTCTTCCCTGGGTGGGCTTGGACTGGAAATGAGCTGGGCAGGGCTGGTAATGGGCTGGACTGGCGGGGGGGGGGGGGGGGTTGCACTGGAAATAGTCTGATTGGGTGGGCTAGGACTGAAAATGCTTTGATTGGGAGAGTTAGGACTGGTAATAGGCTGATCAGGTGGGGTTAGGATTGGAAATGGGCTGATGGGGGGATAGAACTGGGAATGGGCACTTAAGAGAGGCTAGGATTGGACATGAGCTGGTCAGGGGAGTTAGGACTGGAAATGGGCTGATTAGGGGGGCTAGGATTGGCAATGGGCTGATCAGGTGGGGTTAGGACTGGAAATGGACTACAAGTGGAAATAGACTGATCGGGGTGGGCTAGGACTGGTAATGGGCTGATCAGGGGAGCTAGGACTGGAAATGGGCTGATATGAGGGGCTAGGACTGATAATGGGTTTATTGGGGGGGTTAGGACTGGTAATGGGCTTATCAGGGGGTTAGGACTGGTAATGGGCTGATTGGAGGGCTAGGACTAGAAATGGACTGATGAGGTGGCTAGGATTGGAGTGGGCTGATAAGGGGGATAGGACTGGAAATAGGCTGGGACTGGAAATGGGCTGATGGGGGAGAAGAAAGCTGCTGGCCCTGGAAGAAAACTAGAGGCTAGGGTTACAAATGGGCTGATGTGGAGGGCTGTGAGAATGGAACTGGAAGGGAGTGAATGCTGAGAGGGACTGCCAGGGGAAGGGGAGGCAGGAAAGGAGCTGACATGGGGGGGGGGGTGGCAGGAAGGGAGCTGACACAGGGGAAGGAAGGGGCTGGAAGGGAGCTGATATGGGGGGAAGAAGGGGGCTGGAAGGGAGCTGACACCTGGGGATGGGACTGAAGGGGGACTGGAAGGGAGCTGACACTTAGGGATGGGACTGGTAGGTGGCTAGGTAATGGGAAGGAGGCTGGAAGGGAGGGGGCACTGGGGCTGGAAGGGAGCTGATTTGTGGGGATGGCACTGGCAGGGGGATGGACAGAGGGTAGTGACTGGAAGGGAGCTGATGAGGGGTGGCACTGGGAGTGGAAGTGAGCTGATACCTGCAATGGTATTTGGACTGGAAGGGACTGGACAGTGGGCAAGGAGGGGGACTGGAAGGGAATGGACACAAGAGGCAGTCCTGTGATGCAAGGCAGTTGACATTGGAAGGTACTGGGAGGGGAGGACTGGAAAGGGGACTAATACTGGGGAGGGTTACTGGGACTGGAAGGAAAGAAGTGAAAAACAAAAACAAAAGAAGAGATAAGAAATGGCAAATGGGACTAGAGACCATAGAAAGAGAGCTAAGAGAAGACAGGAAAGCAGAAGCCTCAGATTGGGACCAGCATAATCAGAGAATAAGATGGTGAGATAACAAAGGAAGAAGAAATAATTTTATTTTCATTTTAGTGATTGAACTTTGTGCTATCTTTATATTTTACACAGTATGGGAACTGCATCTCTTATTTATCTGATGTTGCATTGCATACAGAGTCTGGCTTCTTGGGGTTTCAGTTTAATTTTTGTTTACATATTTTTATTTTTACTTTAGATTGCAGTCACTTTTTCTGTACTTGGTGAGGGTCTGTGTTCTGATGTGTGACTGAAGCCAGGTGTTCTGTTAACATGGAGTTTGTACATAAGGATCTATATACTGTACTATAGTAATTTGAGTTGTTCAGCTTTTCAAATAGGTGTATGAATGTTCTAGGGCCTGCTGCAGTATTTAAAGTGCTGCTTCTTTCTGAGTACTGAAGTTTCCTTGTATGAGTTTTGGAAGTTTATGCTGATATGGTATGGTAGATTTGGCCTTTGTTGGGAAATTTGACTTAGGTCTGCTGTATATATTGGCTTTATATGACTGTATCCTTGCCTGGTGAAACTACACAGTATATGGATGGCACAGAAGACAAGAAGACAATACATATGAGAGAAGGAGAGTATATGCTTGCCATAAGATAATAGATGCGGCCTGCTATGGAGAATTCTGGGTAACCATATTCTGGATAGAAGTATGCAGAATATTGGGGCCTAGTAAGAAAATACAGGTCAAGCAAAGAATTCAAACTAATGAGCAAAAGCACTCTTTCTTGCCCTGCACGGTTTCAATTAGTGCCAGAGAAGGAAAAACACAGGAAGGGGCAGAGGTCACAGGCCATGCATAGATGAGCAGACCTAAAAGCAGATCCAGATGTATAGAGGTCACAGGCCATGCATAGATGAGTAGACCTAAAAGCAGATCCAGATGTATAAATGTAAAGGGATCCTCCCCTGGGGAAAAGTGTTGCAGGATGCCTGGGGCCTTGCAGACACTTAAGAACTTATGATGAATTCACTGAAACTAATTTGAAACAGACATTTGAGACAAGGAGGAATATATATAAACCAGCCATTTTGGAGGATCAGGTGGGCAGTGCTTTCTCCCCCTTTACAGAGAGAGAAAGTACTGTCTGCCATTTCTAGACAAGTTTTGCTGTTCTGCATGACACTATTATTTTGTTATGCTAAAATAAAAGTTTTTGTAATTAAAGCAACTGCCGTCTAAGTAATTCTTTGATTGGTGATATTTGGGCAACTGCTTGTAGGAACCAGCCTACAATTGGTGCCGAACCTGGCTAAATTTTTTTTAAATTGCCCAAGGACTCCTCTGACTGACTGCAGTTTTACTTGTCAGAGGGACTACCTCCTGTTTTTCACAGAATAAAAAAACAGGGGATGAGAATACCTTCTCATTAGGAGAAGAGGATTCCTTCTGCTGGTACAGAAGATGGGAATACTGTTCTGAGTGATGTCGAGAGAGATTTTGATACCCTAGGAAGACTCCATTGGTGAGTGTTAAGTTTCCCTGTCTATAGGCAAGGACAGAAGACTTGCCCGGGTTCGAGTGGTGGGTAAGTATGTAATTAATATTCTGTTATGTAAGAAAACTGTTAGAGTGTCTCTGTATTTAGTTGTAACATTAGGGAAAGATTAGGGAAAGAAGGTTTTGCCCAGACATTAGGTCTCTCTTTCCAGGATTGATTGGTGTACGCTTGAGACTGTACATATCATTGATATGAAGCGAGTGTGTGTCCTTATCCACGTTTTCATACCCCCATCACTGTGAGGGGATTGGCTGGGTTTGGACGAAGTGCAAGAGTTGTATGTTTGTATGAGTCCTGGATTCGTAATTTCGCATCCTCTGTTAATTAAGAGGTTTGGATTGCCACCTAAAAGTGAAATTACGCGCTCCTCTGTATATAAGGAGGTTCAAATTGCTATTGGTAAAAGGCGAAGTTAATTGCCCCTGTCCCCGAACAGTGAAAACACCAGGTTTACAGATCTTAGAAAGAGGGACAGCTAAGGAGAATATTTATAGAAAAACGGGGATGATCTCCTTATCTGGGATGCTCACAGACCAGAGAGGGTGATAATTAGATCTATTGAAGAATAGCTTTCTAAGTATCTTTTTGACTAATTATAGCTAGATAAATGAATTACTTTACAAGTTCCAGATCAAAGCGAATGAAGGAGCTAACTGCAGCTGAATTAAATAACCAGGGGGGAGTGGGTCTAGTTCAGTTTCAGTATTCTGATCAGATAGGCTGTTAGGTATAATGCATTTAACTCTGTCCTGTGTTTTTAGTTTTAATCTTTAATAAACACTGTCCTTTCATTACTGGCTACTTTAGTAGATTTTATGGTCTCTGGAGCTGAACTGATTAGAATTCTTTTTAAAGTTGAACTAAGTGGGGAATTCCTGGGGAGTGTATCTGTTTGCTTTTATTTTCTTCCACAATACCTATCTGCTTGTAAGACGTCCCAGTCTCTGGAGAGGGTAAAACCGTTGGCCCGGAGTCCCTGGAATGCAAGTGACAAGCGATGTTTGTTTATCTGTCTCTATTCTTCCAAGCCTTTCCTATCTTCTTTAGAACATTGAAAACAACGAAAAATCTTCCAGGGTCTGCTGTAGCAATTGATGTGCTGAGACAGCTAGTTTTTTTCCTCCTGTCTGTCTGAGTTTGTATTGTAACATGGAATGGATTTTCTTAGTTAATGGATTGGGATCAGAATGTATTGCACACTGAAATGAGAATCTTAGAAACAGACCGCACAGATAATTGACAATGTTTTATTCTGAACTGCCAGCTATTGTGTGCAGTGATCTGACTGGTAGAAAAACAAGAAAAATAGTTTATAGTTACAAGTACCCCCTGGAAATTTCAAATTGTTTCTTTTTCCCTTGTGAATATTTGTGTGCAGTAAATAAGTCTAATCCACATGTGTAAGTTTTATTTTTTAGATTTGGGATCTGAGTATATCCTGCTTAAGAAAAAATTTGCCTGCTGTTTTCTGTGTGTCAGGAGATTAAATAGCTATGCCTGGGTCTGTTAGAGAGCTCGTGCTGACAGAAGTGTTGACATAGGGCAGTTGTACACAATGACGAACGAATTCCTATGAATGTGTTACTTTTTGAGAAGCTTATTTTGATTTTTCTAAAAAATGTGGAAGATTCTAATCAACAAGAGATTAATAAAAGATCGTAGTGATGCTAAGAAATTCTGTTTGATTAGTTTTGACTCAGTGATACAAGATCAGTTTTGTCATGTTCCTATGACTTTACAAATTCAAGATCAAACTAATAGAGGGAAAAGACTACAGCTGGATTTTGCAGCCAAGGAAAAATAGCTCTAAAAGTTAAGAAAACCTGTTTAAGAAAATATGTAACTTTGTGATGCAAAGATGTTTAGTTCAGTGCTTTAAATCTATCCTGTAGAGTTAATATTAAATTGTTGGAGAAAATCCTTATATAAGATTATGAAGAAAAGACTTTTTACTTGTTTTTTTAAGGTCCCTGAGTTTCTCAAGCTGAAAAGCATACTGCTTCAGAATTCCCCAAAGGGGAAGGGTTTAGCGAAGTTTCTCAGGATGGGCTGCTTACAGATGGGCTGATGTGCTTAATGACTGATAGCCTTGTATTTATTGTCAGCTGTTCAAGTGCCCCTAGATGTTAGGTCAAACAAACAAGGCATGAAATTGGAGAAGCTGCTCCTGTTTTCCTTTGACCTTTAAAGCCCTGACAGGACAATGGGGCTGGCAGCTTGCAACTTGGAAATGATTTAAATCCCGAGTGAATGAGAAGTTATATGTTTGGTTTTGATCGAGCAAAATTAAAAGTAAAACAGAATTTTATATATTGTTGCAAGCATTTCATTGAGGACATGCTTATTGTTCATAAATTACAGAAACCCAAAAGAGCTGTAACTAAGTTTTATTTTAACTTTTAGTGTTGCTTTAAAGGACAGAAGAGAGATCTACTGTTTGCTGTCAGTTCAGTTTGACACCAGTTTCATTCAATTTAAATGTGAAAGGGAGTGTTTGTATTCTTAAGCTCAGTGCTAATGACTAAGGACAGTAACATGGGAGTTGCTGAATTTTAGGATAAATTCATCTGTTTTTCTGTATTTGAATTTTATATGTTGGGGTCCAGAAAAAAAAAAACAGAGTACTTTGTTTTGAAAGATTTTTTTTTAAATTTCAATTTTAGGAATACAGTATATTGTAGCACTATGACATACAAATTTGCTTTAGTTTACACACTTGCACTTATGTTACCAATATTTGTTGTAGCGGTATATTATGTAAAGGTCCAGTATACACAGAAATTATAGAATTTCGGACAGAGGTTGATCTGAAATTGCTTTGTTCCCAAGCATATAGAACAAATTTGGTGGAAAAATGGAGCTTAGTTCCCAGAAAAATATGAGAATATTTGTAAAGTTATTTACACATAAAACAATACCATTAAGTTGAATTGATTGGACAAAGTCTCCTACAGCACTCTCTCTGATACAGAGGTTTGTTTGTTTTTTAACATGTCTGTCTAGTTCTGTTGTCCATTTGCATTTCTTAAGATAGCATGCTGGTAAGGTGAAGCTAGCCCAAACACTGACTTGAAGTCTCCCCCTGACATGCAAAAGTATCAGTGTCATGAAAGACTCAGGATAATTACTTTGCCTTGTTCAGCACTCTCAATGAGAACAGTATATACAATAGATTCTAGTCATACGTGAGAGAGAGACATGTGGCTGTCTTGTTAAAAACCATACTTTGTCCTAATGGGACTACCGTTATAAAAATGTTACAAAAATAATAGTTTTATATTGTAGGGACTTTCCCTAGATTGTTTAAGACAGTTGCTATTTTGAATGAGCACATATGTCTATTTTTGAACCATACCAGTTAGGTTAGGGTAAAAAAGGGGACACTGTTTACTCATGCTGATATATTTATGAAGAAGAATTCAAATTTATATTTTCTATAAACCATTTGTTTACCACAATACTAAGTTTTTAACAATTGTCTGATGTTCTTGGCAACCTTGCCCAAATAAGGATACATTAGTATGGTATACAAACATGAAAGGACGCTGATGGACATTAAACTGATGAAGGTTATTTAAAGTGACATATCTGCCTAATGAATATGTAAACAAATTTTATTCAACTATGCTGTCTCCAGAATCTTCAGTTCAGGAAGTCATCTAAACCCCAACACATACTCAACAATTGGAAATAGACACCTGGAGACAGACTAGGTGCATTTTGCACCATGATATGCTTTGGAATATCCACACTGGCCATGTGGTACTTCCAGATGCTTTTTGCCTCATTTTGCCTTTGTATGTCCTGGCCAGATATGCATGGGAAAAAAGAGGGATGATTTGATGACAAATTTTCACAAAAAAAAAATTGGTGTAATTCTAAAACTTGCCACACTTTCAGAACACGTGTGTGCAACTTGTCTGATCTGTAAAGATCAGCCAAGGGCATAGTGGAGTATTTCCTACCAGCAAATGAATCTCCAGTGATGGAGAGACAAGACGTTTATCAAACTGAGAGACACAGTTGATACCATATGAGATAGTTATGATCTTAAGTAAATGTGGATGAAATTATGTTTGTCACATTGCATTGTCTCATTGTAAAATCTAATCTAGAATATTTAGTCTTTTCATTTAATATTGGTGCTGCTTTCTTGAATGAGGCCTGGAACCATGTCACCTATTGCAATCCAGAGATTCCAGCAGAGGGAATTGGCCATAATCCAGAAGAAACAGACCACCCCAAGACCTCTGAACTAAACCATACTTAAACTTCAGAGACAGGTGAAGCGCACTACGCAGTCCTGAAAAACTGCTGAGAAGCAGGCCCAAATTATCTGAAAATAAGAAGTATTAGACTGATTGGGACTTTTGGGAAAATCTACAAGCCATTTGGGCTACAGCAATTGCAATACCCACACCAGCTCAAGTTTTGCTGTAACATTTTCAAAGCTTTCTTCATCACTTTGTTGAATATTTGATGTGTTCAGTATTATTGCAAGCTGTATGTCTTCCATTCTCTTAGAATGTTGCCTGCTGGTATTCCGGACTCGTCGGAGGCCTAACAGCTTTCTTTATAATTCTTTTAAGTATTGCTGTGTTTGGTATTCTTGCCTGCTGTATTTTTCCTATTTTATTAGGATACTGTAAAAGAATGATATTGCAAAGTATAGTACCAAAAGCTGCCCCTTGATAATCCCTCTTTGTCTCAAATGGTTATTGTTATCAATGCCCTTTAGTGGGATTATTTTTGCCCCTCCACATAAAAGAGAAAAAGGAAAAAGAAAAAGTGGAGAATGTTGGGAAATTTGACTTAGGTCTGCTGTATATATTGGTTTTATATGACTGTACCCTTGCCTGGTGAAACTACACAGTATATGGATGGCACAGAAGACAAGAAGACAATACATATGAGAGAAGGAGAGTATATGCTTGCCATAAGATAATAGATGCGGCCTGCTATGGAGGATTCTGGGTAACCATATTCTGGATAGAAGTATGCAGAATATTGGGGCCTAGTAAGAAAATACAGGTCAAGCAAAGAATTCAAACTAATGAGCAAAAGCACTCTTTCTTGCCCTGCACGGTTTCAATTAGTGCCAGAGAAGGAAAAACACAGGAAGGGGCAGAGGTCACAAGCCATGCATAGATGAGCAGACCTAAAAGCAGATCCAGATGTATAAATGTAAAGGGATCCTCCCCTGGGGAAAAGTGTTGCAGGACGCCTGGGGCCTTGCAGACACTTAAGAACTTATGATGAATTCACTGAAACTAATTTGAAACAGACATTTGAGACAAGGAGGAATATATATAAACCAGCCATTTTGGAGGATCAGGTGGGCAGTGCTTTCTCCCCCTTTAGAGAGAGAGAAAGTACTGTCTGCCATTTCTAGACAGGCTTTGCTGTTCTGCATGACACTATTATTTTGTTATGCTAAAATAAAAGTTTTTGTAATTAAAGCAACTGCCGTCTAAGTAATTCTTTGATTGGTGATATTTGGGCAACTGCTTGTAGGAACCAGCCTACACCTTGTAGATCTTAGATGACTTCTGTAGGGTTTTATATTCGTTCCCAGTATGCCTGGTACTGGAGAATGCTTGTTTGTTAGTGAGATGACAAGAATCTCATTTTCTTTTTATATATTTATTTCTGTGGGTGAATGTCCTACTTTTGCTCTGCAACCATTGTTGAGCGAGACGTTTCTGTGGATGCAGAATATATATTCAAAAAGAAAAAGTGAGAACCATAATGCAGTTTTACTGCAACAGAATAAAATGAGTTGTAATTTGGTATTATAAACTATGCTGTGGTTCTCTATTTTTCTTTTAGTTCCTTGGTGTGTGAGCATCTTGCATTTCCTTTGTTTTTTACGGAATATATATTTACATTAATACCATGCTGGTCCAGTGTGTAATTTCAGGAGTTATGGTGGGGTTGCTAAGCCCTTCTTGGTGTTTATGTTGCAGTGGGAGGTGTTGTGTTGGGGTCACAAAGTGCCTCTTGTTTTTCAGAGAGTGGGAAGTGCTGTGTTGGGGTGTCAAGTCACTCTTGTTTTTGTGGAAGTGGGAGATGCTGCATGGATGCTGTTGAGCCCCTCTTGTTTGGCATATTTAGCAGCATGTTTCCTAGGCTCTGCAATGGTAACATATAAACATAAGAAATGCCATACTGGGTCAGGTTAAGATCCATCAAGCCCAGTATCCTGTTTCCAATAGTGGCCAATTCAGGTCACAAGTGCCTGGCAGGTTCCCAAAAAGGCACACAGGTTCCACAATGCCTGTCCCGGGGCAAAGCAGTGGATTTCCCAGGTCCTCTTTAATAATAGTTTATGGACCTTTCCTCCAGAAAGAAATCCTGTAAATCTAACAGTAATGGGTAAAAACATTTTTTGTCTACATATGTCTGTTTATAGTTTGTACTAATATATTCCCTATTTGGTGAAGATCTATCTCTGCTCTACATATGTGTGACTGAGGTTACAGGTTCTGTTAGCATGGAGTTTCTATGTAGGGAGCTGTAGTAATCTGACTTGTTCAGTTTTCTGAATAGGAATATGGATGTTCTAGAGCCCATTGCAATATTTATGGTGCTGCCCTTTTCTGGTACGTTCCATCGTGTGTGAATTTTGGAAGTTAGTGCTATTATGGAATAGTAGATTTGCTGTATGGGTCCTGTACTCTGGGTTATTGGTGAGGTCAACTGTAGGGGGTTGGTTTGGGGGGGGAGGGGGGTATCTTTCTTTATCTTTATTTGAGGCTTAATATACCGCTCAATGCAATTGCGTCAGAGCGGTGCACAAAGTACATAAAAGCTGCAAGGAAAAGAAGAAAGGAACGCCAAAGTATGATAGGATAGATAAGAGAGGAGGAAAGAGCTAAAGAGAAGGGTCAGGTAACGAATAGGGGCTATAAGAAATCAGCGAGGGGGAGGGGAGAGAGGAGAGGGAGGTGGGGGAAGATCAAATGCAAGGCAAAATAGGTAAGTCTTCAGGCGAGTCTTGAAGGTTTTCAGGGAAGGTTCCAGGCGGAGGTCCGGGAGAAGTGAATTCCAGAGACGGGGCCCAAGGAAGTAAAAGGCAGAGGAGCGGGTGGATTCGAGGTGGGCTTGTGAAGGGGAGAGTAGGGTCAGCCGGTTAACATGGATGGAACGGAGAGAACGGTAGGGAGTGTGAAGGTAAATCTGGGATATGTATTGTTTTTGAGATTTGTTTGCATCCTTTATGCTGCCAGACTGATATTTAAAATATTTTGTCAGTTCAGATTCAAGGAAATTTCAAATTTTAAGGGAGTGTCTCACTTTAATTTTATTTAGTAGCCTGATAGCTTCACCGCTGCTGAATTCCGGATTTTTTCAGCTCTAGCACAATCCAATCCAGCGTTTGAATTTGTGGCTACCAGGATTAGTTTTTCTCATGTTATATCTTCCCTCCTCATCAATAATCTGGTCATAGCAAAATAAATCTGATGTGCAGATACTTATAATGGTTTGATGGGGAGGGGGTTGTGTAAGTGGTTTTTCATTAATCAAATTTAATGTTTTATTATTATGTTTGCTTTATTGTAATATCTGCAATACTAAATTGCATGTGTATGTTTAGAAGCCACCTAGGATTTTAGATGGGTGGCATATACATTTAAAAATAAAGTATACTAAATTTATGTACATGATGCCGCAGTGAATCTCCGCACATGACCCTGCATCTCTGGGAGATAGAGGAAAGCAGAAACCTCAGATTGGGACCTACATGAGCAGAAAATAAAATGGTCAGAGAACAAAGTTCAAAGAGAATTTTATTTTCAATGTAATTATCTGACTTGGTGCTACTGTATCTTTATATTTTATACAGTAAATGGAAATATATTTCTTTTTCTCTAGTATTGCACTGTATAATTTAGTTTTATAAACTGTACTGTGGTTCTCCCTCTCTTTTAGTTCCTTGGTGTGCAAACATCTTGCATTTCCTCCATATAATCTTACCAGCTTTTTGATTTGGTTCAGTCCCTGATTGGAGTTTTCAGAAAGCCCCCCCCCCCCCCACACACAAACATATGGGGAGGGCGCCATCTCATCCTTCGCCTCAGGCAGCAAATTGCCTTGAGCCACCCCTATATTCATGCCCTAATAGTAGCTAGCACTATATCTACTCTCTTGGCCAGCACAGCATACTGGACGGGGTGTGTTGTGTCCTGTCACCTACATTTGGGTTGTTCAGTGGTGCTGCTGTCCTTGATATCTGCTCTTATGTTGTTGCTCTACATTCATGCATCCTGCACATAACTGGTCATTTCCTTTTCTGCCCTCTCTCTTCCTCACTTTGGGATTGCCTGGTTTCCTCTATCCATGCGTGCTGGCATTGGCTGCTAGCTGCTACCTCTTCCCATGTCTGTAGTGCTATTTCTGGACTTACCGTGCAAGGGTGGGTTCTGATTCTCTCCCAATCCCTGTGTGGGCTGGTCTCCGATGGCCTCTTGGGAGCAGCACCTCCTCCTCTTGGAGTACAAGCCTGCAGAGCAGGTGGGTCTCCTCCTCTGAAAGGTTTGGTTGCCTGGTAGCCATTGTCTCTCCTCCATGGTCTGGCTTTCGGCAGCGGTGGGAGGAGGCACAACTCTATCCTGCTTCCTGTTAAATGTGGACATCAGGTCTCTTTGAAGGTGGACATGTTTTTGCTGTGACACACTTTCACCATTACATGTGGCCAGTGGCTTGAACGGAAACGGGTTCAGTGGTAGATGGGGAGTGCAAAGGGCATACCAGCATGGTTTACACAGACCAAGAGGGGAGACATTTTCATTGTTTGCACATGCGCGTCTTGCACATCTGGCTGCGTCCACTATTCATTTAGATGTGGACTCACCTTTGGGCCGATTCTTTAGGCATGTGTGTATATAAGCATGTGCATACAGAATTGGCCCCAGGATCTGGACATTTCAGACGTCTGAGGGGGCTGGCCGTGCTTCATTGAATCAACCTCCACAGGGGAAGCGAAACCATAGCAGATTTGGAATTGAACTCTGAGCAACTTACATTTACTTTTAACCCTCTTTTGCTTTTCAGGTTTTACATTTAAAATAATTACCAGTATTCTTTTGGTGTAACTCTGTAATTCTATAATTCTGATCAGAGTTTAAAAAACACACACTGGTCAACATTCAAAAGCAACTTATCTAGATAGCAGAGCCGGCTAGTGCCTCTGAAAATCATTGCTGACCACCCTGGTGCTCTCCACATAGTGCAAGAGCACCGGGGCAGTGAGTGTGCAGAGCATGGGAGGTCTCTGATATTATCTGGATAGCTGCAATATTCAGTCCACTATCTGGATAATGTTACAGCAGAAAAAAGGTTATCCTAAAGTGATCCTGATAGCAGACTGAATACCACAGCTATCCAGATAGCTTGGGCACTGACTACATTATGCATACAGTAGTGGCCAAAAAATTAAGGCAAGTATCTTTTTCTACAATTTATTGTTAAATAATGTACTCTGGAGATGTCACACATGCTTACTTATTTAATCAACATGGCAATTAGACACACCATGCGTCTGGCGTCCATTTTAGTTTACTTACACTCTGTAGTAGGTTTCTTGGATGAAGTTTTGAATTTTTACAACTAGGAAAAGATTGAAAGTTACATGTAAAATATACAATCAAGATGGGTAGAAAGTGCGATATTAATGACTTTGTAAAGGGACAAGTTGTCACACTCCATGCTGAAAGATATTTGCAATGTGCTATTGCAAAACATTTGCATATATCAAGGTGTGCAGTTCAGAATGTTCTGAAATCAGGTGGCCGTACACGTCGTTTGAAATGTGGGCGTAGACGTATAACTACTGGACGAGATGACTGATTCCTCAAAAGCATTATTACATCTAGTCCACATACTTCATCTCAACGTGTGGCTCAGTTAGCTAATGATTGAGGAATAAAGATAAGTGCCAGATCTGTCCGATGACGGCTTGTGGATGAATTCAAACTCGTGGCCAAAAGACCTGCCAAGAAGCCTATGATGACCAGGAAACAAATTGCTGCCCGCATACAGTTTTGTAGCAAGATGAAAGACAAATCTGCTGATTGGTGGGAGAGGGTAATGTTTAAAGATGAAAGTACATTTCAACAAGTACATGGGAGTGGTTACAACTATGTCCGTCGACCAGCAGGCGAGAGACTAAATCCAAAGTACATGATCAAGACTGTTAAACACCCACCATCAGTCATGGTATGGGGTGCTATCTCGGCGAATGGACAATGTGGCCTGCACATTTTTGAGAAAGGTGAAAGAATAAATGCTGCAAAATACATATCTGTGCTAAATAGTAAAGTTAAAATACACATGAATGTTTCTGGCACAACTATATTTCAGCAGAACTCGGCACCATGCCACACTGCAAAAACAGTCAAAACATGGTTCATGGACAACAAGATCGAACTGCTACCAAATTGGCCATCAAACTCTCTGGATCTCAATGTAATTGAAAACTGTTGGAATCTTATGAAGAAAAAGGTGGCAGCACACCATCCAAATTCAGAAGCAGATTTAAAGGACATACTCAAGCATGTATGGGTCAACGAAATCACTCCAGCATACTGTAAAACGCTAGTTAACAGTATGCCTACAAGAATCCAAGCTGTGCTGAAAAATTATGGACACCCTATCAAATATTGACACATATATTGTTTCCTGAATAAAACTTTAAAAATAGCATATATATTTTGTTGGTTCTTAAAGCTTTTGACCATGAAAGTGACAATAACACGTACTTTTCTAATAAAATTCTGATATTTTGGACTCTGCCTTAATTTTTTGGCCACTACTGATATAGTCATGCTGCCCGCTATTTGATTTTATGTAAACCATTGTGATGCGAACCACGCCACAGGTGGTATATGATCTGTTAATAAACATATTTGGATAGCAGTACTGAATATATGTATTTTAGATAAATGCCATGATCAGTGTTTAAATGTGAATCACAATATGTAAATATTGACCTGATAGATGTGAGATGTGTAGTGCAGATGGGTGAATTCACAATTTACTCAGTGGGTGTCTTGAAGCAGCGATGAGGTGATGTACTTATTCAGTGTCCCCTTCCAGGTTCTCTTCCACAAATTTTATGTAATGATTGTCTCATTCACAGGATACCTAAATTGTATATTCCTTCTACTTTTCTTAGTTGACTCAAATGTATATATAGGGCTTCTGTTCTTAGATATTTATAAAATGTTCATTTAGGCGGGTGGAGCCTGATATCTGGTCAAGATGGACGTGTAAGAGCGGTGCTCCAGAGGGCAAAGACAAGAATCCTGTTTTTCTGCAATATTTGATCATATACAGTAGTTCCTACCTACGTGGTGCCATTCGATCCTGGATATGTCAGGTTCTAAGCAGACGCAGTTGGATTTCCAACTTCCTCAAAATGCTAGTGCAAAGAGATCCAAGACAGAACCTCTCTCACCTCACAAGATGGCGGTCATCCGAGATGGCCCTGAGACCTTGCAGAAGATCTTGGCTGAGATTCGGGCAGTCAAAGAAATGGTCAAAGCCAATGGTAAATCACTAAGGGCAATGCAAGATGATATCAATGCTTTGAGATCTTCGTTAGAGGCAAATACGACCCGTTTGGAGAAGGTAGAGAAGGTGGTAGCATCACATGAGGAAGGACTTGAGGCCCTCGAGAAGCAGGCCAAGTTGATTCGCTCATTGCAAAGAGAGGTGGAACATGGCAATAATCGCTCGCGGCGAAACAACATAAGGGTCCTGGGAGTGCCTGAAGGAGCAGAGGGACATGATTTGATATCCTTTCTGCAGGCTATGATTCCAGATGTGTTAAAGTTGCATTTCACTATGCCGTTTGAGATAGAGCGTGCTCACAGAGTGACTATGCAATCCAAGGCCATAAATAAGCGTCCACACCCAATTATCCTGAAAGTTTTACGCTTTCAACAAGTGTTGCAGATAATGGGAGCTGCCAGAGCACTCACAGCTTTGGAATATCAGGGGCATAAACTCCTTTCCGGACTTTGCGAGGGCGACGGTGGATCGGAGAAGGAGTCTTTTGGCGCTGCGTCCACACTTGATACAGCTGAAGGCCCATTTTGGATTGCTATATCCTGCTCGCATGAACGTCATGCTGCACATCCAGCCCAAGACTTTTGATGACTAGAGATTTATGTGCATTTCTAAAAGAAATGGAGTCAGTGGTGATGCATTGAAGGACATATTGTACCTTCTGTTTGCCACAGTTTTACAGCGTTTATTTTTTGAGCAGTCGACTGGACTGTGATCGTGGGAAGGTGAACTATCCACGTAGAAGCGACACATAACTGTGTTACACTGCTATTTCCTGAGACATTTATGCTGTTCTGTCTATAAGACATTATTTCTACTTTTAAGAGGTGGGCAAGATGTGATATTCGGAGTATTGCAGGAGTGTGGGAATGTTGGGTCCTTGAGCCCTCCGTGTCTATCTTGTCCTGGTAGGCTCACCCGCTAAGTTTTGTGTTTTATATAGCCCCCTGGAATGTTTTCTGTCTTTTATGTTTCTTCTCTTACTAAAGTTGGGTGTTTTTACTGTACTTGATGATATAACGGGGCCTTTACTCATTTCTTGGGCTATAGATGTAGCCATACTTTAAAAGTGCTTAAAATCTTCTGATCGTGTGTCACATGAGAAGTGATCCCTAGTATTATTCTGATTTTCACTACATGAGCCTTAATGTTCTTTCCCCTAGTATAGGCCAATGTCAAATCCTTTTGAAAACATGGGTGTAACTGTAAAAGGTGCCAGTGTTGTCAAAGAATTGCAGCCACCCCTGCAGAACCCTCCATAAAAGGTAAAACATCCACAAAATGATTGTCCTCAGAAGAGGAACGGGGAATGAAAAGCCATCATGGTGGTCATTAGAAGCCTGTTTAAAGAATATAGACAAACTATCAGTTGGATAACTATGATCCCTTAAATGACTTTTGAAATCCATAGCATATTTATAAAAATTATTTTTAGAGGAACGCATCTGCTGTAATTAAAGAAATTGGGCAAATGGCAAGCCTTTCTTAAGGCTTGTAGGATGATGGCTATGGAACCTAAGTAAAATATTCCTCTCTACTGGTTTTCAAAATAAAGTTGAGGCCAGATGGTTATGATGTTTGAAAACTGTAATATACAAAAATTCAATGGACTTATATTCAATTTGAGAGGAATAAGAAATATTTCATTTACTATTATTCAGCATATCCACAAATTGATCAAGTTCAGAATAAGTCCCTGTCCATATAAAAAATATGTCATCCAGAAAACACTTTCATATGAGTACTTGAGAAAAAAAATCTATTCAAGACAGAAAACACAACAAACAGGACACTAAGATAAAACTTAGGGGAATTACTAACTGGGTCCAGTCTGCATCAATAATAGATCACTGTTTGTATTTAACCACACTTTTGCTCAGTTTCAATGGTGGATTATTGATTTTGTTCCTTCTGCCTTTCTCGTTGACTTTGACTCATGGCTTTCCTTATTTCTGGATTATTCTTCTCCCTTCCTTATTCTTGGTGACTTTAATTTTCATATTGATAACCCTTCTGAACCCTAAGCATCTAAGCTTCTTTCCCTTACCTCCTCATACAACCTCCAGCTTTGCTGTTCTGCTCCCACTCATCACCATGGTTACTGCCTTGACCTTGTTTTCTTTTCTAATTGTTTACCCTTTAATTTCCGTACCTCAGTTCTTCCCTTATCAGACTACCTCCTGCTAAGCTTCACTCTTCATAATTCCCCACCTCACTCTCACCCAGTCTCTTCCTACTCTTCATGCTATCAATCCACTAACTTTTTTCGTTACTGTCTCATCACCTCTTTCTTCCACTTTGTCCTCTAAATCTGTTGATGAGGCTATACATTTCTATAATACTGCTCTCTTCTCTTCTTTGGATACTCTTGCTCCATCCATACCATGTCCTTTGAAGTGCACTTCACCTCAGCCTTGGCTAACTTCAGCTACCTACACTCCTGTGCCCACTCAGCAGAGCACACTTGGTTCAAATCTCATTCCCTTTCTGACTTTCTTCACTTCAAATTCATGCTTACTTCCTTCATGTCTGCCATTGCTCTTGCCAAGTGAAACTATTTTATCCATTTGACTAGCTCTCTTATCTCTGACCCCGCCATTTCTTTGAAACTCTCAACTCTCTTCTTAAGGTGCCTCCACCTCCAATCTTTCCTTCTCTTTCTGCCCAAACCCTAGCCAACTATTTTCATGACAAAATCCATAAAATAAAACCCCAGTTCTGCACTAAATCTTCTTCACCTCCTCTTCCCCCTCTTCAATACGAATTTTCACCCTCAACCTTTCATCCTTTTCTAAGATCTCAGATGACAAAACCTCTCTTCTTCTTTCCTCCTCTAAACTCACTACCTGTTCCTCTGATCCTATCCCTACCCATCTCCTTTCCATCTCCTCTTCCGTCATCCCTTGAATCTCACATATTCTCAACTTTCCACTCTACACTGCAACTTTCCTTGCAGCCTTCAAACATTCTGAGATTACATCTCTCCTCAAGAAACCTTCACTTGACCCTACTTATCCTTCTAATTATTGACCCATCTCCCTCCTTCCCTTCATTTCCAAACTTCTTGAATGCGTAGTTCTCTGCCGCTGCCTTGAATTTCTCTCCTCTCAAGCCCTCCTAGATCTACTTCAGTCTGGTTTTAGTCCCTTTCATTCTACTGAAATGGCTCTTGCCAAAGTCTACAGTGACTTGTTCCTGGCTAAGTCCAAGGGTCTTTACTTAGTTCTCATTCTTCTCAACCTTTCTGCTGCTTTTGATACTGTTGACCACCTCCTTCTCCTCAACACTTTGTCCTTGCTTGGTTTTAGGGGTGCTGTGCTGAATGGATTTGTCAGGGGGTCTATACACAACAGCAATCTGGAGAGCTAAGGGATTAAAAAGATGGATGGCGTGGACATAGTAACATAACATATGATGGCAGATAAAGACCATCATGGTCCATCTAGTCTGCCCAGCAAGGTGGCAAGAGTAGGTGCAACTTCAAAAGAGGAGAAGGAGTGAGACTGAGGTAGAAGGAGGGGTTAAAACTGGAAAGAAGGAAAAAGCAGAAACCCAACATCACCACTGTGGTCAGTGGCACGAGGAGTATGGGAGAATTGACAGCCACCGTGACAGAGGGCAGTGACCAAAGTAGTGTCATCAAGGAAGAGCAAGGT
Organism: Ichthyophis bannanicus; assembly: GCA_033557465.1. Classification (NCBI taxonomy): domain Eukaryota; kingdom Metazoa; phylum Chordata; class Amphibia; order Gymnophiona; family Ichthyophiidae; genus Ichthyophis; species Ichthyophis bannanicus. The sequence continues at coordinate 1,225,883,400 of CM066033.1, forward strand.
CTCAGTAAGAGCTAGAAGATGGAAAGTGTGAGAGATAAAGAGATAATGGAAAAGAGAAGTTTTTTAGAAATGGAATGAGCATTCCATAAGGCATATGAGAAGGGAAAAGGGAGGGACCTTGAGGAAGCTGTTTTCAAAACACTGTCACAAAAAATCCCTTCAGTTTTCTTTTTTTTCAGAAGTTGTTTGTTCACTCACCTCTATCGAGTTCTCAGTGCTTCTTAGTACATTTTAAATTTTATTCAGACAGTTAACAAACATTTTTTTCTTTTAAAATAACTAGCGGAGTGGAGGAGTGGCCTAGTGGTTGGGGCAAGGTACTTCAGGCCAGAAGGTCGGGGGTTCAAATCCCACTAGAGGACAGCAACCTTGGGCTGGAAGGACTGGGGTTTCTAGTCCCACAGGTGCTCTTTGTGGTTTTGGGCAAGCCACTTAACCCTCCATAGCCCATGTTCCCTGTAAAATAGTTATCTCCAAGTGATAATGCCCTGTTCAATGTAATTTCAGTTTGTTCAATGTAAACCGCACTGATGCAGAATAGCGCGGTATATAAGAGAATAAAAATAAAATAAATAAATAACTAGCACACAAAACGCCCTTTCACTTCCCCTTCTCAACTCTCATGCCACAACAATTTCCATTTCTCAGTGGCCTATTTAGTTATTTATTTATTTAGCAGTTTTTATAGACAACGTTTCCTAAGATCAAAGCAGTTTACATTTAACTCTAACTTAAGCATTACATAGTAACGAGAAACATGATAAAAGGGGTCAAGGGAGGGATTCCATTCATTAACTTAGTACAAAATAATTAGCAAGTAGAATATAATAAAATGAAAATAGAAAACATGAAGACATGGGAGAATCAAAGTATGGAATGTCCATGGGTGAGTGAGTTTGGCTAGTAGGTATGACTGTAGAGAGTTGTATTACATTTAACAGTGACTTACATATTAATGAAGAATGATGAACAAGTATGATTATAATAAATGAACATTGAAAACACGGATAATTAAAATATAGTGTGTCTAAACATGCATGAGCATTTTCTAGTAGGCTTGTGTATGGAGAGTTGTATTTCAATGGATTAAGATAAGAGTGATGGATGTGATCAGATAGTGCAAGTCCTTTCATGTGGCCATTTCTGCCTGTTTAAGTTTTATTTTCGAAGTACCCTGAATAGAATGGTTTTAGTTCTTTACAGAATGTTTGGAAGTCAGGGTTAACTTTAGTTTTTCCATGGAGACCATTCCAGAGATCAGGTGCATATGAAGAAAAAGGCACATGCACATATTGTCTGGTTACTCTTAATTAGTTCAGGAGGAAGGGTGAATGTGTTTTGCGTACAATTTCTTTTGAATCTGTTCTTGGGTGGTTTTTGCAGTAGAGACTAAATGCTGTGAGGTTAAATTGTGATAAATTTTGAAGAGGGTTACCAGGATTTTGTACTTAATGGAGCTTTGTAGAGGAAGCCAGTAAAGTTGTTTTAAGATGGGTGCAATGTGGTTCAATCTAGATGTACCCTAAAGGATTTAGCTGCTGTGTGTTGGGCCAGTTGTAAAGAGCTTTGGGAATTCCTTGATAGATGATGTTGCAGTAGTCAAAATGAAGGAATATCATTGTTTGGAATACAGCCTGGAAATTATGTGCTTCAAGAAGTGGGCATAGGTGCGGAGAATTATCATTTTATTGTATATAATTCCTGCAGTTTTGCTGATATGGGATTGTAATATGAGACGTTGATCGTGGGTAATTCCTAAGTATCACACTTCTGGTTTTACTTCTAGTTCTACATTGTTAATCTTCAGAGTTGCTATGGGGAGAAGTTTTGGTTTCTTGTTATGAAAAGCAGTTCTGTTTTCTTGTAATCTGTGGTAAATCAATGATCGGATAACCAAAGTGAGATTGCATTAAAGCAGTTTATTATTGCTGAATAATTTTCTTTTCTAGTGGAGAAAGGTGTGTAAATCATTACACGAGATGTGATCAAAAAGTATTGAGATTTGTTGTGGAGCTATACAACAATACGTTGCACAACAATGCTATTAAACATGCCGTGTCCTAGTTATGTGCTCTTCATGTAGAGTGCAGCATGGCAGCAGCACACCTGTACTTTTTTTTAATCATGTGATGTTTGGTATTGTGTAAAAGCAGTTCATCAGATTAACGATGAGTGAAAAAAATTGAACAGTGAATTTGCATTAAATCCTGCCAGAAACTTCGTGCAAAGAGACTTATGACAAGTTAGAGCAAGTATATGGCAATGAATGCATGAGTCGTGCTCCAATTTATGACTGGTGAAAACGTTTCCAAGAGGACCACCAAAGTGTTGACAGTGGCAAATGTTCTGGAAGGCCATTCATGAGCAGGAAGGAAGACAAAGTTGAAGCAGTACGTTCCATAGTATGTTCAAATCATCGATTGACTATCAGGAAGCTTGCTGAGGACATGGACATCAGTTTTGGGTTGGTACAGTCCATTCTTACTGTCGATTTGGGGATGAGACATGTGTCTGCAAAATTTGTGCCCAAACTCCTGTTCCCTGACCAAAAAGAAGATCAACTGTCTACAGACAGGGAGTTGTTGGAATGCATTGAAAATAACTCAGATTTCATCAAAAAGAGTATTACTGGTGATGAATCATGGATTTATGATTATGACCCAGAAACTAAGGCTCAGTCCTCAAAATGGAAGACTCCAGACTCTCCCAGACCCAAGAAAATCCATCAGGTGAGGAACAATGTCAAGATCATACTCACAGTTTTCTTTGATTACCAGGATATTGTTCATCATGAGTATCCTCCAAAAGACCAAACCATCAATAAGGAGTACTACGTCCAAGTTCTGACTAGATTGAGAGATGCAGTTTGTCTTAAGATGCCAGAGTTGCACAGGAATGGTGAATGGTTGCTTCATCATGATAATGCCCCAGCTCACACATCACATCTTGTCCAGCAGTTCTTGGGCAAACACCAAATCAAGCAAGTCCATCAGTCTCCATACTCACCTGACTTTGCACCATGGAACTTTTTCTTTTTTCCAAAACTGAAATTATCACTGAAAGGAAGGAGATTTGATGACTTGAAGACCATTAACCCTTTCAAGGCCTACTTTAATTTTTTAATCCACATTCTGCAGCCGGGTTAATTTTTGCATATTTCAGGAAAATTGTATCCGTCTTATTCAATATGTGCTAATAGTGATTTTCCTTCTGCTATGGTCATGTATTATATACCATTTGATAGGAATATTTAGTCAGAATTTTGGATCCCAAGAGTTTTGGGCTCGGTCTGGAAAGAGTTAAGCAAAATTCAACATAGCAGCTTCACAGCATAATGAAAGAGGCATTTCAAAATTATTTCCAGCAGTGGCAGGAATGCTGAAGGAGTTTTTATTAGAAGGTGACTACTTTGAAGAAGACTGACTGCAATAATTGTCAGCGTTATACTTCTTATGTTATTGTACAAGTCTCAATACATTTTGATCGCACCTTCTGTCATCGGCATATAAGTGATAGAATACATTATGAGCTTGTATGATAATGCAAATAGGCTGGATATAGATATCAAATAGCAGTGACAAAAGTACAAAGCCTAGTGGAACACCTTGTTTTTGCATGTATGGATTGGATTTAAGAGGCCCTGGAGAGGCAAGATGGTGGTGGTGTTCAACCTTGGGTGATCTGGCCCTCTCGGAGGCATTCTACTCCTGGCGGTTGTGTTCCTTCAGTGGAGGAGATGGGGCAAAGGAAATGTAAGCAGGCTCCCCTACCCTCGGGGGAGCCCTTACTGGAGTTGTTGGGCAAAAAGCGCTCAGGATGTGTGGGTTTGTGCCCCTGGTTGTTGGAGCTGCATCTTCGGCGGGTCTGGCATTTTCTCCGGATCTGAGCACTTCAGGGGTAGTACTTTCCCCTGAACAGTGGGCTCCCCCCTCCCCGCCATGCCCCGTAAGTGTTGCTGCGGCCTCTGGAGTGCTTCCCGATGGCGTGAGAGCTAGCACACCGGTACAGGGGAGTGAAGAGAATTCCGAAGCTGGCTGTCTTCACTCATTTTTGCCATCTGGAATGGGATTAAGAGTGGAGGCTATTCCCTTTTCGGAGGATAGCCCAACCCAGGCTGGTGGTGCTGTGGTGTCCATCAGTTGAGCTGGTGTGTTGGCGAAGCCCCAGAAAATCACTTTGGAGGTGCTATGGGATGCCATTTCTACCATGCATTCTTCTCTTATGGCTATTTCTACTTCTGTAAGTACTGAGAGTTATTTTCTTCGTACACATATTCAAGAATGTTCTAGAGTCCAACAGGAGCAAGCGGGGAAGTTGGAGAGGCTTGAAGGAGATCTAGAACAGCTCCAGGAGTTGCACAGGACCCACATTAAAGAAAGAAATGCGACCTCTAGCAGACTGGAATATCTTGAAAATCAAGTACAGAAGAACAATTTGAGACTGATTAATTTCCCTAGGTTTCCATTATACTCACCCTTGGAGATGGTTCGTAGGTATTTCCAGGAGGTCTTGAAGATCTCCAAGGTTGACCTGCCACCATTAACCAGGGCTCAGTACCTTGATGTGGGTTGGAGCAATCTAGGTGCTGTGGGACAAGCTCCAGTAGAACCCGGAGACCTTACTGGGTTTTTGGAGAGTTCTCTGGAGCTTGTTATGGCTCGCTCCACTCTCCTTGTTACCCTGGCTCTCAAATCTGATAAATCTTTAATTCTTTGTTTATATTTTAGAAATTTTACTGAGCAGTTCTTGGGTTCTCATGTTCGCATTTTCCCCGATCTTGCTAGGGAAACCCAGCTAAGGAGAAAGGAATTCTTGCGGATGAAACCCAGGGTCCTTTCTATTGGCAGGTCTTTTTTGTTGAAATTTCCTGCTAGATGTCATGTTTCCTATAAAGAAAAGTTGTATTTGAATTTTGAACCCCAGCAGCTATTGGAATTTCTTGTGGCTAGGGAAGATCACGTGGTTTTTGTTGACTCCCATATGGCTGATATATAAGTCCCTCACTGCTATGTAATGATTTTTTTTCCTTATGTGCATATTTTTTGATGCCTCCTTTATAATTGTGGACTAATTTTTGGCTATGGTATATTTCCTTATTGTTAGTTGAGTATTATTTTATTGTTGCCAACTTTACTTCATTTACTTTCTATGAATGTAATGGAATATTCAATAAAAGATTTAAATTTAAAAAAAAAAGATTTGGGGAGTAACCAAGATGGCGGATGTCAGCGCGGAGCGGTGAGCGCCTGCTGCCAGTTGTCCTAGTCTGTGGAGCGGTGACCGTGAGATGGGACGGAGGAAGCGGAAGCAACTCGCCTTACCTCCGGGTGAGAAATCATCGAGCTCTGCGGGCCAACGAACTCTGGGGCAGTGTGGCTTTGAGCTCCGCGTTGGAGCGGCGTCTTTGGCTGGGGCAGAGGGAGGAGTGTCGCCCCAGAGCGTGTTGGGTGTCTGGCTCTCTCCTGAGGAGCGGACACCGCCGCCGCGTCCCGGAAGCATATCCTCTGGAGCTGCTTTGACCCTGGAGCTGGTTGCAGCAAGCACGCCGACTCTTGAGGCCATAGGAGATGCAGCTGCAGCAGTGTCTTTCTCTTCGGTGAATGCAGGCCGGGGCCGGAGCTGTGAGATGGGGGTGTCAGCGGAGCACTCAGTGTCTGCATTCTTGACGAGGATGGAAGAACTTCCTGAGGTTCCAGCTTTGGTGAGACCCGCGGTAATTAATATGGAAACGCTATGGGAAGGCATGGCATCTCTGAATCATTCCATGAACAGACTTTGTGGGACGTTTCAAAAGGAACTTAATGTGGTTAGAGACTCTTGTGACTCTCTGTCTAAAGCTTATGAAGGGCAAGTTGGTAGGGTTACCACCCTGGAGAAGGAGATGGGGGAGTTGCGGGGTCTGGTCCATACTCATCTAAAGGATAGTAACGTAACTGCTAGGAAGATGGAGTACCTGGAAAACCAGGCCCGGCGTTGTAATCTCCGGTTCCTGGGTTTTCCTAGGTCCCCAATATTATCTGCGGCTGAGATGCTGCGGAAGTATTTTGGGGAGGTGTTAAAAATCCCCTCGGAGCAGTTCCCCCCCTTAACCAGGGTTTAGTATCTATCCTTGGGTGGTAGAGGTGGAGCAGGCGGGCCCCCCCCCCCCCCCCCTTCTCATCCGGGGTTGGGGGATCTCACAGGTCTCCTTGAGAGTTCTCTGGAGATTGTTATGGAAAGAACTACCCTCCTTGCTACTTTCGCTTTGGAGACTGATAAAATGTTTATTCTTAAAATGTATTTTAGGAAAGCTAATGAAGCTTTTATGGGCTCGAGAGTAAGAGTATTTCCTGATTTAGCACGAATTTCCCAATTGAGAAGGAAGGAGTTTTTGGCTCTTCGCCCTAGGACTTTGGCCCTGGGCGCTTCCTTCCAACTTAAATTTCCTGTGAAATGTTATGTTAATTTTAAACAAAAAATGTTTTTGTTTTTTGAGCCCAAGCAGTTGTTAGCCTTCTTGGAGTCTAGGGAAGTGAGTGATGTCGAGGATGTTATAACTTCTCATACAGCTGACGTGTGAGTCTCCCATTCGCCTGTTATAATACTTGTGTGATTAATTGATATGTTACTGTATCATTATATCTGTTTGATTATTTCCTAGTACTCCCCTATTTCCTAATTTTTGTGGTCTGACGGAGGGAAAATGAGTGTGGGATGGTTGTAATTATTACCTAATGTATTGGATGTATATTTTGTTTTTCCATTTTTCCATTTTCATTCATGGATATTGTGTGGATGTTAAAATGTATTAAACTTTATAAATACTAAATAAAAAAAAAAAAAAAAAAAAGATTTAAGAGTCCCTTATTTTATGTACTGTTGCCACCCAGGTAAGTATGAGCAAAACCACTGTAATGCTGTACTTTGGATTTCTATGTTTTGCAGTCGCAATAGAGGAATGTCATGGCATATTGTGTCAAATGCAGCAGATATATCCAGCAATATTAGAATAAAGTCCTGCTTGGGGTTTTCAATGCCTTTCGTGAGTCTATCAATGAGTGAGATTAACAGTGTTTCCACTCCATGTTTTGGTCGGAATCCAAGCCGTTGTGTGTTGAGGGGCGCATGGGTATTGATATGATCTTGCAACTGATGTTGGACTGTTTCTTTCAATTATTTTTGCTAAGAGAGGTAGACTTGAGATGGATCTGTATGAATTTGGGTTGCTTGATTCTAAGTTGGGGGTTTTCAGAATTGGGCGATAGATGCAGTCTTAAGACTGGTACATAGCCTTGTGTAAGCAAGAAGTGTATTATCTTGCTTAATATTGGGGCTAATTTAGCTTGTGCAATTTTAATCCAACTTAGCAGGCAAGGGTCAAGTGGAGACGTTGTATTTAAACTAAAAATGATGTTCTCCAGGTTTTCTAGCGTGACATGACTGAAAGACTGAAGGGAGGTGTTGGGTGAGGTCTGCTGGTTACGTTTTATTATATTAAGGAGGGAATTATGAAGTTCAGATTGGACAAATTTGGTAAGTTCAGAGACAAGATGGCATTCGACTGAGTAGTCATGGTTCTCACCTCTCTCCTGTAAGCCATGGTTTCCTGTTGTGCTTTAGCCTCTAATGGGGGTGAAGAAGCAAAAATCCAAGAACCTTCCCTCTGGTTCGGGGTCTTCTAGTTTAGGAACCCAGAGGATGCTTGCAGGGTGTGGCTTGAACCATGGAACCGGGAGTGACACTACAGCAGCACCAGTGGTGCTATCAGAGTTGGCCTTGAGAAGGGCATCTCTTAGCCCAGATGACAGAACTGCACTGCCACAACCCAGAAGCAGTACCGGCAATACCACAGCGTGCTTGACAGACTCTCGGGGCAGAGAGGAACCCACAAAGACTGGAAGGGGCCCCTATAGCGGCTGCCCCAATTGACTGGGGCAAAGCATGTTCTGTCACTGCTGCTAATGGAAGATCAGTGGCTGCCGAGGGTGGAATGTCTGCGCTCCATCAGGTTGAAGAAGCCTGCAGTTGTTACCATGGACAGATTACGGGAGGTGATTGCTATGGTGAATTTTTCCATGCTCACCATTTCAGGTCTTTTCATAAAGAATTGTTTGCTGTTAAGGAGTCCTTGCAGGTTGTGTCCCAAGAACAGACACAGCAGGCTGTGAAGATGGAGGCACGGTTTGGAGAACTGCAAGATACCTCTAGTACAAAGGTTAAAACTCCACTTCTCTAAATTGGAGCACTTGGAGAACTTTTCTAGAAGGAATAACTTATGTTTTATTAATTTCCCCAAATCTCCCTTATTGGCTCCAACCAAGATGGTTAAAAAGTATCTCCAGGTGGTCCTGAAAATACCTATGGACAATCTACCACATATTGCCATGGCCTAATATTTGTCCATGAGGTCCATTGCTATGTTCACAGAGGGGGAACAAGTTCAGGTTCAGGAAAGTTCTCTTGAGCTTACTGGATTTCTGGAGAGTTCACTGGACATTGTCACCGAAAGAACCACCATGGTCATCTGCTTTGCTCTTGAGGTGGACCGTAATAATGTGCTGAGACTTTATTTTCGGCATATGCAGGAATTGTTTTTGGGGGGCAAAGGTTCAAAATTTTCCTGACTTCTCAAGGGCAACCCAAAGAAGGCATAAGGACGTTTTGGCCATGAAGCTTACTTTTACAACGTCTGGGTTTTCTGATAGGCTGTGAGGAATCATCTTGTAGTTAATATGTGCTCGCTGTAAGCTAGCTGTACTGCTCCTTAGTTCCTTTATTTGATGGTATTTTTTTGGAAGTTTTTTCCTGTTCTTGCCTCCATTTTGTGGTCTAATAGTAATATTGATTTTGATCCCTAGATGATTCTTTTTATTTCCTGTAACTGTGTTCTCTTTGGGGAAGTATTAGTTGCAAACTTTATAAAGAATAAATTTTAAAAAATGTGTCAAGTTCCTGTGGTCTGGGGGTGTTATTCTGAATAGCCTGGTTATTCTCTTTCACTAATGATTTTACAATGTCGAATAGTTCCCTAGGTTTGTTTAGCTAGTTCATTAGTAGTTTTGTGTGATACTCCTTTTTAGAGTTATTGATCTTGTTACGATACTCCTGTAGGTTGATCAAGTATCTATTTTTGTCTTGTTCATCCAGCAATTGTCTCCATTTAGATTCAAGTCTTCAGAGTCCATGCTTTAGTTTTTTTAGTTCTAGCTTGCAACAGGTGGTATGGTGGTGATGTCTTGCTGGTTCGGAAGGTGGGACTACAGCACTCTCACATATGGCTTTATGCCAGTTGTTAATGATAAGTTCAAGACCATTAGTTTCTATGTCAAGGAAAGGATGACCTTATATATGAAGGATTGCTTGCCAAAGTGTTTGAATTGACGGGAATATGGGTTAGCGAGGCTGGTGGTGGTTAAGGGTGGATTGTATGGGAGGTGGAAAGTGATTGTGTAGTGATCTGACCATGTAACTCATGACAGTTGGAGTGCAGGTATTATGTTCCCATTGATGAGCTTAGTTGGGGAAAAAGTAAGATTTGGGACATTTCTTTTTTTATGAGTAGGATTGTTGACCATTTTTGTATAATTTAAGTTGGTAATTTAAGTTGTGTATAATTTAATTTACTAAGAGATTGCATTTACTGCACAATTAGAGGCAAAAATATCTTGCAGTAGGTGCAACCATCATGTATGATTCATTTATGTATTTATTTAAATGTTTTTATATCCCATCTTTTTAACCAATGAAAGTTATTGTTGGGGGCAATCCCAGCAAGCTCCCAGCACTTAGCACACGATTGAGCACTGCAACATAATTAAGATAGGTGCACCTCATAACAACCACTGAGGTGTCGTTATGTGCATGCATGCTAATTGCCATATTGCCACTGAGCACACAGCCATTGCCCTCAAGCTGGTGACAGTGTGCTCTCCATGTTCACACTCCACCCCTAATCTGTCCACTTCCCTCTCTAGCGTGCGATGGCAATTTACCCTGCATTTCATCAGTTGGTAGCTGGCAAGCATGCACATTAGCTTTCTCAGATGCCAATTACTGCACACTAAAACACAGATTAACAGGTTAGCAACCTTTAGTACAAGGGCTCTTTAGTCACAGTAAAATAATTATTTTACCACTAATTAGCTCCTGCAAGATTTACTAAATTTGTGTGCCTGAGTACTATCGTTTAGTAAAGCCCATGGCATTTTTCCGTGCATTCCCAACCATAGCAACACATGACAGTGGAACACTCCCCATTTTGGAACCACAAGGCCCTGTATGATGCTCTCTGACACCAGTCTGTTCCATGGACTTCTTTAGCAGCAATGGAGATGTCTAGTGTGCTCCCCAACCCAGGAAGCCAATGAAACACCATTCTTCTCACCAAGACTCCCTCTACCCCCCCACCCAAACAGCAATAGGATCCAGAAAGGCTGCCTCCCCTCCCCACTTTGGAGTTAGGTCCACCAAGTCAGAGGTAGCATCATAGGAGCAGTGTCAACATACACACTGCTAATGCCCACCCATGATAACCCCACAAAACAAATTAGTCCTGGGTAAGCCACTCTTGGTGTGTGGTGCTCTCACCACTGGTGTCCATTTCTCTTGATGTTAATAGAGACATTGTGAGCCGCCTAATGCTCAGGGCTGATTTTACCTATGAGAAAAAAGGAGCAGCTGACTCAGGCCCCTGTACAGTGGGAGGCCCAGCTGCCCATAGCTCAAAGTAACCTCAAGGTAACCAGTCCACTCCATTTTGCTGGTCAGTTTCCTTAATTCCTCATCTTTCTCTCATCAGTCATGCCGTGGCAGTTTGTGCCAGAATCACCAATGCAGCTGCTGCCTCACTTGGACCAGCACTATTCACATCTTGAAGCTTCAGCTCAGCTCAACATAAAAAAAAAGAAAAGCAAGTTAGCAATGACAGTCACAGTCAGTGAATGGCTGCTTGCTCACTGTTTCCCTATTGCTCCGCCTCCACACTGCACGCTGCTCAGCAGCCTGGCCCAATATGAGTGACACTGTTTGAGAGAATCAAAGAGGTGCATGCAGGCACGCATATAAGGCACCAGCAAGGCATATGGTGAGTAGGGAGTAGTGCATTCTTGCACAGTGAGCCCTGCAAGGTTGCAGGCATCGGGTGTTAAAAGGGTCCTGGCAAGGTCAATGCAAGCATATGAGGTACCCTAGGCAAACCTTCATTCCTGCCTCCCTGTCTGTTCCCACCACCCCTCTCTGGAATCTGCAGCAGCAGCAGCAATGACAATAAAATATCAAAGCAGCGCTTACCAAGAGCCTCTGATGCTACATGCTGTTGGTGCTGTGCTCTAACCAGCCAGTCCCATCCCCTCCGACTCAAACTTCCTATTTGCAGAACCAGCTGCTCAGAGAACAGCACCAACAACATGTAGTGGTTCAGAGACTCTGGTAACACTATGTTGCTGTTTTATTGTCACTGCTGCTGCGGCAAGTCCTGGAGAGGGGTGGCAATAGTGGGAATGGGCTGCCCTCTAAAGGTTGGTGTTCTAGGTGACTACCTAGTTCACCCAGGGCCAGGCCATCCACTAGGCAAACTAGCCAGTCGCCCAGGTTAGCAGACCCTGGTGGATGCTATACTGATCCCTCCCTCCCTTAAAATGCAGCAGAGCCGCCACTTCAGTGCTGCTGTGGGCCTTAAAGTAGCAGTGCACGTGCATGTAGTTGCGGCGTGCAGCTCCTGCCCCCCTCCGACAGGAAGTTGCATTGGAGGAGGGCAGGAGCTGCAGGCCATGAGCATGCGTGAGGCTGCCTTAAGGCTCAACACAGCAAGGAAGGGAGGAATCACCATCCTGTCCTCCTCTCCCAGGTGAGATGAATGCTGGAGGACCCACACAGAGGTGGCGGCAGCAACAGCGCACTGAGTAGGGCCAGCCCATCCACTAGGCAGTCATCTAGGGAGGCAGGCCCCGGTGGGTGGCAGCCACCCCTCCTCCCAGCGAAGCAGCAGTTCATTGCCGCCAAGCCTGCCATGCCACCCCCCCTACCCCCAGCATCTATTGTCTCACCTGGGAGAGGGGGGCAGCACAGTGATGTCTCCACTGCATCAGGCTTTAATGTGCCATGCTCATGGCCTGCCACTCTTGCCCCCTCCAACAGGAAGCTGCATCAGAGGGGGTAGAAACAGCAGGCCGCGAGCACACTAGTGTGGGCAGTTTAACAGCTGACGCAGCAGAGGCATCGCCATGCCACACCCCTGGAGGTCTAGCAGCCCCTAAATCCAAGACCCCCCATACTAAATAGGCAGACACGCTGCCTACGTGCTCCTACTCTGGTCTGCCATCTTGTAAAATGGTGCACCTGGCCCCACGCAGTGCATCCCAGGATGCACCACACGGGGCCAGGCGTGCCAATTTACAAGCATAAAAGAAAGCGTCTGTGGTCTCCATAGAAAGAAAAGTGACAGGAAAGAGCTTTAAATGCTGGAGAATGGGATAGACCACAGAAACCTCTGGCTGTCTTTTATAATATCTCTGTTTGAGCTTCAAGTCTACTCGGTAATGGTGTGATATAGCTACCTGCAGGATATCGAAACAGTGGAAATAATTCAGCTTGAATGTCTTAAGAGATCTTTGACCTTTGCTTATGAAGGCTAGCTGCCTTCTTGAGCAGTATTTCCCAAACTGTGGGTTGTGACCCCAAACTGGGTCACAAAATCTTCCTTTGGGGTTGTGGCTACATGTAGGGTTCGGGGCAGGGGTGAATTGGGCTTTCCAGCATGCCCCCGGAGATTACCTCACATCAAGTCCAGCCTGCCAGTAATACAGGTAGTAGCGGCACAGGGTCTTTCTGGTACAAGCGCACATGTTTCCAAGACTCTGCTGGTCGTAGGCAGGACTCCCACCTATTTGGTAGAGGGGGACTTGGATTTTGGGGCCACTAGACCACCAGGTAATTTTTACTTTATTTGTTTTTATTTCGGGGTGATTTCTTATTTAGTTTGGGTGGGGGGGGGGGGGTTCAAGGGCCACTAGACCACCGGGTAAATTTTACTCTGTTTTTCTTTGCTTGGGGGGTGATTTATTTATTTGTTTGTTTGTTTTTATATACTGCACTATTTCGGATCAGTGCGGTTTACATATAAAACATGAATATGGTTTACATATAACATTTGAACAGTAAACTAGTTTGCATCAAACTGGTTCCATATAACAAATTTGCAACAGGTTGGCATAACTAGGAACATATTTACATTAAACAGCATTAAGTAGACATCGCTAAGAACTTATTTGTATTAGGCTGGCATTAATGTGAATGATTGAAAGTGAACATTAAAATGTAATTTCATCTTGGTATTATCAGGGGTTAACGATAAGTGTTCGGCAGGAGCAATCGCTGCTTGTATGACTGATCTAGGGTGGCTGGTTGTAAGCTAGTTGAAAGAGGTATGTCTTCAAAGCCTTCCTAAACGATGTGAGATCTGGGATGGTTTGTATCACTGGGGGTAGTGCGTTCCATTGAGTTGGTGCAAATAGAGAAAAAGCACAGTTCTTGGCCGATTGGGTACAGGTTCTTACTGTTGAAGGGGTCATGAGAGAGTTTATCATGCACGTTCTCCTGGTTATGGTCTCTGGTGTTCGTGGTATGAGTTCTGTGAACGAGGTTGCCGACATTCTATGCAGAGCCTTAAATGTGAGTAGCAGTGCTTTGTAGAAACCCAGTACAATTTGTGGTATGAAGGAAGGGAAGATTTTATTTCACACAACTTAAGCCCAAAAGCTTCTGCTCACGTGGTATCGTGCTGCCTTGGTGGACTTTGCAGTGCTTTGTAGGTCAGGCGACTTGCTAGGAGGAGCCAATGAAGCTGAATCAGTAGAGGAGTGATGTGGTCGTATCTGGATGCAGACAGGATTGTACGGGCAGCTGTGTTCATGGTGAGTTGTAGTGGCTGGAGAGTGTGCTTCGACATACCATGGAAGATGATGTTGGAATAGTGATGAGGGAGGATGAGGGCTTGAGCAACTGACGGAAGTCTAAGGATTCAAGAAGGGGACGTAGGTTCCAGAGGGTTCTCAGCTTATGGTAGACTGCTTTGGAGATATTTTGAATGTGGGTCTGCCAGCAAAAGCGTTGATTGATTGTTATTCCCAGATAGTGGACTTCTTGTTTGGTTATGAGGTCGATGTCTTTCACTTTAAGAGAGGATGGCAGGGTAAATGTGGGGTCTTTGGATATGAATAGGACCTCAGACTTTTTGTTGTTGACCATCAGGTTGTGGGTCGTCAGCCAATTTGAGACTGCATTGAAGCATTCTACTATGGACGAGTAGTCCGACTTGTCAATGAGGAATGGGGGTGTACAGTAACACATCATCGGTGTGGATGTGGTAGAGTATGTTGAAAGATTGAATAATAGAACAGATTGGCTGAATATATATGGGCTGAAAGGGAAGATCCTTGTGGGACCACTTTAGTTTGTTGGAAAGGTCTGGATGAATGGTTATCTATGCGGACTTGTTGTCGGTTGGATAGGTAGGATTTGAACCAGTCTAAGGCCAGGTTTCTTATGCCTTTTTGATACAGTTGGGTGAGCAAGAGGTTGTGGTTGACTGTACCAAAAGCGGAGGCGATGTCCATAAATATGAGGATGAAGCCTTGTTTCTTCTTGTCCAGGCCTGTGTGGAGTCTGTTAAGGAGAGTTGAAAGAAGGGTTTCAACACCATGCTGTTGGCGAAATCCGTGCTGTTGCTGGTCTAGAGGTGTGTTGGAGTCGATGTGGTCTTGGGTCTGTTGGTAGATGATCTTTTCTATGATTTTGGTTAGGAAGGGGAGGCTTGAGATAGGTCTGTAGGATTTGATCTCTGATGGGTCAAGTTTGTTGTTCTTAATCAGAGGTCCGATTGAAAACTGCCTCTATGTTGGAGGAAGGATGCCTTCAGATAGAGATAGGTTGGCGATTCTGGCTATGATTGGGCTGAGGTAGGTTTGTGTTTGTTTGATCCAGAATGGTGGACAAGGGTTCATTAGGGAGGTCGTGGTGTTGATCCCACTGATGATCCTTTCTATTTGTTCAGGAGGGTATGGATAGAAGGATTCCAGTGTTGGTGAGGGAGTGCCGAAGGAGTTGGGGGGGGGGGGTGCTTAGGTAGGCATTTTAGCTCATGATTAGCTGGATTGGTTGTTGGTGAAGTTGTTTTACATTGAAAGTAGGTGGCAAAGTCGTCTGGGCTTGGAAGTTGGGGTACTTATTGATTGTTTTGTGGAAGTATCTTTTGTGAATGATTTCACTTTTACTTTGGGTGGGGGTGAGGGGTTCAAGGGCTGCTAAACCACCAGGTAAATTTTAGCTATATTTTTCTTTGATTGGGGGGTGATTTCACTTTTATTCTGGATGGGGGGGTTCAGGGGTCACTAGACCACCAGGTATTATAGCTTTTTTTTTTTATTTGGGAGTGATTTCACATTTACTTTGGGGTGAGGGGTTTAAGGGCCGCTAGACCACCAGGTGATTCATCTAAGGAGAAGATGATCTAGGCATCGGGAAAAGCAACCAGTGCCATCAAAATACTGGTGGGGCCATGCGTTAGAGGTTTACTTCTACTCAGACCCTGTAGTAAAACTTTTGGCGCTATGGCTGGTTGAGAAATCCTCTACACCTGTCTCTGCATCGGGCATAACCATGGATTTGCATACCAATCCAGCTAATTAAAATACATTTAAATAATTAGGTGTTAATTGGGAGCTAGTTTTTCCATCGGTGTTTACGTCTATTTCCTGCATTTAAAGGATTGTAAAATGTGCTTAAACATGGCATTATGAGCTCGTAAAGCCCACGCTAGCTTTCTGCATCATCCTATATCAGCGATGGCGAACCTATGGCACGCGTGCCAGCTGTGGCACGCGAAGGCCTTGCAGCTGGCACGCGGGAAGGTCGCACATTAAAAAAAAAAAAAAGCTGCCCGCTGCCGCCGCGGCGGCATGGAGTGTCCCGCGGGGCTCCCTCTGCCCGGCGGGACTCTCCCGGCGCTGCTCAGCCCCCTCTCTCTGCCGGCTTGCAGAGACGCGAAGGGAGAGTCTCCCTCGCGTCTCTGTTATGCCCGCAGGTGCTGATGGGAAATTTCCCATCTGCCCCTGCGGGCTTAAGAGAGACGCGAGGGAGACTCTCTCTCCCTTCGCGTATCTGCAAGCCGGCAGAGAGGGGCTGAGCAGCGCCGGGCGAGTCCCGCCGGGCAGAGGGAGCCCCGCGGGACACTCCATGCCGCCGCGGCGGCAGCGGGCAGCTTTTTTTTTTTTTTATTGCCATGAGCCGAGGGAGGGGGGTTAAGACTGGCAATGGGCTAGGGAGGGAGAGAGGGGGGTTAAGACTGGCAATGGGCTAGGGAGGGAGGGAGGGAGGGGGGTTAAGACTGGCAATGGGCTAGGGAGGGAGGGAGGTTAAGACTGGCAATGGGCTAGGGAGGGAGGGGGGTTGAGACTGGCAATGGGCTAGGGAGGGAGGGAGGGAGGGGGTTGAGACTGGCAATGGGCTAGGGAGGGAGGGGGGTTGAGACTGGCAATGGGCTAGGGAGGGAGGGAGGGAGGTTAAGACTGGCAATGGGCTAGGGAGGGGGGGAGGGAGGTTGAGACTGGCAATGGGCTAGGGAGGGAGGGGGGTTGAGACTGGCAATGGGCTAGGGAGGGAGGGAGGGGGGTTGAGACTGGCAATGGGCTAGGGAGGGGGGGTTAAGACTGGCAGTGGGCTGGGGAGGGGGGTTAAGACGCAGTGGGCTATGGGGGGGAGTTAAGACTAGCAATGGGCTGTGGGCTGATGAGGGCTGGCAATGGGCTATGAGCTGATGAGGGCTGTCTGGAAATGGGGTGATGGGGGGGTTAGGACTGGTCATGGGCTATGGGGGGGGTTAAGACTGGTAGTGGGCTGATGGGGGTTAGGACTGGTAATGGGCTATGGGGGGGTTAAGACTAGTAGTGGGCTGATGGGGGTGTAGGACTGATAATGGGTTATGGGGGGGGCTAGGACAGGAAATGGGCTGATGGGGAGGGGTTAGGACTTGAGGTGGGCTGATGTGGTTAGGACTGGTAATGGGCTGTGGGCTGATGGGGGGGTTTAGGACTGGCAATGGGCTATGGGGGGCTGACTGGAAATGGGCTGATGGGGGGTTAGGACTGGTAAAGGGTTATAGGGGGGGCTTAAACTGAAAATGGGGTGATGGGGGTTAGGACTGGAAGTTGATTGACGGGGGGCTAGGACTGGTCATGGGTTGGGGGGGGGCTAGGACTGGAAATGGGCTGAGTGGCAGGGGAGGCTTGAACTGCAAATAGCTGATGGGGAGGGGGCTTGGAATGGAAATGGGCTGTGAGGGAAGGGAGCTAGGACTGAAAATGGGCTGATGGAAAAGCTAGGATAGGACTGGAAATGGGCTGTTGGGGGGAGCTAAGATTGGAAATGGGCTGTGGTGGGGGCTTGAATTGAAATGGACTCATGGAGGGGCTAGAACTGGAAGTAGGCTCATGGGGGGGCTTGGACTGGAATTGGGCTGAGTGGAGGGGAGCTATGATTTGACATGGGCTGATGGTGGGGCTAGGAAATGAGTAGAAATGGGCTGATGGGGGGGCTAGGATTGAAAATGAGCTGATGAAGGGACTTGGACTGGAAATGGGCTGATGCAGGGACTAGAAGGGAATGGATGCTGGGTGAGACTGGAACTAGAAGGGAGCTGATGTTGGGGGCGGATTAGAATGGGATGGGGCTGGGAGAGTAAAATGGAGAGGGGAAAAATATTTTGTGTAGGAGGGATGAAAAATCTACAATTGGCCAGGTATTGGGAGAGTAATTGGGGATTGAGGATGGAGGGGTAAAATTTGTGTGGATGAAATAGGAATGAGGAAAGAGCAAAAGGAGAAAGATTAGTATGTTAAAGCAGATGTAGAGAGAGAGAGAATGGAAAAAAAAACTAGAAGAGAGAAGAAAGGACAAATGGACAGCAGACGATGGAGAGTTAGCAGAAAACATGAAGAAACCAGAAGAAGGTGGCTGGACCAATTGCAACTGAAAAAAAAAATGCACAAAAGGTAGAAAGATATCTCTTTATTTTGAATTTATTAACTGGAATATGTCAGCTCTGGGAAATGTGCATCATTAACATCTGCGCTTTGTTTGGTACAAGAGGAAATTCCTATTTGACGTTGCCACTTGTTCTCTTTCCCCAGTATTCTCTGAAATGTATTGGTTTAATATTTGCAGTGTTGCCTTTTGATAGGTAGGGTATGGTGCTTTGTGAGTCCTGGTAATGCTGTCAGGATACGGCGGGTTTGCTATGGGTTCTAAATGGGCAGCGTTTGTAGTAGTTCCTAATGTGCCTGGCGGTTGGCACTGGATTATAGTAATGTAGAAATCTTTTAGTCTTTCTTTATCCATACACTCATTAAGAGACATGTTTACTAAAAGTTAGTGTATGGTAACATTATGCAAATATTTATGCAAATAAGACCACTTATGCAAATGACGTGCTGGCACTTTGAGGAAATTCTTTGGTTTTGTGCGGCAGTTTGGGCACTCGGGCTCAAAAAGGTTAGCCATCACTGTCCTATATAAATGTTCACTGGCTCACTGGTGATTGCTTTATATGCTGACTGATCATTGCCACTGCTTGGCACAGGTCAAAGTGAAAATCCAAAGGGGAGAGGAAATGGCCATGATTATATAACGAATAAAAATTCAGAAAATTGCAGATAAAATCCCTTTAATCACTCAAATATACCAAATATAAATAATAATACACTCTTCTCAATCAGCATATATGTCTCAAAAAAATCTAAAAGCAAAAACTATGGAAAGATATTTAAATCAAGGGAGCTCAAAACCATCGGGCACAGCAATATCAAATTTGTGTGCTCCAAACCTTTGATCATTGTTCCCAAGGTCAGATACCAGTCTGTTTAAATTTTCACAATCATGCGCAAGAAAAAAAATTTGCAAAAACGTATCTGCAAAATGAACAGCAGTAGAACCGATTTACTCCATATTGCAAGTGTCCATCAAACAGGACAACTCTTTCCCAATATTCACAAACTCGTCTTGTCAAAAGATGCTCAATAGCCATGGACGTCTCATCAGAATCCCAACTTTGGCCAAAGTTTCACCTCAAGTGGTTTCTTCAGGGGGCTCTGCATACCCAAAGAGTGACAACATTGTGGCCAGCAGTGATCCCATCCACTGATGAGGTCCCGGCCCCAAATTTGGGAACCACTGCACTAGTCATATTCGCAGCCAAAATGTTAAACCTATGATCTTGCTCCACTCCTCCTGCCTCCCCCGCTCTGGACGCAAAAAAATTCCAAACAAAAAGCACATCAGAGGCTTTCTTGTTCCCACAATATGAGTAGGAAAAACACGAACTATTCTTCTCTTTATTTACTGGAGTTTTCTGATTATAAGAACGCTGCAACCTCAACAGCGCTGACCGCGAACGCGCGCTTCCTGTAAAAAATCCCGTGTGGGGGCGGGGCCTCCTCGTTCCCTGCTCGGAGTGGGCGGGGTTCTTTGAAGCTCCGCCCCAGTGACTCTCGACTCTCGCCTGCTGCGGCCTGCGGCAGTAGTTCTCGCTCCTCGTTTCATGCCTCGGCTCTCTAGCCCGTGCTCCCATGGGAAACCTGCTGAGCAGCGCCACCCCGAAAGAGCCCACTACCGTGGAGGAGTGTGACTCCACCTGGGAGACAGACTCCGGCGGGGAGCCAGAAGAAGAGGACGAGGGCGATCGCAGGCAGGCAGAGCCCGAGGAGGAAGAGGAAGACGGCAGGAGGCAGGAAGAGTGGGAGACGGGGGAGCAGGAGGACGAGCAGAGGCAAAGAGAGCCCTCTGTGCACTGCAGCAACCAGGAAGACGAAGCACGAGCAGCAGCACCGGAGGAGGAAAAGGCGTCCGGTGAAGGAGTAGAAGAAGCGGAGGCAGCAGAGCAGGTACGCGTGGGCTCAGGTGCACGTGGGGCGGCGGGAGTGCAGCGCATGCAGCCCTCGCGTGACCTTTAGCGCGCTGTCTCTGGGATGCAGGAGCAGCTTGGTGCTTCTTGACTCTGTGGCTGGGCGCGTGCCATAGGTGCGCCGTCTTTGTCGTCGGAATGTTCATGGGCTAAGGGAGCAGATGTGTGGCAACGTTCCAAGTCCTTTTAAGTGATTCAGACCCTTATAAGTTTTTAATGCATTTTAAAGGTGGAGCAAGACAGTAGACAGGTTAGACGTTTGTTTTGGAATTGCACTTATGTGGGCTTTTGGTTCCCGCAGAGAGATTATGTGAAGGATATGGGTCAGGTTCCATATGGGAATTTGTATGCTTCCATACTCCAAGGAGTCTGTCTACTAAAGTACATTAAGGCCGATGTAGAAAGCAGGCACTAGACCCATGCTGAAGCGAATTTTTTTTTTTTTTACATTCCTGATAAGGCACACATTTTAAGGTGTGATGCAGGAAAGATAGGATATGCAAATGACCCTTCATTAACTGTGTGCACGCAAATGAGCCACTGCAGCGTTAAGCTGGGAGAGCATACCAAACATATGCGCACAAGAAGCCTGCACTAGGTTGTCTTTCCTTCCGGGCATCGTGTGGCTAATTTGTATAAGAGTATTTTGATGGCATTGGGAAAAGCCCTTGATGCCATCAAAATAATGCAGGGGACGCTATCCAATAAAAAACATTCACTGGTGGCCCATGCCCCCTCCCCCCAGACAGTATTTTGATGGCACCTGGGACGATCGCGGCATCAGGAAATGCCCCCGATGTCATCAAAACACTGATGGGGGCCGGTGCCCTGACAAAAAATAATTACCTAGTACTCTAGCGGCCCCTTGAACCCCCCCCCCCCCCCCCCGTACCTTAAAATAGGTGGGAGCATTGCTGCTCTGGTCTGCCATCTTGTGAAATGGTGCGCCTGGCCCCGCGTGGTGCATCCTGGGATGCATCGGGCAGGGTTAGTCTACCTTATATGGCAGTCTGACCAATGTTCCCTCTAATTTTCTGTAGGCTGTGTGCGCATAAAATATCAGCTGTGTGCAGCTTTTGAAGGAAGGTTAAATTTTTGTGCGCCACATAATGACACTCGGAGTTATATACTTTAAAATTTGACTACACGTCAGAATAAAGTATGTACACCACATTGATTTTAATCAAATTAAATGAAAATAGATGATTACTCAATGAAGCGGGAAATTTCTAGTAATTACAATCATAACTTTTAAATTTTAAGACGTCTGTGGTGTTTTCTATCAGAATCAGAGCCGTAATTTTTGTGCGCTCTGTTGTAAAGTATGTGCGCGCTCTCGGCAAGGTGTGTGCGCGCGCACACGCGCACAGCTTAGAGGGAACAGTGAGTCTGACCTTACCCGGCACATCCCAGGATGCACCGTGCAGGGTCAGGTGTGTCATTTTTTCAAGATGGCAGACCAGAGCAGGAGCGCATAGACGGTGCTCCTTCCTATTTTAAGGTATTGGGGGTGGGGGCAGTTTGGATTTTGGGGCCATTAGATCATCAGGTAATTTTAATTTTACTTTGGGTTAGGGGATGGGGGGTACCAACCTCCGACAATGTTTTGATGGCATTGGGGGCATTTCCCAATGCCATAATTATCCCCGATACCATCAAAATACTGTTGGAGGGGGGCCGTTGGGCCACCAGGGATTCTTTTCTTATTTGGCATTGGCCCCTGACAATGTTTTGGTGACATTGGGGCTTCCCAATGCCTGATCATCTGAGGAGAAGTTAGGCATTGGGGAAAGCACATGGTGCCATCAAAATACTGTTGGGGGTACTCGTTAGAGGTTAACATCTACTCATACCCTGCAGTAAAAATGTTGGCGCTATAGCTGGTTGCGCAATCCTCTATGCCTGCCTCTTCATTGGGCATAGCCATGATTTGCATACCAGACCAGTTGATTTAAAATATATTTAAATAATTAAAAGTTCATTTAAATAAATGTAAATATGAGTGACCTTAGTTGGGCGTATTTCCATTGGTGTTTACGTCTTTTCTGCATTTAAAGGATCATAAAGTGTGCTTTAACGTGGCTTTATGGGCTCGTAAAGCCAGCACTAGCTTTCTGCATCGGCCCAATTAGTTGTTACCCAGCACGCTGTTCCCGTGCCAATGTGAAGTAACTGCAGATAGTGCAGCGATTTTCTGTGCAATCTACAGATTAGTTGTTTGAGTTGGCGCATCTGCGACAAGCGGTTACTGCGAGCAGCGGCAGTGCATGGTAGCCACTGGGTTTGCAGACATTGCAGGTGCAACTGATGCCTCTCAATGGGTGACATCAGCTGCATCCACTGTGCTGCTGCATTACGATCTGCTGGGGAAATGCTGAGCATGCCCACAACAGATTTTGCAGCTAATGTGGTGCTATTTGCACTAACGTGTTGTGTTCGTTATAAAAGCCTATCGTGGCTTAGTAGACAGACCCTGCCCAGCCCCCCACGTGAACACATTGCTGCTGGACAGACTATCTGGTCCATTGTGGTTTTTACACTACTATGTTTCTAATCCAACTTTCAAAACTGCTGCATTTATGTCATTCACAGTTTGAGTCATTTAAAATTTTTTTACCCTGCCCAGTCTCCTTGGTTCTGAGCGGTAACATGCACAAATGTGTTAAACCATTCATTAAAACAGGGCTCGACAAATCCCAAGTTACCATGGCTACGAGGGGCAGCTCAAGGCAATCTGTGCCTGAGGCGAGGGGATGATGCCCCCTCCCCCGCAGTGGGGTGGGGTGGGGTGGGGTGGGGGCTTTCTCAAAAACTCCAATCAGGGACTGAACCAAACCAAAAAGCCAATTAGATTATATGGAGGAAATGCAAGGTGTTTGTACACCAAGGAATTAAAATAAAGAGAGAGAACCCCAGCACAGTTTATAAAACTAAATTATAACTTTTTTATTTTGTTGTTATAAACTGCATTACGATTCATACTTTTTCTTTTTGAACAAATATTTTGCATCCACAGAATCCCATTCCTCCACAGTGGGTGCCGAGCACAACCAGGACATTCACCCCCAAACTCAATATCTTAAAAAAAAATCTGATTCTGATCATCTCACTAACAGCAACAAACATTCTCCAGTATCAGGCATATTGTAAACTAATACAAAACCCTACAACAAAGTCACTGAGTATCTATAGAGCAAATCTACCATACAATATCAGCACCAACTTCCAAAACTCGCATAAGGAGCCCATCCAAAAATGACATCACTGTAATACTACAGTGGGCCTTAGAACATCCAAACACCTATTTGAAAAGCTGACTAATTCAGATTACTACAGTACAGATCCCTACATACAAACTCCATGTTAACAGAACACCTGCTGTTGGTCATAACACAGACCCTCACCAAGTACAGAATAAGTGACCATAGCCTAAAAATAAACATATGTAGTTAAAAAATTAAACTGCAACCTCAAGAAGCCAGATTCTGTATACAATGCAATACCAGAGAAATAGGAAGAGACGCATTTCCATGTACTGTATAAAATATAAAGATAGCACCAAGTCAGACAATTGCATTGAAAATAAAATTCCCTTTGGACTTTGTTGTCTGACCATTTTATTCTCTGATCATGTAGGTCCCAATCTGAGGTTTCTGCTTTCCTCTATCTCCCAGCGCACCCTCCTGTTTACTTTCCCCTGGGGACGGCATGAGGGTGATGCAGGGCCATGTGCGACTCATTATGGCATCATTTGCATAAGTTTAGTATACTTTATTTTAAAATGTACATGCCACCCATCTAAAATCCTAGGTGGCTTCTAATCACACGTGCAATTTTGCAATAAAACAAACATAATAACCTATTAAATTTGATTAATGAAAAGTCACTTTCCCCCCCACCCCCCCCAGTCAAACCATTATAAGTATCTGCAGTATCTGCAAGTGATATTGCTTAAGGGCTAAATGGAAAAGTCTGTCTCTTTGCAGATGACACCAAAATTTGCAACAGAGTGGACTCCCCTGAGGGAGTGCGGAACATGAGGAAAGATCTACAAAAGCTGGAAGAGTGGTCTAATGCTTGCCAGTTGAGATTTAATGTGAAGAAGTGCAGTGTCATGCACTTGGGAAGCAGAAATTAAAGGGAATTGTATGCAGTAGAGGACGAGAGATTGGCATGCACGGACCAAGAGAAAGACCTCAGTGTGATTGTTTCTGATGATCTCAAGGATGGCGAAAGCCAGAAGGATACTGGGTTGCATACAAAGAGGAATTACCAGCAGATAGGAAGAGGTACTAATGCCACTGTACAAATCACTGGTGAGGCCTCACTCGGAATATTGTGTTAAGTTTTGGAGACCGTATCTTGCAAAGGATATAAAGAGGCTGGAAGCAGTTCAGAGGAAGGCAACCAAAATGATTTGGAGCCTGCATCAGAAGAGACTTGAAGACCTAAATATGTACACTCTGGAGGAGAGGAGGGGCAGGGGAGATATGATTTAGACCTTTAAATACTTAAGAGTATTAGTGGACAAGCAAACCTCTTCCAAAGACGCGGAAGCTGTAAAACTAGAGAGCATAACGTGAAGCTGTAAGGGGGTAAACTGAAAGGCAATGTCAGGGAATACTTTTTCACTGAAAGGGTTGTGGATGCTTGGATTGCGCTCCCGATAGAATTGATGGGGGCAAACAATGACAGAATTCAAAATGGCATGGGGCAGACATAGTGGATCCCTTTTATAGCAACAGGATAAAATCAAAATAAGCATAACTATCTCTTATATCTGAACAAATAGGGATGACCTACATGGAGCGGTGGGTGCACCCCTAAACAAAGGCATGGGGAGGGGTGACCTGCACAAAGCAGCAAGTGTACCTACTCTTGCCGCCATGCTGGGCAGGCTAGATGGACCATACTGGTCTTTATCTACCGTCATATGCTATGTTACTATCAGATTTATTTTGCTAGAACTTCATTATTGATGAGGAAGAAAGATATAAAATGAGAAAAACTAATCCTGGTAGCCATGAATTCAAACGGTGAATTGGGTTGTGCTAGAGCTGGAAAGGTCCGAAACTCAGCAGCAGTGAAGCTATCAGGCTACTAAACAAAATTAAACTGAGTTGTTCTCTTGAAATTTGCTTGAATCTGAACTGACAAAATATTGTAAATTTCAGACTGGCAGCATAAAGAATGCAAAACTACAAATCTCAAGAATAATATATATTCCAGTATCCTCCCAAAACAACACCCTACAGTTGACCTCACCAAGAACCCAGAGTACAGGACCCATAGAGCAAATCTACTATTCCATAAGAGCACTAACTTTTCAAAACTCACGCAACATGGAGTGTACCCAGAAAAGGGCAGCACCATAAATATTGCAGTGGGCCCTAGAATATCCATATTCCTGTTCAGAAAACTGAACAAGCTAGATTACTACAGCTCCCTACGTAGAAACTCCTTGCCAACAGAACATCTGACCTCAGTCACACGTATGCAGAACAGAGAGAGATCTTCACCAAGTAGGGAATATATGAGTATAAACTAAAAACAGACATACGAGGTACGACAAAAAAGAAACAAGACTGTCCCATAAATGTTTTATTACAAAATCTACAGAGAAATTACGCATTGTTCCCTTCAAAGTAATCTCCCCCCCCCCCCCAGGGTTAATGCACTTCTGCATTCACTTCTGCCACATACGGAAGCACTCAGTAAAATCCTCCTCCTTGAGGTCCCTCAGCTCCCTCGTCACAGTGGCCTTGATCTCTTCTACAGAGGTGAAATGAGTTCCTTTGAGCACAGTCTTCAGCCTGGGGAAGAGCCATAAGTTGCACAGTGCGAGATCTGGAGAATAAGGAGGTTGGTCAAGGGCTGTGAGGCGATTGACGACCTGCTGGTCGAAGTGCTGGTTGACTGACCATCCGGCACAAACTCATAATGGACCACTCCCTTCTGGTCGAAGAATGCAATCAGCATGACCTTGATCCTTGATTAGGACATGCGTGCCTTCTTGGGTCTGAGTGACAGTCCAGTCTTCCACTGCAGGCTCTGTCTCTTGCTTTCAGGGTCGTACTGGAAGACTCAAGTCTCGTCTCCTGTGATGACTTGGCCAACGAACTTTGGATCTTCTCTAGCAAGTCTCGACAAACATTGAACCGGTGCTCCTTCTGGTCGTCCGATAAAAGCTTGGGCACCATCTTGGTGCACACCTTCCGCATCACCAGCTCCTGCACCAAGATGGTCTGCACTGACTCCCTGTTCAGGCTAGGGCTCCTCAGCTATTGTCCGCACCGTCAATCTGCGATCACTGCACACCAGCTGGTTCACTCTGTCAATGTTCTCAGTCATCTTTGTCGTGGAAGGCCATCCTGACTTGGGGTCATCCTCCACCTCCTCGCGGCCAGTCTTGAAGCGTTTGTGCCACTTGAAGACTCGCGTCCTCGACATTGCATCTTCTTCATAAGCCTTTTGGGGAAGTTGGAGACACTCGGTTGGGCCCTTCTCCAACTTAACCAGAAATTTCAAGTTGATTCTTTGCTCCATATTTCTGTCACTTTCGGTTGCATAACAAAGCGATGGAGCAGTGTGCTACAAAAAAAACTGAAAAACAAAAACAGAGTGAGAGAGATGAAAAATATTATAGCAGAATAGTGGCGAGATGTTGCACAACAAAGTGACATAAGTGGTTAGCTAATTGGCATTGAGTCATGGACGTGGCTGCCACAGTCTCGTTTCTTTTTTGTCACACCTCGTATGTAGTCAAAAAATGCTTTTACCCATTACAGGATTTCTTTCTCAAAATTATACTTTACTGTAGAGTGAGGTGAGAAAAAGAACTCTCACACACAGTTTCTGCTGACAATGCATGTGCCTAACATAATGGCTCAGCACAAGTAGCACCGAGTGCAACTAATGCCACCTCAGTGGGTGGCCTTATTTGCTCCTGCAGCTGTTTAGCTACACTGAAATGCGGTAACTGCAGGGGGATATAACTGCCTCCCTGCAGCCCTGCGTAATCAAACTCTGGAATTAGTTACTTGAGGATACAGTAGAAGCTGTTAGTATAGCTGGGTTTAAAAAAGGTTAGGAGAAGTTCCTGGAGGAAAGGTCCATAAATTGTTATTAAAGAGGACCGGGGAAATCCACTGATTGCCCCTGGACAAGCATTGTGGAACCTGTGTGCCTTTTTGGGAACATGCCAGGTACTTGTGGCCTGGATTCGCCACTGTTGGAAACAGGATACTGGGCTTGATGGACCTTAATCTGACCCAGTATGGCATTTCATATGTTACCGGTGCAGAGCCTAGGAAACATGCTGCTAAATATGCCAAACAAGAGGGGCTAAACAGCACCCATACAGCTTCTCCCATTTCCACAAAAACAAGAGCGACTTAGCACCCCAACACAGCACTTCCCACCCTCTGAAAAATAAGAGAGACTTTGTGACCACAACACATCCCGCTCCTACATAAACACCAAGAAGGGCTTGTCAACTCAAACATAACTCCTGAAACTGCACAATGGACCAGCGTGGTGTTAATGTAAATATAAATTCCGTAAAAAAACAAAGGAAATGTAAGATGCTCGCACACCAAGGAACTAAAAGAAGGTGAGAACTGCAGCACAGTTTATAAGACCAAATTATAACTCATTTTATTCTGTTATAAACTGCATTATGGTTCTCGCTTTTTCTTTTTGAATATATATTCTGCATCCACAGAAACCTCTCCTTCAACAATGGGTGCAGAGCAGAAGTAGGACATTCACCCACAGAACTAAATATATTTTAAACAAATCTGGTCATCTCGCTAACAAATTCTCCAGTACCAGGTATGTTGCGAACTAATATAAAACCCTACAAAAATCACCTAAGATCTACAAGGCCAAATCTACCATACCATATCAGCATACACTTCCAAAACTCATACAAGGGGGACCTATCCAGAAAAAAGCAGCACTATAATACTGCAGTATTCCCTAGAATATCCATACACCTATTTGAAAAGCTGAACAAGTCAAAGTACTACATTACAGTATAGATCCTTATGTACAAACTCCATGTTAACAGAACACCTGGCCTCGGTCACACACTCGGAATACAGACCCTCACCAAGTACAGAATAAGTGACTACGATCGTAGAGAAAAATTAAACTGAAACCCCAAGAAGCCAGACTCGGCATCTAGTGCAGCATCAGATAAAGAAGAGATGCAGTTCCCCATACTGTGTACTCTGAATCATGTGGATAGAATATCCCGAAATACCAGGAAATGCAGTCCGATCAAGAAGACGTGGCAGAAAGATACAGAACTATTTCCCATCATGTTTTGGTGCCACTGGCTTGTTAATGAAGAATGTCCAAGCATATCTTGACAAATTACCCATACATGAACTCCAGAAGGAAGCTTTCTGTGGCACAATGCAAGTGCTACGCTGACCATTAGCAGTAAGTCTGAAAGACTGAGATCGTACTCCCCATGTTCTGGCTTAGAAGCGAGATTCATGACTGTCATGGTATGAGCAAAACTAACCCATTTGGAGAGACTGCCCCAAGCAAAACCATATTCATGTACTGAATGCAGTAAAAGCTTCACTCTGGAGCGTTACCTCACAATCCACCAGAGAATCCACAGGTACAATAAAGTAGCACGCCTCCTCCACCAGAAACTCTTTAAACACTATAACATCACTGTCCTTGAAAAGCACTGGGATCATGACCCTAAGAGAATAACAGAGAATGAAGAGGTTATGATCACCTGGGATATTCCCATCCCGACGGATAAGAAACTGAATGCCAGGAAACCTGACATAGTGGTAAAGGAGAAAAATAACAGAACAGCATTGATAATAGACGTGTTGGTACCGAGTGATTATTCTGTAAATTGCATGGAAAGGCAGAAGATCCTGAAGTACCAAGAAATGCAGTCACAGACCAAGAAAATGTGGCAGAAAGATACAGAAATATTTCCCATTGTACTGGAGCCACAGGCTTGATGATAAAGAATTTCCAAGCGCATCTTGACAAACTACCCATACATGTTACATCTTACGAACTCCAGAAGGAAGCTCTCTTTGGCACGATCCAAGTACTATGCCGAGCATTAGCAGTAAATCTGAGTCTAAGATCATATTCCACATACGCTGGCTTAGAAGTGAGGTTCATGACTGTCATGGTATGCGCGAAACTAACCCATTTGGAGAAACTGCCCCATGTAAAATACAAAGATTTGAAAATAAAATTATTTTTTCTACCTTTGTTGTCTGACCATTTTATTCTCTGATCATGCTGGTCCTGATCTGAGGCTTTTGCTTTCCTGTCTTCTCTTAGCTCTCTTTCTATGGTCTATAGTCCATCTGCCATTTCTTGTCTCTTCTTCCGTTTTCTTCCTTCTTTCAGCCTATTTTCAGTGATAGTAACCTTCCCCAGAATCAGCCCTTTTTCCAGTCTTCCCCTTCCAGTATCTTCCATTGTCAACCCCCGTGCATTTCCAGGACTGCCATTGGTGTCCATTCCCTTCCATGCCCCCTCCTTCCCCACTGTCCAACCCCTTCTAGTCCAAATACCATCGCAGGTTTCAGCTCACTTCCACTTCCAGTCACCCTACCCTCTGTCCATCCCCTTCCAATGTCTTTCCCATGTGTCGGCTCCTTTTCAGCCCAGTGCCCCCTCCCTTTCAGCCTTCTCCCCATTACCCAGCCACCTACCAGTCCCATTCCCAAGTGTCAGCTCCCTCTAGTCCCCTCCTTAGATGTCAGCTCCCTTCCAGTCCCTCTCCAGTATCATCCCCAGGTGTCAACTCCCTTCGATCCCCCTTCTCCCATTCTTAGTGTCATCACCCTTCCAGTCCCCCTCCCGTACCATCCTTAGGTATCAGCTCCCTTTCCTGCCCCACCTTCCCCTGGCAACCGCAGCTCCTCTGTCTTACAGAGCCACGGCTGCGATAGCGCTAATTTAAAATAAAAGCAAAACCAGAGCTGCGGCTGCCAGGGGAAGGAGGAGGCAGGAAAGGAGTTGACACAAGGGAAGGGAAAGGAAGGTGGGGGCTGGAAGGGGGTTGATGCTGCCAAGAAGCAAAGGCAGCAGCATTTTTTGCCGCCCCCAAAGGTTTGCTGCCTGGGGCAGCCGTCTGATTATAGAGCCGCTCCTGATGGCAACCTGAAATTTGTGCCTGGGATTTTCTTTCCCCCTCCCTGCCACCTCCATGCAATGTTAGCTGCACGCAGGGTTCTAATCTCCCACAGGCAGAACAGGTGGGTAAAGCTTCGATCGCGGCTCAGAAGAAAGAGCAGGTGCTTGCAGCGATTCCATCCCACATGGGCAGAAGAAGAAAAGCAAGCCATGATCATGACAAAGTCCCTTTCTGTCTGCCTGCGGGAGATCGGGCGTGGGTTGAACAGGAGGGAAAGTCGTGCGATTGCGGCTTGGATAGAGCAGGCTGCCTTTGGGGATCCCATCTCCCATGATCAGATGCAGCTCCGATTCCCACAGGTAGCCTGCTCTATCCAAGCCATGATTGCATGCCTTTCCCTCCTGTTCTGCCTGCGGAGATCCGATCTCCCGCAGGCAGACAGAAGGGGACTTTATCACAATTGCGGCTTGCTTCTCTAATTCTGCCCATGGGGAATGGGATCGCCGTGGGCACCTGCTTTCTTCAGAGCATGATCAGAGATTTCCCCTCCTGTTCTGCTTGTGGGAATCTGAACTCTGCGAGCAGCTAACATCGTATGCACCTCACCTTCACACAACAGATAAGCACACATAGGCACCACGCCTCTGCAGCACACACACACAGGCGGTGGCTGTCCTTGTATGGGTGGAATGCAGGGCTGTAAGGCAGCATCCCATGCATAGACGGGCAAGCCACTGTTGCACTATACATATGATTGTCTATATATTTCTGTCTGATGATGCCTCATTCGACCCTTGCTACCATAACAAAACATACTTTATCGTCTCTCTTCAAATCTTTCAGCTTCCTTAGACATGGAGGAGTTTGCAAATGGAGGTGGGGGGGGGGGGGGAGAGGCATAAGGGGTTCACAGCCACTGGCTCTTTAGATTTTGGCCTGGTTCCTAAATCCAAACAAAATTTGTCAAGGAATGGTGCGATCTTGGAACTTGCAGTATTCTCTGTCTCCAACAAATGGTTGGAGTGGGACAGTGCAACAGGATCTGTGTCTGCCAAGATCGCTATTGGCTTTTAACCTGCTAGTTGAGCCCTTTGTGATACCTAGGGGTTTGTCTGCCAACCTTCCCCATAATTGAGCTTGGGGATAGCCCAGTCTCAAGACTGTTTTTATGGCCTTATGGTTTATTTTTGTTTTATTGTTAGAGTTGTATTTTACTTTTCTGTAAACAGCTTTGAGTGGCTTGTGCCAGGATGGTGACACTTTTGTTTCATTCCAAAATATATTCATATAAATATAAGCCCTATAAGTTATATCCTATAGGCACTCCTTGTGGCCCTGGGCAAGCCACTTAACTCTCTGTTGCCTCAGGTACACATAGATTGGGAGCCCTTTGGGGACAAGGGAATGTATCCAGTACCTGGTTGTAGTAATTACATAATGTAAACTGCTTTGATTGAAGGATAAGGTGGTATAGAAAACTGGTTACATAAATAAATAAAAGTATCAAAACAGATCATTTGATGGAAGAATATAGTTTGCTACTACTGGAGATGTAAGTGTTTTTGCATTTTGTTTGTATTTCAGAGTAGTTCCATAGCTGAACAGATAATCAAACCAAAGAGAAGCTTTTATGCAGCAAGAGATTTGTACAAGTATCGACATCAGTACCCGGTGAGAGCTTGTCTTTAGCTTTGAGATGACTAATATACATAAATTTGATTATTTTTAATTCATGTGTGCCTGGTAGCATCACTTTTTATTGCAGAAAGAACCCCTGTTCAGTGGGAATTGTGTCCCCTTTTGTATTGAATGTACTGAAAATATATTATTAATTGCCAAAATGGGAACTATAGTTTGTAAACCATAAATTGATCTGATGATTTTGTTTTTTTTTAATTCATTCCAGCAGAACTTTAAGGATTCTCGATGTCAAAATGACTTATGGAATCTCAGGTTTTATTTGAACAAAATTCCCTTGAAACCTGATGGCAAGTATTGTACTAAACTGCATGTGGTTAAAATCAGAAATGGTGTAGGGGTTTGTTTTTTTTTGAGGGCGGAAGGAGGGGACTTTATCAGGACTTAAAAAGTCCACTATTGATGCAATTTGTAAGGAAAATGTTTGTATGGTGAGTGCTGTAGTAGCCAAATCTGATGAAATTTCACATAGTAAATTTGTGATGCCTTTGAATTATGATAAATCTTTGTGTCACATATGTACTAGGTTTCTTACCTGCTAGGGGACTTGGATTTTGCTCATGCCTTTTTCGGTAATAGCTCAAGGTGAGTTATTGTGCCTGAATGTGAACATTTTCTGGTCTCCTGAGGGCTCACAATGTAAACTGACCCCAAGGCAATGGAGAACTAAATGACTTGCCCCAAATCACAAGAAGCAGCAGTGAGATTTGAACCTTGACATCCCTGGTTTTCAGCTTGCTGCCCTAACCATAAGCTATTTCTCCACTTGTGGATCAACCAAATTCTTTTATCCAAAGTAATGTTCATTGTTCTGATTTTATAGCGATTTTAGAAAAGGTTCAGAGAAGAGCCACCAAATTGGTAAAGGGGATGGAAGGATACTCCTATGAAGAAAGGCTAAAAAGGTTGGGGCTCTTTAACCTGGAAAAGAGACGGCTGAGGGGAGATATGATAGAAGTCTATAAATTAATGAACGGAGTGGAACGGGTAAACGTAGATCGATTGTTTACTTCATCAGAATATAGAAAGACTAGGGGACATGCAATGAAGCTACAGGGTAAACTATTTAAGACTAATAAAAGAAAATATTTTTTCACTCAACGTGTAATCAAACTCTGGAATTTGTTACCGGAGGATGTAGTAAAGGCTGTTAGTGTAGCTGGGTTTAAAAAAGGTTTGGACAAGTTCCTGGAGGAAAGGTCCATAAGCCATTATTAAGAAGTGACCGAAGATATCATTGCTTGACCCAGTACAAGCATTGTGGAACTTGTGTCTCTTGGGGAAACTGCTAGGTACATATGACCTAGATTGGCCACTGTTGGAAACAGAATACTGGGCTTGATGGACCTTGGTCTGACCCAGTATGGCATATCTTATGTTCTTATAATTGAAGTATCTTGAGTCAAAATATTCAGGGAGCAATTTTCCCAAATTTTTGCATTAGGACAAAGAGTTTGGGTAGTTGGCATAACAGATTTGGAGGACATAAGGAAGACAAGGGGGTACATAAATGAGACCTACAGGGACATAGTTCTGTAGTCCCACTTCAATCTGGCAGTCTCTCGGTTGCCATGGAGGTCATGTGACAGGAGAGCACCACCTTGGAGTGGCAAGAAATGATCCTGCAGCTAGGACCTGGCTGCCAAGAAATGTAAAACCCTCTCGCACTGAGGAAGTTTCTCCAGGGCCATGTGCCATGAGGGAAGGGCTAGGACAGCTGTTATAATTAGTGATTCGATCATTAGGCATGTAGGTGACTGGTGGACTTGAGGATTGCCTGGTAACATGCCTGCCTGGTGCGAAGGTAGCGGACCTTACGCTCCACCTAGACAAGGTTTTAGATAGTGCCAGGGAGAAGTCTGCTGTTTTTGGTACATGTTGGCACCAGTGACATAGGAAAGTGTGGGAGGAAAGTTCTGGAGGCCAAATTTAGGCTTTTAGGTAGAAAGTTGAAATCCAGAACTTCCAGGGTAGTGTTCCCTGAAATGCTTCCTGTCCATGCGCAGGACCCAAAAGGCAGGCAGAGCTCCAGAGTTTCAATGCGTGGATGACACGATGATGCAGAGATGAGGGTTTTGGATTTGTTAGGAATTGGGCAACATTCTGGGGAAGGGAGGGGCTTTTCTGGGCTCCACCTTAACAGAAATGTAACCAGGCATTAACTTTTAAAAAGGAGAGAGAACAGCTTTTAAACTAGATAATAGGGGAAAGTCAACAGTCGTCCAGGAGCACATGGTTCGGAAGGATGTATCCCTTGAGAGATACTAGCAAAAGAGGGAAGTTTGGGGCATCCTGACAGAGAGGTTCCAATAAAGATAAAAGTAACCCAGATGCCCTTAAATACAGAGCTGAAAGATTCCAAATTACCCCTATCAACTGATAAAGAGATTAATATGAATAAACTTGTTGTTAAGTGCCGTCTAAAATGCATGCATGCAAATGCTATAAGTCTAAAAAAAATAAGATGGGAGAGCTAGAATATATAGCACTAAATGAAAGGTTAAAAATGATTGGCATCTCAGAGACCTGGTGGAAGACTGACAACTAAAGGGATACTGTGATACCTGGGACAAACTATATCGCAATGATAGAGTAGATCAAATTCGTGGAGGGGTTGCGCTCTGTTAGAGAGGACATTGAGTCACATAGGATTCAAGATTTGCAAGAAACAAAATACACTGTAGAATCTGTATGGATAGAAATTCCATGTAAAAAGGGGAAGGCGATGGCAGATGGGGGTGTATTACTGACCGTCTGGCCGGAATGAACAGATGGATGATGAAATGCTAAAAGAAGTCAGGGAAGCTGACAAAAATTACAACACAGTAATAATGGGTGATTTCAATTACCCCGGCGTTGACTGGGTCAATGTCACAGCAGGACATGCTAGAGAGAGAAAGTTTCTAGATGAAATAAATGACTGCTTCTTGGAGCAGCTGGTTCATGAACCGACAAGAAGGGACACTATTTTGAACCTAGTCCTTAATGGAACACAGGATCTGATGCAAGAGATAAGGGTTTTGGGGCCACATGGCAATAGTGATCAGAACATAATTGCATTTGATTTAATAAATGGAAGAACGGCAAGGAAATCAACAGTACTACCTTTTAACTTTCAGAAGGGAGACTAGGATAAAATGAGAAAAAAAGTTAAGAAAAAACTAATAGAAGCACTTGCAAAGATTTAAAGATTTACATCAAGCATGGGCATTGTTTAAAAGTACTATCTTGAAAGTCCAGACCGGATGAATTCCACACTCTAAACTATCATTGAGAAAAGTGGAAGGAAGACCAAAAAACTGTCAACATGGTTTAAAAGGGAGGTCAGAGAGTCTGTTATTACCAAAAAGTAACAACAGGAAATCGAAAAAGGAGCCAGATGATGAACAGAGGAAACAACATAAAGATTGGCAAGTTAAATGCAAGGCATTGATAAGACAAGCAAAGAGAGAATTTGAAAAGAAGCTTGCCAGTGAAGCAAAAACATATAATAAAAACTTTT
Source organism: Ichthyophis bannanicus (assembly GCA_033557465.1). Classification (NCBI taxonomy): domain Eukaryota; kingdom Metazoa; phylum Chordata; class Amphibia; order Gymnophiona; family Ichthyophiidae; genus Ichthyophis; species Ichthyophis bannanicus. The sequence continues at coordinate 1,225,918,662 of CM066033.1, forward strand.
TCAAGTATATCGTAGCAAAAAAACCTGTGAGTCCGTTGGACCATTGTATGTTAGAGGGTTAAAAGGGGTGCTTAGTGAGGACAAGGCCATAGTGTAACGCCATAGTGGAGAGACTGAATTAATTCTTTGCTTTGGTCTTTACTGAAGAAGATGTAGGGAAGTTACCCATGCCTGAAATGGTATATAAAGGTGATATATCAGAAGAATTGAAAGAAACACGTATCAATAAACAGGGAAGATGTATTACAACTATTTGATAAACTGAAAAGTAGCAAATCACTTGGACTGGATGGTATACATACGAGGGTGTTGAAAGAACTGAAATATGAGATTGAAGACCTACTTTCATAATCTGTGAACTATCATTAAAATCATCTTAGTACCAGAAGATTGGAGAATGGCTAATGTAACGCCAATTTTTTAAAAGGGTTCCATGAGTGATCCGGGAAACTACAGACGGTGAGCCTGACATCAGTACTGGGCAAAATAGTAGAAACCATTTATAAAGAATAAAATTAATGAACATGTGGATAGTCATGGTTTAATGGAAGAAAGCCAGCATGGATTTAGCAAAGGAAAATCTTGTCTTACTAATTTGTGTAAATTTTTTTTTGAAGGTGTGAATAAATGGGTAGACAAAGGTGAACCAGTTGATATAGTTTATCTGGATTTTCAAAAAACTTTTGACAAGGTCCCTCATGAGAGACTCTTGGGAAAATTAAAAAGTCATGGGATTAGAGGCAGTGTCGTATTGTGGATCAGGAACTGCTTAAAAGATATAAAGCAGAGAGATGGGCTGAATGACCAATTTTCTCAATGGAGAAAGGTGAACAGTGGAATACCCCAGGGATCAGTGCTGGGTATGCTGCTTTTTAACATAATCATAAATGATCTGTTAATAGGAATAATGAGTGAGGTGATCAATTTTGCAGATGACACAAAATTATTCAAAGTTGTTAGAACACAAGAATATTGCGAAAAATTGCAAGAGGTCCTTGATAAAATGGAAGACTGGACATCCAAATGACAGATGAAATTTAATGTGGACAAATGCAAAGTTTGCACCTAGGAAAGAACAACCCAAACTGTGGTTACTCGATGCAAGGTACTACTTTAGAAACCACCACCCAGGAAAAAGATTTAATCATCATAGATAATATATTGAAACCCTCCACCTAGTGTGCAGTGGCAGCCAAGAAAGCAAATCGAATGCTAGGAATCATAAGGGAAAGGAATGGAGAATAAAACCAAGGATATTGTAATGCCTCTATATGATTCCATGGTGCGACCGCACTTTGAATATTGTGTGCAATTCTGGTCGCCATTATCTTAAAAAATGATATAGCAAAATTAGAAAAAGTACAGAGAAGAGCAACAAAAATGGTAAAGGGAATGGAAGGGTGCCTCTATGAGGAAAGGCTGAAAATGTTGGGGCTCTTCAACTTGGAAAAGAGACCGCTGAGGGGAGATATGATAAAGGTCTTTAAATTAATGAATGGAGTGCAATGGGTAAACGTAGATCAATTATTTACGCCATCAAAAAGTAGAAAGACTAGAGAAGACACAATGAAGCTACAGTGTAACCCATTTAAAACTACTAAGAGAAATTATTTTTTCACTCAATGTGTAATCAAACTCTGAAATTTGTTACTGGAGGATGTACAGTAGTAAAAGCTCTTAGTATAGTTGTGTTTAAAAAAGGTTTGACAAGTTCCTGGGGGAAAGTTCCATAAACCATTATTGAAGAGGACCTGGGAAATCCACTGCTTACCCTGGGACAAGCATTGGGGAACCCGTGTGCCTTTTTGGCACTGTTGGAAACAGGATACCGGGCTTGATGGACCCAGTATGGCATTTCTTATATTCTTGTGTTCCTAGTTCTAACCTGCAGACTTTGCTCCTGCTTTCAAGGCAAAAGTGTGCACTTACTTCATTTTTTAATTTGTCATGGTTAGCTGGTACCTCTGGACATTGCACTTGCTTTTTGTGCCAGAGAAAAATTGGTGGCAGAGTACGTTTGTAAAGTTGAAAAGGCAAGCTACACATGCTGTTTTTCCTCCTCCTCTTAAATAACCACTCAGTACAAGAGTTGGGGGAACAGCATTGGACACTAATCAGAAAAATGATTTATGTTGGTAAATCATCACTGACCTGTGTGAATTGCTTTGAAAATTGTCCTCATTTCATAAAAAGGAGAGGTTCCTTGTATAGGCAATATTACTCTATAGGTCTTTTACTGATTTAACAATGACATCTATAGTAAAAAATAAGAACACTTGATATGATGGACGTGCACTCATCTCTGAGTCTAGAGGCTGACTAGCAGTTTTTAAGTTTTCCCCGATGGGAATACATCTTGCTAAGAGACTGCTTCATGGCTGAACGTGGCCTTTTAATACTGGGCAGACAGATCTGCTGTGATGTGAAACAGAGCAGGCAGAAAAGCTGGGAAAGGGGACATGAGATGGAGAGGAGCTGTGTTGGAATGGGAGAGGAGGGAACTGCAAGAGGTTGTGAGAGGAAAGGAGGTCATGATGAAGAGAAGATAAATGAAGGTGAGAAAAGGGGAGGGTAGGAAGCAGCAGGAGGGGGTGAGACTAGAAGGTACTGAATGGAGATAAGCTATGGAGAGACAGTCTATGGATAGTAGAGTAGTAGAGGCACACACAGAGAAAAAAACCCATTAGAAATGTGAAGGTGTGAGAAATTTGAGACGACCATGGACAAGCAGAGATAAGATTGTGTCTATAGTTTGACCTAAGGTGTAAAAAACTTTCTTATACAGAAAATCTTATGGGCACTGCTACTTCTGTCCTTTCCCCAGTTTAAAATGAGATGTATTTTTTTAAGATAAGTAGAATAAAAGGATTAAAACATTTGTATTTATAAGTTATTATTTGGGATAAACTATCCTGTCCTGAGCCACTCAGTTTCGCACACATTCTCTTTATTTCGGTTTATATTCTACTTTTCTTCAAGTCATGCAAATTGGATTACAACAACAGTATGTTTGCAGTAAAAATTAATCTACATAAAGCAACAAAATTCAACATAGCAAATAGTGTATACTTCTAGTAAATGACTAATGCTATTAATGTTGCTTGTTTTTCACCGAACCTATTGTCGTTGCAGTATATAGTGTGTGCTTTATCATTGTTAGTGCATGCTGCTGATAAATAGCCCCCAAAATAAAAAAAAAAGCTAATTATAAATGCACTATAAAAATTGTTGCAAGATACATTAGTGCTTCTCATCCATTGTGCTTTAGGAAAGTCCTTAGCGTGCTTTGTGGCAAGCACCTTTGGCTGTTACCACCATCTCTGTTGGACAGTATCCCTGTGAATAGTCTTCTACTTCCTGCTTCAGTTCTAGCTTATCACAAGCAGAAGGTGAGGGATGAGCCTGGAGCAGATAGAGCAAAGAAGAGTCACTCCGCTTCTTAATTTGTCCCGCTTCTCTCTTGCCATTCAGGGGGAGGAGTATGATTGGAGCAGAACACAGAAGAGCTCCTACTTGACTTAGACCAGCCCCTTTTTCTTCTATCCCAGCTTAGAAAAAAACTTCTTATATTTATTTATTTATAGACTCTTATATACCGCACTATTAAGCATCAGCGCGGTTCACAAAAAACAGTGAGATACACAATTCAACAGTACTTTGTGTTTACAGAAAACAGGAGAATATAACTCGGATAACAGGGTATATAATTAATAAACATAGTCATAATATCATCATGGCTTCAGTTTTGTGTGTATGTGGTCTGTGGGGTATCTGTATTGTATGTGTATGAGTGGAAGGTCTGTGGGTTGGTTGAGATGTCTTTGTTTACTGGATAAGATAAAAGGAAGAGGTAGTGTTTCAAAGCTTTGCGAAACTGCAAAAGGTCTGGTATTGCTCGGATGTTTTGAGGAAGGCTATTCCAACACCTTGGTGCACAGAATAAAAAGGCCCTGTCTGAAGTAGTTTTGGTACACTGTGATATTGATTTAGGGACTAACAGAGTATTGAGTGTTACTGACCTTCTGTCTCTATTGAGGGGTGGTGTTTGGATCAAGTCTGATATTGATGAAGATGAGAGTTCTTTGAAGGCTTTGAATGTAATTAGTAAAATTTTGAAAGTGAGTCTACTTTGAATTGGGAACCAATGAAGATGTTTTAGAATAGGTGAGATATGGTCTTTCCGGGAAGCTCCATGAAGGACTCTAGCTGCAGCATTCATAGCCATTTGAAGTGGGTGTAAGGTGGTTTGTGGAAGACCTTGTAAAATTGAGTTCGCATAATCAAAATGAGGTATGATTAGCACCTGATAGATGGTTCTAAAATCGTCTGGCTCTAGCAAGGATCGAAGGTGTCTAAGGGAGCGTATTTTGTGATATACCGCTCTTACAATATTACTAATATGTGCTTTCATATCTAATTTCTGGTCTAAAGTGACACCGAGGTATCTGATGGTGGTCTTGGTCTGGAGGTTAGCATCATTCACTTTCAAAAAGGATGGAGCAGTGACATTTTGGTTACGTGTAATAAATAAATATATAAATATATCATCCTGCTAGACCAGTCCAGGCAAGTGGGTTGTGTTCCTCTACCAGCAGATTGGTGAAGACAAAAAAACAATGAAAAGCCCAAGTTTCAATGACATCATTCATATGCCTCGGCCACCAGAGGTCTCTTCACTATTTCTTTCTCTCCAGCAAATGGTGAATGGATTTTCTCCTCTCTGAAGATTAAGAGGAAAAGATTGATTAAACCACTGGACTGCGATCTTTTCGGTAGCCATAGAAGGAGGGAAAATTTGGTTCATTTCCATGCACATCATGGTAAGAGCCTGTTGAACAGCTAGAAATTGTAAGGATTTGAAAGGATCTGTAAGAGTGCAGCAGCTTCCCTCCTCAATGCCCCCTCCCTCCCTCCTCTAACCCCCACCCCCCTGACTCTCTCCTGAAGATTGCAGAAGGCTCTCAGAGGGATCTGCCTATCAGCTACCTTAAACGTAGTGCCACAAAGCCAGTAAAGGTTTTAGGGGATTAAAGCTGAGTCCGGCATGGCTTCTCTTCCTGGGGCTCTCAGGCGGTGAGCACCAAAGCTTGACCTTGTCATTGTCCTTATTGGGGGCTCCTGATCCCGTCTTCCTGGTACACAATTCGGAGCAGACCGCTGGCGACAGTTAGTATGGGTGTTTCCTGCCATCTTCTGCACGCATTAGTGTTTCTATCGTGTGCTTAGCCGTTGTGCAGTCCTAGCATGCAATCTGCCTGAGCGACTCAACATGTTCCTTCCCCAGCACCTGTGGCGCGCATTGCAATAAAACGCATTTTAATGTGCGCTGCAGTAAAAGTGCAGTAAATGCACACCTTCGGGGTGGTGCGGTACGGATTTAGCACCTGCTGTTGTGATACTTGCCTTAACTCTCTCTTCTTCCAGGAAACATTGTTCTTTGACATGTGGTAAGCAAGGTGCCTCATCTCCAGATTATGGACTCTGCTCTTCTTGTATGGCAGCTTCTGAGTCATCCCTGGAGGGCCTGCTCCCCCTCTCTCAGCTGAGTGATGCAGTTAGTCAATCCTTGCCTGCCTCAAGGCAGGAGGTGACAGATGGCGCTGTGGGTAAGGCTATTCAACTGGCTGGAGGTTCTGGTAACCATGCTGTGAGCCACTTCTCATCATCTAGGGGGTCTGCGACGGCTGTGCCCCTTGGTGTTGTGGGGTCCTTTTCAAGAGTAGAGCTTCCGGACTCCAGATTGTCCTCCCCGGAATTCTTTTCATTTTTTTGCAGCAGGCCTGGTCCTTCTTGTGTGGAAATTCAGACTCTGCGACCTCTGTGTGCATATTCTGAATTTCCACACAAGAAGGCGTAGTCTCATGCGGGGCAAGCTGAGAGTGGCAGCCCTGTTCAATTGATTTTGGCTAAGCGTCCACAGTGAGGGGTGCCCCCTGGAGATGGGAAATAGCTGGGAGCTGTTCGAGATTTTGACTATAACTTGGATTCAGATGGTTCGGTACTGGGCTCAGATGTGGATGAAGAAGTACTCTCGCCTTCAGAAGATTGGAAAGAAGCCGGAGTGATCCGCCTATTCCAGAAGGAGGAGCTAGCAGCGTTGATTGCCAGGGTTTCATCTGCCTTGAACTTGACGGATGCTTCTGAGATGGAGCAGGAGCGGAAGGTGCACCTGCTCCTTCAAGAAGTTTGGAAATTGACTACTGTTTCCCGTTCTCAGAGGAAATCAAGGATATGATCCATCTCTCCAACTCCCCGCCTAAGGGGGTTAAGGGTGTGTAAGAAGATCTATGCTCTCTGAGGAGGAATGCATTGAATAGTTTGGTATTCCCAAGGTAGATGCGAGGTCACAGCAGTTACCAGACGGACCACCATTCCTGTGGATGGCATATCAATTTTAAAAGATTTTCTAGACCATAAGGTGGATTCGTTGTTGAAGAGCCAATTTGCCGTGGTGGTTGTTATTCTTCAGCTGGCAGTATGTGCTAGCCTGACATTTTGAGCCCTGCTCCAGTGGATCCAGTCTCTTCTGCTGGATGATACTACTCCCTCTTTTGAGTTAGCTATGGCCTTCCTTTCTTATGCCAAGTAGAGTATGACTTGATGCGTTCGGTGGCCAGGAGTGCTGCTTTGATGACTGTGTCACGGCATTGGATTTGGGTCTGGCACTGGGCAGCAGACTCATCTTCCAAAGCCCGGTTGGCCTAACTGGCTTTTAAGGGGAAGCTTCTTTTTAGAGCCGATTTGAAGAAGCTGGTGAAGGACCTGGATGAGATGAAATCTTACTGCCTTTAAGAATACAGGTCCATGGGGGCCTGTGAAGCAGACTGGTGCCTCTTGTCAGCCTCTGCCCATCCACCGAGAGCACGCTGACCAGATCCCTGGGGGGGGGGGGTCTCTGGACTTTCATCATTACCGACTTAGAAAGCGTTTTTTTCCCCTCTGCTTCTGGGCTTCAAGCTTGTTCTCAGTCCTTTCATGGAGTGCGTGGGCCCAAGGGTTTGGGACCCTCCCAGGCTGTGAAAAAAAAAAAGATACTCTCCTTCAGTGGAAGGGACTGAGCATTGAGGATCATGCAACATTTTGTTTGTGTTCCACAAAGACTGAACAAACTCAACCCACAAAATAAATGTTGAGAAGCATTGCATTAAGTAACTTAAAATTAGTTGTGGATAGAGGCCAAGAAAAAAAATGCCCATTTTTTTTTTTCTGGTCCTCTTAACCCTCCACTGCCTCGGAAGAAAGGCCTGGCAATCTACTTTCGGTGACACTGCCAAGAAAACCCAGGAGCTTCTGGGTCGCCAGGAGTCAGGACTGACTCGAAGGCACACATTGCATTTGGTATAATAGGAATATACGGTCACATCGTGGTTTATTACACAGGAACTGCACATCTGTCATTGTACAGTATGTCTCTTCACCAGGAAATATGAGGTCTGTCCAAAAAGAAACCAAACTTGCTAAAGAGGGCGTCAGCGAGCCAACACAGCAGACTAGCGATAATGGTGCCTTGAGCTTTAGCCTCCCACTTGCTCGATCATGCAACGTGAATTAGTTATGGACTACATGCAGTAGTCTTATGTGCCTTTTGCTATTTCTGAAACATGTTATAACAGGTGACCTTTCAGGGTGGATTTCAAATTCAGGAACAAAAAGAAATCTGCAGGGGCCAAATCTGGAGAAGTAGGGAGGCTGCGGGACTAGAGACATCTTGTGCTTTGCCAAAAATTCACAGGTAAGGAACAATGAATGATTGTGACATGGTTCCCTTTTTGCTCATCTGTCCAGAGACGTGAGACAAATTTTGCAGCAACACTATGGGGCTTGTTTACAAAGCCGCGGTAGCGATTCGCGATCGTTATCGGAGCCGCGGCCCCATTTGGCCGCAGCTCTGATAACGATCGCGAACCGCTACCGCGGCTTTGTAAACAAGCCCCAATGTATCTGAGGTTTTTCAGTCACAGTTGAGCGACACAAACTTTTACTGATGCCTATTTCTTCAGCAACTTCATGGACAGTTAGGCGATTTATTTTCAAGGATCAAAGCATGCACTTTCTTAACGTGATCATCGTCCATTGATGTGGAAGGCCGTCCAGTTTTGGGATCGTCTTAGGTTCTGCCCGATTTGAAACGTTAGTACTATTTGTAACTGTTTGCAGCTTAAACAAACCTCTCCATAAGCTTGCTGCAACATCTGAAAAGTCTCGGCAAAAGTCAGTTTCACGCAGAATTTCACGCAGACGCGTTGCTCTTCAAGATCCTTCATATTTCAACTTGCAAAGAATAGCAAAAGGCACATGAGACGAGTTCACTCTACTGCATATAGTCCATAACTAATTCACGAAGCGTGATCGAGCAAGGGGGTGGCTAAAGCTCAAGGTCACCACTACACATAACCATTATCGCAAGTCTGCTGTATTGGTACAGTGGCACGCTGTTTAGCAAGTTCTGGACAGACCTCGTATTTCATGGCCAGTGGAATTGTTATCGTTGCTAATTATATAATATAGTATCTTGCTAGGATCTTAACATTTTACAATTTAAAATAAAATGTTTCTTTTTGAGTAAAGACTCAAGATTTATTTTTTTAGGTTTGCACAGATGTGGTTTTTTTCTAAAGTTGTTGATGTTGCTGTTTGCGCAGGTGTTTACATTGAAGAAATCCTAAGTAAATGGAAGGGCGATTATGACAAATTGGAACATAACCACACCTACATACAATGGTTGGTTAAGATTTTTTTTTATTATTATTTTCATGTTCAAGCGTTACAGTTCGTCTAAGCTGACTCCCTCCAAATCCAACTTTGCTGTTTTCACAGGCTCTTCCCGCTTAGAGAACAAGGCTTGAACTTCTATGCTAAAGAGTTAACTGCTTATGAGATTGAGGTAATATGGACTTCTCAAATCTTTTGCACTTTCACAGTTTAATGTGTGCCTGATTTGATTGTATATAACCAAAAATCCATACATAAACCTCTAAAGATATTTTTACAAGAACCTCAAATGTTAAGATCAACAGAGGCTACACAAGCCTTCTAGTATAACAGCCAAACAAAGGCCATTACTAGTAATGCTCAATGTCATCATGGGTCCAGTTAGATCATAAACTCATGACAATCTTATCTAACTCCATACACAAAGTGTTATCAATTAACCCGACATGACATTGTGTTCCTCTGGCTGGAGGGTCGCTCTTGGGATCTCGTGAATTGATTTTATTCCCCTGATGCAGATAAGTTTGTCTTATCAAAACGCAATATCATGGCGGGTTAATTGATAACACTTTGTGTATGGGGTTAGATAAGTTAAGATTGTCATGAGTTTATGATCTAACTGGACCCATGATGACATCGAGAATTACTAGTAATGGCCTTTGTTTGGCTGTTGTACTAGATGGTTTGTGTAGCCTCTGTTGCTTTTATTTTTACAAGGACCTCAAATATCTTTAGAGATTTATGAATCAATTTTTGGTTATGTGCTGATTGCTAATCTGTACATAGGCATACGATAATTTGATTTGATTGTATGGCATTCACTTTTTAGTAAGGCCTTATCCCTATTATGGGACGGTATAACTTCTCATACATGTTTAAATAGAAACATAGAAATATGATGACAGAAAAAGACCATATGGCCTATCTAGTCTGTCCTTCCATATCAACAACTACAACAGTCCCCTTTTTACCTTTTGTGTTTGTCCCATGCTTTTTTGAATTCAGTTACTGTCCTCATCTCTACCACTTCCACTGGGAGACTATTCCACGGATCCACTACTCTTTCCGTAAAGAAATATTTCCGCATATCACTCCTGAATCTATCCCTCTTCACCCTCATCCCATGCCCCCTCATAGCAGAACTTGCTTTCAATTGAAAGAGGCTCTCTCCCTGAACATTTTTGCCATGGAGGTATTTGAACATCTCAATCATATCACCTCTATCCCGCCTTTCCTCTAAGGTGTACATATTAAGATCCTTAAGTCTGTCCTCATATGCTTTATAATGAAGACCACTAATCATTTTACTAGCCACCCTCTGCACTGACTCCATCCTGTTCACATCCTTTTGAAGGTGCGGTCTCCAGAATTGCACACTATACTCCAAATGAGGTCGCAGCAAAGACTTATACAGAGGCATTATCACCTCCTTTTTTCTGCTAGCCATTCCTCTCCGTATGCATCCAAGCATCCTTCTAGCTTTTTCCCTTGCCTTTTCTACCTGTTTAGCTACTTTAAGGTCATCAGACACAACCACGCCTAGGTCCCGCTCTTCTTTAGTGGACAAAAGTATTTCACCCCCTATACTATATTGCTCCCTTGGATTGCTGCAGCCCAAATGCATGACCTTACATTTTTTAACATTAAATCCCAGCTGCCAAATTCTAGACCATTCTTCAAGCTTAGCTAGATCCCTCCTCATGTTATCTACACCTTCCTGGGTGTCTACTCTATTGCAGATTTTGGTATCATCCACAAAGAGGCAAACCTTCCCCGACAGCCCTTCCGCTATATCACTAACAAAGATATTAAAAAGAATCGGACCAAGGTCAGATCCCTTGGGCACACCACTGTTAACATCCTTCTCCTCAGAGTGAGCTCCATTTACCTGTACTCTTTGTCGCCTCCCACCCAACCAATTTCTAACCCAAGCAGTAACTTTAGGGTCCATCCCTAGGGTGCTCAGTTTGTTTATAAGTCGCCTGTGAGGAACAGTGTCAAAGGCTTTACTGAAATCGAAATACATCACATCTAGGGCTCTCCCTCGGTCCAACTCCCTGGTCACCCAGTCAAAGAAATCAACCAGATTTATCTGACAAGACCTGCCTCTGGTGAATCCATGCTGCCTCGGATCCTGTAATCCGCTGGACTCCAGAAACCTCACTATTTTTTCTTTCAGCAGCGTTTCCAATAATTTACTCACCACTAAAGTTAAACTAACCGGCCTTTAGTTTTTAACCACATCCTTACTTCCGCTTTTGTGTAAAGGCACCACAGGAGCTTCTCTCCAGTCCTTTGGTACCTCTCCCGACTCCAACGAGGCATTGAAAAGGGCAGTCAGTGGAGCTGCTAGAACGTCCCGAAGTTCCCTCAGTATTCTAGGGTGTATCCCATCCAGTCCCATCGCTTTGTCTACTTTAAGTTGAGCTAGTTTCTCACGAACACAGTGTTCTGAAAATTGTTCAAGATGTTCCTCACTTCTTTTCCTGTTTGTGGGGGTTTTCTAAGGTCCTGCTCCTGGTTCTTCATCTGTGAACACAGAACAGACATATTTAAGCAATTCTGCTTTATCCTTATCGGCTTCTACATATTCCTCCCCTGCACCCTTGAGTCTGACAATACCACTTTTGTCCTTCTTCTTCTCACTAACATATCTAAAAAATGTCTTATCACCCCATTTTATTGCATTGGCTATTTCCTCCTCCTTTTGAATTTTTGCCTTCTTGACTACTTTGCTATCTTCTCTAAGTTTTTCCAAATACAGATGCCTGTCTTCCTCTCTCTGTGATCTCTTGTATTTCATGAAGGCCTCCCTCTTTTTCTTCACTTTTTCAGCTACTTCTTTCGAAAGCCATAGCGGTCTCCTTTTCCTTTTATCTTTATTTACCATTTTAATAAATAGGTTGGTTGCCCTTTAAATATCCCCTTTCAGTTTTGCCCACTGTTTTTCTACATCCCCCAGCTGTTCCCATCCCACTAATAACTCCCTGAGGTATTGGCCCATTTTGGCAAAGTTAGTCTTCCTAAAGTGTAAGATCCTCACCTTTGAATGGATTCTAACAGCCCTAGTCCTAATACTGAACCACACCATCTGGTGATCACTGGATGAAAAATGATCTCCCACTATAACATCAGAAACACTTTCACCATTGGTAAGCACCATGTCCAGTATGGCCCCTTCACGTGTGGGGTCTGTTACCAATTGCCTGACTAGTTCTCTCCTTACTTCTAGATGATACTGCAGCAGGAATGTGTCAGTCAACATCTGGCATATTGAAATCTCCTATTAGTAGGACGTTCCCTTTCCTAGCAATGCTGCGTATGTCTTCAATTAACTCTGTGTCCATCTCTTTCTCTTGTGAGGGAGGTCTGTATATCATACCAATGCAAATAGATTTCTCTCTCTCTCTCTTTCTAGTTTAACCCACAATGCCTCCTCTCTCCCTTTTAAGCTCTGTAATTCTAAAGCTTTAATAGTAGTTTTTACATATAGTGCCACTCCTCCTCCCCTTCTTCCTACCCTGTCCTTTCTGAATAAAGTATAGCCAGGTATAGTTACATCCCAATCATGGTTTTCTGTGAACCATGTTTCTGTAACTGCCACTAAATCCAAGTCAGCCACTCCCACCAAAGCTTCAACATCAGGAATCTTATTTCCCATGCTACGGGCATTTATGCACACTGATTTCCATATGTTCCCCGTGTTACCCATTTCCATAAAGATATTTAATGTATCACCTACCTGGGGGCTTTCTTCACCCATCCCCAACGAATCTAGTTTAAAGCTCTCTTCAGTAGATTAGCCAGTCTACTACCGAAGACGCATTGATTAGCCAGTACATTAAAGGCCTTCATAAGAACAACTCTGAAAGTAGCTTGAGTTTTTTTTATTTTTTTTTATAAAGTTCTCTACTGAATAGATTTGTTTTATGTTTAAATGAAATGAGTAAATCCGAACTACCAAGGTAACATGACAGTAATTCGATCACTGTCAGTAGGATGGTGATTTGAGTTTTCCAGTAATTATTGGTAGCACCGCAGCATGTTTACTGCCAAGGGTATCCAACTTTAAACTGAGAGCTAGAGAGGAACCAACTGAAAAGATGTTACATAGACAAGTGGAGAGAGCATGCCTCATGGAATTCTTTCCAGCCCCTCGGTGTGTGTGCTCTGACCTGGACGGGAGATAGTAGATGTATTAATGGAGTGGTCTCCAAATATTCTGTTCATTTGGAAAGAATAATAAAGTGTAACCAAGTGTGATATATCAGACTATCAGATGTCATTGCTAATAGATGTCAAGAAATGGATTTTATAGTTTAACCACAGGGTGCCACTATCCCATAGCAAGAGGTATTTGTATGCTTCACCATGCTATTTAGTAGTACACACAGCAACCAGTAGCAGACTTCAGAGTTTAGTCATTAAGTGTTGCTTTACGTGGCAGCCATTAAGAAAGCTATAAGATTCGGTCACGGCAAAGAAAGTGACTGACATACATGTCTGAATCGCCAGCAGCCAGACCAGCAGGCATAAGGGGGTAGGGAATACTGCAGGAAAGGGGAAACGTGGAGCATGCCTCACAGAAGCAGAAAAGATAATGGCAGATAAAGACCATATGGCCCCTCATTCCAACTACTAGGCTTTACAGTCCCTTTTTTTTTTCTCCTGTAGATTCTTTGTGTTGGTCTCATGCTTTCTTGAATTCAAAATACAGTCCTCGTCTCTACAACCTCCACTGGGAGGCTATTTTATGCATCTACCACTCTTTCCGTAAAGAGATATTTCCTTAGATTATTCCTGAGTCTATCCCCTTTCACCTTTTTCCTCTGCTGTCTTGTTACAACTGAAAGAGGCTCTCCTTCTGTGCATTTATGCCGTGGAGATATTTAAATGTGTCTATGAAGTCTCCCTTCTCCCACCTTTCTTCCAAAGTATACATATTGAGGTCTTTAAGTCCCCATATATCTTATGATGAAGGCCATTGATCATTTTAGTAGCTGTCTTCTGCACGTTCTCCATTCTGTTTATATTCTTTTGAAGATGTGGTCTCCAGCATTGCACACGGTACTCCAAATTAGATCCTTTTTTTGGGGGTTTCTTTCTCCGTTTGTTTTTTTTTCTTGAAATTTTTTAAACAAAATAGTCACAGTATAAGCTTCCTTTTTATCCATTTTAACTAAAGGCGTCAACACAGCATTACGTATCTTCCTCCGTCCAATATAGAAGCAGCGTTGACATTCACTTTAGTAGAGACTCGCCAACCCTTTCAATTCCGCTGTCTCTCAATCAACCCGATACTGGTGTTTGCAAGAACCACTTGCTTTCAGGGACTCTGGTCAAACAGAAAATCTTTTGTTTGACAGCGCCTCTTTTTATATGATTTTGAATGTTTTTGACTCCTTGATTTGGGATTTATTTGCATAAAGGGATGTTTCAAACTTTTTATTGCAATTTGTCAAACCTTGGCCGTACACCCATTGATGTTTCCTTAAGGCTTTTTCTCCTGTGTTTTTATTTATTTGTGTGCAAAGTTTGACACAATTCTGTCCTAACATTACATATGTATTTTGTTTTGGGGTTTTATTCTGCTTCCTAAATTTTGTTTTCTTCTTAGGAATTAAAAAAAAATAAAGAAGCAGTTAAGAGATTCCTTTTGGCCTACAAAATGATGCTAGAATTTTTTGGCATAAAGCTGATGAATAAGATAGGGAATGTAACCAGAGCTGCCAACTGGCAAGAGAGATTTCAGCATTTGAATGAGTAAGTATTAAAGCAGACCTGAAACGTGTTTGATAGCTTGTGTGTTTCTGAGCGTTTGTAAGACTATTGCAAGCCAGACATAGACTTCTCTGTATGTATATTTTCTCTGAGGTGATGCATGCTGAAGCATCTTGACTGCTTGTGTGTCTCTAGCATATGCCATTCAAATTGCTCCTCCTCCTTGTCTTTTTGCTTTCCTGTTCTCCTTGTATTGTAGCTTGTAGCATTCCCAGTCCTGTAAATATAGAAGAAGACAAGAGAGAGACATTTTACAAACTATGTAGCATAAAATAGGAGTAAAACCAGAAGTGGATATAAACTCTCTTTATTTTGGAACAACTTTCCTTATTATCCTGTTAGACCAGTGGTTAGTAACCCAGTCCTCCCGCACCCCCTAGGCCAATCGAGTTTTCAAGATACCCAGAGCGAATATGCGTAAGATAGATTTGCATGCAGTGTAGGCAGTGCATGCATATCTATCTTATCCGTATTCATTATGGATATCCTGAAAACCTGACTGGCCTGGGAGGTGTGGGAGGACTGGGATAAAAACCACTGTGTTAGATTATTCCAAGATGAGTGGGGTATGCTCCCCATCCAACAGGTGGAGGCAGACTAGAGTAACCTTCCGTGATGTCAGCGCTTGGTATATCTGCTGGTGCAGCATTGAGAGAAACTAGTATTGTCTGCCTCCAGCAGGTGGCAAGGTGTTTGGATTGGTGCAGCAGTGCAGATAGGCTTTCTGTCCTGGTCCAGACTACAGTGCTGAGGCCTATCTGACTGAGATCTGTAGGTCCAATATTGCTTTGAGCATGGGTACAGCGTCCCTGTCTCCATGAGCCAGCAGCAACCCTGTCTCTAGCGCTGATACACCCAGGTTTCAGTGCTGGTGGGCTGGACAACATAAGGAGAACACCATGCAGCCCCTGAGGGAGGTGGTAAGTTTGGGCCTAGGCCCCCCCCCCCCTTCCCTCTTGTTGTCTTCTGTCTGTTTGCTGAGCTTTTTCCATTACTTTTGGTTGGATCTCTTTGGCTCATTGCTTAAATAAAGCAGCTTGCAAAAAATAGACCCTAAGGCAACCAGGCGTTCCTGAGCTTGTGAAGGCAGTTGGGGCAGGCCTTTTTGAGTTTCTCCCACCAGCCTGACAGCTGCTGGGGTTTCCCCTTACTGCTGGGAGTTTCATTTTTGTCGTCATGGGTTTTTTTTCTTTTCTTTTTCAGCAGTGTTTTATCTTTGTGACTCTCTTAATTTGCTACAGCAGTGTTTTGCCCCAGGGGCTTTGGCAGAGTCCTGGGGCATGTTAACCCTTTCGCGTCCACATAATTGTTTTGTAACTGAATGGTTTTTTTCTGGTTTTTTTATTAAGATTTGAGCTAAATGATGCAGAATATAAAGGTTTTTTTTCTAAGAAACAATATTTACTGTTGCCATATGGCAACTACGGTCCTGAATGGCTGAAAATTAAAAACAGTCTTGGCATCAGTTTCATTTACTGATGGGTGTGATAGTTTAAATGTCAGATGTCAAGCACAGATACTCATCACATTTCGCACACAGTGTGCGGATCTTTTGGAAATATAGAATCCAGGGAAAAATTTGGGGGAAAATTTGAAGGTTGCCATATGGCAACAACAACCATGAAAGGGTTAAGGATCACCCTTGTGGAGTCCAATGCTGTGTTTACTGCTTCTGCTATGTGTCTCCCATTTTTTTCCCTGCTGGCAGGAACTGTGGCCGTTTTGAATGGCTGCATGGTCCCGGTGGAGGGGCAATATGGCAGGCAGCCACAGCTTCAAGCCTGCAGATCCCCGAGGGTCCTCTGGGGTGCCGGCTTGAGTAGCCGCTCCTGAAACAGCTCATGGGCTGTTTTCAGTCTTTAGCAGCTGCTTGGGGTGGTATTGACAAATTTGCTATTGTGTTTTTTATTTTTATTTTTTTTTTTTAAACATCTATATGTACAGCACTGTGTAGGCCTTGCAACACTACACAAATGCTAAGTGCTAGTAGTAGTAATAGCAACCTCGTGTGATGGGTTGTGGGGCCCAGACCTCCCCTACAGGGGACCGGGCCCTCTGGGGTTTCCCCTCTGGTAGGGGGATTAAGTACCCTGCTCATAGTTTTATCTGTACAGTCCTCGAAGAGCTTGGCCTGGTTCCCTATGGTGTGTGGTTGGAGGAGCATGAGGAATTCTGTCTCATTCGGGCGAGTCTGTGGAGGAAGAGGAACATCCCTTAACAGAGGGAGCGGTTCCAGGGCTAGTTCGCCTGTTTTATAGGGAGGGCCTCTCAGTCATTCTCCAGGATGCCGTGATGATCCTGGATATTGAGGAGCTCCTTCAGGCAGCGGTTTCACAAGTGGACTACCAGAGTATCTAAAATCTGTTCTTCCACATTTTCACTTGCTGTACCTGTATCATGGATTAAATTGCCTAATGAGCTCAAGATGGAATGTGATATAAAGTGATTCAGAAAAATGTTGAAGGCCTTTTTTTCAAAAGGTGTTTCAGGGCTTTTTAACTTGATTCATAATTTTAAATTGTATTTTCTGTTTGTATTTTGTTTGAGTGTTTTTGATTGTTATATATTTTTAAGATTATGTATGTTGATTTTTAAACATCGTAGAATAGCTGTATAAGGTTTGCAGTAAATAAGTATGTTTATAAATAAATACAGCTCAGAGATTCTGGAGGTCAGCCTGGCCAAACCTGTAGCATCGGGAGATTTTGTAGAGAATAGACAGTAGTGGGTGGTCAGAAATCCATGTTGTACCTCTGCAAATTTCTTTCATGGAGGCTGATCTCAAGTCAGTCTTATTTATTTGTTTTATTTTTATTTAACAGGTTTTCTATACCGCTTTATCCTGTGGTCAAAGCGGTTTACATTGTAACAGGATAATCAACTTTGTGTATACATGTAACATTAACTTAATTTAGTATATGGAGGATACATGGTTAACATTTAGGTAGTCATGGGAGGTTGAAATAAGTAGGGGGAGTCAACGTGGGAGGGTGGGGATTAGGGTTTGGTTGATGGCTAGCTATGTGATGTTACCTGAGAAGCAGTCTTTGAATATGTGAGTCTTGAGGTATTTTCTGAAAGTTATGCCCTTTGTGGCCCGAAGTTTATCAAGGATAGAGTTCCATAGGGAGGGAACAAATAGGGAGAAGGTTCTTTTTGATGTGGTGGAGCTGGCTTTAGTATATAGTGTTGGTATGCTCAGCACGTTCTGCGAGTCAGTTCTTCTTTCTGTTGTCAGATGTCTCTTGAAGTAGTGATTGTAGGTGTGGTGGAGACAGGTTATTGAGGATTTTAAAGATTGTGAGGATAGATTTGTATTTTATATGTTCAGTTAGTGGCAACCAGTGTAGTTGTTTGAACGGGGTGGGGTATGCATTGTGCTCTGTGTGTGTTGCAGAGGGATCGTGCTGCTGTATTGAGAGCAAGTTGGAGCGGGTGGATGGCTGCTTTTGTAGGCTTTGGGAGATATTACAGTAGTCAAAAGAACCTTCACTAACATGTATGTGTAGGATTTTTCCTAATGTATTTTGTTGGGGGAGGGGGTTCTTTCTTTCACTGCAATTTTTCTGTTCAAGCATATTGCTTTATTTAAATTGTAATAATTCATTAAACATAAAGGGGGAAAAAGGGAAATACAGTCTGCTGGCCAGTTGGACAGTGTGTGTGGTAGCAGTAAGCCCCGGATATTAGAGTAACCCCCCCCCCCCCCCCGAAAAAGGTTGAATGGACGTCTAAGTCTCTAAGTGCTTCACTATGCTCCAAGTAAAAGGCTAAGGCTTTCTTGCAGTCCAGTGTGTGCAATGCACTTTCACCTTAGTGGTCATGAGGCCTAGGGAAACATATTGTCAGGAAGATAGACTGATTAAAATGGAAATTGGGCACCTCCTTAGGAAGGAACGTTGGATGAGTATGCAGAACTACCCTGTTGGTGTAAAGCTTAGTATCTAAGTGGATCAGTTACTAGAGCCTGGAGCTTGTCTGCTCTTCATGCTGTAGTCACTGCCACCAAAAAGATCTTCCATGTCAGGTACTTCAGTTCACAGGCTCTAAAGGAGTTTTCATGAGCTGGGTTAAGACAGCATTGAGGTCACAGGACTTCCTTAATGGGAAGCTTTCACGAGAAGCAAGCTCCAAATGAATTTAACAACTAAAGGCCGTACAGAGATGGGTTTGCCTTCTACATGATAGTGATATATGCCACTTGCACTAAGCTGTATACTAATGAAGTTGTTTTTTAAACAGACAAATGTAGAAGGTATCGAGCAGTTTATATGAGACAGGAAATGGGATATAGGGCGTTGTGTCACACCAGTTGACAAACCTCTTCCATTTAAAACTATAAGACGTTCTAGTGGAATTTCTCCAAGAAACCAGAATAACTTTTGATACATTGTCAGGCAGCCTCAGAGAAGCCAAGATTACCCTTAGAGTATCCAAGCTGTAAGGGCAAATGACTCAATGCTGGGCTGCAGCAGGGTTCACTGAACCTGTTTGATCATCACTGGTACACCCCCAGGTTTTATGGATCGTAATCCCCTTTATTCTCCTGTTTTAACACTCTTTTGTGCATGATTTCCCTTAAATTATGCTAGCCCTCTATTTGTGAAATCTGTTGAGAAGGGGCTGTCTCTTATGTTTGTGTAGAGTAAACAAATGATTAATAGTAGTACTAGTAGTAGATATGGGTCTTTTTATGGAAAGTTCCAGAAGAAGAGGGAGCCACACCTGCCTTGTCCAAAAGGGGGCAATAGAAACATAGGCCATGTGGTCTTTTTCTGTTGTCATTTTTCTATCTACTCTGTCCTTTCATATCAACAACTACAACAGTCCCCTTTTTTTCTTTAGAGATCCTCTGTGTTTGTCCCATGCTTTTTTGAAATCAGATACCGTCCTCAGCGCTACCAACTTAATTGGGAGACTATTCCACGGATCCACCACTCTTTCTGTAAAGAAATATTTCTGCATATCACTCCTGAATCTATCCCCTTTCACCCTCATCCCATGTCCCCTCGTAGCAGAACTTGCTTTCAGTCGAAAGAGGCTCTCCCCCTATGCATTTATGCCACAGAGGTATTTAAACGTCTCAATCATATCACCTCTATCCCGCCTTTCCTCTAAGGTGTACATATAAAGATCCTTAAGTCTGTCCTCATATACTTTATAATGAAGACCACTAACCATTTTGGTAGCCACCCTCTGTACTGACTCCATCCTCTTTATATCCTTTTGAAGGTGCGGTCTTCAGAAATGTACACAATACTCCAAATGAGGTCGCACCAAAGACTTATACAGAGGTACTATTACCTCCTTTTTTCTGCTAGCCATTCCTCTCTGTATGCACCCAAGCATCCTTCTAGCTTTTGCTTTCACCTTTTCTGCTTGTTTAGCTACTTATCTGACATGACCACTCCTAAGTCAAGCTCTTCTTTAGAGGACAAAAATACTTCACCCCCTATACTATATTGCTCTCTTGGATTACTGCAGCCCAAATGCATGACCTTGCATTTTTTAACATTAAATCCCAGCTGCCAAATTCTAGACCATTCTTCAAGCTTAGCTAGATCCCTCCTCATGTTATCTACACCTTCCTGGGTGTCTACTCTATTGCAGATTTTGGTATCATCTGCAAAGAGGCAAACCTTAACCGACAACCCTTACGCTATGTCACTAACAAAGATGTTAAACAGAATCAGACCAAGGACAGATCCCTGGGGTACACCACTGGTAAATTCCATCTCCTCAGTGAGCTCCATTTACCTGTACCCTTTGTCGCCTACCACTCAACCAATTTCTAACCCAAGTAGTAACTTTAGGGCCCATCCCTAGGGTGCTCAGTTGGTTTATAAGTTGTCTGTGAGGAATGGTATCAAAGGCTTTACTGAAATCTAAATACACCACATCAAGGGCTCTCCCTCGGTCCAACTTCATGGTCACCCAGTCAAAGAAATCAATCATATTTGTGTGACAAGACCTGCCTCTGGTGAATCCATGCTGCCTCGGATCCTGTAATCCGCTGGACTCCAGAAACCTCACTATTTTCTCTTTTAGCAGCGTTTCCAAAAATTTACACTTAAGTTAAACTAACCGGACTGTAGTTTTCAACCACATCCTTACTTCCGCTTTTGTGTAAAGGCACCACAGGAGCCTCTCTCCAGTCCTTTGGCACCACTCCCAATTCCAGCGAGACATTGAAAAGGTCAGTCGGTGGAGCTGCTAGAACGTCCCCAAGTCCCTCAGTATTCTAGGGTGTATCTCATCCGGTCCCATCGCTTTGTCTACTTTTAAGTTCAGCTAGTTTCTCATGAACACAGTCTTCTGAAAATTCTTCAAGATGTCCCTCGCTTCTGTTCCTGTATGTGGGTGTTTTCTGAGGTCCTGCTCCTGGTTCTTCATCTGTGAACACAGAACAGAAATATTTAAGCAATTCCGCTTTATCGTCATCAGCTTCTACATATTCCTCCTCTTCACCCTTGAGTCTGACAATACCACTTTTGTCCTTCTTCTTCTCACTAACATATCTGAAAAATGTCTTATCCCCCTGTTTTATTGCATTGGCTATTTCTTCCTCTTTTTGAATCATGGTTCCCTGGTCTCATCTGTCATGAGTATCTGAAGCCATGAGTACAAAACTACTTCTCCCCCAGGCTTCTGAGGCTAGCTTTCCGTGTTTTCCTATCCTGTAACATAATTGAGGTAGCTTCCTATTTTGAGGCATGGCAGACAGGCCTGTTGATGGGTTGCCCTGCTCCCAAAAATCTACTGAGCCACTTCTACATCCATGGACCATGCATGTGGTTGAAGTACACGATTCAGCTTGTTTTCCAGGATGTTGTCCTTCCCTACCAGGTATGTGGCTCTGAGGGTCCTGCCATGAGAGACAGTCCAGTTCCACAGCCGGACTGTTTCCCAACACAAGAGGGAATGCCCTAGTCTCTGCTTATATAATTTTGTTGGCTAACCGTAGAGCTCACTCAGCGGGACCCGCAAGCAGGATATCTCCATGCATCTGATATAGCAGCAGAACAGAATTCCAGTCAAAGAAAAAACACTGCAAAGGAGAAAAACTAGTGTGTAATGAAGCCTGCACCTGTCAGACTGGTTGGAGAAATTCAGAAAGGATGCCACAGCTGCTTATAAAGGGCTGTGGTTTTTGTCTTTTTTTTTTTTTTGTCATATTAGGTTGCCCGGTATGCCTGCTTTCCTTGCATGCTTAATGGGGGAGGTGTGTGGTGGGGGGGGAGGAGGTGTGTGGTGGGGCGGGGTTCATGTTCATGTACTTTTTTTTGTGATCATTTCTGAGAAAGAAAGGAAAGTTTTTTAACAGTTTGTGCTGTTAAGGAGTATATGGTGCAAGCGAGCACCTGCAACCTCCATTTTTTTACCAAATGAAGTTTAGACCCAGAAAGACACTTTAATGCAAGCAAATTTTATTTTATTTATTTACATATAATAGGCTGCTGTTCTTTACGTCAAACAGTGAACATTGTAAATGCATATAAGCCTTATTCTTTGCAGTTCGCCTCACTGTTACAGCTTAAAAGACCCTCGGGTGTTGTGTTTGTGTTGTATTACTAGCTTCAGAAATCAGGGACTGTTTTTTATGTGTGTCTGTAAACACTGCATATGCTTGGTAACACTGTACAAATATGATATCAGGAAAACAGGTCATATAGATCACACAATAGTAAATAAAAAAAAATAAATCCCTGAAAAGACAGATTAAATAGATATATAATCTATTTCTATCTGATGGGAATGCCTGAATAATGTATCAATCAAATAGGAATACAATAAAAGCTAGAAATGTTAACTAGGTAAAAGATTAGGGCATTCCTGCTAGATAGCCCTATCCTACAATATAACATGATGTGGTCAAAATAACATCAGAGTGAAAGGAAGATATAGCATGTTCTCCAGGACCAAGCAGGAAGTCAGTCCTCACTTATGGGTGACGTCGGCGCCGACGGAGCCCTCGCGGAGCAATTTTCCCCAGCTTTCAAAGAAAGCCTTTGGGAATTGCAGCGCGCATGCGCGGTCCTCTTCCCGCCCAAGGGTGCCATCTTAGCCAGTCTTCTTTTTTCCGCGGAGCCCTACAGACGTCCCCGTCTTGTCCCCGCGAAAAAGTCGATTTTCTTCTGTATTTTATCCTTTTTTCCTTCGGTTCGACGCCGATCTTTTTCCCGCCCGGACTCGCGACGCCGGTCACGAGTCCTCTTACTTTTTTTCGGTTTTTCTGACTTAGTCAGCTTTCGTTTTCGGTTTTTTCCCTGGCAGCCCGGTCCTTTGACCTCGCAGGGGCCCTTTTTCCCCCGATGGCTGCCAGTGGGTTTAAGCGGTGTGGTCGGTGTGACCGAAACATGTCACTAACTGACACACACGACTTTTGCCTCCGCTGCCTGGGGCCGGATCATGAGGAACTGATCTGTGGGCCCTGCAGCAAAATGTCTTCAAAGGCGTTGAGAAGTCGGCGGCATCAGCGTGAGAGAATCTTCGCTGACCCCAGCCGTACCCAGACCTCGTCGGAGGCCTCCGCGTCAAAAGGCTCCAGCTCGGACCGTCGCCGGAGTTCCTCCGACCAGGGTTCTCCCTCCGGGGACCATCGTCGGAAGGTGAAACCCGCGAGGGCGGCGTCGGTGGACGCTCCTGGTTCCGCGAGGGCCAGGTCGCATAGCCCCGACAGCCGCCCCGGGTCCTTGGAGAAGGAACACCTCACGAAGCGACCTCGCCTGGAGTCGGAGATGCCTGCTCGGGTAAGTCCTGTGGTCCTTCTGGACTCGCCTCCGCGACAGCCGACGTCGGGCCCGACGCCGTCGGGGCCCGAGTCGGGGGCTGCTGGGTCACCTGAGCTCGGACTCAGGTTGACGGCCTTGGAGAGCAGACTGTCTGCCTTCATGGACCAGCAGAGGGCACTGCTCGCTGGCTTCGCTGGCGCCGCTGCCCCGACCGCCGGGACGTCGACGTCCAAGTCGACCCCAGAGACCGAGCCGATCCTCGAGTCGATGAGAACTCGATTCGATCCTCAGTCGAGGTCACCCTCGGCCTCCCGTTCGGGACCGAGGTCGCCGACGCCGACTCCCTCGGCGTCGGGGCGGCTGGCGCCGCGCCCTGCCCGGGCCGACCCCACCGAGTCCTCGTCGGAGTCGGTCTGGGAGTCTGAGGAGGAAGAGTCGCCTGATTCTTTCCGGACTCGGTGTGTCCCATCGGACTCACCGGAGTCCGAGCCTCGGAAGCAGTCCCCCCCGGAGGATGCCCGGTTCTCGGACTTCGTTAGGGATATGGCCAAGGCTTTGGCCTTCCCTGCGGATCCCGAGGAGGAGCCTCGAGCCGAAGAGCTCGACGCCCTCCAGTATGACTCTCCCGCGAGGGAACACTTTACTGTACCGGTTCCTCCTATGCTGGAACGACTACTCTTCCGCATGTGGGAGAGTCCGGCCTCCTCGCCGGTCCTGAGCAAGCGGGTCGATTCTATCTATCGAGTCCGCAAGAGCCCTGGCTTTCAAAAGGCACAGCTGCCACACCATTCCATGGTAGTGGAATCGGCCATGCATCGTCTTAAGAGCCAGAAGATGCACTCCTCGGTGCCTCCTGGAAGGGAGGCCCGTAACCTGGATGGCCTTGGCAAGAAGTGTTTCCAGGGCTCTATGCTCGCATGTCGTGTCCAGACTTACCAGCTATACATGGGCATGTATCTCCGGGATCTGGCTAAAGAGCTAGCCGGATTCTCCGCTGGTCTGTCCGAGGAACCCTTGCGGAGGTTCCTAGCCTTGTCCACGGGCATTCGGGAATGCTCAAAGTTCATGTCCCGAGCAGCCTATGATGGCTTTGAAGCATCGGCTCGAGTGGCCGCAGCCGGCATCGGTGCCCGCCGACAGGCTTGGCTTCAGTCGTCAGACCTTGAGCCCTGGGTGCAGGACAAGTTGGTCGATGTCCCCTGCCGAGGCGAAAACCTCTTTGGCAAGCCCATGGCGGAAAAGGCTGCGCAAATTGAGACTGAGACTCTCACCAGGACCAGGCTTTCTAGGAAGACCTCCGCCCCTTCCCAGAAAAAGAAGGGCTCGGGGAAACAGTCCTTTTACCCGAGGAAGGCGGCTGCCTACAAACAATACCCCCATTATCAGGCCCCTGCAGCTCCCCAACAGGGCCAGCAGGCCAAGGGACGGGGTAACGGGTCCCGTAGGCAGCAAGCCCCCAAGCCTGCACCACCAGCCCCTGCTCAGCAGGGTGGGGGTTTTTGACTCGAACAGCATAGCCTTTCCCCCCCCGCTGGTTCCTCCCAGCACAGGAGGCCGGCTGGTTCACTTCGCCCACAGGTGGTCCAGCATCACCGCAGATGCCTGGGTGCTTCAAGTCGTGCGAGAAGGCTATCTTCTCCACTTCCATCAGGTCCCTCCCTCCTTTTTTCCGGGAGAACCTCCGCGACCTCCTCTGCACAGGGAATTACTCCTTCAGGAGTTGGCAGGTCTTCTGCAGGAACAGGCGGTGGAACCGGTGCCCCACCACCTGAGAGGTCAAGGCTTTTATTCCAGGTATTTTCTGATACCAAAGAGAACAGGGGGCCTCAGACCCATCCTGGACTTGTGCAACCTCAACAAGTTCCTTGTGCGGGAGAAGTTCAAAATGCTTACCCTTGGAATCCTTCTGCCCTACCTCCAGCAGGGAGATTGGCTATGCTCCTTGGATCTAAAGGATGCCTACACGCACATCCTCATCCACCCAAGCCACCGCCAGTACCTAAGGTTTGTGGTGGCAGGAAATCATTACCAGTACAGGGTACTGCCCTTTGGCCTGTCCTCCGCACCGCGAGTCTTCACAAAATGTCTCGCGGTCGTGGCGGCCCATCTCCGGCTTCACGGCCTCTATGTCTTTCCGTACCTCGACGACTGGCTCATCAGAGCAGCGTCCGCTCAGGAGGTCACCAACGCCACGTGCCGCACGGTGACTCTTCTGCAGCACTTGGGCTTTGTTATAAACTTCGCAAAGTCCACTTTGCTCCCCTCACAGGATCTCGAGTTCATCGGCGCGAGGCTGCACACTCCTCAGGCGCGAGCATACCTACCGCTCGACAGGGCTCAACGGCTCATGGACCTAGCCGGCCGCTTTCGCAGCCAGCCCCTGGTCTCCGCCAGGCGCTTCCTGAGACTGCTCGGCCATATGGCTTCCACCGTCCATGTGACCCCCAATGCCCGCCTGAATATGCGGTCTGCTCAATGGTGTCTCCGCCAGCAGTGGCGACAAGCCACAGGCGGCCTAGCAGACCTAGTGCGCGTCTCCGAGCCACTGGTCTCGTCTCTCCGGTGGTGGCTCCGGCAGCCGAACCTGATATTCGGAATGCCTTTCCAGTCACCTCAACCGACCCGGGTGCTGACCACCGATGCATCCCTCCTGGGCTGGGGAGCACATTGCCAAGAGGCACGTACTCAGGGCCTCTGGACCACGTGGGAGTCTGCTCAGCAGATCAACTTCCTGGAGCTCAGGGCGATCCGCCTAGCTCTCAAGGCCTTCTCCCACCTGACTTCCCAACAGTCCGTCCTTGTCCAGACGGACAATCAAGTTGCCATGTTCTACGTGAACAAACAGGGGGGCACGGGCTCCTTCCTCCTCTGCCGGGAGGCACAGAAGCTCTGCTCTTGGGCCGTCAGTCACGGCATTCTCCTCAAGGCAGTTTATCTCCCGGGCCAGGAAAATTGCCTTGCGGACAAACTCAGCAGGGTCCTCCAGCCGCACGAGTGGCGTCTGGATCCCTTGGTAGTTCAGAAGCTCTTCCTCAAGTGGGGCCTCCCCACGGTGGATCTCTTTGCCAGTCCTCACAACCGGCAGCTTCCTCGCTTCTGCTCTCGTCAGCCACACCCCCTTCGGGTTGCGGCGGACGCCTTTCTGATCTCATGGTCGGGGAGCCTTCTGTACGCTTTCCCTCCCATCCCGCTAGTCTCTCGGACTCTTTTCAAGGTTCTCCGAGACAAAGCCTTCATGATCCTGGTGGCCCCTCGCTGGCCCAGGCAGCCGTGGTTTCCGTTCCTGCTGCAACTGGCGGTGGGGGATCCAATCCCTCTGGGGGTACAACCGGATCTCCTCACTCAGGATCAGGGGTCCCTACTGCACCCCAACCTCAGGTCTCTCAACCTCATGGCCTGGCTGCTGAGAGGGTAGTCCTTGCTCCCCTTCTCCTGCCGGCGGAGGTGGAGGAGGTCGTCTTGGCTTCGCGACGGCCTTCTACCCGCAAATGCTACGCCCTTAAATGGCGTCGCTTTGCAGTCTGGTGTACCCAGCAGTCTCAGGATCCCTTCTCCTGCCCGGTGTCGGTGATCTTGCAGTACTTGCTGCACCTCTCTAATCTGGGACTTAAGTCCAACTCCGTCAAAGTTCACCTCAGTGCTCTTTCAGCACATCATGTGCCGGTGGACGGCAGACCTCTCTCCAACGACCCTCTCGTAGCGAGGTTTCTCGGAGGTCTCCTTCTACTTAAACCACCTCTGCGCCCGCCAGCGCCTGACTGGGACCTGAATGTGGTTTTGCAGCGGATCACCTGTCCGCCTTTTGAACCTATGGCTACCTGTTCTCTCCGTTTTCTATCTTGGAAAACACTGTTCTTGATAGCCCTCACTTCCGCTAGACACGTAAGTGAATTGCAGGCCCTCGTGTCTGATCCCCCTTACACTAGGTTCTACAAGAATAGGGTAGTCCTACGGACTCACCCAAAATTTCTTCCAAAAGTGGTCTCCCCTTTTCACATCAATCAGGAGGTGGTACTTCCAACCTTCTTTCCCAGACCACACTCCAGCCGAGCTGAAACGGTCCTCCATACCCTGGACTGTAGAAGGGCTCTGAACTTCTACCTTGACCGTACGCGGGAGCACCGTAAAGCTGCTCAGCTTTTTGTGTCTTTTGACCCCAATAAATTGGGGCTCCCGGTCTCCAAGCGTACTCTGTCCATCTGGGTTGCGGACTGTATCTCTTGGGCTTATGGGGCAGCCGGACTCTCCTTGGAAGGTCGAGTCACGGCTCATTGCGTTCGGGCAAAGGCTACGTCAGTGGCTTACCTCCGCTCTGTTCCGCTGGCAGACATCTGCCGGGCCGCTACTTGGTCTTCGAGCCAGACTTTTGCGGTCCATTACTGTCTCGAGAGGGAGTCCCGTAGGGACAGTGCTTTCGGACAGGCAGTCCTCCGTAATCTCTTTGAGGTCTGAGCAACTCCTCCCCTCCATCCCGGATGTGGGCTACCGGTGGGTGATAATTCAGCGAAGATTCTATCCTTCTGTGCTGCTGAGCTAGAGGGAGCTCATTTTTGTGCTTAGGGTCTCCGGTAGCCTTGAGCTTGGGAGTCCCATAAGTGAGGACTGACTTCCTGCTTGGTCCTGGAGAAAGCGTAGTTACTCACCTGTAACAGGTGTTCTCCAGGAGCAGCAGGAATCAGTCCTCACTACCCTCCCTCCTCCCCTTGGAGTTGCAATCGTCTGCTTATGTTCTTTTTGCAAATTTTTTATGCTGTCTTTTTTTAGCTATGTCATCTGACTGGCTAAGATGGCACCCTTGGGCGGGAAGAGGACCGCGCATGCGCGCTGCAATTCCCAAAGGCTTTCTTTGAAAGCTGGGGAAAATTGCTCCGCGAGGGCTCCGTCGGCGCCGACGTCACCCATAAGTGAGGACTGATTCCTGCTGCTCCTGGAGAACACCTGTTACAGGTGAGTAACTACGCTTTCTCTGCAACCAATATTATTAGAAGTCACTAAAGAAAATGATTGCAGAAGCCATATTTTTATTAGTATCCTGCATAAGTGAGGCAGCAAGTTCCAGTGGTGTAGTTCTACATAGGAAGAAATTGACGTGTTTCTGAAGAACCTAATTTCCTTAGTCAAGAGAATTCTCAAAAAGGCATTGTTCCTAAGCGTCCGTCCAGTCCCTTTCCACTGGGTTGTGCCCTGCTTCCAGCAGCCTGGGAGACTGAGCACATCATCATCTTGATGACCCTTCGGTTTAAGTACCTCTGGCACCACCCACCAGAGCCAGTATTTGCTCAGTCTCCAAGCATCTGCAGGGAGTCACATACCCAGGGCAGGCTTTTTGGAGAGACACTGTTAGGAGAGTTTTCTGTTAATTTTGCTAACCTCTCTCGACCTCACAGAGGCGTAATTGCATATTCCCATCAGGGACTCACATCAGCAGTTTCTGCGGTTTGCGGTGCCAAGCGGACACTTTCAGTTTCAAGCCTTGCCGTTCGGGCTAGCGACGGCGCCTCGGACTTTTACCAAGGTAATGGTGGTGGTGGTGGTGCGGTGGCGCTTCGTAAAGAAGGGATCCTGGTCCACCTGTACTTCGACGACTGGCTGATTTGTGCCAAGTCTAAGGAAAAGAGTGGGAAGGCAACAGACAAAGTGGTGTAGGGCTCCTAAGGAGCCTCGGTTGGGTCATCACTCTGGCAAAGAGCAGATTGTGTCCCTAACAGGAATGCGAGTATCTCGGCGCAAGATTCGACACCTCCTTGGGCAAGGTATTCTTGCCGGAGCAGAGAGCGGAGGATCTTCGCCGTCTGGTGCGGCAGTTTCTGGACATGGAGGCTCCCTTGGCGTGGCATTATCTGCAGGTGCTGGGAACCATGGTGGCGACCATCGACCTGGTCCCGTGGGCCAGGGCTCATATGCGCCCGCTTCAGAGAGCACTTCTTCACCGGTGGTCTCATCAGAGGCAGGCGTTGTCAGTGCTGCTCCCATGTCCTATAGCAGCCTGGAAGGCGTTGTGGTGGTTCTGTCCAGGGAGTTTGGCAAGGGGCACGCCCCTGGAGCCTCCGGATTGGCTGCAATTAACAACGGATGCCAGTCTGGCTGGTTGGGGAGCCCATTGTGAAGGTTGCTTTGCTCAGGGGACTTGGAGTCCCCAGGAAGCCCAGTGATCCATCAACAGATTAGAATTGAGGGTCGTGTCTCTCACTCTCAGGGCTTTCGAGCAGTTGGTCCGTCGGAGGGCGGTCTGAGTGCTTTTGGACAATGTCAGCACAGTAGCCTACATCAATCGGCAGGGCAGCACAAGCAGTCCTCCGCTGGAGGAGGAGGCGGAGGGTCTCTTAGTATGGGCCGAGACCCATCTGGTGGCCCTGTCGGTGCAACACGTGGCCGGAGTGGAAAACATCACGGCAGATTACCTGAGCAGAGTCAGAGTAGACCATGGCAAATGGGAATTCTGTCAGGGTGTGTTCGAGCTGGTGGTGCGCAAATGGGGGGCCCCCGTCATGGATCTGATGGCTCGCTGGGAGTTGGCCAAAGTGAACCGCTTCTTCAGCAGAAGAAGGGAAGGATGTCGGAGGGCCTGGATGCGTTGGTCCAAAAGTGGCCCTCGGAGGGGCTCCTGAATGTGTTTCCGCTGTGGGCACTGATAGGCAGGCTACTCCACCGAATAGAGTCCCACAGAGGATGGGTAGAATTCATAGCTCCGGATTGGCCGCGTCGCCTGTGGTATGCCGATCTTATGAGATTGCTGGACGACCGCCTGTGGCGGCTTCCGGTAAGGGACGACCTCTTGGTCCAGGGCCCATTAAGAATGCCGCAGGTCGATCGGTTCTTGCTTACGACCTGGCTCTTGAAAGGGCGAGGCTGCAGAAGCGTGGATATTCTGGGGCAGTGATTTCAACGTTGCTGAAAGCCCGCAAGCGCTCAACCTGTCTTTCCTATGTTCGAGTTTGGCGCATCTTTGAGGACTGGTGTGAGACATAGCGGAAGAGGCCTATGGCTGTTTCAGTTTCGGAGGTTTTGGAATTTTTACAGGCCAGATTTGAGAAGGGTTTAGCGGCCAGCTCCTTGAGGGTTCAGCTAGCAGCTATTTCCTGTTACAGGGGTAAAGTTCAGGGTAAGTCTTTAGGGGAGCACACCAACGTGAGTAAGGTTTCTGAGGGCGGTCTGCCACCTGCGACCCAACAGAGATCGTCGATGCCTCCCTGGGATCTTAATCTCGTTTTGAATTCTCTAACAGGGAGTACCCTTTGAATTGCTGGAGTGCACTTCAGAAAAGGATTTGACCCTTAAGATGGTATTTCTGGTGGCAATTTGTTCCACTAGGCGCATCTCGGAGCTTCAGGCTCTCTCCTGTCATCCACCGTTCCTGTCGTTTTTCAAGGAAAAGGTGGTTTTGCGAACGGTGCCATCCTTTTTGCCTAAGGTCGTCTCGCCCCTACTATTTGAATCAGTCAGTAGCTCTTCCTTCCCTTGCCAGGCAGTCAAGATACAGAGGATGCAAGGCTACGTTCTATGGACTTGCACAGGGTGCTCAAGCGCTACCTGAAACACACAGCAACATTCTGTGTATTGGAGCGGTTGTTTGTGGTGTTTGGAGGACCGCGCAGTGGGGAGGCGGCCTCTAAGGCTTCCATTTACAGATGGATTAGGGAGGCTATTGCTTCGGCTTATTTGCTGAAGGGAAGGCCAGTCCCAGTGGAGTTACATGCCCATTCTACCCGAGCCCAAGCGGCATCGTGGGCAGCGTTTAGTCTGGTGCCGCCACTAGAGATTTGTAGAGCGGCGACTTGGTCTTCCCTACATACTTTTGCCAAGCATTACTGTCTGGATGTTCAGGCGGCAGCAGATGCTGGGTTTGGGGAAGCAGTACTTCAGGCCGGTCTTGCAGGCCCCTCCCAGGTTTGAACTGCTCTGTTACATCCCAGTGGAAAGGGACTGGACTGGAGGGACGCTTAGGAAAGAATAATTAGACCTTACCTGCTAATTAGCGTTCCTGAAGGAACTCCAGTCCAGTCCCTGATCCTGCCAGATTTACAGTTTTTCAGGTGATGATGATATAGCCGTCCCGAAGCATCAGGTAAGCAAGGGATTAATACAGATGTGCAGGGCTCTTCAGTCGGTGGGAGCGGGTTAAGGGAAGAGTGATTTGGTGTTAACTCTTTCTTCTCCTGCTACTTCTTGTTCTTCCCCTCCTCTTCTCATCCTTGGAGAGGGGGGAGATCTCTCCTTGGGTTACGAAGGGGGGATGCAAATGTTGTTTAATTGCTAAGTTAAGGTTGTTGGTTTATTATTTGAATTGTCTCTCTGTTGAGTCTGCTTTATCAATAGAATACTGGCTCTGGTGGGTGGTGCCAGAGGTACTTATACCGAAGGGTCATCAAGATGATGACGTGCTCAGTCTCCTAGGCTGCTGGAAGGGGTGCACAACCCAGTGGAACGGGACTGGATTGGAGTTCCTTCAGGAACGCTAATTAGCAGGTAAGGCCTAATTACTCTTTTTTTAAGCTTTATTTAGTTTTCGGTCTAATATTCTACGTTTTGTGGCGCTTATAGACATTTAGGGTGGCATTTTCGAAGGCACTTACACAGGTAACTGGGTAGTTACCCCTGTAAATTCCTTAGTCAGGATTTTCAAAAGGCACCTACACGGGTAGTACCCTTCAAAAATCCTGAATAAGTCCCTAACCCACCCAGTTAAAACATTACATATTTTAGACTGCCTACCATCCGTCTAACCCGGATTTTCAATGATGGAATCATATACTGCCCCAGCATTGAAAATCCGGGTCTCGAAGCATAACCCAGAAGCCGCAGGATCTAGCCGGGTAGCACTACTTTTTGATGATACCTGCTTAGCCCTCTGCATCTTAAAAATAGGCAAGGAATCTTTCAGGCACAGGGGCTAAGCGGGTAACATCGAAAAGCGGTGCTACCCGGCTAGATCCTGCGGCTTCAGGTTTGTGCTTCGAGACCCAGATTTGAAAAATCCGGGTTAGACGGATGGCAGGCGGTCTAAAATATGTAATGTTTTAAACCTTGTCGGCAAAGTTTTAATTTTTTTTTGGAGCCTAACTGCAACTCTGTGTCGTTGGTAACAGACGTAGAGTTCTGTTTCCTCTTCATCTTCCAGTGGCAGCTTGGAAAGGCCTACGTGTAGGCTGCAGGAGCTGATGTGTCAGGTTATAATGTCATGAATTAAAGTTGTCAGTAGTTCTTCTTTTAAGTAAGGGGCATAGGTATCTGAGTTGTCTCAAAAGTCTAAAACAGCTATGAAAAAGTGATGTGTTGTAATATGTGCTTCCATAGATGGGTTTTCTTCTCATATAAGGCCAAGATTTCACAACTGGCTTTTAGAAGGCAGAGTTGCTTCAACTATAACAGAAAGGTTGGCACTTGAGTTAGATCTTTCATGGACTTAAGATTTTTTTGGAATTGATTTTAGTCTATTTACACTGAACCTTAATTTTGCATCTGGGACTTGTTTAAATAGGAAGACGGAAACTGGCAACTGCTAAACAATCTGAGGTTGCCAGTCAGTATAACAAAGCAGAAGAAAAGTTAATGGTATGTTTGGTAGCTTAAGGAGAGGCATCCCCAGTAGGTATGAGGAGGTAATATTAAGCAGTGTGTCAGTTCTGGGGGCCATATATTTTGTAAGAACATCTGGAATAGTTGAAGGCCAATAAAAGGGACGTGATGGAGTTACATAGAAACATAGAAATATGACGACAGAAAAAGACCACATGGCCTATCTAGTCTGTCCTTGGCCTAAAGTTGACTTGCACAGAGTGACCTTACGATGTGTCAAGATTCCAGCAAGAGGTCAGTCTGCCTGAAACAGTGGCAAGGCTTTGGTATGTTCTAGGATACCATTGGCAACAAGATGGCGAATTTCCTAGCATGGATTACAGGCAGGCTTTGCCACAGTTCCCAGTTCAGCACAGAAAAGGAGAGAGTGATTTTACTGTAGGTTGTTAAGCTTGTACAACTGACAACTTGGAGAGAGTAATGCAAGCTGGGGCAAACTGTGGTAACTTGCCCCAACCACTAGGCCACTCCTAGTGCCTAGTGGTTGGGGCAAGTTACCTCAGGCCGGAAGGTTGGGGGTTCAAATTCCACTAGAGGACAGCAAACTTGGGCCAGAAGGACTGGGGTTTCTAGTCCCACAGGTGCTCCTTGTGGTCTTGGGCAAGCCACTTAACCCTCCATTGCCCATGTTCCCTGTTATCTCCAAGTTATAATGCCCTGTTCAATGTAATTTCAGTTGGTTCATTGTAAACCGCCTTGATATCATGAAAGGCGGTATATAAGAAATGTGAAATAAAGAAATAAACTGGCTGGGATGAGGTAGTCCTTATCTGCCAATTATCAATTGTTTAAAACAGCATTTTATTTGGGAGAAAAAACAATGGCAGTGGTTTTATTATTGGAAGGATCTACCTCTGGTGAGTGCGGGATGCCAAACTTTACAGCAGATGATGCTCTTTACTTAAGTAATGACTACACCCAGACCTACTTAACTTTTAATATGGCATAAAGAGGCTAGAGAACAGCGACATTATACTTCCTGTTTAGCATCATTCCCTTTTTATTTATTTCTATGTGTTCACCATTCTCCATTCACAAGTTAAGATAACAGTTGGCAATCAGTGGTGTTTCAGATTAGATACTATCAAGAGCATTCCTATTAGTGGGTGGAATTCAGAGATACACATCAAGTTCCGTATTCTGATGTGTTTGATTCTTGATCTAGGAGCCTAAGAGGGTATATTTTGTAAACCAATGGATTTATCTAAAGAGCAGGATTCTGTGGATGTTCATGAAATCCTTTTGAAAGCATTGTAGTACTCAGGCGTTGACCTTGTGTTTTATAATGATTAATTGTTTTATTATTCTATTTCAGGTCCCAACACAACTATCTAAGAATAACGCGCATATTGAAAAGTCTTGGTGAATTAGGATATGAGGGTTTCAAACCACCTCTGGTGAAACTGTTCCTCCAGGAGGCCCTTGTAGAAAACACAATACCAAACATTAAGCAGAGTGCTCTGGAATATTTTGTGTACACAATTAAAGACCGAAGGGAAAGGAGGAAACTTCTGCGTTTTGCTCAACGGCATTACAAACCATCTGAGCATTTTGTCTGGGGCCCCCCAAAGACAGCAAAGCCAGAAGAAAGCAATATGGGTAAAAAACTGGTCTCATCATGTGCTTACCACAATCCCGTACAAATGCAGGCAAGTTCGAAGGATACCAACTGTACATCCACTCTTGTGAGCTCAGGTGACAAAACTGTTGACACAAAGGGGTTAGAACTCTATGACCAGATGAGACATGCGTCTACTGGTGAAACAGACAAGAACGGCAGCAATGAAAGCAAAACTGAAAATGAGAATGAGGATTCTAAGGCTGAAGAAGAGAGCCGTACTCCAGTGAGAAAGGAAGGCACTTCTCCTTCACCCCCTGAGGAAGAGAAAATTGGTGGAAGTGAAGAGGAAATTGTGACTCAAGGGTGTGAAAGCCCAGTAGTGGAGAAACAAGTTTCTTCTCATAAAAGTAATGAGGACTGTGCACATGGTTTAGTGACCACTCTGAAAATGAGCATACAGACAGCTGAGCTGCAGTTATCAGACCCAGACTTGGAAAATAAAGATGGGACCAAATCATAAATCATATTAAGACGCTTCTTTAACCAAATGAAACATTATTTAATGCTCTCTTTCATGAGGTTCTGCTTGAATTATTGATGATTGTAAGGACATATTGGATATTATAAGGCCTGATTCAGTTTAAATACTGTGAGTGTAGCTCTCAGCCCTCTTCTCCCCACACATCTCTTGAAATGAGTTGTTGGTGCACCCCACTGCTGATTGGGTTGAAAAGAGGATTGCTCTGTGAATAGGTTTGCTGTTTCAGCTGACATAAAATACTCCAGGCCAAATGAGTCATGATTATTTACAATAAGTACTGCAGGATGCCTTCCAACATATCTTGATGATATTGTGTTCTAGTTTTTAAATGCTAACAAACAAAACTTAGTATTCTGCATGTAGCATCTAATTTATTATTATTTTCTTTTTTACATTTTTAAAAACTACAGCTGTGCATTTTCATAAATGTGGTTAACTTGTTCAGCAAATACAGTATACTGACATCTGAACTTAAATGAAGGAAAACTGTTCCCTTGTAAATTAAAAGATTATCACCTCGCTTTAACTTTTTTTTTTTTTTTTAATAACTTTATCTTTATTGATTTTTCAAGCCAACAACGCAAAACACTAAATATGGCATAACACTGAGTGGGGATATAAAATGAACCCTCCACCCCGCTCCCGCCACAATGTACCAATGATATCAACATATAAAATATACAATGTATAGCCCCCCACCCAACCTTCCCCTCCTACCGATATCAACATCTACAAGCTATGAAAACCCTTGTCCCCATTCCCCTCCCCCTCCCCAACTGTAAGCATTATCGCGTCCCTGAAGCTGCTAAATGAGCTATTAACGGTTGCCATTGTTGCTCAAACCGCTCCCCCTGATTTCTCCGGAGGGCAGTCAAACGTTCCATATGCATAACTTTCTGTAGTCTGATAACCCAATGTTGGAGATCTAGAGCTCCCCCCCTATCTCCACTTCCATGCGATTTCACACCTTGCCGCTACTATACAGGTCCGCATGGGTCGGGACCATTTATGCGACAGATTATCGGGCCAGACTCCCAGAAGAAAAAGAGAGGGGCAAAGCTCTAATCTTACCCCAAAGATAAGGGCCATCTGATCCCTGACCCGCGTCCAATAAGAGCAGACCTGGGGGCACTCCCACCACATGTGAAAGTATGTTCCCCTAGCCCCACAGCCCCTCCAACAGAGATCTGACACCGCAGGAAACATCTTATGATATCTTTCAGGAGTATAGTACCACCGCATTAAGATTTTATAAGTATTCTTTTGAATTAAGGTGCAAATAGAGGATCGGGCCGCCGCTTTATAAATGGCCTTCCATCCTTCACCATCCCAATTCAGCCCCAGATCTTTTTCCCATTCCACCATATATTTTAGTCTGGGTTCCCCCTCCAGGGCCTTCCGTAGGCTAAGATAATGTAAGCGGATCAATCCTCTAGAGGAATGATGGCCCACCCACAGGGCCTCGAGGTCATTAAGTCCCTCGTCAATACGGTCCCGAACAATTTTTTGGCGCAGGTAGTGTGTAACCTGCAAATAGGCGAAAAAATCCCGTTTGTCTAACTGAAATTCAGCTTTCAATTGATCAAAGGACTTGACCTCGTCATCGTCTAGTAAGTGCACAAATTGAGTCAGGCCCCGATCCTCCCAAACCTGGAAGACCCTTTCTTTGCCCGGCTCGAAGGCTGGAGTGGCTCGCATCGGTGAAAGCAAAGACGTCCCCAATTTAGCATTTACTCTCCGCCATCCTCTACCCCATTCTCCCAAAAGATGATGGATAAAGGGATTACAAGTCCATTCCCCCTGTAGAGTGCCCTTCTGTAACCAGGGTAACCAATGTAATTGATAATGTGGTACTGCTTGCTGCTCGACCATAAGAAACCCTTTCGACTGTACAGGTTCTCGCCACTCCATCACCTGCCGCATTTGCGTTGCTAGGTAGTAATCCGCAATCGCCGGCATTCCCAGCCCCCCTTTCTCCCGAGCAATGCGTGGAGGCCTATGTCTCCACACAAACAGAAACAGCTTCCGCTGGAGCTTATGTAAAACCTTTTGGGGAACTTTAATAGGTAGTACCTGAAAAAGATACAGCAGTTGAGGTAATACCATCATCTTAAGTGTCGCTATCCTGCCCAACCAAGATATACCCTCCTGATTCCATTTCTCCAAGTCTCTGCTTATTCGTTGCAACAACCCAGGGTAATTAGCTCCATACAACTGATCCAAATTACGAGTTAGATTCACCCCTAAATATTTGATCTTACTGACCGCCCAACGAAATGGGAAACACTCCTGTAGATGTGCTGTTAATGCGCCAGACAGGTTAACGCTCATGGCTTCAGTTTTGTCCCAGTTGATCTTGAATCCAGCGACCGCCCAAAACGTTTCAACTCCGTCATGAAAATGAGCAATGCTATCATTGGGCTAGTAATAAATAGCAAGAGGTCATCTGCGAACATCGCCAGTTTATGTACGGTCGATCCTATTGTCAAACCCATAGCATCCACATTCTGCCGTAGATGCTGGGCCAGAGGCTCTATTGTTAAGGCAAACAACAGAGGGGAGAGTGGGCACCCCTGCCTCGTGCCCCTCCCAAGGGAGAAAAACTCTGAATGCCTGCCATTTTTACCGTAGCGACCGGATGGGCGTACAACGCGCGTATCCATGACATCATATTGGGCCTATCCCCACTGCACTTAGTACCTCAAACATAAACCCCCATTCTACTCTATCGAATGCTTTTTCAGCATCTACTGCCAACAGGAGAAGTTCCTGTTTCTGATGTTGGGCAGCCCACATCACCTGAATTGCTCTTCGGATGTTATCTCCCGTGTTCCTGCCTTGAATAAAGCCCGTCTGATCTGAGTGAATAAGTTTTGGCAGTATTCGCCCCAAGCGGTTTGCTAAGATCTTCGCCAATATTTTCCCGTCCGTGTTCAAAAGAGAGATGGGTCGATAAGAGCTACAAATGGTAGGATCTCGGCCCGGCTTTGCTAGCACCGTAATCCCCGCCTGGCTCATTGAGGGAGGCAATTGCTGTCCCTGGAGAACAGCGTTAAATAAACGTTGCAACAGCGGAGCTAACGTTGTCCGAAATTTCTTATAAAACAGCGTTGGAAAACCGTCTAATCCCGGGGATTTATTCAGGGGTAAGCCCTTGATTACCTGGTAAATTTCATCTAGAGTGACCTCCTGATTCAAAAGCTCACGATCCAAATCGGAGATGACTGGGAGACCTCCCCCATCCTGGACGTACTTGAACGCCTCCGTTGGATCCCCTACAATCTCACTAGTATATAAAGTTTTATAATATAGTCTAAATTGTTCTCGAATGTCCTTAGTACGAAAAAAAAGCCTATCTCCCGGGCCCTTGACCTTCAAAATGGTAGAGCGCCGATCCCTGTCCCGCAGCTTCCTTGCCAATAGTCGACCCGCTTGTTATGAAATTCATAATAATGCTGATTAATACGGCGAAGTTTGAAATTAATTGTCTCCATCTGTAAGGAGGTTAATTCTGCTAGTATATGCGCCAATTGCGCTTGTATGTGAGCTCCCCCCCCCCCCCCTGTTTATGTCGTTGTTCCAACTCGTAAACCCTTTGAAGCAGCTGGGCCGTTTTTCCCCTGTAGCTTTCTTTTTGCGGGCAGCTCTTTGTATCAACACCCCGCGTAGTACCGCCTTCAGGGCATCCCATTGAATCCCCAAGGATACGTCCCCCGTATCATTCACTGCGCAGTAATTTCTGATTTCGTCAGTTACACCAGCTATCAATGCAGTATCCTGCAGAAGGCTTTTGTTAAGGCGCCAAAAGGACCTTCCACTCGTGTCCCTCTCCCCGCCAAACTCCACCCAAATCGGGCCATGATCCGTCCAGGACATGGGTTCAATACCTGCTTTCAAAAGTTTTGGGAACCATGAAGCATCCCCAAGAAAAAGGTCTATTCTACTATAGCTATGGTGTACCTGAGAATAATGCGTATAATCAGTCCCTTGCGGGTTCACCTGACGCCAAAGGTCCCACAGTCCATAGCTCTGCATTAAACGCCGTAGTTGGAGTCGCCCTTTAGTGTCCCCTCTATTACCCCCCAAAGATCTGTCCCAGCGCGGGTTTAGCACCTCGTTAAAATCACCCCCCATTAATAAGGCCCCATGAACTTTATCTGAAAGCCAGCTTGACAGCGTGCTCCAAAAATTCGTGTGTGAATCATTGGGACCATAAACATTCAGGAAAGTAACCTCTTGTCCCTGCAGTGCACCCCAGATTAGCAAAACCCGTCCTTTAATGCCTTTAATTACCGCCCCCCCCCCCCAACTGGAAGGAGACGTCTTTGTGAACCAAAATAGCCACTCCAGCCTTTTTATGTAAACCTTCAGCATTAAACCAAATATCCTTATATACCCCATGACGCAAAAGATGTTCGTCTTTCGGCAGTAAATGTGTTTCTTGTACAAAGATTACTTGCCAGCGGTGGAGCCTAGCCTCCTGAAATAATGCTTTCCGCTTTTGGGGAGTGTTGAGACCTCTAACATTAATAGATCCTACCTTAAGACCCGCCATCCGGCAGCTCCAACCACATTATCCATGGCAACCCCAGTATATGTGCAAGCTTGAACCCCCCCCCCCGCCCACCCTTTCCCGTCCCCCTCCCTTCCCCCCCTTACCCTCTGCTGTATACCCCCTCCTTTTCCAAGCCCCCCACCCTCCATGTATCTCTCCACAGGCCCAATGTCTGTGTCGCCTCTCCAGAGGAAGAAACGTACCTTCCGAGACTTTTTTATTTTGCCATGATACAGAGCCCCCCCCTTTCTTTATATGAAACAAGGAATTACCCATTGCCTGTCTTTGCCATGTCCTCGACCCTTCGCCCGCCTGCCAACTGTTAAGAGACACCACACTGGCGTTGATACAAAAAGAAAACCCAGGGATCTCCCTGACTGTGAAAGCATTCATATCTAAAAGCCTGTCCCTGCCTGCTTAGAAGGGCTGAGAAGAAAAAAAAAAAGGGAAAAATGGTCATTAAGGCAAATAGGGCACCTTAATCATCACCCCGCATCGGAAGTCAAAACAACAAACCCCCCAAAATAGCATGGTTAAAGCTTACATATCCCAAGACAAATGTCAACAAACCAGTATAGGCCAAGTTCTAATCAGGGAGGCAAAAGGATGCCACTGAACAGGCCCTCCACCTCCCCTCTCTGCCAGGGCCCGTGCTAAACATCCACTCCATGGTAGTCCAGTCATACGTTTCAAAAATCAAGTCGCTGCTGATCAATCAAGTCCGGAGGGTAGTCACTACACTAAATGAAAATCCTGGTGCAGACTTCCCGGCTCACCTCGCTACATGAGCCTAGAGTTGCTCCCCGAAGACGTGCTCTACATCACAGAAGTAGAGTTCTCTAAGTCATGGCGGTGTCAGAGGCCCGCCCGTCTCTGAATCCCCGGTGGGAAGATTATCTCCAGATGTCCGATGAAGGCGGTGTCCCTTTGTTGGGATCCGCTGCCACTTCAGCTTTTCTAATAAAAGGGACTGCTCCCGATCTGGATCTGATGGGTCAGGAGCTGTTCGGATCCGAGGTAAGTTCGGGGCCGTAACGTTATCTAAGCACCTCCAGGCTTCTGATAGAGACTTAGCGCGATGAGTCGCACCTCCAGCATCGAACTGTATGCCAAATGGAAAAAGCCATTTATATTTAAGATTTTCACGTCTCAAGTACTCAGTCACAGGCCGCATCAACTTGCGACGTTGTAAAGTCTGCGGTGCCAAGTCCTGAAAAACCTCAATCATTGAGCCTTGCCATTGTAGCTTTCCCTTAGTTGCCGCTCTCATGATCGCTTCTTTTTGTGGGAAGCTAGTCAGGCAGGCAATAAAGTCCCGGGGTCAATTCCCTGGGGGAGATCTAAGGGCTCTATGAGCCCGTTCAATGCTGATCTCGGTTTTAAGGCCCGGCGCGGCCTGATCCTCTCCACTCAGCAGGGCCTCACAGATTTCGCGCACCACACCGACCGCCTGTTTATAGCGATCCTCCTCAGGGACCCCTCGTATACGAATATTGCAGCGTCTAGACCTATTTTCAAGGTCTTCAATTTTCCCCCGCAATTCCTCCGTGGTCTCCTGCCAGCGGCTGGTCATGGAGCGCACCGTCTGAGCGGCTGTGGCCATCGCGTCCACGTGCTCTTCTAGGACTTCGACTCGGTGTCCCAAAGCCTGCAAATCTTGGCGAAAGTCCGCAAAGAGTTCCTTCACTTCGCTTTTGACACCTAGAACTTCCGTTTTAATTTCACGGCACCAACGTCGAAGGTCCCCTTTGGTGCAGGTCTCATCTGCGTTTTCTAACTAGTCCTCTGTTTCGGTGTCGTCTTTCTCGGCCCTCTCTTTCTGAGAACGGAGGGGAGCATAGCTAGAGCGATATTTATCCAGCTTTTTTTTGGTCGACATCATGTACCCAAAACATTCAGCTCCAAAGTGCTCTC
Source organism: Ichthyophis bannanicus (assembly GCA_033557465.1). Lineage (NCBI taxonomy): Eukaryota > Metazoa > Chordata > Amphibia > Gymnophiona > Ichthyophiidae > Ichthyophis > Ichthyophis bannanicus. The sequence goes on from CM066033.1 coordinate 1,225,960,034, forward strand.
TTTCCCGGGGGTGGGGAGGCCTGATGCCGTAGAATATTGCTCTATTTCTTTATATCCCGAAGGGAGCTCCTATGTCAGGCCGCCATCCCGGTCGGTGACGTCACTTCCTCCCGCTTTAACTTTTTAAACAATAATCTTGTGTTGTGTTTTTAATTTTTTTATACTAGGTATAATAATTGGATTTGTGCTTTGGTTCTTCCAAATTATTGGCCAGTATGTCCAACTTATCTTTTAAGTCTCCATTTCTAAGTTATTAGTCATGGGCCCTGTGTCCTAAATGTTTTCTTCAGTGGGTCTCAGTTGTATAAAGTGCTATCACTTACGAGTTTGAATGTCTTTTCTGGCACAATGTTGTCCTTTGGACTGAACAGAGAAACCGAATAATTGTTGTGGGAGGGAAGAATAGGAGAGGTGGGATGGGTATACATCGGAGGACGAGCGTGCAAAACACTTTGGGTCATGTTTTAGTAAAGTGTGGTAAGTTGTTTGTTGGGTTTTTTTTTTAAAATTTTGTTTATTAACTTGAGTAGGGGTAAAGTGCACTAAGTGCAAAGGTTGCGCACTTTTCACGAGCTTGGCCAGCATAGTTACCTCAAAGTTCTTAGGGTGCATTCATTATCTCCAGGAACAAGCAAAAATGAGTCTTCACATATGGGTATCGTCGGTACCGACAGAGCCTGCGCGGGAACGCTCCCCAGCGTTCAGTAAGAAAGCTTTTGGGAGCATCCCACAGCGCCTGTGCGCTGCCTTCCCGCCTTTCCCAACCGCCTCTCTCCAGTTCTTCTTTTCCGTGGAGCCAGCAGGTCGTATTCCTGTCACTGCAGAAGAATTCTTTATTTTTTTCTTTATTTTTCTGTGTCGCGTCTGCCTTCTTCGACGTCAGACCGGTACTGCTGGTCTTTTCATTTCTTTCTTATTAAAAAAAAACCCCACTTCAACTGTGCATTTTCGGTTTGGGCCTTAGGCCTGAACATTTTTTCTCCTCATGGAGAAGCCCGCTTCTGGGTTCAAAAAGTGCACAAAGTGTGGCGGTACTATTTCTGTCACCGACACCCATGACTGGTGTCTAAAATGTTTGGGGCCTGACCATTCCATCACGGATTGTGTGTCCTGTACCATGATGTCTAAAAGAGGTCGGCAGAACCGAGCAGCCAAGCTCAGTACCCTGTTTCCCTCTGATGCAGCCTCGGTGGCATCGACGTCTTCCAGGGCTTCTTCCTCCCATGGATCTCAGGTAACCAAACATAAATCTAGCCGGTCCTCGAAGGGCAAATCTCCCTCTAAGCATCGAGATGCCTCTGGGCTTGTCCTCGAGGATTCCGCACCGGCAAAATTACCCCGGCGGGAAGTTCCGGCTTCCAAAGCATTGTCTATGGGGTCACAGGTTGACATCGATGGCTCGGCCTCGACCGATCACCTGTTGCCGTGTTCTGGGGCACCGGTGGCCTCCACTGGTACCGACATCCAGACTCTGGTGGCGTCGATGGATCAGAAGATTCTGTCCATGCAGCGCACCCTAACGGCGTTTATGCAGGCTTCGACGCCTTCGGTACCGCAACAATCTCCGTTGCCGATACCGACTCCGGCACCGGCATCGTTCCCGGTGCCGGTACCGATTGCATCGACATCGACTTCGATGTCGACTGCAGTGGTACCCTTTCCGATGACGCCCATCGGTACCGAACAGGTACCGCTTACTCCCGATGTCGATCCCACTCGGTACGCGTATTGGGCTTTACAGGAGCATCCGGACAGGCGATACTTCGATTCCTCCAAAGACTCTGATGAGTCGGAGGCTTCTATCGAGGCACCGGTGCTTCTTCCTCAGGAGTCTGATTCTCCAAAACGAAGAATGTCTCCTCCAGAAGACTTGTCTTTTCAGGACTTCATTAGGGAAGTGGCTAGGGGCCTCTCCATTACAGTGGCCCCTGAGTCAGAGCCTAGAGCCAAGCAACTAGATATTTTGCAATATCCTAAGGCTCCTAAAGAAGCAGCTACTTTACCTATTCATGAGATTCTCTATGATCTCATGTTGATCATGTGGGAGACTCCTCTTACTACCTCTCCTCATTCTCATAGATTAGACACCATGTACCGTGTCCCTCCTTGTCCTGGCTTTCATAAGTCTCAGCTTCCTCACCACTCTATTGTGGTAGAGTCTGCCATGAGGAAAATAAAGAGTGCAAAGAGACACTCATCTAATCCTCCAGGATGTGAATGCAGGACCCTTGATGTCTTTGGTCGAAGGGTTTTCCAAGCCAATATGCTTGCTGCCAGAATCAACTCCTATAGTCTCTATATGGGGATGTTTCTAAAAGAAGTCACAGATCATCTGCAGACTTTAGCCCCTTTTATTTCAGAAGATAAAAGGCAGGAATTTCTCACTTGGCTTAAACATGCCCAAGATGTTTCCAAATTTTCCAACCGTGCAGCCTTTGACTCTTTTGAGTGTGTAAGCAGAGCCTCGGCTATTGCCATAGGTGCACGTAGAATTGCTTGGTTACAAGCCTCTGATTTGGAACTTTGGGTCCAAGATGAACTGGGAAATCTTCCTTGCACAGGTGAAAACCTTTTTGGCAGGGATTGGAAAGCAAAGGCCACTCAGATGGATGCTGAGAACTCTGCTTTGGATCACCTTTCAAAGTCTACCTCTGCTCCTGCTAAGAAAAGATTGTTCAAAAAGACAGCCTTTTCTAAAAAGGGAAGATATTATCCTGCTTATGGTCAGCAGGCATCTTCTGCAGGTCGTTTTGCTGCAAAGCGTCAGCAACCACCTAAACAGGCCAAGTCGAAGGCTGCCAGGCCTCCCACGGCTCAGCAGCCTCAGCCTCCTTAGGGCCTTTGACTTGCAATTAGAGAACTTAGCCTTTCTGGCTCTGGAAGAACCAGAGCCCCTCACCATTCCAGGAAGGTTGGCTTACTTTGCTCCCAGATGGGAGCAAATCGCAGCAGAGCAATGGACCCTCTCCATTATAAGGGAAGGGTACAAGCTTCATTTCATAAACCTTCCTCCCCACACCATGGTGAGACAGTTCAATTCTCCAACATCTCTCCTCAACCTTCTGGGTCAGGAGATTGCTACCCTTCTTGCCCAAGGGGCAATAGAAGAAGTACCCCTTCTTCAACAGGGCTCAGGGTTCTACTCCCCTTATTTTCTTATTCCAAAGAAAACAGGGGGCTACAGACCCATATTAGATCTCAGAGAATTGAACAAGTTTCTATTCAAAGAGAAATTCAAGATGATTTCTCTCGGTACTCTGCTGCCATACCTTCAGAGTCAGGATTGGTTTTGTTCTCTAGATCTCAAGGATGCGTACACCCATGTCCTCATCCATCCAACACACAGAAGGTTCCTTCGGTTCCTTTTTCAAGGAAAGCACTACCAATACAGGGTGCTTCCTTTCGGTCTGGCCTCTGCACCAAGGGTGTTCACGAAATGCATGGCAGTAGTAGCTGCATTTCTACGCACTCTAGGAATATTCATTTTCCCATATCTGGACGACTGGCTCATTCGAGCTCCATCCCAGTCAGAGGCCCAGATTTCTCTAACCTGCACAATGCGTGTCCTTCAGTATTTGGGACTGGTAATAAACATCCCAAAATCCCATCTCACCCCTACTCAGTCCCTGGAGTTTATAGGGGCCTTGCTGGATACCACAACTGCAAGGGCTTATCTTCCTCAGGCCCGTTGCCTACGCTTGGTGCAATTAGCCTCCCAGATACAGTTAAAGTCCCATTTAACTGCTCGAGAGATGTTACAACTACTAGGCCACATGGCATCCACCGTGCATGTGGTTCCATATGCTCGCCTTCACATGAGGGCAGCTCAGTGGACTTTGTCCACCCAATGGACTCAGGCATCAGGTTGCCTGTCAGACAAAATAGCAAACTCCAGTCGCCTATTTTGGTCTCTCCAGTGGTGGAAGTCCCCTCCAAATCTGTTGCTGGGGTCCCCTTTTCAGCAGTCGCTACCCCAAGCAACTCTAACAACAGATGCTTCTCCAATGGGTTGGGGAGCTCATCTGCAGGATCTCTCCACCCAGGGCATCTGGTCTCCACAGGAGACTTCTCTGCATATCAATCTCTTGGAACTCAGAGCAATATTCTTAGCTCTCAGAGTGTTCCATTCCCTGCTCAGCTACAGGACAGTCCTCATCCATACGGACAACCAAGTAGCCATGTTCTATGTAAACAAGCAGGGTGGGACTGGCTCTCTGTCACTTTGCAACGAAGCTTTGCAACTGTGGGCCTTCGCCAGAGAGCATCACATCCATCTTCTGGCGGTATATCTTCCAGGCGTTCAAAACTCTTGGGCGGACAGACTCAGTCGAGTTCTGCTTCCACACGAGTGGTCCCTCCACATGGACCAGGTAGCCAGGATCTTTCGAATTTGGGGAACCCCGGACATAGACCTCTTTGCAAGTCCGTGGAATGCCAAACTTCCCTGGTTCTGTTTCAGAATTCCGTGTCAGGGAGTTCAGGCCAAGGATGCCTTCCTCCTTCACTGGGGTCAAGACTTCCTTTATGCCTTTCCACCAATTCCCCTAATTCCCAAGACACTATTCAAGCTTCAGAGAGATCAAGGGACCATGATCCTCATAGCACCACACTGACCACGCCAAGTGTGGTACCCTCTACTTCTGCATCTCTCTCAAGCTCCTTCCCTGGACTTGGACTCTGCACCAGACCTTCTGTCCCAGGAAGAGGGAACTTTGTGGCACCCAAACCCCCAGTCGCTCCATCTCAGGGCTTGGTTGCTGAGGGCCTAGACCTTCAAGATTTTCATCTCTCTCAGCAAGTCAGAGATGTTATTCATGCCTCTAGAAAGCCTTCTACTAGACGTTCCTATGCTTTCAAATGGAAAAGATTTACCATTTGGTGTTCAAAGAAGGGTCTAAACCCTCGTGCAATACCTCTGAATTATCTACTAGAGTATCGCCTGCATCTATCCCATGCAGGTCTGAAAACAAATTCAGTAAGAGTCCATTTGAGTGCTATTGCAGCGTCCCTCAAGCCTCTCAATGGACAACCTATTTCCTCTCATCCTCTTATAGCAAGATTCATGAGAGGCCTTCTTTTAACTAAACCTCCCATTAGACCACCTCCAGTGGCATGAGACTTAAACCTGGTTCTTGGCCAGCTCATGAAGCCACCCTTTGAACCTTTAGCCACCACCTCCTTGAAATTTCTTTCTTGGAAGGTTATTTTTCTCATTGCAGTCACCTCAGCACGCCGCATCAGTGAGTTGCAAGCTTTGGTGGCTAATCCACCTTATACAAGGTTCCATCATGATAAGGTAGTCCTCGGGACCAATCCACACTTTATGCCTAAAGTGGTCTCGCCTTTTCATCTGAACCAAGAGGTATATTTACCTGTCTTTTTTCCAGGACCTCATGCATCAAATGCAGAGAGGAATCTTCATACCTTGGATTGTAAGAGAGCTCTTGCTTTTTACTTACAAAGAACACAGCAACATAGAAAGTCTTCTCAACTCTTTGTTGCTTTTGATCCTTCTCATTTAGGACTTCCAGTCTCTAAGAGAACACTGTCCAACTGGATTGCTCAGTGTATTTCTTTCGCTTACCAGAGTAGAAACCTTTCTCTGGAGGGCCATGTCACAGCTCACAATGTGAGAGCCATGGCAGCCTCAATGGCTCATCTAAACTCTGTGTCCATCGACCAAATCTGTCGAGCGGCCACCTGGGCCTCAGTTCATACCTTCACAGCCCATTACTGCTTGGACAAGGACTCCCGCCGGGATGCCTTGTTTGGTCAGGCTGTTCTCAAACACCTGTTCCATTCCTAATCATCTCCTACCCACCTACCCTGGTTGGATGCCAGAGATCCATGGGAGGAGGTAGAGTCCTTTCCAAGGACACACAATCTGGGGTCTTCCCCTGGGATCTGCAGCTAGGGAGTCCCCATATGTGAAGACTCATTCCTGCTTGTTCCTGGAGATAGCACAGTTACTTACCTGTAACAGGTGATCTCTGGGAACAGCAGGAATAAGTCTTCACAACCCACCCACCTCCCCTAGGAGTTGTATCTCTCTATCTATCTTTCCTTTCCTCTCTCTTTCTTTGTCTCAGCTTTAAAACTCGAACTGGAGAGAGGCGGTTGGGAAAGGCGGGAAGGCAGCGCGCAGGCGCTGTGGGATGCTCCCAAAAGCTTTCTTACTGGACGCTGGGGAGCGTTCCCGCGCAGGCTCCGTCGGTACCGACGATACCCATATGTGAAGACTTATTCCTGCTGTTCCCAGAGATCACCTGTTACAGGTAAGTAACTGTGCTTTCTCCAGGAACAAGCAGGAATGTAGTCTTCACATATGAGTGATTTTGGTACTGACGGAGCTCACGTGGGAACGCTTCCCAGCGTCCAATAGGAAAGCCTTTGGGAGCACTCCACTGCATCTGCGTAGCTGCCTTCCCAACTCCCTCTCTTCCGTTATTTGTTTTCTGCGGAGCCAGCAGGAAGCAAATCCTGTCACTGCAGACAATTCTCTCTTGGGACCACATCACCCCAATTCTGAGAGACCTGCATATTCACCCTACTGCCTCGCCCAACCCACAGCAGAACAACCAGACAAACCTCCAACAGCTCCATTGCCGTCCACCACAAAAGGACCAAGGCAACACAACGAACCTGCAACAGAGCCTTCAAACTCTATGCCCCATCCCTCTGGAACTCTCTACCAAACCACATCAGGAACAACAATGATCTCCCATCATTCAAAAAGCAGCTAAAAACCGTCCTATTCCAAGAATATCTCTGAATAGGAATCCCCCCTATTTCTCTTCAAGAACCCCAGACCAATAACTGTGCTATCCTGTCAGTCTCTATGTTATCCTGTCAGTTATCCTGTCAGTCTCTATGTTCATCCCAAAATCATCACTGTTGAGCCCCCGGTGATGGGCCCCCCCCCCTCTATTGATCCCCCCCCCCCTGTTATATGTCCTACCGCTTTGACCCGGTGAAAAGCGGGATATAAATACAGTTAAATAAAATAAAATAAAAAAAACTTGTTTTTTTTCTTTTTTTTTGTGGTGAGCATCTGCCTTCCCGTCGATGCCGGCACCGTCTTGACACCACCAGTTCCCTTATTCTTTCTTAAACTTAGTTAAAAAAAAAAAAAGTCAGGCATATCAACGTCATCTTAGACCTTAAGCCTACCATTCTGTCCAACGACTGTATGGAGAAACTGACTAATGGTTTCAAAAAATGTTCTAAGTGGAGTGGAGGAGTGGCCTGGTGGTTAGAACATCTACCTACTACCCAGAAGATCAAGGGTTCGACTCTGTGACCTTTGGCAAGTCACTTTACCCTCCATTGCCTCAGAAAAAAATCCAAGTTATTAATGTCCCTGTTTAATGTACATTACCAAGTTGAAGTTACAATGTGTAAACCACTTTGACTGAAATGATAAAGCTGTATAAAAAACCTGTTAAATAAATTAAAATAAGTGTGGCAGTACCATTTTGGCAACTGACACACATGACTGGTGCTTGAAATGTCTTGGACCCGACCAACCAACCAACAGAATGTTCCCTTTGTAAAAAGATGACAGAGAGAAGCCTGCAGAACCAGGCCTCTACATTTCAAACTCTTTTCACTTCAGATGCGGTATCTTTGGCATCAATGTCATTGAGAGCCTCATCCTCCTCCCATGGATCTTGGGTATCAAAAATGTCCTAGCACAAGTCTTCATTGAAGACAGAAAATTCTTCCAGAGGTAGATCTCATTCCAAGCATCGAGATGCCTCGAGCGTTGCCCTGGAGGTGGATCAGCCTGCCAAACAGCCCCAGTGAGAGGACTCGCCTTCCAAAGCCAACAAGGGACCCCAGGATGCTCCCAAGGCTTGGGAGAGCTACTGGTGCCATGCTCTGGGACGGTGGTGCAAGTATCCCTCACTGATACCCAAGCATCGTCAGCCTCGATAGACCAGCATATATTGGCCATCTAGTGGAGCTTGGCAGCTGTATTGGCAGCCTCGGTTCCATTCAAACCTTTGCCCTCAACCACCGGCCTGTTGATACCAGCACCAACATCAGCATGGGGCATCAGGATTCATGGCACCGTCATCACTGCCACCCATGCTCTCCCTTGAGTCCATCACTGATACCGGGGCTCGACCCAAACAGTTCCGTGAGCCCGAAACTGACATCCATCGGTACCGGATCCTGATAGAGGGCGAACACCGTCTCCGCCAATACTTTGGTCTTCCGATTCAGATTCCCCTCTTTCGAATGCAGTCTCACTCAATTCCTGGAGGCCCCGAGGCCTGCCTCCATAGCGATGCATGTTGCCTCCTGAGGACTTGAGCTTCCAGGAATTCATTCAAAACCTAGCTGGGGGTCTCTCCATAAGAGTGACATCCTAGAAAAAGCCCAGGGCGGAGGAATTGGGGATCTTACAATACCCAACAGCTCCCAAGGAAGTGGCCACCCTACTAGTGCACCACATCCTCCATGATCTGATACTCTGGATGTGGGAGACTCCCCTCACAATCTCGCCTCATATTCAACGTCTCAATACCATGTATTGAGTACCAGAATGTCCCAGCTTCCAAAAGCCACAGCTTCCCCACCATTCAGTGGTGGTGGAATCGGCAATGCGCAGAATCAAGAGTTCCAAAACCCATTCCTCTAACCCACCCAGTAGGGAATCAAGAATCCTCTATGCCTTTGGGTGTTGATGTTTCCAGGCTTCCATGCTTTCAGCCAGGATACTCCTATATACTCTACATGGGTATATTCCTCAAGAAGGTTTCCAGAGACCTCGAGACCATGGCCCCTCTTCTCCCAGATGATAAGAGAGATGACTATCTTGCTTTAGTCAAACATACCCAAAATGTATGTAAGTTTGTCAATAGGCAAACCTTCTATGAATTTGAATGCATAAGCAGAACCACAGCAATCTGCATTGATGCATGCAGGATTACATGGCTTCGGGCCTCAGATCTTGAACAATGGGTTCAAGATAAGCTGGGCAATATACCCTGCAAATGAGACAACCTCTTTGGCAAAGACTGGCAGGATAAAGCTTCTCAGTTAATCAGAAAATACCACTCTAAAACAGACTGTCTAGGACAACAGCTAACTCTGCTAGAAAAAAGACAGCTACAAAAAAGGCTTTCTTCAATAAGAAGTGGAAATTCTAGTCGTCTTATCCTCCTGCTTCTCAGTACCAAGCTCAAGGCCCTCAGAAAAGGCAGCAGCCTCCTAAACAACAGAAGCCACAGGTGGCTAAATCTTAACCAGCTCCGCAGCCACAGTCTGTGCCTGATTTTTGACTCTCTTCTAGAGAACATTGCCACTCTGTCTCTGGAGGACCCTCACATAGCAGGCAGACTGTATCATTACACCCACAGACGGTACCTTATCACCTCAGAGCAGTGGACTCTAACCATAGTCCGAGAGGAGTGTAGACATCATCTGCAAACTCTGCCCCCCTCGACTTCTAGGGGGGGGGGGGAATATCGCACACAACCTCCACACTGCTCTCCTGCAGGAAGAGGTGTTGTCTCTTCTATCCCAGGGTGCCATAGAAGATGTCCCAAAATTCCAACAGGGAATGGGGTTCTACTTTGTACTTTCTCATGCCAAAGAAATGCCAGAGGGTACAGGCCCATCCTGGACCTCAGAAACCTCAACGAGTTTCTGGTCCACGAAAAGATCAAAATGATCTTTCTCGGGACTCTCCTTCCCTACCTCCAGAGTTGGGACTGGCTCTGTTCTCTAGATCTAAAAGAAGTGTATGCATATATCCTCATCAATCCAGGGCACGGGAAATATCTTCACTTCATCTTTCAGGGAAAACATGATCAGTACAGAGTCCTCCTTCCCTTCGGACTCGCCTCTCCCCAAGAGTCTTCACAAAGTGCATGGTGGTCGTAGCCAAATATCAAAGACCTCTGGGGATATTTGTCTTCCCTTACTTAGACGACTGGCTCATAAGAGCAGACACCCCTCAAGAGGTTCAGCTTTCCTTGCATCATACCATCACAGTACTACATTGGGATTTGTCATAAACTTTCCAAAATCCCAGCTCGCTCCAACTCAAAGACTAGAGTACTGGGCACACAACAGTCCAAGGTATTTCTGCCCCCAACTCGGTTGTGCCTGTCTCATCAAGCTTAACATCCCAGCTGCTACTCCAAGACCATCTGATGACCCGAGAAATGCTGCAGCTTCTGGGGCATGTGGTCTCAATAGTACATGTCATCCCATATTTCCGCCTACATATGTAGACAGCCCAGGGGACTCTTGCCTCCCAATAGATGCAGGCCTCAGGCCACCTCAGGGACAAGATCCTAGTCACTGCCCCTCTCACCACATCCCTCCAGTGGTGGTGTTCTCCAGAAAATCTCCCCATCAGGTCACCTTTTCAGATGCTTCCACATCAATGCACCCTGATGATGGATGCCTCCAGACTGGGTTGGGGAGCTCACTTGGACGCACTTTCTACACAGGGCCTCTGAACAACACAGGAGTCACAGCTCCAGATCAATCTTCTGGAGCTTCATGCCATCTCAAATGCCCTCAGAGTGTTTCACAATCACCTCAGGGCCTAACGGGTTCTAGTCAGGATAGACAATCAAGTGGCCATGTTCCATGTGAACAAACAGGGTGGAACAGGCTCTTGGGCCCTCTGCGAGGAAGCTCTCTATCTGTGGTCCTTTGCCATTTCTCATCAAATACACCTCCAAGCGGTGTATCTCCCAGGGGAGCTGAATGTCTTGGCAGACAAGCTGAGTCGGATCCTCCTTCCCCATGAATGGTCTTTCCATCTGGACACAATGTCCTGCATCTTTCAGACATGGGGAACTCAAGACATAGATTTGTTTGCCACTCCACAGAAAGCAAGCTTCCCTACTTCTGCACCAGAACTCCAGCAACCAGCAGATGGATGCTTTCTACATGCATTGAGGCCGGGATCTGCTTTATGCTTTCCTTCCCATATCCCTCATTCCCAAGATGCTTTTCAAGCTATAGACCAATAAGGGCTCCATGATTCTCATAGCCCCCCCCCCCCCCCTACTGGCCACGTCAACCATGGTTCCCTCTGCTACTACATCTGACTCAGACTCAGCACTCTACAATTGGGATCTGAACCGATCTCCTTTCCCAGGAAGACAGGACACTGCTGCATCCCAATCCACCGTCTCTCCATCTCGCAGCTTGGCTGCTGAGAGCATAGCATTACAAGACCTTAACCTTACACAAGTGGTAAAAGAGATACTTTTGGCTTCCAGAAAGCCATCCACCAGGTGTTCCTATGCTTTCAAGTAGCGTAGATTTTCTGGTGTTCCCAAAGGGATCTGAATCCCTTCTCTGATCCCGTGGAGTCACTCCTCCAGTATCCCCTCCACCTGTCCTCTACAGGTCTTAAGACCAACTGGTTGAGAGTTCATCTCAGTGCCATTGCAGCCTCTGATCATCTACTGGATGGACAGTCCATTGCCTCACAATCACTTGTAGTGTGCTTTATGAGAAGGCTCTTGCTGACCAAGCCATCCATTAGGCCCCCTCTGGTGGCTTGGGATCTCAATGTCATTCTAGCACAGCTTCTGAAGCCGCCCTTTGAACCATTAGCCACAACCTCACTAAAGTTCCTCTCTTGGAAGGTCATCTTCCTTATGCCCTCACTTCAGCTAGACACATTAGTGAGCTTCAAGCTTTGGTGGCGGATCCACCCTATACCCGGTTCCACCATGACAAGGTTGTCTTTAGAACTCACCCACATTTAATGCCAATAATGGGATCTCCTTTTCATTTGAATCAGTCAGTTTGCCTTCCTGTATTTCTTAAACCACATGCGGCTAGAGCAGAAGCAACCCTGCATACTCTTGACTGCAAGCATGTGTTGGCTTTTTATTTCCAGAGGACTGAAGATCACTATAAAGCCTCACAGTTGTTCATTTCCTTTGACCCTAATCACCTGGGTCTCCTGGTATCTAAACGTTCGCTTTCCAGATGGATAGTGAACTGCATTTCATTTGCTTGTGACAAAGCAGGACTCTCCCTGGAAGGGCATGTCACTGCTCACAATGTTCAAGCCATGGCTACCTCATTGGCAAACCTACACTCTGTAGCCATTGACAAAATTTTCAAGGCAGCAACTTGGCCTTCTGTCCATACCTTTACTGCCCATTATTGTCTGGACAAGGACTCCCACCAGGTTGCCATGTTTGGTCAAGCTGTACTCCAACACCTCTTTCAGACTTAAGGGCAAATCCTGCCCTCCATCCCAGACTTTGACGATACCAGACATCTATGAGGGATCCATGACCTCTTTGAGCCTACTCCGAGGCAAACCTCCATTGGTTCTAAGGTCACATCATCTAGGAGCTAGAGTGTCCTATATGTGAAGACTACGTTCCTGCTTGTTTCTGGAGATAGCGTAATTACTCACCTGTAACAGGTGATCTCCAGGAACAGCAGGAATGTAGTCTTCACAACCCACCCTCCTCCCCCAGGAGTTGTAGAGGTTTTTTTTCCCTCTCACTCTCCTTTTTTTCAGTTACAAACTCAACTGCCAAGAGGGAGTTAGGAAGGCAGCGACACAAGTCTAAAAAAGTCTACCTAACAGAGAAGAGTTTCCATTGATCCTCATGCCTTTCAAATCTAATATTCTGCCTGACCAATTAAAAACATCTAGAGAAATAGCAGCAAAATAAAGGAAATATCGTTATACAAGACAATCCTCCAATTATGTAATTTATGAAAAGAGTATACTTGTTTCCTAGATAATTAAACATTTTCATAGAACTTTCACATGGAAGTTGCTTCCAAAAGGAGAGCCCAGTCTTTTAACTGCAAAAATGCCTTACCTTCCATTTGAGTTACAAATGTTCCCTAATATTTCTAGAGTTTTTTTCTGACCAAAAAAGGCAATATGTTTATGGTAAAGCTTTAGTATAATTACTGGGTCTAATTCAGATGTTAAGGAGACTAAGAGGCTTGACCAGGTTGCAGATTTTTCCTCAGAATTCTCCAGAAAAAAAAAGTCAAATCCACGTTCTGTCTTGCAGCCAGGAAATCTATCCCACTCTCCTGTTCAGACACAGACACCATGTCAGAATACATATCTGAGTTGGGAAACCATCCCAGTTAGGCAATTTCAAAATATTCCTTAAGAGTACATATTAAATAACTCTCAAAAAGCAAATTATGTCTGGGGAAGTGGAGAAGTCTCAAATTGCAGATGCTTCCAAATTTTTCATATGTTGATAATGGGCCTTGACACATCTTCTTGGACTCCAGGAGCCAGCTTAAACATTTAGGAGCCAGCCACAGGGACCTCTGACACAACACTCTCTTCCCCCCAATCCCCCCGCCAAGTTATATTATGGTGGGTGTTTTTACGGACCTGATTTAGTGGTGCTGCTGTCTTCTATAGGAAAATAAAGCTGCTTAAATCAGGCACTTAATGTGCCATTATGCAGTGCTAACAGAAGGCAGTGACCCTCCTCCTCCCCCCACCACCCCAATGCGTACAATATTGGTGACCTTCATAGCTTCACCTGTGGCAACTTCCTTTCTTACTTTACATACTACCCTAATCTGGTAATATGTAAAATAAATAAATAATCTATATCTCTCAGCCCCCCCCCCCCCCCAAGCCAATGCCCAGTGTCTCTCTCAGCCCCCCTCCCCGTCACCTGATGTCTTTCTGTTTTTCACTTTTCCACTACAATCGGCTCTGCATGTAGTTGGAGCCACATGGTGAAGAAAGTTTGTTGATCTCATGAGACTTGAAAACAGCGATTAACAAACTTCTCCACTGTGCAGCTCAGTTTGCATGCAGAGCCGATGGTGATGGAAGAATGAAGAGCAGAACAACTGTGAGAAATCAGTGATGGCTGGAGGAGGGAGGCAATCAAATTCTGGGCTCCAGGGTGGAATTTATAATTGCCATGATGACTAACCATCTGGAATTGGTCAAGCCCTGGCCTATGAGCACACACGAAATCATGAGTATACAAATTGGCTAACATTGGCCCAGTGGAAACTGGAGATTTAACTACTCCCAATTCAGACTCAAGCTGAGCCAACTGCTGTTCCTGCTCACGTATCTTATTTACCACATGAGTGGAGACTATTTTCCAAATTATAGCAGGGTGAGAGGTCCCCAGGTGGAGAAGAAGACATCAAATCAACCTATCCCCACCCTGCTGGGAGGAATACAAGAGTGAGCACTACCCCACCCACCAGAGTCCACCGAGGGACAGCACTACAAGATGCCCCACTATTGCACCCAAGCCAGGGTTAAATATTGTGACATCAATAGGCATGGTCACAGATCTAGGTGGAGAAGAGGCTTTCTTTGCAGAGATGTTTATCCAGGGGTCCCACCACTTCCCTAGAACGTGCCGACTGTTCCTCCTTACCCTTTCAGTTTTGCATGGTCAGAGTCTCCAGGCCTCAATAGCCCTTGCTGGCTCCAAAGGGCATTCCCCTTTGACCATGCCACCACAGCCATGTTGACTTTAGTGGTGACTCCCAAACAATGCACCATCTCTGCTCACCAGAGCGCAGGTGTTCCACAGAGATAATCCAGCACACAATTCACACCATAACCATGGAAGGGTCTCCTCCTCTCTATGTATTTACCCATTCTGATGGCTTTAGGTATTTGTATACCACACGCAATGGATTTGGAGGTGAAATGTATAAATGTAAGTAATAAAATATGTAGTCCATACCAATAACCCACCCTGTTCTTGCCCCATCATCTTCTAAGCAGTTGATGTGGGATTTGTAATGAATTGGCTTCCATATGGTCACGCTTGACGTTTCAGCTCTTTATACACACATAAACCAGACTGAAGCTTTGGACATGTTGGCATCTATGTTTACTTGTGTACCCTCTCGCCTTCCGAAACAATTTTTGATGGAACTAATCACGTTTGTTTTGACATGAAATTACTTTTTGTCTGATGGCAAATTTTACCAACAAATTTTTGGGGTTGCAATGGGGGCAACTGTGGCCCCCTCCATTGCAACCCTTTATATGGGTGATTTTGAGGAGAGATATTTATATGGGTCTTTTTATTTTGAGCGGATACCTTTTTGGAAACGTTTCCTCTGATGTTTTCTTTCTCTGGACGGGTCCTCTTATTGAATTACAGATTTTCCTTGACTGGTTAAATGCTTTAAAATCAAATTTAACTTTTACTGCTCATATTGATGATCAACAAATAGCATTTCTTGATATGATGATTTATAAGGAGGGTGACCATTTTCGGACTACTCTATATCGCAAGACGGTACAACAGAATAGTTTGTTGAATTATCACAGTTTTCACCCTAAACCCCAGCGTATTGGTTTACCTTTTGGCCAATTTTTGAGGCTTAGACATATTTGTTCATCCACACAGGATTTTAAATTTCATGCTGCTGATCTTAAACATCGGCTTCTATATAGGGGGTACCCCTCTAAAATTGTGCAATTGGCATATAAACGGGCCCTACATGTACAACGGGAATGGCTGTTGAACGATCTGCCGGGGCATACTGCAGTTGATACAACACATGACTCCTTTGTTGGAGTCCTTCCATAAACTACGTTGAGTGCCAATATAGTTCGAATTCTGAAGAAACATTGGCCAATCTTGGCATTGCATGATTGTTTCCAAAAGCCTTTGATGATTGCTTTTTCTCGTGGGGCAAACCTACGTGACCATCTAGTGCGGTCGACACCTCCAGCTGAAAGATCTGTTACACCGCCTTTACAACATGATGGACATTCTGTTTGTGGTGCATGCATGTATTGTGCTTCATCAATTATAGGTTGAGTATGGACTTCCCCTACAACTGGGCAATCGATGACACGACGCTGGCAGACTGATTGTACTTCAACTTTTGTTGTTTATATCATTATATGCCCTTGTCCCCTACTCTACGTTGGTAGAACAACTCGACCGATCAAGATTTGCTTGACGGAACATGCCTCACGGCTCCGCCAAAAAGTTACTTCGGCTCCTATTGTGGAACACTGCCTTGCACTGGAACACTCTTTTGAATGTTTACAATGGTCGGTGATTGATCATATCCCTCCGGATCCAAGGGGTGGGGATCGTACCGCGAAGCTTCAAAGATGTGAGAAGAAGTGGATTTTTAAACTTCGGACGGTGATGCCCTCTGGTCTGAACAAGGAGGTTGAATGGCATAGCGTAATGTGATTTTCTATCTTTGTGACGCAGGGCTTCCCCTGATTAGTGGGGTAGCCTTGGTTGTCTCCATTGGTTGATTTGATTTTGATTGAAAGGCTTGTGAGCCAATGTTTGAGCTATACCTGCCCTTTAAGAATCAGCTGGGTTTGGTCCCGGCGTTTCATGAAGGTTATTTAAATTTCATGATGAAGAGCACTTGATACAGGGAAGTACTCCCGAAACGTGCATGTCGTGCAAGGATTTCAAAAGCATGAATGGACTGAGCTAAGTCTTTTTTATATAAAATAATCTTTTGCTTGTTAATAAAATGGATTGAACCGCTTGGAAGTATTGTTCAAAAAACCCATACTTTGCTGCGGTGATATCCGACAAAAATTCTGAGGCTTTGTTTAAGATAAATTCTGGGGTTTGTTTGGTGATTTTGTTATTTTGACTTGTATTTGTATCACTGAATTGGGGATATTTTGGTTGCTTGTATTTTGCTATGGGCATACTGGAGGGCGAAGACATTTCTTGGACTTTGATGTTACTTGTATAGAAAAGCATGTTAAACTGTATAACCAATTGTTTGTAAGACTGTTCTGAATTTTCAGACGTAGGAACATAGCTGCTTTTTGAGCCATCAGAAATCTACTTCTGCTACTTATCATTTGTATAGTGCAACAAAGCGTACACAGCATTGTACAGAGAGATGTAAGAGACCAGTCCCTGCTCATAAAAGTTTGCAGTCTAATTAAGACAGACAACATAACTGGGGATTAGGATGTATCTAGGGGAATGGTAAGAAGACACATAGGAGGATCAAGATCCAAAAGCAGTCTCAAAGTGAATTTTTAGCCTTGATTTTAACAGGGCCTCAGGTAGTTTATTCCAGGCATAAGGAGCAGTAAGGTAGAAAGATCAAAGTCTGATGTTGGCAGTGGAAGAGAAGGGCACAAAATAGAAGGGATCTGCCAGAAGAGGGAGTTCCCGAGGAAGATTTTAAGAAGAGAGAAAAGGTAGTGAGGAGCAGCCAAATGAAGGCACTTATAGGTCAGTAGTAGACGTTTGAACTGGATATGGAAATGGATAGGGAGCCAAAACTGAAGGTGGACAAGGCCATGGGATCGGATGGGATACATCCCAAGATACTGAAAGAGCTCAGAGAGGTTCTTGCAGGGCCTTTAAGGGATGTTTTTAAAAGATCCTTGGAGACTGGAGAAGTTCCACAGGACTGGAGAAAGGCTGATGTGGTATCTCTTCACAAAAATGGTAATAGGTAAGAGGTGACAAACTACAGGCCATAAAGCCTTTCCTCAGTGGTGGGAAAAGTAATTGAGGCGCTCCTGAAAGAGCAAATAATGGACTTTCTTGAAACCAACAGATTGCACAACTCAAGACAACATGGTTTTACCAAAGGACGATCTTGCCAAACAAATCTGAGTTCTTTGACTGGGTGATCAGAGAACTAGATCAGGGGCATGCGATGGATGTGATCTACCTACATTTCAGCAAAGCCTTTGATACTGTTCCTCATAGGAGGCTTATCAATAAACTCAATAGCTTGAGGATGGGTCCCAAGATGGTTAACTGGATCAGAAATTGGTTGATTGACAGACGACAGAAGGTGATGGTAAACGGAACTCACTCGGATGAAAGAAAGGTGATTAGCGGTGTGCTTATGTTTAGTAAAAATGGGGCTAATTCTGATTTTGTTGCTTTTATCCAGGCAACGGGACATAGGTCTAGGTGGGAGGTGGTGGTGGTGGTAATTTTTGTAATTGTTTCAAGGAGTTGTTTTCCTTGATAAAGTGAAAGGAGTGTCATTTATTAAGGTTAGTTTGATAATCTGGTGGGGAGAGATGGCTGTAGGGTTTTTGCTTTTTAATTTGGCTACAAAATGGTTGGCCAGAGTCTGGGATTTAATGCAGATTCCACTCGGTTCATTTTCAGGGGTTTGTCTAAGGATTTAACAATTTCGAAAAGCTCCCTTGGTTGGTTAAGTGCTTTATTTATGATATTTGTATGATGGTTCTTTTTTGCTGTGTTTATGGCTTCTTTATAGATGTTCAGTGCAGCTGTGTAGAGTGTTCAGTGTGTGTTTTTGGCTTTCCATTTTTGTTCAAGTTTACAGAGTTCTTTCTTTAAAATGTATATGTCATGAGTATACCATTTTTCAGAGGGTCTGCAATTAGTTTTTGCGTGTGTATGTGTAGGGACAGCTGCTTTATTGATTATGCAGTTCCAGTTCTTTATTGATTCGCTGAGATCAGTTGGTAATGTAGCAAGTTGAGGGATTATGTCATTCAGGAAAGTATCTTTGTTGAAGCACCTGAATAGGGTGTTTTGGTGAAATGTGTATGTGGGTTTGTGGGCGGTGGGGGCAATTGGGAGGTCTAGACATAAGATGAAGTGGTCAGACCATGAAACTTGTGACGATAAAGGGGGGGAGTAGTTGGGATGTTCTGTGAGAGGTTTTGGGAGGAATACCAAGTTGAGTGTTACCCTTTGATCTGGGTGGGATTGTTTATTATTTGTTGATAACCCATATCTTCCATGAAATCCAGAAATGCCATGGACTGGGTCAGGGGGAGGGATGTTAGGTGAAGTCCCCTAGGTTGATATGAGGTTTTATTGTAGGGGATGTGCAGGCTGATTCAAGGATAGATGTAAGGTTAAGATGGCAGTTATTGGGTGGTCTGTAAATGAGGCATATCGCTAGTCTTTTATTTTCAATTTTGAGTATATCTATCCCGTCAGAATTGCTGCAGATACCGGCATAGGCATTTAGCACTGTTTTGCTTAGTATAAGGACACCACCTTTTTTGGAGTCTCTGGGGCAGTTAAATAGCTTGTAACCATTTGTGTTTAGCTGATTTAGGATGATCGAATCAGTCCTCAGTAAGCCAGGTTTCTGTGATACAGAGTAGATCTGGGTATTCATCTCTTAGAATGTCTAGGATTATGGGGATTTTATTTCTTATGAATCTTGTGTTTGTTAGTATGCATTTTAACAGGGTTATGGAATCCCTATGCTTCAGCCCTTTGTTCTTGGGGAGGGGGTTGATGTAGACTAGTCTATGATGTATATTGTTTCTGTGTGAATGGTGTCCTCTAGTTGTATACATGTCAGTTGGTGTGGTGGAGCTGGCTTATCTTTCGGATGATGTTGAATTATGAGGATGGGGCAGGGAGGGGATGGTTCCTGGTGAGTCAAAAGGACATTGGCTATTGTTGTGAATAGTAGTATGCAGTGTAGAGCATAAATTAAGGTATACTTGATTTCCATCTTTGACTAAGGATGTTACCTAAGTAGTAGTGCTTTGTTATATCAGGAGTGGTAGGGGGAGAAGGGCTCGATGAGAAGACAGGATGTTCGAGTTATAAGAGTGTTTGTTGTGAGTGAGGGGAGAATAAAAGATCTAAGAGGATTACTTCGGGGGGGGGCAGATTATCATGGGGTTGTTACATAAAAAAGGAAGGCGGCAGGATGATCAGAGAGGAGGAAACAAGTGCCCGATACATTCAGTTAAAGGCAGTACAAATGTAGAGTAACAGTGTAATCCATTTTAACAGTGTGGCAGTAATGCGAGGTAACAGAACAATCCTGCAGAAAGTAAGACTGTTATGAGTATGGATGTAATATAACAGTGGGATCTGTC
Organism: Ichthyophis bannanicus; assembly: GCA_033557465.1. NCBI lineage: Eukaryota > Metazoa > Chordata > Amphibia > Gymnophiona > Ichthyophiidae > Ichthyophis > Ichthyophis bannanicus. The sequence continues at coordinate 1,225,979,850 of CM066033.1, forward strand.
TGAACAAAGTGTGGTAGAATGCGAGATAACAGAACGATCCTGTAGGTAGTAACAATGTGATGAGATCCATATGGTAAAATGTGAAGATAATGGTGAGGTCGGAGGTTGGTAACAAAATCAAAGGATGATTGTAGCTCATTCCATTGCAGATGTGTTGAGTGCATCTGTAATGAGACACGCAGTGTTAATCTGTGATTGATCCAAGGTTGGATGTTAAGTTCAGCTAAGCATATGTGCTTTTCTGTGGGTATTGTCAATTGGGAGGTGTAAGTAAGGGCTTTTCAAATGAGCAAAGTTCTGATTGGTGACTTACTTGGTTGGAAGGCAGTATCTTGCATCGAAAGGGCTTGTTAGTTGATGAGGGGGTCTTAGTTATAGTCTTGTTCGAGCCCTGCATTTCTCAACTAAGGGCCTGCATTTGGGAGACTCTGCTCTAGGTAATGCGCATGTTTATGGTGTCTGTGCTCTGTAGAGTAAAATGTAGATGTTTTGGGCATGTTTAGGTCATCTGCAATAAAGGTTCTGTCTGTATTAGCACGTTTTAGTAGTGGGTAAAATATGGGGACTGGGTTGGCAGGAACCACAGCTGGGACTTGAATCTGTGACCTTCTGCTCCTGAACACACTGGCTGTGTGCACTGCACCACCGTGTTGCCACAGAGACAGTGCATTCCCTGAGGATACCATGACTGTTTGTCAGACAGGGCCTGTCTGTTGCAGTGCATAGCACCCACCTACACAGGGCTAGGCCATGATCTGCTGTGGGCAGCAGCCACTGGCCCCTCCACCACCAGTACCCCTCTGCTACCATGCTGACATGCCCTTCTGCTGGTGGTGCGTGATCTCAGGCCATCCAGTGTGCGGGTAGACGGTTGCCTATGGTGCAGGTTCTGGGGTAGGGGTGCCTACATAGCTGTCCACACTTCCCCCCAATAGAGAGGGAAAACCCTGATCAGCGCACTTTCACTTTGGGCTCATTCACCTTGTATGGGGACAGAGCATAGACCCTTCCAAAATTCATATAATTTTTTTTTTTTAGTTTTCTCAGGAGTGTTTTTTGATGTTTCCCATTAATATCACTATTGGCCAGCTTGGTTATGTTTTTTTTTCCATTTTGTTCAGGTCATTTTCAATGTTTATTTGCCCTTTTGTTCCGTGCACATGTATCACACTTATCATTTTTGTAGGTTTCTCTGGTTTTGCTGTACATTGCTGACGAAAATGGTTTCTTTTCCCTTTAAATCTGCTCAGCAACTTCCACGGCTTCACAGGCCCAGCCATGGTTCCCTAAGAGACAGGGAACCGCGACTGCAGAAGAACAGGGCAGTAGCAGGCAGACATAGGGAGAGGGGAGGAGGGGGCAGGGAACCTGCAATGGGGCTGACATGGATGAGGGAGGGGGACTGACATGGAGAAAGGGGAGAGATGGGGGCATACTGGACAGACGGGGTATAAATGCTGGACAGAGGGGAGAGACAGTGTGGGTTAGGATTATAAAGGGCTGATGGGGGGGCTAGCACTGGTAATGGGTATATCGGGGGGCTAGGACTGGTATTGGGTTGATTAGGGAAGGCTAGGCCTGGGAATGGACTGATCAAGGGGGGGTTGGGACTGGTAATGGACTGATTGGGGGCTAGCATTGGAAATGAGCTGATCGGGGAGGTTAGGACTGGAAATGGGCTGATAGGGGGGGGTAGGACTGGTAATGGGCTGATTAGGGGAGCCTAGCACTGGTAATGGGGTTGGTGGGGTCTAGCACTGGAAATGAGCTGATTAGGTGAGGCTAGGACTGGTAATGGGCTGATGGGGTGGGGTAGGACTGGTAATGGACTGATGGGAGGCTAGCATTGTAAATGAGCTGATCGGGGGGGGGCTATGACTGGAAATGGGCTGATTAGTGGAGGCTAGGAATGGTAATGAGCTGATGGGGGGGGTAGGACTGGTATTGGGCTGATTAGGAGAGGCTAGCACTGGTAATGGGGTTGAGGGGGGACTAGCACTGGAAGTGAGCTGTTTGGGGGACTTTGGGAATGGGCTGATGGTGGGGAGGGGAGGATAGAGCTGCTGGCCCTGGAAGAAAACTGGGGCCTAAGGCTACAAATGGGCTGATACGATGGGATGGGAGAATGGAACTGGAAGGGAGTGGATCTGAGAGGGGCTGCCATGGTATTTGTACTAGAAAGAACTGGTCAGTGGGGAAGGAGGGGGACTGGAAGGGAATGGACACAAGTGGCAGTCATGGGAATGCAAGTTGGCATTGGAAGGTACTGGGAGTGAGGACTGGAAAGGGGCTGATACTGGGGAGGGTTACTGGGACTGGAAATAGGCTAATGGAAAGAAGTGAAGAAAACGAAAGAAGAGATAAGAAATGGCAGATGGACCATAGACCACAGAAAGAGAGCTAAGAGAAGACAGGAAAGCAGAAGCCTCAGATCGGGACCAGCATGATCAGAGAATAAATTGGTCAGACAACAAAGGTTGAAAAAATAATTTTATTTCATATTAGTGATTTTACTACAAAATCATAATAATTTTGAAATCAAATATTGTTGTTATTGTGATTAATTATTGTGGTTTAAATAAGTAAATTTTATAAATAAAAACATATTGCAAAGTCCTATAATATATTAATAATTCAACAAATGATTACAGTGACAATGCGTTAACGGTAAAGGAAGAGAGACGCATTCGATTTTATCATTGGGGGTCATCACAAGTTGACCAATGGTAAAAGGGGTTGCGGTACAAAAAAGGTTGAGAACCACTGATCTAAAGAATTCCTCCCCCCCCCCCCCCAAGATTTAGAAAAATTCCCAGACGTAAATACTTATAAATGCAGATCTCTCTCCAGAAGAAGCAGTCCCCTTTTGTAGTCCTTCAAGACTGAGAATCACAGAACTCTGGTTGAACTATTTATGCCTGTGCTTCTGAGGTAAGCTGTGAGGTAAGCTGTGACCAATTTCCTGTGTGATTAACACAGTCCTTGCTTGGATAGAAGGAGTCTTTCAAAATGGCCCTTTGATCTGCCACCTGGCTTTAACATCTATTTAAAAATTTTGCCCTTTATGCTAACTTATATTCTGACTTGGTTTATATACAGGTTATTTTAATATTAGTTCACAGATTACTAATAGTAAGTCTACAATCTCATCTTTCAGTTCATTTAACACACTCGAATATATACCATCTGGTCCAGGTGATTTACTACTCTTCAGTTTATCAAATACTTGTAATACATTTTCCCAGTTTATCAATATTTCTTTCAATTCTTCCAATATATCACCTTTAAATACCATTTCAGGCATTGGTAGCTTCCCTACATCGTCTTCAGTAAAGACTGAAGCAAATAATTTATTCAGTCTCTCCACTATAGCCTTGTCCTCCCTTAGCCCCTCTACCATCCAGTGGTCCAACTGACGCTCTCACAGGTTTTTTGGTATGAATATACTTGAAAAATCTTTTATTATGCATTTTTGCATCCATGGCAAACTTTTTTCAAATTCTCTCTTTGCCTGCCTTATCAATGATTGCATCTAACTTGCCAGTGCTTATGTCATTTCCCATTTTCGTCATTTGGCTCCTTTTTCCATTTCCTAAAAGACGCTTTTTGGGCTACAACAGTCTCTCTGACCTCGCCTTTAAACAATGCTGGCAGTTTTTTGGCCTTCCTTTCACCTTTCTTAAAGCGGGGAATACATCTGGTCTGGGCTTTCAAGATGTTAAAAGTCCATTTAAACAACTCCCATGCTTGAGGTAATTCTTTAACCTTTAATCTTTCTTCCATTTATTAAATCAAATGCTGTCATGCTATGATCACTATTGCCAAGTGGCCCCAACACTCTTATCTCTTGCACCCGATCCTGTGTTTCACTAAGGACTACATCCAGAATAACTTCCCCTCTTGTTGGCTCATGAACCAGCTGCTCCAAGAAGCAGTCATTTATTTTATCTAGAAACTTTATCTCCCTAGCATGCCCTGCAGTGACATTGACCCAGTTGTTACCAGGGTAACTGAATTCACCCATTATGTTGTAACTTTTGTTAGCTTCCCGATTTCTCTTAGCATTTCATCATCCATCTGTTTATTCGGCCCAATTAATATATGGGTGGTGCCATATATTATTCTGTCTGGTTGCCTCAGTTCAATGCCGTGTAGGGGTGGAACAGAAAGTTAATCTGCCCAGCAAAAAAAGCTATCTGTATAGCAGACCTGAATATCACTGCTCTAGGAGCAATGCCGGTGCTGACCACAGAACCAGCATATTCAGCACCAACCACTGTCTGGATACCAATACTGCTTATCTGGATTTTATTTAGCCATTGCTTTGACCAAACATTGATCATGTTTTGGCATCTCTGCCAGAAGAACTTAACCCATCTAATTTAGCATTATTTAGTAAAGCAAGCTAGAAACTAAAGGCAGCAAATAGCCTCATTAGTAATTTTGGTACAAAATGTCCTTTACTCAAAGAACTTGCAATTTAAGTGAGTGTCTGTAGCAACAGGAGATGATGACTTGTCCAAGGTCATTATGAAAATCAAACACAAACCTTCCGGAACTACTAATAGCCAATTCAATGGTATGCTAAGGACAGAGGTTACGCTGTCAAGTTTTTTAGATAAAAGATATTTATAAAAGAATGATGAGAGCCATCAGAAAAAGCCAAAACCAGTCACCATTAATTTTTAAATGACAATAGATTTATGGGTTTCCCTTATTGGTCATCAGCCCCACATTCATTCCACAAAGTACATTTAGTAGTTTTTCTTTATTGCAAACTCCTTTTCTTATATTTATTAATATCATACTTTAACTTTTTATTTACTATATTTAAATTTTTTTTTTAAAGGATGAAAAATATGGGGTAGTAAATCTACGTCTTTACCTCCACCAAAGGGATACCAGCACCAAAATGGTCGCAATTGCAGCATAGTCATGCTCAATAAAATGTTTACTTATCTGGCCTTGGCAGCAATCTCCATCATACTGCTGTCCACAAACATCAGACCAGATACATCCCTACTCAATAGTAGTATTCAGTCTGACCTAGCTTGGCTGCAAAATTTTGCTTCCTGCATCAGGGTCAGGCGTATTGCTGTCGGCATAGCGCCTTTGTTCTCTTGAGTCCAGATAAGTAAACATTTTATTTAGTGTGACTGTGCAATTGCGACTGGTGCTGGTATCCCTTGGTGGAGAAGACATAGATGTATTGTCACACATTTTTCATCCTTTAAAAAAAAATTGGATATAATTTAAAATAAGTTCCCTCACTTTGTTTGCAGCTTGTTGTGCTGAAGCTCAGATGACAAGACTTTGACTTTCATACTTGGATACATCAATGGAAGGGCTGTCGGGTAAGGTTTGCCTCTTTGCAGATGATACCAAAATCTACAATAGAGTAGACACCCAGGAAGGTGTAGATAACATGAGGAGGGATCTAGCTAAGCTTGAAGAATGGTCTAGAATTTGGCAGCTGGGATTTAATGTTAAAAAAATGTATGGCGATGCATTTGGGCTGCAGCAATCAAAGGGAGCAATATAGTATAGGGGGTGAAGTACTTTTAAGAACATAAAATATGACATACTGGGTCAGACCAAGGTCCATCAAGCCCAGTATTCTGTTTCCAACAGTGGCCAATCTAGGTCATACGTACCTAGCAGTTTCCCCAAGAGACACAGGTTCCACAATGCTTGTATTGGTTCAAGCATTGATATCCTGGGTCCCTTCTTAATAATGGTTTATGGACCTTTCCTCCAGGAACTTGTCCAAACCTTTTTTAAACCCAGCTACACTAACAGCCTTTACTACATCCTCCGGTAACAAATTCCACAGTTTGATTACACGTTGAGTGAAAAATTTTTTTCTTTTGTTAGTCTTAAATAGTTTACCCTGTAGCTTCATTGCATGTCCCCTAGTCTTTCTATATTCTGATAAGGTAAACAATCGATCTACGTTTACCCGTTCCACTCCGTTCATTAATTTATAGACTTCTATCATATCACCCCTCAGCCATCTCTTTTCCAGGTTAAAGAGCCCTAACCTTTTTAGCCTTTCTTCATAGGAGTATCCTTCCATCCCCTTTACCATTTTGGTGGCTCTTCTCTGAACCTTTTCTAAAATCGCTATATCCTTTTTAAGATATGGCGACCAGAATTGCACACAATATTCAAGGTGCGGTCTCACCATGGAACGATATAGAGGCATTATAATATCTTTTGTTTTATTTTCCATTCCTTTCCTTATGATACCTAGCATTCTATTTGCTCTCTTGGCCACCGCTGCACACTGGGCCGAGGGTTTTAACATGTTATCCACAATGACGCCTAAATCTTTTTCCTGGGTGGTGGTTCCTAATGTGGAACCTTGCATCGTGTAACCATAGTTTGGGTTGTTCTTCCCTAGGTGCACTTGTCCACATTAAATTTCATCTGCCATTTTGATGCCCAGTCTTCCAATTTATCAAGATCCTCTTGAAATTTTCCACAATCCTCTTGGGTTTTAACAACTTTAAATAGTTTTGTGTCATCTGCAAATTTGATAACCTCACTCGTTATTCCACTTTCCAGGTCATTTATGAATATGTCAAAAAAGCAGCGGACCCAGCACAGATCCCTGGGGTACACCACTATTCACCTTTCTCCATTGGGAAAATTGGCCATTTAGCCCTACCCTCTGCTTTCTATCTTTTAACAAGTTCCTGATCCACAATAGTACACTGCCTCCTATCCCATGACTGTAGTTTTACCAAAAGTCTCTGCTGAGGGACCTTGTCAAAGGCTTTCTGAAAGTACAGATACACAATATCTTAATGTCCACTAAAGAAGAGCGGGACCTAGACGTGGTTGTGTCTGATGATCTTAAAGTAGCTAAACAGGTAGAAAAGGTGATGGCAAAAGCTAGAAGGATGCTTGGGTGCATACGGAGAGGAATGGCTAGCAGAAAAAAATGAGACAATAGTGCCTCTGTGTAAGTCTTTGGTGTGACCTCGTTTGGAGTATAGTGTGCAATTCTGGAGACCGCACCTTCTAAAGGATATAAACAGGATGGAGTCAGTACAGAGGGTGGCTACTAAAATGGTTAGTGGTCTTCATTATAAAGCATATGAGGACAGACTTAAGGATCTTAATATGTACACCTTAGAGGAAAGGCGGGATAGAGGTGATATGATTGAGATGTTTAAATACCTCCATGGCATAAATGTACAGGGGGAGAGCCTCTTTCAATTGAAAGCAAGTTCTGCTATGAGGGGGCATGGGATGAGGATGATGGGGGATACATTCAGGAGTGATGTGTGGAAATATTTCTTTACGGAAAGAGTGGTGGATCCATGGAATAGTTTCCCAGTGGAGTTGCTAGAGATGAGGACAGTATCTGAATTCAAAAAAGCATGGGACAAACACAGAGGATCTCTAAAGGAAAAAAGGGGACTGTTGTAGTTGTTGATATGGAAGGGCAGACTAGATAGGCCATGTGGTCTATTTCTGTCATCATATTTCTATGTTTCTATCATACGAAGAGAGAAATCGTTAGAGAAAGACATAATGCTTGGCAAGGTAGAAGGTCAATGCAAAAAAGGAAGGCCAGCAATGAGATGAGATGGATAAATACAATAATAGCATCTATGCGTGCCACTCTATCAACAATGAACTGTCTGACTGAAGACCAACGACAGTTTAAGTCAACTAAACAGAGCGTCGCCATGAGTTGACTCTGACTCTATGGCACTTAACAACAATAAAAAAAAGTTAATCTACGACATTAATAAATACATGAAAAGGAGTTTGCAATAAAGAATAACTAGTAAATGGACTTACAGTATCTATTTTCTATGTTTCTATAGGATCTCTAAAGGAAAAAAAGGGGGCTGTTGTTGTTATGGAAGGACAGACTAGATAGGCCATGTGGTCTTTTTCTGTCGTCATTTTTCTATGTTTCTATGAATGTAGGGCTGATTGATAAGGGAAGCCTACACATCTATAGTCGTTTAAAAATCAATGGTGACTGGTTTTGGTTTCATGTGATGGCTTCGGTCATTCTTTTACAAATATTTTTATCTAAAAAACTTTACAATGTGACTTCTGTCCTTGGCATACTAGTGAATTGACCATTGGTAGTTCCTGGAGGTTTGCATTTGATTTCAATAGTTTTTCCTTCAGTGTTGATAAGGGGTTTTTTTTGGTCAAGGTCACTAAGGGGCATGTTTACGAAGCCCTGCATCAGTAATGTGCTTGCAGCATGTGGCTTCTTGCTAACTGCAAGGGGCATGGACATCCGTTTCTCTACAGTTAGCGCAGACAAGCTGTATTCTACTGTGGCAAACAGGGTATGGGTGCAACTACTGCCACTACCATATTTCCCAGAATATAAAACATGTTTTTTACATTGAGAAAGGATGGCGTGACCTATACAACGGAGTGATTTATCTAATAAATTTGCATAGCAACATAGTAAATGACGGCAAATAAAGACCAGTATGGTCCATCTAGTCTGCCCAGTAAGATGGCAAGAGTAGGTGCACCTGCCGCTCTGTTCAGGCCACCACTCCCCATGTCTTTGTTTTAGGGGTGAACCCACTGCTCCGTGTAGGACACCCCTGTATGTTGAGAAATTAGATAGTTAAGTTTATTTTGATTTTATCCTGCTGCTTTAAAGGGTTCCACTGTGTCTGTCCCATGCCATTTTGAATTCTGTCACTGTATTTGCCCCCACCACTTCCATCGGGAGGTCATTCCAAGCATTCACCACCCTTTCAATGAAAAAGTATTTCCTGACATTGCCTTTCAATTTACCCCTTTGCAGCTTCATGTTATGTCTTCTAGTTCTACAGCTTCCCCGTCTTTGGAAGAGGTTTGTTTGTTCATTATTTCTCTTTAAGTATTTAAGGGTCTGAATCATATCTCCCCTGTCCCTCCTCTCCTCCAGAGTGTACATATTTAGGTCTTCAAGTCTATTCTCATAAGGCTTCTGACGCAGGCTCCAAACCATTTTGGTCGTCTTCCTCTGAATAGTTTTCAGTCTTTTTACATTCTTTGCCAGATATGGTCTCCAGAACTGAACACAGTAGTCCAAGTGAGGCCTCACCATTGACTTATACAGTGGCATTGGTACCTCTTCCTTTCTGCTGGTAATTCCTCTTTGTATGCACCCCAACATCCTCCTGGCTTTTGCCACTGCCTTGTCACACTGTTTTGCCACCTTGAGATCCTCAGAAATAATCACACCAAGGTCCTTCTCCTGGTCCATGCACACCAACCTTTCGCCCCCTATCGCCATACATTTACCCTGGATTTCTGCTTCCCAAGTGCATGATACTGCATTTCTTTGCATTAAATCTTAACTGCCAAGCATTGGACCATTCTTCCAGCTTTTTCAGATCTTTCCTCATGTTATCCACTCCGTCAGGAGAGTCCACTTTGTTGCAAATTTTCATGTCATCTGTAAAAAGACAGACTTTTCCATGCAGTCTTTCAGCAATATCACTCACAAATACATTGAACAGCGCGGGCACAGGACCGAACACTGGGGCACCCCACTAATCACCCTCCTTTCATCCAAATGAGCTCCATTTACCATCACCTTCTGTCGTCTGTCAGTCAACCAATTTCTGATCCAGTTCACCACCTTGGGACCCATCCCCAGACTACTGAGTTTATTGATAAGCCTCCTATGAGGAACAGTATCAAAGGCTTTGCTGAAATCCAGGTAGATGACATCCATCGCATACCCCTGATCTAGTTCTCTGGTCACCCAGTCAAAGAACTCAATCAGATTTGTTTGGCAAGACCGTCTTTTGGTAAACCATGTTGCCTCGGATCATGCAACTGTTGGTTTTGAGAAAGTCCACTATTTGCTCTTTCAGGAGTGCTTCCATTACTTTTCCCGCCACCGAGGTAAGGCTCACGGGCCTGTAGTTTGTCACTTCTTCCCTGTCACCACTTTTGTGAAGAGATACCACATCTGCCCTTCTCCATTCCTGAGGAACTACTCCTGTTTCCAAGGATCTGTTGAAAACATCCTTTAACGGCCCTGCAAGAACCTCTCTGAGCTCTTTCAGTATCCTGGGATGTATCCCATCCGGTCCCATGGCCTTATCCACTTTCAGTTTTGCAAGTTGTTCTAACATATCATCTTCTCTGAATGATGTGGTATCTACTTCATTCCCATTTTTATATTTGGGAGTCACAGATGGTCCTTCTCCAGGATTTTCTTTAGTAAAAACAGAGAAGTATTTGTTTAGCAATTTCGATTTTTCAGTGTCACTTTCCACAAATCCATTCCCAGCTCTTCGGAGTCCTGCAATTCCAACTCTGATTTTCTTCCTCTCCTGAATATACCTGAAGAAAGTTTTGTTGTCACACTTCACATCTTTAGCCATCATGGTGGACCACGCCCCTTGATCCACATATAAATACTCGCACCTGCACTGTGAATGGTCTTTCTCCCTGGATACTCTGCTCTACACCCAACTTTTGCAAGCAGATCCTCCAATCAGCAGACTGGCGTGTACTTGGTAGGGGTGAGGGGTGTGACTGATAAAATAATAAAATCTGGCTTTATGAAGGCTGAAATACTAAAGAGCCCCAATAATCATGAAAATGATGATGATGAAGAAGACAATAATGAAATTGAACTGGCTCCTAAAATTGCAGCATTATTTCACAGTGATACCGAAGATGAGGACTTCAGCGGCTAAAATGCCTAATTTTGGCCTCTGTGACTTTTACTTAGGAGCGACTTATAATCTGGGAAAAACGGTATTGAGGTGGCATTAGTTGTACTTGTGCCACTACCCCCTGCGCTAGCCATGATGCACCGGGAATACCCCTTCCCTGATGTGCACTACCAGGGTAGAACAGGGCGCCTGCACTACTTTATAGCATCGTGCTGAAACTGTGCACTCAGCACATGTTATCCTGGGAGCACGGTTTAATAAACATGATCCTAGAAGTATTAGTGTGGAGTTTTAGCTTTGCTTCTCTTTCCATTGCTGCAACCACTAGGCCACTTCTAAAGTGTATCCATGCTACAACCAAGCTAAAACACTGTCAGTCTTAGCTAGAAAACAAGTATAATGAGCCAAAATCCACACCAAATCTGCTGTTCCTTTTTTTCCCTTCGTTGATACGTGCCATCTGTCCATTCCTCTCACTTCCATCTCTGACCACTTTACTCCTCACTCTTGTCATCTCAAAGATCGACTATTGTAATATAAACTTTCTTGGCCTTCCTCAGTACCAGCTTCATCAACTTCAACTTATACAAAACACTGCAGTACGTATTCTCTCCCATGCTTCACGTCCTGAACATGTCACTCCCCTCCTAATCCATTACTATTGGCTTCCAGTAAAATATCATCTTCAGTATAAATTTCTTGTTCTAGTTCATCATCCATTACACTCTGGTTCCCCCCATTATCTTTCTGACTTCCCCGCTCCTCACATTATGCCTCTTGCAATATTCATGCTAATCACCTACACCTTCCCTCTGCATCCCAGGCCTAGTTAATGTCCACCCATTCCTCTGCCTTCTATTTCCTAGCTTCTGTCTCCTGGAATTCTCTGCCTTCCGCCCTCAGGCTTGAACTCTCTCTTACCAAATTCAAAGCGCTATTAAAAACCCATCTTTTCAGCATTGCATTTGACTTACCATTCCCCTAAATGTGTCTTGCCCCCTTTTTTGTGTCTTTTCTCCCCCCTTACCCTTCTTGCCTCCTTGGTATGACTGCTGATCTGTCCTGTTGAAGCAACAGAGTTCTCTTTCACCTACTTTATTTTTAACATGTTTTATTTTGTACACTGCTCTATTATACTAGTAAAAAGTGGAGTGGAGGAGTAGCCTAGTGGTTAGAGCAACTGCCTCGTACCCAGAAGATCAAGGGTTCGATTCCCACTGGCACTCCTTGTGACTTTGGGCAAGTCACTTTACCCTCCATTGCCTCGGAAGAAAAGGCTGGCAATCTACTTCCGGTGATACATTGCCAAGAAAACCCAGAGGTAGCTGGGTCGCTATGAGTCAACACTGACTTGATGGCACTAAAAAAAAAAAAAAAAAAAAAAAACATAAACAGTGTCTTACAGTAGTTAGAGCCTGGGGAATTATGTGATTATGAGTGTGCATAATCTCCTATATATATAATGAGCATGTGCATAATTGTGTACAATTGTATAAAATACTGATCCCTGGTAGACGAGTGGGCCAACATGTCTCCAAACCTAATTTGTAACTAAGGGGCTTGTTTACAAAGCCGCGGTAGCGGTTTGCGATCGTAATCGGAGCCGCGGCCCCATTGATTTCAATGGGGCCGCGGCTGCGATCGCGATCACGAACCACTACCGCGGCTTTGTAAATAAGCCCCTAAATGTTGTAAAAAACCCTCTCCCTCCAATTAGAAGCCACAACCTTTCCTAATTCTGATGGTTGGTCCTGGCCTCTCTCCTGGGACCTTTACCTCGCTTCAGGGGCTGAGGGAACAATATTGCTGCATGGATCTCTCACCACCACTTGAAAGTGAACATAGCCAAAACTGAGCTGCTTATTTTTCCTTCTAAACCCTCCTCCCCTTCCTCCTTTCTCATTCTCTATGGATAACTCTGTACTCCTCCCTGTTTCCTCGGCTCACAACCTTGGGGTCATCTTTGACTCATCTCTCTCCTTCTCCTCACACATTCATCTGATAGCTAAAACCTGCTGATAATTTCTCTATAACATCAGCAAAATCCACCTATTCCTTTTGAGCACACTACTAAGACACTTATCCACTCCTTAGTCACCTCCCTTCTTGACTATTGTAACCTACTACTTGCTGGTCTCCTTCTGAATCATTTCTCTCTCCTTCAATCTGTTCAACACTGCTACACAGCTAATCTTCCACCAGCCTTGTCATGCTCATATTACCCCTCTTCTCAAGTCACTTCATTGGCTCCCTATCCTTTTCCGCATCCAGTTCAAGCTTCTGCTGACCTATAAGTGCATTCACTCTGCAGCTCCTCACTATCTTTCCTCTCTTATATCTCCCTACACCCCTACTCGGGAACTCCGCTCTTCTGGAAAATCGCTCCAATCTGTGCCCTTCTATTGCTAACTCCAGTCTTTTCTCCTTTCACCTGGAACAAACTACCTGAGTCTGTACGTCAGGTGCCTTCTCTGGCTCTTTTCAAATCAAGGCTGAAAATTCACCTCTTCGCTGCCACTTTTGGATCTTGACTTGCCTCATCTCTTTTGTGTTTCCTTACCATTCCCCCTAAATGTATCCCATGTCCACAGCTACTGTGTTGTCTATCTTGATTTATTTATTTATATTCTCTTATATACCGCGCTATTCTGCATCAGTGCGGTTTACATTGAACAAACTGAAATTACATTGAACAGGGCATTATAACTTGGAGATAACTATTTTACAGGGAACATAGGCTAGGGAGGGTTAAGTGGCTTGCCCAAGACCACAAGGAGCACCTGTGGGACTAGAAACCCCAGTCCTTCCGGCCCAAGGTTGCTGTCCTCTAGTGGGATTTGAACCCCCGACCTTCCGGCCTGAAGTACCTTGCCCCAACCACTAGGCCACTCCTCCACTCCACTTAGATTGTAAGCTCTGATGAGCAGGGACCGTCTTTTACATGTGTCTGTGCAGCGCTGCGTACGTCTTGCAGCGCTATACAAATGTTCAGTAGTAGTAGTAGCTAGAACTCTGGCAGTATTCTTACGGTATATCAGAAGATTACTGCTGGGGTTCAAGTAGTGCAGAACGAAACCCCTCCAAGTTCAATGGCAAATCGATGCCCAATCTAACCATAAAGTCATTGAACATTCCAGCCAGTAGCTACCACCGGCCTTTAATGAATCTCTCAACCTCAATTTTTGTCGGGGACAATTGGTTGGAGAGGAAGGACTGCACCTTTCCCCTCATTACCGAAAGAACCCTTTTACTCAAACGGGCCACAGCGTGCCCAATGTTTTTATTTTGTTTTTCGCACTAAAAACCAGTACTTAGCTTAAGCAGACATAGTAGCTGTCTTCCACAGGCGAATACTATCATCCACATCTTGCCACGACATGACATGCATGTTTCGGGCCCCTCCGGGTCCTGTATCAAGTGGTATCTAGCCCAAATAATCGCCCACCAAAAATACTCCGTGAGCCAACTGATCTTTTTGTAGCTAAAACAGTTGCTGATTGGCTATTGCTCCCACGTTATCATCAGAGGCGTGGCCTAAAAGGGGGGAAAACCCCCTCACATCATTCCCGCCACCACCTGAATGCACATTGAGAAGATGGATAAATCCCCAGACATCCTCATAGCAGGCTCCACCAATCTTGCTCAATATTTAAACCCGATGGAATCACTGTCTGCAACCTGTAGATCCACTGTTGTTCCCTCCATTGAAGGTGTCGTTCCCTGTCCCCACCCCGAGGGGTCGCCAACATCCAATCAATCACCCTCCATCTCAGGTCAGCAAAACTATGACCCAAAGCTACACAGTGTTCAACCATAGGGGCCGTTAAATTCCTTGATCGAATACGGCAGGCATGCTCTCCCATTCTAATTTTAACCGGGCATATAGTACGTCCAACATAGAACAAATTACAAGGGCATTTTATAATATATACAACAAAACTCGTCTGACACGTGGAAAAGCCAAAAAAGGAATAAGATCTTCCCGTAGTGGAATGACACCACTGGATACCTTCCATAGTGTTAGAACAATATTTACATTGATGACATGCCCAATGACCCTGCATACCATCCAGACCCCCCTGTGTGGGGAATCCGGAAGTCACTTGAACTAAACGGTCCCGCAAGTTCGAACCTCTAGTGTAGGCAAACCGCACCGGTTTTTATTTATTTATTTTATTTTATTTTTATTTTATTTAGTGTACATTTGTATCCCGCTGCTTCCAGTAATCAGCAGCGGTAACTATACATGGTGAGGATGGCTGTACGGGCCAGTAATTAGGGATATATACATTGTGATCAGGGAGGGGGAGGTAGCACACAGCAAAAATATGGTTACAAATTTACAGTAGATTGATGTTAAGACTTCACACAGGGTACATTACATGCATATTTACACATGGTACTTATATACTTATTTACACATTGCTGACTTTAGGACCTCACACTGGAGAAAACTACATATTTACACATGACTGAGGGTATTTCATAAGGTTAAATTAAAATGTGATTGGAAGAGGTGCGTCTTAAGTTTTTTTCTGAAGTCTTTCAGATCACAGTTTGCACGCAGATCACTTGGTAACCGGTTCCAGAGTGCTGGGGCTATAAATGAGAAAGCCCTGTTACTGGTACAAGCGTTCACCTTTCTGAAGCACTTGGGGAGACAGAGGGTATTGAGGTTCGCTGTTCTTCTACTTCTGTTGCTGGGGAGATTGGATATTAAGCTGCTGAGATGTGAGGGTGCTACATTATGGATGAGTTTGAAGGTAGTGATTAACATTTTGTATTGGATGCGGGCCATGATGGGGAGCCAGTGTAGCTCAATTAGAACAGGTGTAATGTGGTCAGAGAGACCTTTTTGCATAATGATTCTGGCAGCGACATTTTGTGCCATTTGCAGAATATTAATAGTTTTTCTTGGCAGGCCTTGCAGTATGGCATTGCAATAGTCCAGGTGTGGGATGATGAGGGCTTGAGCGACAGATCTGAAGTCGGCGTGATCGAGGATGGTACGTAGGGGCTGCAGTACTCTTAACTTGTGGAAAATAGCCCGATTGGTAATTCGAAGGTGCTTGTCCATATTAAGGTTGCTGTCAAGCATCACTCCTAGATATTTTATTTCTGTCTTGATGTTGTAGTTGTTATTGTTCATGGTGACCGTCGCTGGGGGTTCGAATCCCGGTTTCCTGGAGATACACATTGCTTCTGTTTTCTTGTGGTTAATGGACATGTTATTGCGTTGAAGCCAGATTTTAAGTTTGAAAAGGCATTTTTCAAGCTTGCTGAGGTTTGGGTTATTTACGTCTAGTTGCATATAAAGCATTAGGTCATCTGCGTAAATATGGTAGTTGATGTCATGGCCTTGGAAAATCTTGCATACTGGTTGTAGATATAAATTGAATAGGAGGGAGGAGAGGGCGGAGCCTTGTGGAATGCCTTGCGTTTGAGGGAAAGGGGTAGCTTTGTCATTGTTGAATTGGACCTGTTGCAATCTGTTGGTTATGTAGGATGAGAACCATTTTAGTGGGGTCCCTGTAATGCCTATGGACTCGAGTCGCTCTAAGAGTGTGGGGTGGTGCACTGAGTCAAAGGCTGCTGATATGTCTATGAATATAAGCATATACATCTTGTTCTTGTTTTCCAGACCTTTGAGTAGGTTGTCCATTAGGGCTAGCAGGCGGGTTTCTACGCCGTGATGTTGCCGAAACCCGTATTGATGATCATCAAGGGCGTTTGTGACATCAATGTGGTCCTGCAGCTGCTGCTGCACTGCTTTTTCAATAATTTTGGCGAGGAAGGATATGCTTGAAATTGGTCGGTATGAGGATGGGTCGTCTTTGTTGAGAGCTTTGTTTTTCAAAATGGGACGAATGAGGGACTTCTTGAGAGGCGATGGCATGAGACCTTGCAGTAGTGAAAGGTTCACTATGTGGGAGACGTGCTGTGTTATTTCTTGCTTGGCTGCCTTGATCCAGGAGGCTGGACATGGGTCAAGAGGGGAGGTAGTGGTTTTTAGGTTGGTGATGATGTCTTTTATCTGCTGGTCATCCACTCTCTGGAAGGTTGTCCATTTTCCGTCCTGTTCAGGTCTTCCCTGGGTGTTGATTTTTTGTAGGGTGTTGGCTGGGTTCAGCTTTGGCGCGAGGCAGGCAGTCGCTGAGGGACTAAGTTTGGTGGCATAGTGATCTGCTAGCCGTTGCGCCGTTATGTGGCTGCTGTGATTGCTGTCTTGCGGAGCCTTGTTGAGCGATTTGACGAGTGCGAAAAGCTCTCTGGGCCTGTTGAGGGCCTTGTTGAGTGTGTTTGTGTGGTATGTTTTCTTTGCCTGATTGACTTCATTCTTATATGTTGATAGTAGGCTGAAGTAGCTCTTCTTGCAATCCTCGGATTTGCTCTTTCTCCATTTTCGTTCTTGCCTTCTCAGGTCCTTCTTTAGTTCACGTAGGGCTGGGGTGTACCATGGTTCTGACTTGGTTTTGGTTGGGTTCTTTGGGAGGGACCAGCTGGGTTTTGAGGTCGCCTCGATTCCTATGTTCCAGAGGTTTGCCAGAAGCTCGAGGTCTGAGAGATCCGTGTGTATGTGGTCTGCTACGGATGCAAGGAGAGCCTCTTTGTTGAATTTTTGGAAGCATTTTCGCTGGTGTGATGTTTGGTCCGGCTGCGACTGGTCAGGTCCTGAGGTGAGAAGAACGGAGAAATCTATTTGATGATGGTCTGACCATGGTACTTGCGTTATACGCGGTATAGAATTCAAAAGTTTGGGATGTTTAGTGGGTAGAAACCCCATGTCCACTGTGTTGCCTTTGATGTGGGTTGCATCTTGGATGATTTGTTCGTAACCCAGTTGCTCCATAGCTTCATGGAAGATGTTAGATTGTGCTGCAGGGGTGGAGGCTAGGTTCAGGTCACCCAGAATAATCTGTTTCTTTTTGAGAGCTGTAGCTGAGATGACTTCCAGAGCTGCTGCCAGAGATTCCGGTGGGGAAGTTGGTGGTCTATAGATAAGACATATGGATATGGTTCTGTTTTCAATCTTGAGTATGTCAATGCCGTCGAGCACGCTTAGTGGTGTGCTTGTTAGTGCTAGTTCTGATTTGGCCATAATTAGGACTCCTCCTCCCCTTTTCTTGGAGCGAGGACAGTTCTAAGTTGTATATCCAGGCTTGCTTATTTGATTGATGATTACCGGGTCTGTTTCGGTTATCCATGTCTCGGTGATGCATAGTATATCAGTCTTTGTGTCTGAGATGAGGTCATGTATTATGTGGGTTTTATTTCTTATTGACCTGGCATTGATTAGTATAATGGAGATTGTGGACTGTTTTGGGTAGGCAGCCTACGAGTTCACGTTTTGCGTGGAAGTTCTTGGTTCTTTCAGATGGTGTTTCTTCTTCAATTTGGGGTTGTGGCGGGGTCGCTGTTTTCCATTGGCAATTTTACTTGGCACAGGACTGGGCTGCAAGGTTACTGGCGAGCGTGATTGCAGGTAAGTATTGTGCATTGTAAGGGCGGGTAGTGGGTTGTATACAAATAATGATGGCCAAACATATGGTGTGTGGAAGTGGGGGATGGGGTTTCCTATGCATGTGGCTAACGCTAGGCAAAGGAACCAAAGTACAGAGACATTAAAGGGATCCATTTTTTATCATGAACAGGGGATAAACACACTTAATACGCTTATGATGCAATGTTCTGAGATGCGCAACTCTCTAAAAAACATACATTCGCCTTATTTAACTCAATACATTTGAATCATCTAATATATTTAAGTACATCCAGTACCTTATTTAATTTAATTTAAGACTGTAATGCAGGTTAAAGCACTGTGACAATTGTGCTAGTAAGCAAGACTAGGTAAGTTTGCTAAAGTATAGGTATGGCTATGCAAGCAGTAACATTACAGAGGCAAACATTCACTAAAACGTTACAAAGTACAGATACGTTAGTGCGTGCATGGCTCATATGCAATGGTTCAGTTTAGTATGCTGGGTAGTTTGAGATGCTTAACGAATACGGGGCTTGATGATAATGTTACCTTTCGTTGGAGTCGGTTGGGAAGGAGGTTTCCGCGAGCTCGACCTGTGCTGGGAGCTCTAGCTTTGTTGTGCTTCTGCCGTCGATTTGTCCAGTGGGCTTGTAGCTTCCTACTGTCAAGTTCAAGGGTCCTTTGAGTGCTTCGAGTGGTTTTGTTGGGCTCGACCTGTGCAGGGAGCTAGAGCTTGAGCGGGGTTGGTCAGGGGCCCCGGTTGCGTTGGTCCTGGGGCGGTGTCGGGGAGTCGCTCTTTGTGGTGAAAGGACCACCGCCTAAGGGCCACACCAAAGGGCCCTCTGGCGAGGCCCTCAGGCGCAGGCCCGCCGGATGGCGCTTTGCCTTTTATCTCCTGGCTGCTTGCCCCGATTGGGCAGAGCAGCAGCGGCGGGATGCTGATTCCTGTCCCGTCCCCCGATTGGGGACTCGGCTGGTCGCAGGAACGCCGGACGGCGCTTTGCCTTTTATCTCCTGGCTGCTTGCCCCGATTGGGCAGAGCAGCAGCGGCGGGATGCTGATTCCTGTTCCGTCCCCCGATTGGGGACTTGGCTGGTCGCAGGAGCGCCGGACGGCGCTTTGCCTTTTATCTCCTGGCTGCTTGCCCCGATTGGGCAGAGCAGCAGCGGCGGGATGCTGATTCCTGTCCCGTCCCCCGATTGGGGACTCGGCTGTTTTTGAAAACATCCCCGTGCTTGTAAAACTCCCCAATGCTTCTTGAGCAATCGAGACATCTCCTCTGAATGAGTCATAAAAGGTAAAACCCCAGTTATGATGTCCTCAGTGTCACTTGAACTTGAAGCCTTTCGTGGCCCTAGGGTTTGCAAGAGCCATTCACGATGAGAAAATCGGGCCCTAATATAGGCTCTCCTGATAACCCTGCTAGGGTAACCCCACTCCAAAAGACGATCTTTTAAAGCAAGTGCCTGTAACTTAAATTCCAATAAAGAAGAACAAATCCTTCTGAGACGAAGGAACTGACCCAAAGGGGAGACTATTTCGTAAAGGAAAGGGATGATGGCTATGATAACAAAGTAAACTATTTCGTTGACTTGATTTCCGAAATAAAGTTGTAAAAAACATCCCATCCCGTATCCCCACCAACACGTCCAAAAATTCAATACTATGTTCATCCATATGCACCGTGAATTTTATATTCTCCTTAATCGAATTTAACCAAGTAACAAACTCCAATAGTTCCTCCCGAGTGGACGTCCACAAGAAAAAGATATCATCTAAAAATCTCAACCATAAACGAATATACCGAAATGCATTAGCTGGATAGATGTACTGCTCCTCCATTGCCGCTAAATATAAAGTGGCGATGGAGGGGGCTACTGTGGCTCCCATAGCTATCCCCTGGCATTGTAAATAAAATTGATCCCGATATTGAAAATAGTTCTTTGTAAGAACTAACCTAGCCAAGTCCAACAAAAAGAACTTTGGAATCCTGGCTGGAGCCGTTGTAAACGCTGTTTCCAACAAATGAAGAGCTTCCTCCTGACAAATATTGGTATACAATGCTGTCACATCCAGGGTTACCAACCAAACCGACTCCAATGGTTCTTCAAAGGAAGCTAGCACACACAAAAAATGAGATGTATCTTTTAGATAATTTATTTATTTATTTATTTATTTACTTAGTGTACATTTGTATCCCACTGCTTCCAGTGATCAGCAGCGGTAACTATACATGGAGAGAATGGCTGTACGGGCCAGAAATTAGGGATATATACATTGAGATCAGGGAGGGGGAGGTAGCACACAGCAAAAATAAGGTTACAAATTTACAGTGGATTGATGTAAAGATTTCACACAGGTTACATTATATACATATTTACACATGGTACTTATATACATATTTACACATTGCTGACTTTAGGACCTCACACTGGTGCAAACTACATATTTACACATGACTGAGGGCATTTCATGAGGCTAAATTAAAATGTGATCGGAAGAGGTGCGTCTTAAGTTTTTTTCTGAAGTCTTTCAGATCACAATTTGCACGCAGATCACTTGGTAACCGGTTCCAGAGTGCTGGGGCTATAAATGAGAAAGCCCTGTTACTGGTACAAGCATTCACCTTTCTGAAGCACTTAGGGAGACAGAGGGTATTGAGGTTTGCTGTTCTTCTACTTCTGTTGTTGGGGAGATTGGATATTAAGCTGCTGAGATGTGAGGGTGCTACATTATGGATGAGTTTGAAGGTAGTGACTAACAGTTTGTATTGGATGCGGGCCGTGATGGGGAGCCAGTGTAGCTCAATTAGAACAGGTGTAATGTGGTCAGAGAGACCTTTTTGCATAATGATTCTGGCAGCGACATTTTGTGCCACTTGCAGAATATTAATAGTTTTTCTTGGCAGGCCTTGCAGTATGGCATTGCAATAGTCCAAGTGTGGGATGATGAGGGCTTGAGCGACAGATCTGAAGTCGGCGTGATCGAGGATGGTACGTAGGGGCTGCAGTACTCTTAACTTGTGGAAAATAGCCCAATTGGTAATTCGAAGGTGCTTGTCCATATTAAGGTTGCTGTCAAGCATCACTCCTAGATATTTTATTTCTGTCTTGATGTTGTAGTTGTTATTGTTCATGGTGACCGTCGCTGGGGGTTCGAAACCCGGTTTCCTGGAGATACACATTGCATCTGTTTTCTTGTGGTTAATGGACATGTTATTGCGTTGAAGCCAGATTTGAAGTTCGAAAAGGCATTTTTCAAGCTTGCTGAGGTTTGGGTTATTTACGTCTAGTTGCGTATAAAGCATTAGGTCATCTGCGTAAATATGGTAGTTGATGTCATGGCCTTGGAAAATCTTGCATACTGGTTGTAGATATAAGTTGAATAGGAGGGAGGAGAGGGCGGAGCCTTGTGGAATGCCTTGCGTTTGAGGGAAAGGGGTAGCTTTGTCATTGTTGAATTGGACCTGTTGCAATCTGTTGGTTATGTAGGATGAGAACCATTTTAGTGGGGTCCCTGTAATGCCTATGGTCTCGAGTCGCTCTAAGAGTGTGGGGTGGTGATTATTAATTACTAATCTTGCCTCCTGCTTCAGAAATCCATCTTCTCAATGTGCATTCAGGTAGTGGCGGGAATGATGTGAGGGGGTTTCCCCCCTTTTAGGCCACTCCTCAGATGATGACGTGGGAGTGATGTGAGGGGGTTACCCCTTTTAGGCCATGCCTCTGATGAAAACGTGGGAGCAATAGCCAATCAGCAACTGTTTTAGCTACAAAAAGATCAGTTGGCTCACGGCGTTTTTTTGGTGGACGATTATTTGGGTGAGATACCACTTGATACAGGACCCGGAGGGGCCCGAAACATGCATGTCATGTCGTGGCAAGATGTGGATGATAGTATTCGCCTGTGGAAGACAGCTACTATGTCTGCTTAAGCTAAGTACTGTTTTTTAGTGCGAAAAACAAAACAAAAAAATAAAAACATTGGGCACGCTGTGGCCCGTTTGAGTAAAAGGGTTCTTTCGGTAATGAGGGGAAAGGTGCAGTCCTTCCTCTCCAACCGATTGTCCCCGACAAAAATAGAGGTTGAGAGATTCATTAAAGGCCGGTGGTAGCTACTGGCTGGAATGTTCAATGACTTTATGGTTTGATTGGGGTTCAAGTAGTGCCATTTTTTTGCGGAGGCAGCAGCTGGAGCAAGAGTGAGTGAGAATCTCTCCTGCCCCCATCATCTCCTAGACCCCCTAGGGAATGATTCTGGTCTCAATGGAGGGGACAAAGGAAAAAAGGCTGGGGGCCAGCCCTCAGAAATTAGGTAAAGGCTGGAGCTCTGAATCAGAGAGGGAGGGGTTCTTATTTTTAGCTGCAAAATTCCGATGGAAAGGTGTCAGGCTCACTGGACCGCAGGGATTAGAGGTCTAGACGAGCCTTACCTTTGACCCAATGAGCCCTTCCATTGTCATGTGTCACTTCTGTGACAGTGAAACACATTGTTTTTATAAATTCTCTGATATTTGCATATTATATTTTGTATAGGTATTATTTTACTTTGGAAAAGTAGTTTTCTGGCATTTCTTATGTGACCACTTAAATTATTTGGTCTTTTTTTTGTGGAAAAGGGATCTTAGTGATCTTTGTTCCCCTCCTACTTTACCAGCACTGAATAGGGGAAGAAAAGGGCTCTTGGGCATGAGGGGCTAGGAATATCAGCAGAGGGAAATGGAGACGAGATCTCAGACAAGAGGAGATGGGAGTACTAGGCACCATGAAGCTACTGCCACTGGGAGAGGAGTGAGTGGGGATTGCTTCTGCCTCCATTGCCCCCTGTACCCCTTGGGGTGAGTTGGGGGTTCTAGGGGAGAGGAAGGGGTAGGAGCCGATTCGGGTAAAAGTTGGGGCTTCTTGGGGGGGAGGGCTTATACAACATTTTATCTATGAGTCAAAGCTGGAGAGCAGTCAGGGCCACCAGGGATTGTGAGAGTCTGGAGGGGCTTCATATTTGGTTAATGGGCTCTTCAGTTTCACCTGCCACCATGGCATTACGGGACAATCATTTTTTCCTGCGGTTCTTAAAGAGGTACAGCTGTTAAGTTGTAGTTAATGTTTTCTGTGAAAGGGGCCCAGGGAGGTGGGATACAAGCTGAAGAGGAGTGACAGGTGTGCAAATTGTGTGAGAAAGAGAACAACAGGGAAAAAGTCAAAGACAAGGAGAAGATGGAGGAAAAGGTGCATGATGGGGAAGGACTTGGACAGACAAGGAGGGGTTCTTCATGATGAGGGAAAGGGGAAGGGGAGAGAGTTGAGATGCTTGATGGAGAAGGGGGGAGAATAGGGTTCCCTGGTGAGGAAAAGGAGAACAAGTGTGCATAATGATGGGAGGTGGGGGAGAAAGGCACTGGGACAGCAGGATGTCAAGGTCTCAGAGTGGTGGAAGTACCTTGAAGGACTAGAAGGAATGGAGCCATACAAAAGAGTGGGGAGGGAAAAGGGGTGTCTGTAAAGAAAAAAATATATATAGTCTTTAGTCACATATACACACACAGCCAAATCAACACAATGTGTTACAAGAGCACACCCACCTACTCTCATTTACAAACTTTAAACCATGCACACACAGACTCAGCTAATCATTGTCACCCAGCTATCAACAAAACCCACCTGCAACATACCCACCACCTCTGCATTCCACCCACTTCCACTTGTCCATGGCCATCACACAGAGCTGTCTGATTCAGATAACTTTGCTGACATGGCAATTTTACAGGTGGCGCCAAACTAATATATTTAGTAGTCAAGATAGGAAAAGACAAAAGGAGGTAATTTACAAAGTAATTGTAGGAACAGTAAAATAAAATTTCAGTGTACAGAGAGGAAAATAGCAAGAACAATTCCCAGGTTCTAGTTCAGTCATTCAGAACATGATTGTGATCAGTCATTTACTACCACACAGTCACACACTCATAAACACACCACACGCACTTTGCTACCCAACATATTACACTAAAGGCCCTTTTTATTAAAACCCACTAAGGATTTGTAATTAATGTGCCAAATGTAAGTTAATTGCAAAGCCTCCATGTTAGCTGTTGAGGGTGCGACTAGTATGTTCTTAACAGCTAATGTGTGATTGGGCCATTCAAATATGCGCTCCTCTAAGATGGGTTCACTTAATGACCCCCATAGAGGAGTCATCAGGTAAACCGACGTTAAGAGCCATTTTGCCACTGAGCACATGAGAATGTCCATGGCATTAATGATAATGTGCCCTTCATGCCCACTCTCTGCCCATTCCCCACCCCTTTTTCCATGATCACCAATTAACGTGTGTTTTAGCATGCAGTGGAAGACATGCTCGTTTGTTAGTGTTCCTGACTGCCAGTTGCTGTTCATTAAAACACATGTTAACTGGCTAATGGGTTTAGTAAAAGGGGCCCTAAGTTATTCTACATGTGCAGTTACACTGTCAGTAAGGCCAGCATTCTGACACATGAATAGCGGGCTTGGACGTACAGGCTGTATATCCAACCCACGCTCAGCCCCTAGACCCGAATCTGTCACCTACACTCCCTGGATGTACACAGGGTTTGTGCGGGGAGCACTGGACAAGGGCGGACAGGAGCAGTGCTGGGGCAGAGTGGGGGAGTGACCAGCTGTCAGGACGTACAAAGGCCATTCAGGTCAGACCTCTACGTCCCCTGGTGCAGAGATGGGCACCCCCTTATTCCTCCCTAATGGGGGAATAAGTGCAAATTGTGTGACAAAAAAGAGAAAATATTTTTTCACTCAACGTGTAATCAAACTCTGGAATTTGTTACCAGAGGATGTAGTAAGGGCTGTTAGTGTAGCTGGGTTTAAAAAAGGTTTGGACAAGTTCCTGGAGGAAAGGTCCATAAACCATTATTAAAAAGGGACCCAGGATATCAATGCTTGACCCAGTACAAGCATTGTGGAACCTGTGTCTCTTGGGGATACTGCTAGGTACGTATGACCTAGATTGGCCACTGTTGGAAACAGGATACTGGGCTTGATGGACCTTGGTCTGACCCAGAATGGCATATCTTATGTTCTTAAGTGCCAGGCACAGCGGTGATCGCTTCCTGTAGCCCCCCCAACCCCATTGCACCACCATGGGAGAGCTCACGCTGCCCGACCCTTGCCTTGGGAGTCCTCGCCAAGGGTTGGACGGTGGGGTGATGGGGCCGCACCAGGACCGAGCATTCAGCACCTCTGGCTGGAGATCTTGGTGCCATGGCAACAAGATGCCAATGCACCGGCCTGTCAACTGGAGCACTATGTGATGTGTGCCATCCTCCAACAGTTCAGAGTATAATACTTGTCAGACGACTGCCTGGGTGAGAATGTTCACAGTCTTGGCAAGTGCATATATCAATATGATTTGCAAGGGATTGTGGGAAATGCAGTCCATTCACACCAGACACAGCCACTCACAATAATTAGTTGTGCTTGAGTGTAAAGCCAATAAGATATTTATTTATGGGGTTATTTCTCCCAACACAGATATGCTTGGTAGTACATAAAACAGGATACTTGCTTTCAGTGTTAAACTTAGATAAACAAAATCAGGAAAACAACAGTTGAACTTGTCAGGCAATCAAATCAAAAGAATAAAGACCTGGTTGGTAACAAACTGGTCTTTTCTGTAGGCTCTAGCTAATATTTTCTTAGCAGTGCATCAAACAACAAGCAAAACCCACAAAGAAGGGAAAAACTGTTCTTTTCAGGTTAACTTCTTATATCTTCACACATAGATTCAGAAGTGATTCCCTCAGAGCTCACAAGCAATTAGGTAAGTCTCAATTGCTAGCAGTTACCCAGCTGAAACCCCTTAGCTGGCTTGCTTTCTACTGCGTGGCTCAAATCCTACTTCAGGAGCTTTTCTGAGTAGATTAAAGAACAAGTTTGTATTTCTTTGTGATGGTTGATGTACTTTGTAACAGAAAATTACCAAAGGAGTTTAGACAGAGAGCAATCCATATATTCACAGCCTGTATCTAAGACCGCTCCCCCTTCTTCAACAATCATGGGTTCAATATCATGGATTGGCACAGAGGAATTTCTCAATGTAGCACTCTCAGGAGAATACTTGTTTCCCTGCTGTCTTTCAAGGTTATAGCTAGGGCATAGATCAGTGTTCATACCTGAGCTTCCATTGCTGTTAGAGTTCCTCTCTAAATAGCCTGGCCAGTATGTAGTCCAGTTCTTATGTTCAGCCTTCCAATCCAGATCCCTGGACACTGGATCTCTCTTTACATACCTTCTGGCATGGGTCCTAGGGTCCCTTCCAAGTGCAGCCGTCTCCCTCACAGGTACCCTCTGGAGATTCCTAGCTCTGCAGCACCATTCCTCTGGCTTTCCCCAGTCCAATGATGTATGCTGGCCCTTGGAATACCTTCCAGTATACGTACTGCTCTGGACTCCTTTAGACCTCCCAAATGCTTTTCTTTCTTCCAAAGGGTTTCTTGCCCTCTCTGTCCGTCCTGTCTGGCTTCTGTTCCTGATGATCCTCCAAATGATGAAGACGTCCAAGCTGAGGATATCCAAGTTGATTCTGAGGATCTCCCAGATGAAACTGAGGATGATTCTGAGGATAATTCTCTGTAGAATAAACTCTAGCTTTATTCTGCTTAGATGAGTGCTCCACCCTAGCACAGCGCAGCTGTGCTGAATCAGGCCCTGCCCTTTGAGATGAGTGCTTGGGGATTACCTCATAGCCCTCTTGATTGAACACACGTTTCCTCACTTCAGCTCCTCTAATGGCTGTTGGAAACCTGGTGCATTCTGGGACTGGTAGTCTTTTATGGGAAAATTCTGTTTTCTTATTTCTACCAGAACTGACAGGTTGCTTGTTCAGAGTCACTTCACCTTTTCTATAGCTCCTTCCTGAGCTATGATAAGCTTCCTTATCACATACTTGATATACACCGATGACATAATGATCTACGCACCATTCTCCACTTCTGCTCCTGATTACTCCACACTCACAAGTTGCTTCACTGAAGTAATCAAATGGCTCCACCTTCACATCTATCCATTAACCTCAATAAAACAGAACTCCTCCATGTCACAAAGGACCCCAGCTTCACCCCTTCCTGCTTCCATCAGAATTAGCAGCGATATTCGAGTCAACTCTCAGATAAAATACCTCTGACATTCAAGGCCCAAATTCAAAGCACCACCAAAGATGTATACTATAAACTCAAAACTCTCTGAAACCTATGCCCCCCTCCTATCCACTGAAACATTCCACTCAGTATGCAAGCCACCATCACACCTCTATTCGACTACTGTAATTCTGTTTATCAAGGTCTACCTAAGTATGCACTCCTCCCATTACAGCTGCCCAGAATACTGTAGCTCTAATTATCTTCCAAGCCTCAAGACAAACTCACATCACTCCCATCCTCAAATTCCACCACTGGCTTCCCATTAGCCCAAGAATACAATACAAAGTCCTAACCACCATCCACAAGACCCTAGACAATCTTCAGAGCACCTTCAAACATTAATTCGTGCTTCAACCCTGACAGACCAAAAAGAAAGAGTACTCAAAACATCCTCAGTCTCCCACCACAGACTCACAAAAACAAGCAAACCACACGACTAAGAGTATTCACTCTGTATGCCCCCACTGTCTGGAATTTATTACCCACCTCAATACGAAGCATCAAATCAACCACAGACTTTCGTAAAAAACTAAAGACCCATCTCTTCCTGGAACAAGTTAGCAGCAGATACCAACCAATTACAGAACAAAATGGTCATATACAAATAAACACAATATCCCCCACCCCACCCCACCCCCATAAAAATTCCCACAACCCTACACCCCTAATGCTCCCCAACCCCTACTCCACACTGTATATATATATTTTTTCAAATGTTTAAGCTCTGATTTACTGAGTTTTCTAAAAGATGTTCACTGTTCTTTGTTCCATTATGTTCTGTATAAATTGTTCATTGTATTCACTCAGTTCTATGTAAACTCTTTTGACGTGTAAAAAAAGTGTATATCAAAATTTGTTAAATAAAATAATAAATGTGATGTGGACAGGCAGGCCAAGGGACGTCCTCCGCACAGGAATAGGGTGCCTGCCTGAACATCTATGTCCTCGATTCTGCCATCATGGGTACGTCCAGGCCCTGCAGTGGCAGAATCAGGTACGTTTCCGGCACGTCCAGGTTTTGGCTGGACATGCCAGAAGCAGAATTGGCCTCCACATGTCCTGAGGCATCTGATTTGTTGGGAATAGGACCCGATCCAGGACAGGCTAAGACAGGGCCTCTGTAGCTAAGCCTGTGAAGCAGGCCTAGATACAGGCCACAGGCCTGCCTGGACCCTTGATCACAGTTAGGCCAACAGAAGAATCAGGGGAAAAGAAAAGGATGAATTGCTGACAGCATGAAATCCTGTAAGTGAAACAAAAGATTACTGACCTGGTGTGCTTTGCTAAGGAAACCAGATAACACAAAATGAAACAAGAAGGAGACATGAGGGGGAACCAGGGAGTGAAATGTAACTAGGCATTGGCCTAGGGAAGGTGACATAATGTTTTTCATGCCAACTTGAACCTTGAGAAAGTAAAATTATGAAAAAAGTATCTTTAAGAACCCCAGCTGCAAAGAAAGAACTAACCATTGTTAGTCTGCCAACCTTTCAGAAAAAAACTGTATAAAAAACAGACTGGGACAGCAGAGAAACTGGGAGTTTACTGAGCCCTGCCACAGAGGTGACAGGGTGCTGAATTGCCCCATGAATCTTTCTCTTCTGTCTATCCCTATACAGTAGCTATCTTATACCTATAAGTGACTGTGTTAGAGAATTTGCGTGTGAAGAATTTATGCTGAGAAAAGGATATCCTGTAATAAAGATTTTGTGAGTATTGCTGAGAAATTGGTCTCTGTGTACTTCCTCTGTGTAGGGTGAGATAGTGGCCCCTGTGGTCCGGTAGGCCCCTACATTTGGCGAGCCAGCCAGGAGTGATTGCAGCACCCTTGCCACCCCTCAGTGCACGGTTGGATGGCCAGGGACTGACACATCTCTTGGACTTGGAACCTCAGGACCAAAAGACTTCAGACAAGGTAGGTTTTAGTTTGTTTTCTCCTATTATCTTTTATTTCTTGTGCTAGGAAAAATGTTGCAAGTCCCAAATCTTACAGGACCCTTAGAATTTATGGTTAAGACTTTCCTGCAGGCAGGGAAGCTTCATAAAGAGTGTAATGACAAATGGTATATGGGTACTAGAAATTTGAATACTCCATGGCCCAAAGAAGGGACTTATTCCCCGGCTACTTTAGTAGCTGTGCAAACGAGACAAAATGTAAGCAAAAACATTTAGACTGTGTGTATAGGACAGACTAATCTACCCCTTATCCCTGCAAGAAAGCAGGCTGGCTCTGAGGACAAGCCCTCCTGTCTTTGTCTCTCCTGAAAATTCTGAAGTAGAGAGTTATAAATATTTTCACTGACTCTGGTAATGCAGGATTGTCAGAATCTTCTTAGCTCCATTCTTATCTCCACAAAAGAGCTAGGATTTGAGCCGTTCCAAGTGCTGTGTGTCCTTTCTGACTGCAGTTCAAAGCTAAAGTTTAAAAGCTTTTCTTCTTGGCTCACTGTCAATGAAGCCATTTTTCAATACAAATGAGGATAAATCCTGTGCAAGTGAAAATTAAAATTTGCTACAGCAATCACAGGATGAGTAAATATTACTGTTTCTTTTGAATTTGCATTGCCCTTAAATTTGTTGAAATTTGGAGGAAGACTGATTTGAAATTATATTATTTTTCAAGTTGTTGTTGTTGTTAAGTGCCGTCGAGTCGGAGTCGACTCATGGCGACCCTCTGGATAGCTATCCTAAATTGTGTTCGGTCTTCAGTCAGGCGGCTCATTGTTGACAGGCTGGTACCCGTAGCTGCTGTTATTGTAGCGATCCATCTCATTGCTGGCCTTCCTCTTTTGCGTTGACCTTCTATCTTGCCAAGCATGATGTCTTTCTCTAATGATCTCTCTCTTCGCATGATGTGTCCGAAGTATGAAAGTCGAAGTCTTGTCATCTGAGCTTCTAAAGAAAGCTTAGGTTTGATCTCCTCTAGTACCGACTGGTTTGTTCTTCGGGCAGTCCATGGTATACACAGTATTCGCCGCCAGCACCATAATTCAAAGGCATCAATTTTCTTCCTGTCTGTCTTTTTCACTGTCCAGCTTTCACATCCATATGATGTTATTGAAAATACCATGGCTTGAACAAGTCGAATCTTTGTATGGAGAGAGACATCTCTGCTCTTGAGAATCTTATCTAGGTCTTTCATAGCCATTCTGCCAAGAGCAATGCGTCGTATGATTTCTTGACTGCTTGTTGCTTCTTTATTGATAGTTGATCCAAGTAGGTTAAAGTTGTTCACGATTTCAATTTCTTCTCCTTCAACGATGAACCTGTTGATTTTGCCAGTTGTCATGATCTTTGTCTTCTTTACATTAAGGTGCAGGCCCATTTTGAGACTATGTTCTTTGATTGTGAGAAGCAAATGTTTCAGATCATCTTCACTTTCAGCCAGTAATGTGGTATCATCAGCATAGCGAAGGTTGTTGATGAGTCTTCCACCAATCTTCACACCTCTGTTGTCTTCATACAGTCCTGCTTCTCTGATGATTTGTTCTGCATATAAATTAAACAGGCAGGGGGAAAGTATGCAGCCTTGTCTTACACCCTTGCTTATTTTAAACCATTCTGTTTCTCCTTGTTCCGTTCGAACTGTTGCTTCTTGATCAATGTACAGATTGCGCAAGAGAACGATCAGGTGTTCTGGTATACCCATTCTTCTTAATGTGGTCCAGAGTTTCTCATGGTTTACACAGTCAAAAGCCTTGCTATAGTCGATAAAGCACAAATAGATATCCTTTTGGTATTCTTTAGTCTTTTCAAGGATCCATCTCACATCCGCAATGATGTCTCTCGTTCCTCGCCCTTTCCTGAACCCTGCTTGCACTTCAGGTAGTTCTTGTTCTAGGTATGGCTGTAGTCTCTTTTGATCAAGATCAAGTTGTACACGTTCCATTTCATTCTTGACCACCTCCAACTTCCCTTGGTTCATGCTTCGTACGTTCCATGTTCCAATGTGTAAGACATCTTTACAGCTTCTGACTCTCATTTCATGCGCAGCTACATCAGCAGTCAGACTTCCCGAGGGCTTTGATCCAACCACATCATAAATGCTGGCTTTACTCTGAAAAGTCTTCAGCTCTTCCCCAGTAGCTAGTTGAGTGCCTTCCGACCTGGGAGTCTCATCTTCCAGCACCATAGCACAATTTGTTTTGTTGTAACTATCCATTGGGTTTTCATGGCAAGATACAGAAGTAGATTGCCGGGCCTTCCTTCCGCGCAGTTTAAGTTTGGTGTTGTTGCCGTTGTCACAGAAATGTGATCCTCCGCCGTCAACACTATCCCATTCTGCTGCTGCCCAGATGGGTGGTTTGTCTTCGTCTGGCACCTCAGCTGAGACCTGTCCATCTTGGGAGACCCTGCCAGTAGTTAAACTACGGATAGCTTAGCTCTCAGCATCACTGATGCACGCAAGCCCTCACAGCACGACAAGCTGCAAACCAAGTGAGAGCTACTTAATCTAGCAAATGAAAATTTCATAGCTTGAAGGATTATAATGGAGATTTCAGGAAGTGGCGAGAAAAGGCAAAAGCTACAGGTAATCTTTCAAAAGAATTGTGCATTTAGACATCTAGCTATGAAATATACAAGAAGAAAACCATTCTCTTATAATTCTAAAGCAGCAGTTCAGCATTGCCAAAGCATTGTTCATCTCTACAAAGTATGCTTCCAGAATGATGTTGTGCAGCCTTTGGGTGAAATGATAGAGAAAAAAATCATGCAAAATTTTAAAATAAATTCAGTATCTAGCTATTTTCATGTCGCTAGTTCTCCAAGTATTCCTGTAGTACTAATGTTTTTACATACAATTTATCTGATGCTTTCCTGGAAGGAAATTGCATATAGACAAGCACTTGGGAAAACAGAAGTGCTGACACTTCACAGTATGCTTTTCATGATATACTTTGAGGTATTTTTCATGTCTGGGGTGGCTAAAAAAACTTGTAGCAATGTGAATTGGCAGAAATAAGTTGTAAAGTAACACCAAACAAATTGTCAAACTCCTGGGTACTGTATATATGTTAATTTTATGGAGCCTGTGAATTAAAGGTCAGTAGGAACTATTAAATAACTATTTGTCAGTTTTACCTGTTGCTGTTTTACTTTTTCTGTTGGTAGAAGGGAAACATGCATTCTTTACGTGCCGGACACAAAGATGTATATATTATGGTCTCCTCCTCTTCTTCTTCTTTGACCTGCCCTTCTCAACCTTTCACCTTATTTTCCATCCTCTTTCCCAAGAGTACATGTAACCTACACCCACACCATGTAAGAGGTACTTGACCATTAAATCTCACTCTATGTTTTTCTATGACACTGTTCTTGTAAATAGTTATCTTTAGTTATCCAAGTTAGCTTTCCTGTTATTTGTAAACTCAGACTTATGTACCCGTCTGATTGTTATGTTCCATGTAAACCGCGCTGATGCCGAATAGTGCGGTATAGAAGAAATTTAAATAAATAAAATAAATAAATAAATACATAGTGTGTAGCTATGAGGCATCCTTATTTGCCTGAATGTTGCTTGGACATCTCAGCTGACGAACCTCCACAGCACCCAAATATTTTTTCATGGAAAGCAGAGTGGATGTATGGAATGGACTCTCATAGGAAATAGTGGCAACAACAAGAGAAGAGGGGCCTGGTGGTTAGAGTAGAAGGCTGAGAACCTGGGCCTCCAGAGTTCAAATCCTGCTGATACTCCTTGTGGCCTTAGGCAAGTTATTAACATCCTCTTTTGCCTTACATACAAGCTTAGGGCTAGATTTACTAACGTGCTAATGGAATGCATAAATCACATATCATTATGTTAGTGCACATTAGTGGATATGATAGAGGTCTATAAATTAATGAATGGAGTGGAGGAGTGGCTCAGTGGTTGGGACAGGTTACCTCAGGCCGGAGGGCCGGGGGTTCAATTCCCGCATGGGGACAAGTAACCTCAGGCCGGAGGGACTGAGGTCTCTAGTCCCATGGCTGCTCCTTGTGGCCTTGGGCAAGCCACTTAACCCTCCATTGCCTCAGGTACACTTAGATTGTGAGCCCTTCGGGGACAAGGGAATAAAAGTACCTGTTAGTATATACATGTAAACCGCTCTGATGCGTAAGTAAAGGGCGGTATATCAAATGCCTAACCATAACCATAACCATAACGGGTAAATGTAGATCGGTTGTTTATACCATCAAATATAGAAAGACAAGAGGATGCACGATGAAGCTACAATGTAACCTATTTAAGATTAATAAGAGAAAATTTTAGTAAAAGCTATTAGCGTAGCAAGGTTTAAAAAAAGTTTGGACAGGGGGCGGAGCCTGATGTCCAGCGGGTAGGACGCTTTGCGTTGAAGCTCCCGAGAGGCCTACTTAGAATCCTGACTTAATACCTATACAAATTTACTATTTCGCTCCGAGCTGACCGGGGCACCTCGGGGGGGATGGCGGCCCATAAACCAGCGCGCTTGGACTTCGGGTCTCCTTCTTCTTCTCACGGAAAACGCTCCAAAACAGAGGTGTCTTCCCCACAGAAGATGGTTCCATTTCGTGAAAACCCCGAAATGCACCTGGAGATTTTGGAGGAAATACGCGGCGTGAAGGAATTGGTGCAGTCCAATGGAGAAGCGCTTCGAGCCATGCGAGAAGACTTTGGAGTGCTCCAGGACCGACTTGAAAGTCTTTCATTACGGCAGGACAACATGGCGGGGGTCCTCGACTCGCACGAGGTGCGCTTGGGCAAACTGGACAAGGCTGAGCGCCAGATACAGAATCTTCAAAAGGAGTTAGAAGATAGCAATAATCGAGCCCGTCGCAACAATGTGAGGCTCCTCGGAATGCCGGAGGGGGTGGAAGCAGGAGATATAAGAGAATTCTTGCTCAAAACTCTTCCCTCCTTGCTGAAGATCACTTTTCACAGAGAACTGGAAATCGATCGAGCACACCGTGTTCCTGCCCACATGGCGCTCAACCGCACGACCCCCCGGCCTATTATCTTTAGCTTGCTACGATATCAACAAGTGGAACAAATTTTACATGCTGCCCGAGCGAATCATCATTTGGAATTTGAAGGTCGTAAGTTCTCCTTCTTTCCTGATTTGGCAAAGCCTACCGTTGACCGTCGGAAGAAACTCCTTGCTTTTCGCCCTCGACTTCAACAGCTACAGGCTCGCTTTGGCCTGTTGTATCCAGCGAAGCTCCGAGTGACTCTCCACAACCAAACCAGGACGTTCGAAGATCCTGATCTACTATCAACATTTTTAGACTCCAAAGAAGCAGAGCAGATGCGCTGATCCCAAATCTTGGACTCTTATCTGCCGGCTCTATCCGCCATTTTGAAGGGCCCGATGCGGCGGTCATAGCCAAGCACAGAAATAGCCTGGACTTTCTTTCTTTCTCTATATGACTTTTGTTTTTTGGTCTCCTATCCCTTCATGATGTGTGCCTCGGTCGGATTCGGAGCACGCACAGTCCTACAGGTTATGTGTTTTTTCAATTTCGGCCTTCTCTGGGGTTTCTCCCCGCAGACACATGGTCGCCAGTAATTTTGGGGTTTTGCTTCTCCTCTACCGTACTGCGGTTTTCTTTGTTAATGTGGGGCGCTTCATTGTATTATATTAGCTTATTTTTCCTATGTCATGTGTACAGCCAGATACAGTCAGTTTGAGGGACATAGTGAAATTATGTGTGCTATCATGCTCAGAATTTTTAACTTTTCTGAATGGCCTTATGTAAAATCTTATCATTCACCGTCAAAGGCATTAATGGTCCACTCAAAGGAAAGAAAATCCTTAGCTATCTTAGCCATGAGCATGTTGATTTAGTGTTTCTTCAGGAAACGCATTTAAACTCTGCTGAAACACTGAAACTCAATGCTAAGCCTCACATGGTAGCTGCCTATTCTCCCACCGTTTCCAAATGGTACGGGATAGCCATTCTGGTTAGGTAGTCTTTGCACGCTACTGTACCTGATATTAGCGCTGACAAGGAGGGTAGATGGGCCCGTGTACACCTTGAGGTTGGAGATAGTGAATTCACGTGTATTTGCATTATGCCCCGAATGTGGACAACCCTGCTTACTATGCAAGTATTGCGCAGTTGGCCTTGGCCTCTGCCAATGCTCCATTAATACTTGGTGGCGACTTTACTCAAGTGTTCCCTCAATCTTTTCTTCTCAAACAAGGTGCTCGTTGGTTGGAAGATCCAGTACCGAGTAGACCTGTGTGGCTAGATATAGAAGCGGACTTTTGCAAACCGATTCCTCTTACCTTTCTCCCTGGTATGACTCTCCCATCAGACTCCCACTATCCACCAATGCTTTTAGACACTTTAGGTGCCTTTAATACTCTTATGCAATCTTTAGACTCCCGACTCTGGTCAGTGCAACTTCAGCATCGCCTTCGGAGCACTAGAGGACTCCCGCCATCGGCATTCTCTACATAAGGTTGCTTGGAGACTTTCCGATCTCTCGGTAGTTCACTGGGTGTAGCATCCACTTTTACTAAGCCTTATGTAATGCTATAACTAGAGATACCCCTATAGCGCAGAAAGTATGGGAGAGAGAATTGCATGTGACTTTGACCTCGGAGCAATGGAGCCTTATCTGGAGTAGAGGGACACGGGTTCCCGACCCGCCTCACTCACTCAGACCCTCTTCTTTCTAGCCCACCGGTGTTTTTTACACTCCTCACAGATTAGACAAATGGAACACTACTCAGGGCAATGGTTGCTGGACACGTCCTGCGGCCATTGGTTCATTGCCTCATGTTATGCATGAATATCCCGCACTACAGTATTACTGGCGTCGGGTCTGGGGTCGTATTTAGTCTATCTCGCACTCTCAGGAGCCCCTTTCTTGGAGGATAGTGGGACTTCGCCCAGTTGCGGGGATCCCCTCTCTCCCAAAAATGGCTTATCTCCTTTCGAACTTTATGCTTGGCATTGCTATTTCCCTAATTAAGTAATACTGGAAAATTAGCTCCCATCTGAGCCCCAATGAATGGTGGAATCATGCTTGTCTTTACAGTAAATATGAACAAATACCTCGTCTGTTCGCTTCCTCCGTTCAGACTCCTTCTCATTGGTCTCAATGGAAGATGCTCAATGACTATGTACATTTTGCTAAATGCTCTCATCTGACTGTCTAACTTTGTATATATCTCTGTCCCATGATCATGCTGTATTGTAGATACTCTTTTGATCGTTTGATGTATAATCACTGTTAATTGGAAGCGCTCACATGCTGATATAATCGGGTAGAGAAGAAGCATCGGGGTGGGGGGTAATGGGTTTACTTTTCCTTATTGTATACTTGTTTTGTCTCTTTTGGTGTGTTGTTTCTTTTG
This sequence comes from Ichthyophis bannanicus, assembly GCA_033557465.1. Taxonomy (NCBI): domain Eukaryota; kingdom Metazoa; phylum Chordata; class Amphibia; order Gymnophiona; family Ichthyophiidae; genus Ichthyophis; species Ichthyophis bannanicus. Next base: position 1,226,016,519 of record CM066033.1, read on the forward strand.
TTTGTTGCAAAATGAAAATAAAAGTTTAAAAAAAAAAAAAAAAGTTTGGACAAGTTCCTGGAGGAAAGCTCCATAAACCATTATTAAAGAGGACGCGGAAATCCACCTCTTACCCCGGGACGAGCATTGTGAAACTTATGTGCCTTTTTGGGAAGTTGCCCGGCAGTGCTATATCTAGCTTTCAGAAAGCCTTTGACAAGGTCCCTCATCAGAGACATTTGGCAAAACTAAAGAGTCATGGGATAGGAGGCAGTGTACTATTGTGGATCAGGAACTGGTTAAAAGATAGAAAGCAGAGGGTAGGGCTAAATGGCCAATTTTCTCAATGGAGAAAGGTGAATAGTGGTGTACCCCAGGGATCTGTGCTGGGTCCGCTGCTTTTTGACATATTCATAAATGACCTGGAAAGTGGAATAACGAGTGAGGTTATCAAATTTGCAGATGACACAAAACTATTTAAAGTTGTTAAAACCCAAGAGAATTGTGAAAAATTGCAAGAGGATCTTGATAAATTGGAAGACTGGGCATCAAAATGGCAGATGAAATTTAATGTGGACAAGTGCAAGGTTATGCACCTAGGGAAGGACAACCCAAACTATGGTTACACGATGCAAGGTTCCACATTAGGAACCACCACCCAGGAAAAAGATTTAGGCGTCATTGTGGATACCATGTTAAAACCCTCGGCCCAGTGTGCAGTGGCAGCCAAGAGAGCAAATAGAATGCTAGGTATGATAAGGAAAGGAATGGAAAATAAAACAAAAGATATTATAATGCCTCTATATCGTTCCATGGTGAGACCGCACCTTGAATATTGTGTGCAATTCTGGTCGCCGTATCTTAAAAAGGATATAGCGATTTTAGAAAAGGTTCAGAGAAGAGCCACCAAAATGGTAAAGGGGATGGAAGGATACTCCTATGAGGAAAGGCTAAAAAGGTTAGGGCTCTTTAACCTGGAAAAGAGACGGCTGAGGGGAGATATGATAGAAGTCTATAAATTAATGAACGGAGTGGAACGGGTAAACGTAGATCAATTGTTTACGTTATCAGAATATAGAAAGACTAGGGGACATGCAATGAAGCTACAGGGTAAACTATTTAAGACTAATAAAAGAAAATATTTTTTCACTCAACGTGTAATCAAACTCTGGAATTTGTTACCAGAGGATGTAGTAAAGGCTGTTAGTGTAGCTGGGTTTAAAAAAGGTTTGGACAAATTCCTGGAGGAAAGGTCCATAAACCATTATTAAGAAGTGACCGAAGATATCAATGCTTGACCCAGTACAAGCATGGTGGAACTTGTGTCTCTTGGGGAAACTGTTAGGTACATATGACCTAGATTGGCCACTGTTGGAAACAGAATACTGGGCTTGATGGACCTTGGTCTGACCCAGTATGGCATATCTTATGTTCTTAGCTGTGTGAGAATGGTGCAGCTGCACAGGGCGCAAATAAATATGGGTGCATTTGGGGCTGTCGGCCTCGGCTCCCTCCCCCCACAATGCCTGTCCTTGCCCCACCGCCGCCACTGCTTTTCCTGTTGCCTTGATGGTGGTGATGGCGGCAGCAGCAGAGCAGACATCCAATTGAAAAAAGAGAAAAATGCGGGTCTTTCTGCCTCCATGCTTGCCTGAAGGTCTGATCCCTCCGTCCTCTGATGTATGCTCGCGTCAGAATAGGGAGAGACCAGACCAGCCATTCAAGCACGGAGATGCAAAGACCCTTGTTTGAATGACTGATTTGGTTCCTCCCTTCTCTGATGTGACTATACATCAGAGGAAGGAGGGATGAAACCTGCATGCAAGTGCAGAGTCGTAAAGACCATGGGGTATTTTTTTCAATTGAGTGTCTGCTCTGCTGCTGCCATCACCACCATCAAGGCAACACAAAAAGCAGCAGCAGCTGGGCAAGGGCAGGCAGCGTGGGTAGAGTTGGCTGGATATGGAGATAAGATGGGGAGGTGCTGGGCAAGGGGGGGAGGGGCTTGCCAGATGTGCAAGTTGCCCAGGGCGCATTTATGGCTTGGTACGGCCCTGCTGCTAGGTACTTGTGACCTGGATTGGCCACAGTTGGGTACAGGATACTAGGCTTGATGGACCTTGGTGTGACCCAGTATGGCATTCTTAAATCCTTTCCTTAGATTGTAACCACTGGATAAAGGGAACTATTTGATGTGTTGGAAAAGTAACTTGCCTTGAACTACCAAGAAAAATCAAAGCTAAATCAAAATAAATAAGACTTGAAAAAGGTGTGGGATAAATACAAAGGATCCTTTAATGGGCAAAGCAAAGCAATGGAATAGCTACGTGTAACAGAGGTTTAGCCCAAAATAGCAGTAAAATGGTTATACTGCCTGCCTTTGAGTCGATGCTGACTCCTGGTAATCTAGCAGCTCCTGGGTTTTCTTGGCGATGTGACTAGAACTAGATTTCCAGATCTTTCTTCCAAGGCAATGGTGGGTTAAGTGACATGCCCAAAGTTACAAGGAGTGCTTGTGGGAATTGAATGCTGCTCTCTTGATTACCAGGCCAGTGCTCTAACCATTAGGCTACTTCTCCACTCCCTTCTCCCCAAGATTCAGAGAATTTCTCAGGAGGTAAGTAGTTACAAGTTGCAGATTTCTTTCCAGTAGTAGCTGGGGCATGGAAGTAACTTGGATGGAGCAGAAGTTGGAACCCTATGTCCCTAGTTGGGCAGACTGAGTGGACTCTTTTGATCTTATCTGCCAGTCTTTACTTACATTGACTGGAGGGGCTGCCATAGTAGTGGTACTCTGTCTTATTAGCACACTACCTCCATGTAACATTCCCACGGTGCTACACAAGAGTCCTTCTATTATTACTGCTACTACTACTGCTAATCATTTGTATAGTTCCACAAGACATATGCCTCACTGTACAGAGACATGTAAGAAACAGTCCCTTCTCCTAAGAGCTTACAATCTAGTCAATGCAGACAACACAACAACTGGGGATTAGGATATGTCAAGGCAATGGTAAAGAAATGTCTAGGGGAATGGTAAGGGGGGGGGGAGGATGCTACAATATCATGTTTTCAGGTACGAACAGCATGTGCTGTCTGCTCCTTGTACCTGAAAATGTGATAATGCAGCTTCTCCTCCCAGCAGCAGCAGCAGCATGACAGGAGAACTCCAGCTCATGCAGATTCACAAGAACATTGCCTCCTTTGTATGCACAGGCCCATTTGGGTCTTCTTTGCTTTGTAGCTTCTCAGCACTGTCTTAGTTAGCTATAAAGTGAATACTTAGATATCTGTATTAGCGTTATTTTAAAACTTGAGCTGTAATGACCAAATGACCAGATTTACCGTTTCTTTAGGTATTTACAGCTTGCAAAGACTGAAAGAAGATCATTGGCCTGTTCAGTCCAGCCTTCTGATGGCCTATCATCTCTTGCTACATTTCATCTAGGGCTGCTACTGCTAGGAAGAAATCTGCATTTGTAAGTAGTTACCTCCTGAGAAATTCCCTGAATCTTGGGGAAAAGGGAATTCTTTGGGTTAAAAATGATAAAATCTGTATATTCTGAAATTCAGTGTTTTATTAAGTTGTTTAGGGCATAGCACTATAAGCCAGCTTTCAATTAAATTAAAGCCAGTTAGGGCTTAGTATAACAAGCCAGTTTTCAGTGAAATTACACCCAGCTGGAGCTTAGTATAACAAGCCAGCTTTCAGTGAAATTACAGCCAGCTGGGGCTTAATATAACAAGCCAGTTGGGGCTTAGTATAACAAACCTGACTTCAGTTAAATTCAAACCAGTTAGGACTTAGTATTACAAGCCCACCTTTACTTAAATTAAAGCCAGTTAGGGGTATCTTAACAGAGAGAATAGAATAGGGTAAATAGTCTTTGAGTATATACAAACATAGAAACATAGAAATATGACGACAGAAAAAGACCACATGGCATATCTAGTCTGTCCTTCCATATCAACAACTACAACAGTCCCCTTTTTACCTTTAGAGATCCTGTGTTTGTCCCATGCTTTTTTGAATTCAGTTACTGTCCTCATCTCTACCACCTCCACTGGGTAACTATTCCATGGATCCACTACTCTTTCCGTAAAAAAATATTTCCGCATATCACTCCTGAATCTATCCCCCTTCACCCTCATCCCATGTCCCCTCATAGCAGAACTTGCTTTCAATTGAAAGCCCAGACCAGCTGTATTCCACGCTTTAAGAAAAGTGGAAGGAAGTTAAAAAAAAAATGCCAGCATGCTTTAAAGGTGAGGTCAGAGAGGCTGTTGTTACCAAAAAAGCATCTTTCAGGAAATGGAAAAAAGAGCCAAATAACGAAACCTGGAAACAGCACAAGCACTGGCAAGTCAAATGCAAGGCATTGATAAAGCAGGCAAAGGGAGAATTTGAGAAAAAACTTGCTGTGGAAGCAAAAACGCGAAGTAAAGATTTTTTCAAGTACATTCGTAGCAAAAAACCTGTGAGAGAGTCAGTTGGTCCATTAGATGATAGAGGAGTTAAAGGGGCACTAAGAGGCGACAAGGCGATAGCGGAGAGACTGAATGAATTCTTTGCTTCGGTCTTTACTGAGGAAGATGTAGGGATGTTACCTATGACTGAAGTGGTATTTAAAGGTGCGGAAGAATTCAAGGAAATATCGATACATCGGGAAGATGTATTACAACTATTAGATAAACTGAAGAGTAGCAAATCACTTGGGCCGGATGGTATACATCCAAGGGTGTTGAAAGAACTGAAATATGAGATTGCAGACCTGCTATTAGTAATCTGTGAATTATCATTAAAATCATCTCTAATACCTGAAGATTGGAGAATCGCCAATGTAACACCAATTTTTAAAAAGGGTTCCAGGGGTGATCCGGGAAACTACAGACCGGTGAGCCTCACATCAGTACCGGGAAAAATGGTAGAAACCATCATAAAGAATACAATTACTCAGCATGTAGATAGTCATGGCCTAATGGGAGACAGCCAACATGGCTTTAGGCAAGGAAGATCTTGTCTTACTAATCTGTTATGTTTTTTTGAAAGTGTGAATAAACAGGTGGACAAAGGTGAGTCGGTTGATATAGTGTATCTGGACTTTCAGAAAGCCTTTGACAAGGTCCCTCATCAGAGACTTTTTGGCAAAACTAAAGCGTCATGGGATAGGAGGCAGTGTACTACTGTGGATCAGGAACTGGTTAAAAGATAGAAAGCAGAGGGTTGGACTAAATGGCCAATTTTCCCAATGGAGAAAGGTGAATAGTGGTGTACCCCAGGGATCTGTGCTGGGTGCGCTGCTTTTTGACATATTCATAAATGACCTGGAAAGTGGAATAACGAGTGAGGTTATCAAATTTGCAGATGACACAAAACTATTTAAAGTTGTTAAAACCCAAGAGGATTGTGGAAAATTGCAAGAGGATCTTGATAAATTAGAAGACTGGGCATCAAAATGGCAGATGAAATTTAATGTGAACAAGTGCAAAGTTATGCACCTAGGGAAGAATAACCCAAACTATGGTTACACAATGCAAGGTTCCACATTAGGAACCACCACCCAGGAAAAAGATTTAGGCGTCATTGTGGATAACATGTTAAAACCCTCCGCCCAGTGTGCAGCGGCAGTCAAGAGAGCAAATAGAATGCTAGGTATCATAAGGAAAGGAATGGAAAATAAAACAAAAGATATTATAATGCCTCTATATCGTTCCATGGTGAGACCGCACCTTGAATATTGTGTGCAATTCTGGTCGCTGTATCTTAAAAAGGATATAGAGTTATTAGAAAAGGTTCAGAGAAGAGCCACCAAAATGGTAAAGGGGATGGAAGGATACTCCTATGAAGAAAGGCTAAAAAGGTTAGGGCTCTTTAACCTGGAAAAGAGACAGCTGAGGGGAGATATGATAAAAGTCTATAAATTAATGAACGGAGTGGAACAGGTAAACGTAGATCGATTGTTTACGTTATCAGAATATAGAAAGACTAGGGGACATGCAATGAAGCTACAGGGTAAACTATTTAAGACTAATAAAAGAAAATATTTTTTCACTCAACGTGTAATCAAACTCTGGAATTTGTTACCGGAGGATGTAGTAAAGGCTGTTAGTGTAGCTGGGTTTAAAAAAGGTTTGGACAAGTTCCTGGAGGAAAATTCCATAAACCATTATTAAGAAGGGAACCAGGATATCAATGCTTTACCCAGTACAAGCATTGCGGAACCTGTGTCTTTTGGGGAAACTTCTAGGTACGTATGACCTAGATTGGCCACTGTTGGAAACAGGATACTGGGCTTGATGGACCTTGGTCTGACCCAGTATGGCATATCTTATGTTCTTATGAGGCTCTCTCCCTGAACATTTATGCCACAGAGGTATTTAAACATCTCAATCATATCACCTCTATCCCGCCTTTCCTCTAAGGTGTATATATTAAGATCCTTAAGTCTGTCCTCATATGCTTTATAATGAAGACCACTAGCCATTTTAGTAGCCACCCTCTGCACCAACTCCATCCCATTCAGATCCATTTACAAAGAGGCCTTCCAGTTAGCAGGCAAGAGCACTATGAAATTGGTTTAAACAGTAGGTGTTAAAGTCAAGTGACAGATCAAAGGGCCAACTTGAAAGGCTCCCTCTATCACACCAAGGGCAGTGTGAATCACCCAGGAAATTAAGAGATTGTCTTGGAAGCACAGATACAAATAGGTCATCCCTCCCACCCATCCCAGGCATAATCCTTGATTTATAGCCTCATAAACCAGTTAAGGGGAAGAAGGTGATATTCCTCAATTTTAGGTTTAACTGATTATCTTCATAAGCAGCTTATTAGGCCTTAGGAGTAGATTAATAAAGGCCTTGCAATTCATCTTGAGATGAACACTAAGGGGTATGTTTACTAAACAGCACTAACGTCACAGCGGCATGTGACTTTATAGCGCGATAATACCGTGTGATAATGTCATATCGAGCGATAACATCTCTGGCGGCATTAAGGTGTACAGAGCGTGGAGTAAGGCTCCCCAGAGGGTGGAGATAAGGGGTCAATGGACAGAGAGTGAGCGGGGAGAGGCTCCAGGCACTCTAACGTTGTGAAATCAAGGTCTGAAAATTAACGCCAATGAAAACCTCGTGTTAGAGGCACATTTGCAGGAGAGAGAAAGCATTTCAGTCAGCAATGTACAGCAAAGGCAGGGAGACCAAGAAAAGTGATAGTAGTGTATCATGTGCAGCAACAGCATAGTGCCCAAGTACGAAAGGGCACTATGGTTAGGCTGCAGTGGGGTACAGGGGGCTGCAGGCAGGATATTCAGTGGGGCAGCTGGGGCACAGGTGGACTAGGAAGATGCCTAGGTGACACATAGGAATGTAGAAATGGAAAACCAGCAAGAGAGCAACTGACCAAGGGCAAACATGTCCACAAGTGTGTGCCCACAGTGCCACAATGGACATTACCCAGCAAGTACCCCAAAGGGCACATAACATTGGCAGGCGGTGCCGGGGGGAAGCGTGGATGTCTATGCAGGCACCCCTACCCCATATCATGCACCATAGGCAGCCGCCTACTGGCACACTGGATGGCTTGGGACTGTGCACCACCAGTACCACCAGCATAAGGGCATGTCAGCATGGTGGCAGAGGGGTGCTGGTGGTGGAGGGGGCAGTGGCATCTGCCCACAGCAGACCAAGGCCAAGCCCTGTTTAGGTGGGTGCCGTGTACTGCAAAAGACAAGGTCTGTCTGACGAACAGTAATGGTATCCCCAGGGAATGACCTGCCCTTGTGGCAACAGTTTGGTGCAGTACACACAGCCAGTGTGTTCAGGGGCAGAAGGTCACAGGTTCAAGTCCCAGCTGTGGCTCCTGCAGACCATGTCCCTATATTTTACCCAGTACTAAACCATGGTAATAAAGAAGGAACCTTTATTACAGATAAAGTGACTTCCGGACTGTTTACCAAGCTCTTATCCTACCCCACTTTGATTTTGCCAATGCCATTCTCCAAGGCCTCCCACAGTCTACTTTGAATCCCCTACAACTAGCCATCAACGCCGCTGCTAGAGTTCTATCTGGAACATCGAGATTTGACCACATCACGCCCTTCTTAATTCAGCTCCACTGGCTCCCAACACATGCAAGAATTCTATTCAAAACTCTGATGCTTACTTTTAAAGCCATCAACGGCATAACCGCTTCATCACTAGTTAATCTAATTCAGCCTACTCCACCTAACAGATCCAGAAGATCCACATCAGCAAACACTCTAACTATCCCAAGTGCATCATCAAAATGCACACTAACAATGTCAAACAGGGCTTTCAATTTTTATGCTCCCAAGTATTGGAACACATTACCACCAGAAATCCGAGCCATTACCGATCCCACACAATTCAGGAAGGCACTAAAACATTACTTATTTATTCAACATTACCAGATCAACCATAATCCACCATAGCCACACCTTTTCCTTTAGAAACCACTGTATATTAGTCCCCATTCTTATTATCTTTCCGTAGGTGCATAACCCACTATGCAAAGCTTACTGTTACATATGTAAATAGTTGACGTGCATGTTTCCCTAAGTTATCCAAGTTGTATTTCCCTGTTCTCTGTAAAACTGACGTTTGTTCATTATGGTTTATTGTTCCATGTAAACCGCGCTGATACTAAATAGTGCGGTATATAAGAAATTAAAATAAATTAAAATAAATAAATAAATAAAATAAACACACCATAAACGTCTATATTTTACCCTACAGAGCACATACACCATAGACATATGCAGTCCCTAGAGCAGAGGTTCCCAACTGCAGTCCTGGAGGGCCAAACACCATTCAGGTTTCATGCTGTCCCTAAGAAATATGCTTGAGATGCATTTGTATGCACCACCCCCATTGTGTGCAAATGTATCTCATGCATATTCATTAGGGACAGCATGAAAACCTGAATTGTGTTGGGCCCATCAGGACTGCAGTTGGGAACCTCTGCCCTAGAGCATAGGCCAACAGGGGCACAAACACCCACACTCACAGGCTCCACTATCCAAAGCCTCATGGAGAGTCAGGCTGTTGGGCCCTGCGCGGAGCAGCATCTACCAATACTAGCACCTGCATACCTTAGCAATGCCATCAGAAACATGGAAACGCATTCCACATATTTTATTTATTTATTTATTTATTAACAATTCTTATATACCGCACTATTAGACATCAGCGCGGTTTACATTGAACAGAAAACATCCGACAGTTTACACATGTCTGGTCGTTACATTTAACAGGAAGTATAACTTGGCGAAATAGGGGAAACTAAATACAATGCAGGGTTATATCAAAAGGTTGCTTGTGTTTAATGTAGGATCTGTTATCTGACATTGATCATAGCAACCTTTTGATATATGTGGAGTGTGTTTCATGTTTTGTTAACGACAGTGTTTATCACCCCAGAGAGTGACCCTAAAAGTATTGAGTACCATAGCAATGCCTGCACTGTGCCCAGGACTGGTGTGGCTGTCAGGCTGCCAACTACCTCTCTCTTTGCACAATGCTGAAATAGGTGTGTGAGTGTGTATATGTCTACCCAGTGTTTTGTGGCTGCCTAAACCTTACTGAGCCCCCAGTGCTTGCACTGTCTCCTGTGTTAGCCTGCCATTGTGCACAGTGAGGAGCAAGGTATTGTGGGTATGGCCCGGACACAGCGGTCTGGGCAGGATGCATCTGCATAGGGCAATGGCTGGGACATTGTAGTGCCCGACCACTACCTGCACGGACAGGGTGACCACAGCATGTCAAGCTGAGAGGTCATTCTCACCCTGACTGAGCAGTGACCATGGCATGGCTAGGTTCCCCCATATTTTTATTTATTTTTTATTTAACACTCATTTATATACCGCATCTTCCAGCGATCAGTTGCGGTGTACAATTAACAACAATTAACAAAGCGAAGTTTATTTTACATAGAACATAGAACATTTTAACTTTTTACATAGAACATCTAAACATCTTAACATCTTAAGAACTAAGCAGAGTATTTCAACTAGAACAGTGTGAGTAATAATTTATCTATACAGAATGTAATGTCTGTACAACTAAAGGCAGTACATAACAGTTGCAACTATATATATGTGGAGGTATTAGGGCATATTAGAATGGAGTGTCATTTTGTTTAAGCTATGTATGTTGTCCGTTATAGTAGGAAGTATAAACTTGATGTGGGCAGGTTCCTGTTTAGCCTTTATCTAAGTCGAATGGAGGGTTTTCTATGGTATTATAGTGTTTAGTGAATAGATACGTTTTCAATTTTTTCGGAATTCCGTGATCTCTGTTAGTGATCGTAGGTCCTCTGGTAGGGAATTCCAGATGGTTGGAGCTATGTGGGAAAAGGCTCTATTGTTTGTTAATTTGTGAGTTTTTATGAATTCTTTTGGAATCTTTAGTTTATTTAATTGTCCTTTTCTATGAGTAGGCTTAGGTGGTTCTTTGCATATTAGATTACATAATGTCTTCGGAGCCATGTCATTTAAGGCTTTGAATGCAGTTATTATTGTTTTGTATATTATCCTGCTTTGTATCAGTAACCAATGAAGGTATGCTAGTATCGGTGTTGTGTGTTGGAGTGAGTTTATTTTTAATATAATTCTAGCTGTTGCATTTTGCGCTAGTTGAATTCTTTTGATGTTTTGTTTTGAAATGCCCATAAGTATTAGGTTGGCGAAATCGAAGTGGGGAGTTATGGTAGCCTGTGTTATATTAATAAAGTCTTGTCTATACAAGGGGGCGTAGTTGTTTGAGGATTTTAAGTTTGAAGTAGATTTTCTTTATGGTATTTCTGATGTGGGTTTCCATTGTAAGGTGGGTATCTAGAATGACACCTAGGTATCTTATTTCGTTTTTTATTTTAATTTCTTGGTTTTGTAGTGTTATGTGGGTTGGAGGAATAAATGATTGTTTTTTTGTTACGATTAGGACTTCGGTTTTGGCATAGTTTATATGTAGGTTTTGAGTTTTTAGCCAAATTGTAATTTCATTGTAGCAGTCTGATAGGAGTTGCATCGGTAAGTTAGGGATCGTAAAAGGTATGTACATCATGATGTTCAATATACCTGTATATAGTTTAAACACTGTTCGATGTAACTGCTTACCATAGCAATGTTTTATGTATTTGTTGTTTAATGTAAACCGCCACTGATCTTGGGAAGTGGCGGTATATAAGAGATTTGCAAATAAATAAATAAATAAATAAATGATGTCATCCGCATAGAGGTGATATTGTACTCCAAATTTTTTGAAGATATTGCAGACCGGTTTTATGTAAATATTGAAAAGTAGGGCTGATAGTGCTGAACCTTGTGGTAAACCTATTTCTTGTTTGTATGTATTGGAGGTTTGATTACCTATTCTTACATTTTGCGTTCTGTTGTTTAAATATGAGGTGAACCATTTATGTACGGTGGAGTTTATGCCTATCTGCCTTAGGTTGTTGAGCATTATTGAGTGATGCACACTATCAAAAGCTGCTGATATGTCAATGAAAAGGAGGATGAATGCCTGTTTATGATTGTCGATTCCTTTTAGGAGTGTATCGATTAATACTGTTAGAAGTGTTTCTACTCCGTGGCGGGGCCGGAATCCATATTGTTGTTCGTCAAGTGGGTACGATGAGTCTATATATTCTTGTGTCTGTAATTGCACTACCTTTTCAATTATTTTGGCCAAAAATGGTATGCTAGAGATAGGCCTGTATGATGCTGGAGATGTTTTATCTAATTTGCAGTTCTTTAAGATTGGGCGTATTTGTGCATGTTTGAGCGAGGGTGGAAGGTATCCTTGGGTTAGATATTGTTTAGTGCTATACAGTATTTCTCTCAAGTGATATCTATGAGTTTCCTTTTCTGGGGCCCATCCCTGGCATAGTTGCTTGGTGTGTGTGCTCACATCCCATTTTTGGGTGCACACAGTTCTTCCAGGAACATGCACTATGTACTAGCTAGCAGACCGTCTGCAGTTAGCATGTGTATGGCTGGAACACCTTGCAGGCTGCAGCGGGTAGAGACTGACTGTTCCCTCTGTTGGTGAATGTCAGATAGTGGTGGGAGCAGCTGAGCTTTTCCAGGCCTATTGCCTGTCTGCCAGTGCCCTATGTGATGCGTACAGATCTGCATTGACTGCCCTGTAGGGTGCCTATTCCCCAGCAGGACTGGGGTTGATGGTTCTCTCTACTGCCACCATTGCAGAGATGTAGAATGTGGATCTGTTGGTGGGAGATCCTGTCCCCCAGCCTGACCCACAGAGGGCAGGTTGGGTGGTGCTACATAATCCGCTTTTGGGTCCAAACACCACCCTTCTCTTATAACATGTGACTGTGGCAACCGCACAGGATATGCACTATCCTGGGTGCATCATAGTCCACAAGGGCTAGACGTGACTAGGAAATACAGATGGACACAGGTATATCCTAGGTTTGTCTGCAAGGACTACCTATCACACACTGTCACTGATGGGGACCTGCAGCACAGCCTATCTCAGCCATGCCATGTGCTGCTGACCTGGTGCTGGGCGCACCACCTCACCTCAGGGTGAGCACAGGAACCGCACAATGTCACAGTCTGTAGCTACTCTGTGCCAGTAACACACACGGTCAGTTCCCCCTACCAGGCTGGGGTGCTATAGAGTCGCATACCCCATCTTGTGATCAGATGTAGGCTGCTGATCTGCATGTGCAGTGCATCATGGGTACGGGTGGGTTTACCCTATCCTAGTAACCACAGCAGTTTGTGTGGTGACCTGCAGTCTTTCTGTAGCCAGCCAGTGGTGTGTTAGACGCTATAGAGATGTAGCCCACTGGTTACTTCAATGACTGTAGAGGCAGAGGTCATGGGTTTGATCCCACAGTGGTGTTATTTAATAAGGCTGTCTGAGGCTTTTCCTTTTAATCTAGATCAGTGCTGCCCGCATAAACACCCTCACAGTGCCATAGCTTAAGGTGCTCGTAAGGCGCCCTATAGGGCGCCCTATAAAGCACCCTATACGGTGCACTGTAGGACACATTGCTAGGTGCCTTGGTGGACAGGGCACTTTATAATGTGCCCTATGGAGTGTCTTATAGGGCACCTTAGGTTACGGCACTGTGAGGGTGTTTTTGCTGGCAGCACTGATTTAAATTAAAAGGAAATGCCTCAGACAGCCTTCTTATATAACGCCACTGTGGGATCAAACCCATGACCTCTGCCTCCGCAGTCATTGCAGTAACCAGTGGGCTACATCTTGATAGTTTCTAACACTGCACTGGCATGAACTTAGCGTTAACGTGCCATGGCGCCCACTATCGTGCGATACAGATTCTTGCTACCTTGCCGCCGGAGCGCCCACTACCTTATATGGCATTCTTCACCTTAACACTGCAACTAGCGCCGGTAACATTAAGATGGTTTAGTAAACATACCCCTAAAAGTCCTTTATACTTATTAGGTATAATTGGATTGTTTCTGGTATCTCTATTCCCCTAGCAACTTTACATAATTTAACAACTTTAAATAGCTAAAAGAAATTTTTAAATCTAAGATGCAGACAGCAGTCCAGCAGTGAGATGGGGGCTATCCAGTCTTTTGCACTGTTATGTGTATGATTTTCTCTAAGTTCATGAGAGGTCTTATGTGTGCACTAAATGTAAAAGGTTCTTTGCTGTCAGGTAATGAGTCTGATCTCTAGAGGCTAGAGTAGCATTGGAGAAGCTGAGGCAGACAGAGAAGTATATAGATGAGACCTACAGGGATGTAGTAGAAAAGTCCCACCTCCAGTCTGGCAGCCTCTCTGCTGCTATGGAGAGAGGTCAGGTGAAAGGAAAGCATCACTTTGGTGTGGCAGGAAATGATCCTGTTGCTAGGACCTGTCCTCTAGGCGATGTAATACCATCTTGCACTGAGAATGTGTCTCCAGGGCCTTGTGCCCATGAGGGAAGGTTTAGGATGGCAGTAATAGCTGGTGATTCGATCATTAGGCATGTAGATAGTTGGGTAGCTGGTGACGATAAGGCTTGCTTGGTAACATGCCTGCTTGGTGTGAAGGTAATGGACTTCATGCACCACCTAGACAAGGTTTTAGATAGTGCTGGGGAGGAGCCTGCTGTCTTGGTGCATGTTGGTATCAGTGACATAGGAAAATATGGGAGAAAGGTTCCAGAAGTCAAATTTAGGCTTTTATGTAGAAAGTTTAAATCTGAAACTTCTAGGGTAGCATTCTCAGAAATGCTTCCTGTTCCAGGCGCAGGACCCAAGAGGCGGCAGAGCTCTGGCGTCTCTGTGTGTGGATGAGACAATAGTATAAGGAAAAGTGTTTTGGATTTGTTAAGAAATGGCCACCATTCTGGGGAAGAGGGGAGACGTTTCTGAAAGGATGGGCTCTACCTTAACCAGGGTGGAAGCAGGCTGTTGGCATTAACCTTTAAAAAGAAGATAAAGCAACTTTTAAACTAGATAATGGGGGAAAGCTGACAGTTGCCCAAGGGCACATGGTTCAAAATGATGTATCCTTCAAGGAAACTATCAAAACAAGGAAGTCTGAGCCTTTCAAAAGAGAGGTTTCAGTAAAAATAAAAGTAACCCAGGTGCCTTTAAGTAAAAATCAGACAAAGTTTAAAGATTCCAAATTAACCCTGTCGTCAAATATCCAGACTGTTAATATTAACAAAAAACAAACTTTGAAATGCCTGTATGCAAATTTTAGAATTCTAAAAACCAAAATGGAAGAGTTAGAATATATAGCAATGAATGAAAGGTTAGATATAATAGGCATTTCAGAGACCTGGTAGAAGGAGGATAACCAATGGGACACTCTGATACCAGGCTACAAACTATATTGCAATTACAGGGTAGATCACATTGGTAGAGGGGTGGCTCTATATGTTAGAGGGCTTCAAAACAGCATAAAGGTTTTGCAGGAAACAAAATATACTATAGAATCTCTATGGATAGAAATTCCATCTAAAAGGGGGAAGGGGAAGGGAATGGCAGTGGGGGTGTATGCATCTGCCAGGACACAATAAACGGACAAATGATGAAATGATAACAGAAATTAGGGATTGACTTGGTCAATGTCACATGAGGACATGCTTGGGAGATAAAGTTTCTAGATGAAGTAAATGGCTGCTTCATGAAGTAGCTGGTTCATGAACCGACATGCGAGGATGCTATTTTAGACCTAGTCCTCAGTGAATCACAGGATCTAGTGTGAGAGGCTTGGCAATAGTGATCATAACATGATCACATTTGATTTAATAAATTGATGGAGAAGAGCAAGGAAATTGACAGCGCTAGTATTTAACTTTCAAAAAGGAGACTATAATAAAATGAGGAAAATGGTTAAGAAAAAAATAAAAGGAGCAACTGCAAAGGTTATGAGTTTACATCAGGTCTGGGCGTTAGTATTTTTTAATATCTTGGAAGCCCAGGCCAAATGCTTTAAAAAAGTGGAAGGAAGGCCAAATGACAGCCAGCAATCACACTTTGAATGTTGTGTGCAATTCTGGTCATCATATCTTAAAAAGAATTAGAAAAGGTACAGAGAAGAGTAACAAAAATGGTTAAGGGAATGGAAGGATATCTCTATGAGGAAAGGATTAAAGGATTAGGGCGCTTCAACTTCGAAAAGAGACAGCTAAGGGGAGGTATGATAGAGGTCTATAAAATAATGAATGGAGTAGAATGGGTAAATGTAGAATGCCTTCAAAATGTAGAAAGACTATGAGACACACAATGAAATTACAATTTATGAAGGTTTTAGACTAATTGGTAAATATTTTTTTACTCCGAATGTAATGAAACTGGAATTTGTTACCAGAAGATGTAGTAAGAGCTGTTAGTGTAGCTGGATTTAAAAGAGGTTTGGACAAGTGTCTGGAGGAAAAGTCCATAAACCATTATTAAAGAGGACTGGGGAAATCCACTGCTTACCCACTGGAGAAGCAGCATGGAATCTGTGTACCTTTTGGGAACCTGACAGGTACTTGTGACCTGGATTGGCCACTGTTGGAAATAGGATACTGGGCTTGATGGAGTATGGCATATCTTATGTTCTTATGTTTAAAATTTGATACTCATCAAATTGAATTTTTGGATATCTCAGTTTCACTGCAGGATCAGGTTATGACAACTTCACTGTTCAGGAAACTGGTTCAACGAAATACACTTTTGAAATATTCAAGTTTCCACCCACCTTCTTTGAAACGAGGGCTTCCTTTTGGCCAGTTTCTACAATTACGAAGGATTTGTTCATCTTGTGGGGACTTTAAATTGCATGTCCGAGAATTAAGTCAATGCTTACAAGCATGGGGATATCCAAAACATATAACCCATCGAGCTTATAAATGAACCTTATTCAATTACAGAGAATGGCTATTAACTACTACCAGGACAGCTACTTCAGAGGAGAAGATAGTTGGAGTTCTCCCTTTTAGTAGTCGTATTCACTCTGTACAATCAATTTTACACAAGCATTGTCATGTTCTTTCTTTATATGGCTGTTTTCGAAAACAACTACGTGTGTCATACGCAAGGGGAAAGAATTTGCGGGATTGGTTAGTACATGCGACCCCTAAGATCCAGGATGTTTCTGAACGGATTGGTCATTTCCCATGTGGGCATTGTTGCTACTGTTTGGGATCCCTGGTGGGTACAACTTGGACTGACCCCTCTACCCAAAAAATGTGGTCATTTCAACTCTCTACTACATGTGATTCTTCTTTTGTAGTATATTTGTTATGCTGCCCTTGTGGTCTCAGTTATGTTGGCCGTACTATCCGTCCTTTTAAGGTGCGTTTAGCTGAGCATGCCTCGTGGATTCGCACTAGAGTTCTTTCGGCTCCTTTGGTTCAACATGTGATTGCTCATGATCATTCTTTTGAACAGTTTTCTTGGAGGGTTATTGATTGGATTCCCCATTCCGCCATGGGGGGGGGGGGGGCAATAGGACATATAAATTACAATATTCTGAACAATGCTGGATTTACAGACTAGATACGGCTGCTCCAAAACGTCTTAATCTGGAGTTAGACTGACACAGTATGCTATGACGTCCATTTTCGGAGGCGTTAGCATTTTGTTGCTTTCGGTCCTGGATTGGGTGAGCAGTAGAAATGTGATTGGCCCTTTACGTCAGACGTTGGTTTTTAAAGTTGCTTCCTTCGGTATATTCATCTTGGTGTTCATTCTGTTTGATGGTGACAAGTGCTAACCTGAAGCAGGGTATTTAAATTTTGAACCCGAAACACAGGACTGCATCATGTTTGTTCACCTGTGTAGGAGTTTGCTTTGCCATTTTCTGCAGTTACGTACAAAACATTTAAAGTCTTTGGCCATTCAAGTTTATCTGGCCATTATGTTTAACTGCACTTTTTTTTATTAAAATGGACATGCCTATACTCTTACCATAGCTTTTTTAATGTTTCTAGCTTTGGTGGGTAGACTTATTGTCCAACAAAAAAATGGTTTTGGTTACCATGGGGGAAGATGATCTTTTAGGGTCAACACTTTCTTTGTTTAGATGGTAATTCGGGCTGGATGGTGCCCTTGTGGCCCGAGGTTTTTTTTCCTTTTTATGTTCTCAAAGGACCATCAACAACCCCCTCCCTCCCCCTAAATTATCCATTGTCACAGGAGTGAAAAAAAAATAGAACCCTAAATTTTGTGTTCAACTTTATTCACCGGATCAGCACTTTTTTCCATGATAACTCTGAAAAATAAGAGAAGTTATAATTATTTCATATTCCCCACTACATACATCAAAACCACCTGAATTCCCATTCCCCCTCAAAAAAAACATCATCTCAAGATTATTTATTGATACAGCTTCTGTTGTCAAAATGAAATGAATTCCATAGGTCCTAATGTAATAACTTTTACTTGGATTTTAATGCCACCTTAAGTTGGATTTTTAGCATGGGAGCATGAATGGCTTACCATCACATGTAATAAGCTAGTGGGATGCAAATATTCCCTGCACTAGAAAACCCAAGCTAATCCTAAAAACACACAAAACATGAATTAAAGAGAAGGAAATCCATAGTAAAATGACTTATCCACTAAAATCCAAGTCAAATTAGCTACCATGTTAAAATTGGAGCTAATATTGCCTGCATATTATTAGTCTAAAGAGACTTTTCTTAGGAAAAAAAAAGTATGTACTATGATAGGGATTTTTAAAAAAACTTTTATACTTTGTGGACATGCCCTCAAATATAAAGCAGATCCTGTGGAAAAATATGTGTCCATCTAGCTGGTGTTAGGTGAGTATAGGACTCGGTGTGGAAAACAGAGATTTTTTTGGATGGATTTCAGCATCCTGTTGATCATCAGGCATGCTGACCCTTTTAATTCCTCTGCTAAAATCATTATTTCAGCTCTAAAGGTGAAGCAAAGGGGCATGTTTACTAAGCTGTTCTAGCTGTTAATGCAGGCTTGAGTGCATGCTAATGGGCCGCGATGGCAACATATGTGCTAAACAGACAACGTGGAATTAATTCCATGCTACCTATGTAGCGTGCAATGGGGAGACAAATGGGCAGGGTAGGGGCAAAGTGAGGGTGGGTCTGCACATCACACTTAGTGCAAACTTGACAATGCATGTTCACTATCAATGTTGCAGTTAGCATGGATGCACTTAATGCCACTTCAATGGATGACATTAGGTGCATCTGCTTTGCTGCCAGCGCATTATGGCCTGAATCAGTATGGTATCTGCTGGGACCATGCTGTACATGTCACCAACATACAGTGAGGATTAAAGATGAGGTCAGAGAGGCTGTTATAGCTAAGAGAGAATCTTTCAGAAAATGGAAAAAAGGAGCTTAATGATGAAACCAGGAAACAGAATAAGTGTTGGCAAGTGTAGAAAGGAACTCGAAGTGGAGTATTGGGGTACTGGAGAAAGGTTTGTACTGTAGTATGAAATGCATTCTCTGAGGCAATGGTTTGGGAAGCGGAATGTTCTGTATAGTGCAGTAATAACATGATAGAAGTAGACAGCACAGATAACAGTTTGGAGGGTAGGACTGTGTGTTTACACTAGCTCTGTTAATGAGGGAGATTGCTGGATTGCTCAAGGGCATGAGAGATTCCTTCTTGCCAGATAACAGCAATCCTTGTTAGAGAAGCTACTTAAAAAAAGTTTTCAGTGAAAAAATAGAAAAAACTGCTAAAGTATAGCATGAATGTTGCTAACTTCTGATTCCAATTGACAGCAGTATTATTGAGAAATAAATCCGCATGATCATGAGATTATGTTTAAGATTATTTTACAGGGATCCTGGATTTCACAATTGTGATGGAGGGAGGGGAAAAAACCCCAAACAATTAACCATCCGTTTGCTTGTGTTTGTACAGTAAATAAGTTTAATCCACGATGTGCATTAAACGCTTATCACAATTAATAGAATTTGTCTGCTAATTTCATTCCATGTGTAAGAATTCAAATACTGAGAAATAGTACCTCCCAGAGCGTCTTATAACTGCAGATAAGAACCTTTGAAGACTGGTTTAGCACATATTCTCCTGTTTTTTCTATGATTAATTTGTAGTAGTGCACCACTGAATGGGAAGATGTTCCATGTATGGTAGCTTAGATATCTGATGAGTTCTGTATGGTATCCTAGATATCTGATAAGTTGCATGAATTTGCATGATATAATAAAGACTAAGACAAATTATGAAGGTGTTTAAAGGAAAAGATCAAAGTAAACTATTTTGCTGAAAATTGAACTGCTTATCAAAGTCAAAGCAAGTTTATCTGATTAAAGGAAATTGTAAAAAAAATAGCATAAAAAAGAGCAAGAGAGAAAAGAAAATTTTAAAAAAAGAAAGGTGAAACAACCAACAAATAGAATGAAGCTGTATTATTCATTAACGAGTCCTTTGAGAAGAGCAGTGCTCTCCTTGAGCTGGCCTGGACAGTTGATTTTGCCGAATTTGCTGCTTTGCTGTGAGTTCTACCTGTCTGTCTCCACATATTTAGTTATCTATTTATTTCTCATTATTAGTGTGTTCCCTTACCTCACTGCTCACTCTAATTTGTAGTGTTGTTCAGATTTTCTCAACTGAATAACTTATACCCCACCCCCCTCCCCTCTACCCACCCACCCTGTGACTGGCTGTCTTTTATAGCTGTCATCTGCTCATTACCTACTTTATGCACAGGTGCACCTAATCCCTTGATTCTCCTACCTTCTATATTCTCTGGCCTTTGTTCTCCTCTCTATTCCTCTTCTATGGCTCCTCATCACATTGTCTTCCTCTTCTTCATACTCCCTAACTGTTTCCCATCCTACTAGCACTTTCACTCCTCCCCTCCTTATCTCCCCTTTACCATCCTCACTTCCCCCTCCATTCTGTCTTCTACCCTATCATAAGCTCTTGAGCTTCATCGCTTTCTCCCTCTCATTCAACCATCTCCCCTTTCTCTAAGGCAACCCCACCCTCGTTTCCACTGTACTGTCTCCTCTCTACCCCGTACTCTACTACTCCTTCTTCTTCTCTCATCCGGAGATATCAACCCCAATCCTGGCCCCCCCTAGACTTCTGTCTTACTCGGAGAAGAGATCCTCACGCAACATGTCTAATCTTATCCATATCCCTTTCCTTTCCCTGTCCACTCTCCCTTTCTCATGTGCCTTGTGGAACGCACACTCTGTCTCTAATAAACTTGCTTTTACTAATGATCTCTTCATCTCTAATGCTCTATATCTTCTTGCTCTAACTGAGACCTGGCTCCTCCCAGATGATACTGCATTTACTGCTGCTCTCTGTCATGGGGGCTATCAGTTCTCCCACACATCTCGTCCAACTGGCTGTGGTGGTGATGTTGGACTTCTACTTTCTCCCTCTTGCCAATTCCAACCCTTCCTGGTGCCTCAGTCTCACTCCTTTCTCTCTTTTGAAGTCCACTCCAACTGCCTTTTCACTCCACTTCCTCTCTGGGTAGCTGTTATTTATCGACCTCCTGACAAGTCTGCTTCTACATTTCTCACTGACTTTGACACTTGTCTTTCCTTCTTTCTGGATTTCTCTTCCCCCACTCTTATTCTTGGGGATTTTAACATTCATGTCAATAACCCCTCTGATCCTTATGCTTTAAATCTCCTCTCCCTTACCTCCTCGTTTGACCTCCAACTTTGTTCCACTGCCCCCACACACCAGCATGGCCACTGTCTTGACTTGATATTTTTTTCTAGTTGCTTACCCTCAAACCTCTGTAGCTCAGTTCTTCCCTTATCTGACCATCACCTTTTAAGCTTTAATCTTCATCACCCACTGCCTCAGCCTCGTCCTGTCTCCAACCTATTTAGAAATCTTCATGCTATTGATCCCTTGGCTCTCTCTTCCACCATTTCTTCATCTCTTTCTTCCACTATGTCATCTAAGTATGTTGACGAAGCAATAACTTCCTATAATGCTGCACTCTCCTCGGCTCTGGATGCTCTCGCTCCACCCATGCCACGTCCTGTGAGACGTTCTGCACCCCAGCCCTGGCTTTCATCCACTACCCACTATCTACGTTCCTGTGCCCATTCTGCTGAGTGTGCTTGGCTCAAATCCAGCTTCCCTGCAGACTTTCTACACTTCAAATTCATGCTTGTCTCTTTCCAGTCAGTCATAGCTCTTGCCAAACAAGACTACTATGTCCATCTGACTAGCTCTCTTGCCTCTGATCCTTGCCGTCTCTTTACTACTCTCAGTTCTCTCCTCAAAGTGCCTCCACCTCTGATCCCTCCCTCCCTTTCTGCCCAAATCCTGGCTGACTATTTCCATGACAAAATCCACAAGATCACCCTCCAATTCCCCACAAAGTCAGCTACTTCCCCTCCTCCCCCTCTCCACTCCCAACTCTCCCCCCTACCTTTGCTACCCTCTCTTCCTTTCCTGTGATCTCTAAAGAGGAAACTGCACACCTTCTTTCTTTCTCCAAACTCACCACCTGCTCCTATGATCCTATCCCCACCCATCTTCTAAGCCCCATCTCCTCCACCGTTGTCCCTTCCATCTCTCATATTCTCAACCTATCGCTCTCCACTGCAACAGTCCCTGCTGACTTCAAGCATGCTGTGGTCACCCCTCTCCTCAAGAAACCCTGACTTGATTCCACCTGCCCTTCTAATTATCGATCCATCTCTCTCCTTCCCTTCATTTCTAAACTACTTGAATGTGCAGTTCACCGCCACTGCCTCGACTTCGTTTCCTCTCATGCCTTCCTGGATCCCTTACAGTCTGGCTTTCGTCCTTTGCACTCTACTGAAACGGCTCTTGCCAAAGTCTCCAGTTACTTGTTCCTGACAAAATCCAAGGGCCTTTACTCTGTCCTCATCCTTCTTGACCTCTCTGCTGCTTTTGACACTGTTGACCACAACCTTCTCCTCGATACCCTGTCCTCGCTGGGTTTTAGGGGCTCTGTACTTTCCTGGTTCTCCTCCTATCTCTCCCATCACTCTTTCAGTGTGTGTTCTGGTGGTTCCTCCTCCTCTGCTACCCTGCTCCCAGTTGGTGTACCCCAAGGATCTGTCTTGGGTCTGATCCTTTTCTCTCTATATACCCAGTCCCTTGGTGCGCTTATCTCTTCCCATGGCGTTCAGTACCATCTGTATGCTGATGACTCCCAGATCTACCTCTCTACGCCTGAAATCTCTCCGGCAATCCAGACCCGGATCTCTGCCTACCTTTCTGACATTGCTGCCTGGATGTCTCACCGCCGCTTGAAATTGAGCATGGCCAAGATTGAACTTCTTATCTTTCCCCCTAAAATCTCCCTTCCTCTTCCTCCTTTCTCAGTCTCTGTGGATTACTCTGTACTCCTTCCTGTTTCCTCAGCCCGCAATCTGGGGATTGTCTTTGATTCCTCTCTCTCTTTCTCCACACATATCCACCTTGTAGCTAAGACCTGCCGTTTCTTTCTCTATAACATTAGCAAAATCCTCCCTTTCCTTTCTGAACACACTACTAAAACGCTTATCCACTCCTTAATCACCTCTTTTATTGACTACTGTAACTTACTCCTTGTTGTTCTCCCTTTGAATCATCTCTCTCCCCTTCAATCTGTTCAACACTCTGCTGCACAGCTAATCTTCCACCAGCCTCGTCATGCCCATATTACTCCTCTTCTCAAGTCAGTTCATTGGCTCCCTATCCGTTTTCGCATCCAGTTCAAACTTCTCCTGCTGACCTACCAATGCATTCACTCTGCGGCTCCTCACTTTCTTTCTTTTATCTCTCCTTACAACCCCTCTCGGGAACTCCGCTCTTCTAGCAAACTGCTTCTATCTGTGCCCTTCTCTTCTACTGCTAACTCTAGACTTCGCTCCTTTCACCTTGCTGCACCTTACGCCTGGAACAAACTACCTGTGTCTGTATGCCAAGCACCTTCTCTGACCCTCTTCAAATCCAGGCTGAAAACTCACCTCTTCACTGCTGCTTTTGGATCTTGACTCACCTGATCTCCTTTTCTTTCCCCTTGTTTTATCCCTGCTTACACCTGTATTTTGTCTTGACTAGATTGTAAGCTCTGATGAGCAGGGACTGTCTCTTACACGTCTGTGCAGCGCTGCGTACGACTGGTAGCGCTATACAAATGCTCAGTAGCAGTAGTAGTTAAACCAAGATGATAAATGTGTGTTATAATGTTTTCTTTTTATGTTAGTAGATTAACTAAAAATCCTGGTACACACCACATCCATGAACACATGAGAGAATGCTAGCAGCTCTCCCAGTTTATTTTAAGCTACCTTGCAAGAGTCTATTTACATCACAAACATCAAGACTGATTAACTAAATTAGTATCACTGATTGAGGTAGATTCAAGGTGTAAATAAATTTACTTGTGCATGAGATTAATTGATCCTTTTTTACTATGCTGTTTTGTGCTGAAAACAGTGTAACAAAGAGAAATATTAAGCTGTTACCAATGTACAATTGAGATTCTAATTGGTTTAAATTTTATATTTTTGAAGGTTTTGTAGTTATGAATGCATACCTTTTCTTGAGCACAATTCTTGGTATTGTTTATGTTTCTGTTCCTTTTCTTTTGTGTCCTGATTTTCTTCCTTTTGTGAACTGAGATGTCTATGTTAATCAAACTAATGTGAGTTAAACCATTACCTAAGAAAAGAGAGCCTTCCTAAGAATTTTTGGTAAACTATTTTATTTATTTATTTATTTATTTACATTCTCTTATATACCGCGCTATTCTGCATCAGTGCGGTTTACATTGAACAAACTGAAGTTACATTGAACATGGCACTATAATTTGGAGATAACTATTTTACAGGGAACATGGGCTACGGATTGAATTGAAATGTGTTTAATTTATTTGCCATAAATTGCCAGTTATGTTTTAATGTTTTTGCTCCTTGAGTAATAAGATTAATGATACCTTGTAGATTGCTGCACTTGGAGAGTAAATCACAAACATAATTAGTGATATGTACAATTGTGCACTAATAAGAGAAGTGTCTATTAGCATGTGGCCTAACATTTAATTTGGTAAATAAACATAATAAATTAAGGAATGTAGATGCAAGATAGAAGTATGCTACAAGGACCAGAGCTAGCTTGGTCTATATATATTCAAATAATTTGGGATAATTTAGTGCTAGCTGTAGATGTATTGTAATTAATTAATATTAGATAAGATAATTCTGTATTGCCATGAGGTATAAATAGTTGTGCTTGAAAATGCACGGAATCAGAGGGGTGTTGTAGTGGTGGGTTTTGGTTTTGTAAATTATGGGGTAAGTTTACTAAATCGTGGTAGCATACTCCGTGCAATATCGGAGCCGCGATCCTATTGATATCGCAGAGTCACTACCACGGTTTAGTAAACATACCCCTATATGTTGCATGTACTGAATCCTACGGGCCGAAGACAATGACTACTGTGAATAAAAGGAAGTCTGCGAAGCTACAGAATGTGTGATTCTGAGTAGGAGCAAAGATCAGTGATTCCAACAGGACTACTCATATATAGTCCATATAGAGCACTAGCATAGAAGTCCAGAAGCAGAGGCAAGATACAGCTATAATTCAGCGGCATCTCTCACAGGAGGAGCAAAAGGGCCTGTGTAGGGGCGAGCGGGATGCAGCCTAGAGTCCACATTCTGCAGAGGGGGGGGGGGGAAGCAGTAAAGTTCCCATCAGTAGCCACTGCATGTGGGGAGGAACTCACTAAAAAAAAGTCATGGACAAATCCAAAAGAGAGGGGTCTGCTCCTCCTATGCTACATCAAGGAGCAGAAAGAAGGGTGAGAAGACAGGTAAAACACTGGTGGAGACACCGCCAGAACAGGAGGAGGAGACGGAGAGAGAGGAGAGCTTGGGAATGGTGGAAAAAAATCAAAATGTGGCTCATAGAGTTCAAAGAGGGGTTAAAGGAAGAAATCAATGGGGTCAAAAATGAGTTAAAGGAGACCCTTCAAACAATTAAGCAAGATCTTAGCGATCTGAGAGGCCGGGTGGATGACGCAGAGACCCAGCTGGAGCAACAAGGGACAGCGGTGGAGAGTCTCCAGAAGGGCTGGGAAGAGTTGCGGCAAGCTCAAGAAGAGATGAGAGTCAAAACGGAAGACTTAGAGGACTGATCCAGGAGATGTAACATCAGGGTGCGAGGAGTCCCGGAGGATCCCAAATATAAGAACAGTGAGGCAGTGGTTCAAAAAGTATTTGGAGAGTTGTTAAAAGCCGCGGACACACAGTTGAAGGGGTGCCTCTGAAAATTGAAAGGGCGCATAGAGGGCTGGGGCCCATAAGGGACAATCGTCCAAGAGACATTGTGGTCTGCTTGTCCTCCTTCAAGATGAAAGAATGTCTTCTGGGAGCAGCTAGAAAGCTACAGAACTTTCAATGGGAAGGGCTCAAGATGGAATTGTTCCAGGACTTATCTCAGGGAACGCTGCAGCGCAGAAGGGCACTCAAGGAGGTCACGGCTTACCTGCAGAGGGCCGACCTGAGATACAAATGGCTATATCCATTTGGGTTATTGCTCACAGTACAAGGGAGGTCGCGGAGAGTGATGACATATGAAGAAGCTTGGAGAGCTTTGAGAGACCTAGGGGCAGCGAATCTCCCAGAAGAGGCCAGTAGTCCATTTAAAAGAACTGACAATGCTGCAGCCACCGCTAAGGCAGTCAGCATGTGGTGGCAGAGAGCAGGAGAAGGGGGCAGGAGGTTGGCGAGACTGGCCAAGGATCCACCACAAGAGACCGAGATGGACAGCACAGCGGGATGAAGCTGAGGAGAACATACGGACTTGAACCAGATGTAATATAATCAGGAAAGTGTTGTAGATGCAGGTTCTATGTGTCATATAGTGATGTTGAGGGGAAGTGGGTGGTTGGAGGGAGGGGTGAAGAGAGGGGGGAAGATGGGAGAGGAGTAAGGGTAGAGTAAGGAAGAAGGAGGATCATGGGTAGGGTAGGGGAGGAGGAGGGACTAGAACACAAGCGGGGTGCGAGTTAGAGGGGGAGGGGGAAGGAAGAGAGGTTGGGGGGGTGAGGATGGGGGGAAGGACTATGGAGGTGGTTGGGAGCAAGGGAGGAGGGGGAGGTGGGGGGGCGGAAGATAGGGAGGCAGGGGTAGGCGGCGGTCTGACAGGCAGTCACCATTATGGAAGTCGTTTCTCCTAGTCGGAGAAGAGGGGAGGGGGGTGGGAGGAGGGGAGGCTGAAGGAGGGAGGGGGAGGGGAGGATGGGAGGCTGAAGGAGGGAGGGGGAGGGGAGGATGTGAAGGGGGTGGGGAACAGGGGGAAAGGGGAGAGGTGGGGAAAGGGGGGATATGGGAAGGGGGGCAAGCGAGGAGGAGAGGAGGGGAGGTTGGAGAAAGTGCTTTGAAGATTGTTATGTTGAATGTGAAGGGGATGAATTCACCAGGCAAGAGACAAAAACTATATAAAGAATTGACAAGGCATAAAGCGGCGATTGTACTTCTGCAGGAGACACATTTATTAAAAAGGCATGAATATGTAGTGAAACCTAAAGGGTATAGTGATTGCATCTTTGCCTCAAACTTAAGGGAAAGAAAGAAAGGAGGGGTGGCTGTGTTCCTTAGTGGGGAGCATAAAACCAAAGTGCAGTCGGTAACCAGCGATAAGGGCGGGAGATACCTGCTGATGCGCGTGAAAATAGGAGAAGAATGGTTTTGTGTGAAAATGTTTATGCGCCCACAGGGTCCCAGAAAGAGTTTTGGGAAGAATTAACTATGAAGGTTAACTTAATGGGGGATAGGGTGATGGTATGTGGTGGGGATTTCAATGTGCCCTGGGAGGGGGGGAGAGATACGACGGGTAAGGTGGATGGGAGAGGGGCCGATAGAAGACGATATCACAGGTTTGTGAAAGAGAACGATTTGATAGACGCTTGGCGCCTTATGAATCCAGGTCTGCGTCAATTTTCATTCTTTTCTGCAGCGCATGGCACATTTATTTTATTTATTTATTTTATTTAACAGTATTTCTATTCTGCCTTATCATACTCCAGACTCGATGCCATGTGGTTAGGGAAAGAGCTGGCGGGAAGGATAAAGGGAGGGGAGACTGAACCTATCACATGGTCTGATCATGCCCCAGTGGTAGTTAAGGTGAGGGTGCGGGGTGAAAGCAAGGGGGTGCAATATTGAAAGATGAATGAGGGCCTATTGGAGGATAAAAGGGTGGTGAGTGAGTTGGAAAACTTCATACCGGAGTATTTCGAAAGGAATGGGAATGGAGAGGTAAAAGAGGGAATAGTGTGGGATGCTTTTAAAGCAGCGGTGAGAGGGGTGCTGATTAAATGGGGGGCGTGGAAAAAAAGGGAAAGGGAGGAAGAGGAATTGCAGTGAAGGCGCTAGTTGATGAGGTTGGAGGAGAGAGACGCTCAAGGAGATGGGCGACAATATAGGGGGACAGTATTGGAGGCGGAAAGGATAAGGTTTCATATGCAATTGTTAAGGCAGACTTTCTTTGAAGGGGGTAATAAAGCGAGAAGGTATATGGCTTGGAGATTGAAAAAGCGGAAGGAATGGAACAGGATACTACAGCTGCGGAGCGGAGGGGGGGTGGTGAGGGAGGATCAGAAGATCAGAGAAGAGTTTGTAGCCTTTTATCAGAAGTTATACAAGACTAAATTAGAGGGGTCTGCAGGGAAGATAAATAGGTATGTGGGGGAAGCCGAGTTGCCACGGCTGGAGGAAGGGGAACAGCAGAACCGGTGTGAAATAGCAGGGTTTTGGAACAGAATGTACCTACCGTCAATATCCAGTTATGCTAAACGTTTGTCAGAAATTTATCTAATGTATAAAATAACAGGGGAGAAGAAGGGGTGAGGGGAAAATATGGTGATGTGCTGGGAGGGGGTGTGGAGATGGTTAAGAGAGGGTAAGTGGAAGGGAGGAGATGCCAAATGCAAGGAAGGGGGATTGATGCAGATAGGGTGAATGAGCAGGATTAGAGTCATTGGTTCAAATATCAAAATGTAGAATAAAAGTGGGTAGGGGGGGTAGTAGGGAGGGAGGGGGAGGGGGGAGTGGCAAGCTCAAAGCCAAAGGGTAAGGAAGTATGTACCTGGAGTTATGTGAGGGGGTGGAGGTGGCTAAATGTTCAATGGCGGACAGGCGTTTATGTATATGTAACGATTTGATGTAATTGCAATTGTTATGATGCGTGGTTGAAAATGTTAATAAAAGTATAAGTTCTAAAAAAGGGTTCCAAGGGTGATTCATGAAACTACAGACTGGTGAGCCTGACATCAGTACCAGGCAAAATGGTAGAAATTATTATAAAAAACAAAATTACTGAACATGTAGATAGTCATGGTTTAATGACAGAAAGCAAACACGGATTTAGCCAAGGAAAGTCTTGTCTTACTAATCTGTTATATATTTTTGAAGGTATGAATAAACAGGTAGATAAAGGGGAGTAGGTTGATATAGTATACAGTGCCTTGTGAAAGTATCTATCCCCTCAGTGTTTGTCCTGTTTTGTCCCATTACAACTTGGAATTGAAATGGAGATTTGGGGGTTAGCACCAATAATTAAGATAAAAAAAACAGAATACAGGAGTGTGCATAGGCATTCACACACCCCTCTCCCCCACACACAAAGTCAATCATTTTAGAGCCACTTTTTGCTGCAATTACAGCTGTAAGTCTCTTGGGGTATGTTTCTATTAGCTTAGCACATTTAGCCACTGGGATTTTCATTCATTCCTCAGAACAAAACTGCTCCAACTCCTTCAAGTTGAATGGGTTTCTTCAGGGCCATGTGCCCATTAGGGAAGGGTTAGGACAGCTTTCTAGTTAGTGATTCAATCATTAGGTATGTAGATATTTGGGTGACTGGTGGACGTGAGGATCGCCTGGTAACATGCCTGCCTGGTACAAAGGTAGTGGACCTCACGCGCCACCTAGACAAGGTCTTAGATAGTGCTGGTGAGTCTGCTGTCTTGGTACATGTCGGTACCAGTGAGATAGGAAAGTGTGATAGGGTGGTTCTGGAGGCTAAATTTAGGCTTTTAGGTAGGAAGTTGAAATCCAGAACTTCCAGGTAGCATTTTCCGAAATGCTTCCCATTCCACGCGCAGGACCCAAAAGGCAGGCAGAGCTACGGCATCTCAATGCGTGGATGAGACGGTGGTACAAGGATGAGGGTTTTGGATTTGTTAGGAACTGGGGAACATTCTGGGGAAAGGAGGGGTTCTTCCGAAGGGATGGGCTCCACCATAACCAGAACAGAATCAGGCTGCTGGCATTAACCTTTAAAAAGGTGATAGAGCAGCTTTTAAACTAAATAATAGGGGAAAGCCGACAGTCGCCCAAGAGCACATGGTTCGGAACAATGTATCCTTGAAGGATACTAGCAAAAGATTGAAGTTAAGGCATATCAGCAGAGAGGTTCCAGTAAAGACAAAAGTAGTCCAAATGCCCTTGAGTATAGAACAGACAGAACTTAAAGATTCCAAATTACCCCTCTAAAATGCTTGCATGCAAATGCTAGAAGTCTAAAAAATAAGATGAGAGAGTTAGAATATATAGCACTAAATGAGAGGTTAGATATGATTGGTATCTCAGAGACATGGTGGAAGGAGGACAACCAGTGGGACACTGTGATACCTGGGTACAAACTATGTTTATGTTTATGTTTATTGAATTTGATAAAACCGCCTTTCTACTGGAATCAAGGCAGTGTACAATTTTCAAAAGTGAAGGAAAATCAAGGCCAAGGCCAAGAGAAATAGGAAAAGAAGTTACAAATCTTTGACAGGAGAGAAAGAAAAAGAGGAGAGATAAGACAAGACTGTAGTACATGCATTCCGGGTAGAGACAATGGGAAGGGCGAGAGAGGTCAGACGAAAGGGGAGGGAAGGTCGAATGCCAGGGAAAACAGGTGTGTCTTCAGGTTTTGCTTGAAAGTGGTGTAATTAGTTTCTAGACGCAGGGAGGAGGGGGGAGAGCATTCCAAAAAGCAGGGCCGGCATAGAAAAAGGCAGAGGAGCGAGTGGATTGCAAGTGAGCAGATGAAGGGGAGGGAAGGGTGAGGCGGTTGAGGTGGAAGGAGCGTGGGGTGTATCTGGGAGAGTGCAAGTGGATGAGGTCTGCTAAGTACTATAGTAACTAGTAGTAACTATATTGTAATGATAGAACTAATCAAATTAGTGGAAGGGTTGCGCTCTATGTTAGAGAGGGCATTGAGTCACAAAGGATTAAAGTTTTGCGGGAAGCAAAATTCACTGTAGAATCTCTATGGATTGAAAATTCCATGTAAAAAGGGGAAGGGGAAGGCGATGGCAGTGGGGGTGTACTATCAACCGCCTGGCCAGAATGAACAAATGGATGATGAAATGCTCAAAGAAATCAGGGAAGCTAACAAAAGTTACAGCACAGTAATAATAATGGGTGATTTCAATACCCCAGTATTGACTGGGTTAGTGTCACGGCAGGACAAGCTAGGGAGATAAGGTTTCCAGACAAAATTAATGACTGCTTTTTAGAGCAGCTGGTTCATGAACTGACCAGAGGGAAGCCATTTTGGACCTAGTCCTTAGTGGAACACAGGATCTGGTACAAGAGATAAGGGTGTTGGGGCCACTTGGCAATAGTGATCATAGCATGATCGCGTTTGATTTAATAAATGAAGGAAGGACGGCAAGGAAATCTACAGTACTACCTTTTAACTTTCAAAAGGGAGACTATGATAAAATGAGGAAAATAGTTAAGAAAAAGCTAAAAGGAGCAGTTGCAAAGCTTAAAGATTTAAATCAAGCTTGGGTGTTGTTTAAAAATACTATCTTGGAAGCCCAAACCAGCTGTATTCCACACTTTAAGAAAAGTGGAAGGAAGTCCAAAAAACTGCCAGCATGGTTTAAAGGTGACGTCAGAGAGGCTGTTGCCAAAAAAGTATCTTTCAGAAATTGGAAAAAGGAACCAAATGACAAAAACTGGAAACATAAGCACTGGCAAGTTAGATGCAAAGCATTGATAACATAGGGAAAGAGAGAATCTGAGAAGAAGCTTGCTGTGGAAGCAAAAATGCATAATAAAGACTTTTTCAAGTACATTTGTAGCAAAAAACCTGTGCGAGAGTCAGTTGGACCATTAGATGATAGAGGGGTAAAAGGGGCTCTAAGAGGGGACAAGGCCATAGCAGAGAGACTGATTGAATTCTTTGCTTCGGTCTTTACTGAGAAAGATGTAGGAATGTTACCCATGACTAAAATGGTAGTTAAAGGAGAGACAAAGTTATTTACAGTCCAAGCGGGATTGTGATCGTTTAGTGAGTGATGGCAATGTAGGAATAGAAACAGGGAGTTGTGACTGGGTGCTAAGTCACTCAGCCATAGTGTTCAATGAAGAGGTGAGTTTTTAGCTTTTTCTTAAAGTCAGAAATGTGGTTTATGGATCTTAGCTGATGTGGACGTGAATTCCAGAATTTTGTCCATAGATTTCAAAAGCTCTCTAACACGTTATTTAGGAGCTACCGGTTTTGTGAGCTGGGGTTGAGGGAATGTTTTGGTGGTGTTTCCTCCTAGATCAAGACTCTGGGATCATCCAGATCAAAGGATGTAGGCAGTTAGCGGACTGATTGTGTATAGTCTTGTGTGTCATTGTTATTGCTTTGTCTTTTATGCGAGATTGCATAGGTAACCAGTGAAGTTCTTTCCAAACCGTTTGATGTGTTCTTGTCTTTTAAATCCAGTAATAAATCAGGCTGTAGTGTTTTGAGCAAGTTGGAGAGCTTGGTTGGAGTGTTTGGGGAGTCTTTGAAGTATTGGACTGCAGTAGTCCAGGTATGGGGTAATTATTGCTTAACATACTGTGCAAAAGTGGGTATGGTCTAGTAGTGGACATTGATTTTGAAGCATCTTAATCTTGTACTATGCTGTGGATATTTTCTTAATAAGTGCTTGAAAGTTGAGCCTCTGATCTAGGATTACACCTACATATTTTACTTCTTTTTTCACCGGGATGGAGAAGTTGTCAATTTTGAGTGCATCAGGTGGAGTGTGGGTGGTGTCTCTCGTGATCGTAAGGACCTCCGATTTGTTATAGTTGATTGTGAGATTGTGATGTTGGAACCATTTTGTGACCAATTTAATGTATGATACTATAGGTGAGTAAAATCTGGTATTGTGGACTCAAATGGGGCATAGATCATCAGATCATCAGCGTAAAGGTGATAGTGTAAGTTCTGTTCTTGTATGATTTTGCAGACTGGTTGTATGTATATGTTGACTAGAAGGGATGACAATGAAGATCCCTGGAGTATACCTTGCTGTAATTTAATTAGCTTTGAGGTCTGGTTCTGTATCTTGACTTGGGACTGACAGTCTGTCAGGTAAGAAGGGAAGCATGAGAGGGTTGTGTCATTGATTCCAATCTCGATCAGTCTGTCTATGAGCATGGTGTGGCTTAATGAGTTGAAGGCAATGGCTATATCTATGAAGATGAGTGTTGTTGTTGTTAAGTGCCATTGAGTCGGTATCGACTCATGGCGACCCTCTGGATAGTTGTCCTAAATTGTGTTCAGTCTTCAGTCAGGCAGCTCATTGTTGACAGACTGGCACCCGTAGCTACTGTTACTGTATCAATCCATCTCATTGCTGGCCTTCCTCTTTTGCGTTGACCTTCTATCTTGCCAAGCATGATGTCTTTCTCTAATGATATCTCTCTTCGCATGATGTGTCCAAAGTATGAAAGTCGAAGTCTTGTCATCTGAGCTTCTAAAGAAAGCTTAGGTTTGATCCCCTCTAGTACTGACGGGTTTGTTCGTCGGGAAGTCCATAGTATACGCAGTATTCGCCGCCAGCACCATAATTTGTCAGCTCTATTATAGATGAGAGATCATTCGAATCAGCATTAGGGGATCTGTATGTAAGGCATAAAGTCATATATGAGTTTTCCACTAGCATAGTATTTAGTGTGTGGGTTGATAATGTGGTGATTGTTTTGAGATTTAGTTGCTTGCTTGATAAGATAAGTACTCCTCTCCCCTTACTTTGATGTTTGGAGCATTTGTGAATGTTCATAGTTGAGGAGTTGAGTTGGTTTATTAGGGCATTATCAGTGTCAGTTAGCCAAGATTCCATGATGCACATTATATTGACATCCTGATCATGTAGATAGTCTGATATAATGTGGCAAGGCAACATTTGATTTGTTGAGGGTGTGGTGAGATTGGGTGGGCAGTATGCAGCGTTGTTGTGGTGTTTATTGATATAAGATGTTGTGGTCTCTTGTGTTGATATGAATATGGAAGAGTTGACGTTAGATGGTATCTTTCTCTATGCAGGATTGGAATTACGCTGTTCCTTATTTGGGTAGCTTTGAATGCCGTCAAGAGGTATAGTATGAGGAGGATTGGTGTACCAGTATTGAGCCACTTCATTATTCTGGTATTAATGAACTGGGTATTGTCGCTACTTCTAGTGTTAAGGTGTAATATATTTGTCTCGTATTGTTTGATAATGAAGAAGGAGGATTCACCTGGCCGTTTAAATAATGGCATCTAGATGCAAAAGGAGAAGATATGTTTGTATTATTTTCTGATTAAAAACTGGTAAGTTGAGGTCTATGGTATTAAGGCCCTCAGTCTTAATCAATGGGTCTCTCTAAAGTTAGAAGATTTCTGTCAGGAATATTAATTCAAGCTCCCCATAAAGCAAAATGTGGGGACCTTGTTATTATTTTGATAGCATATAAGGCACTGCGGAGACAATTTACAGTACATATCTGTTATTGATCTACTGTACTCTATAAGAGTACCTTGTTTGAGCTTTTTTATGATTGCTGACTAAAATCTTTGTAAGAGGACAGAAGAGACAGGCTTGAATACACCTCAGAGACTTACACACACTGTGTTATTTTGGAAGCCTTATTCACAGTTTCCATGTGGAAATGGCCATTTTAGAAAAGGCTAAATTTTTAGGTGGGTATCCTTACTATGTACAAATTGCAGGGGGACATGTTGGGGGCATGATTAGGGAGTGTCAAAAATCTACACATGTATTCCCATTGTATATAGGGAATACATGTGTATAACTGCAGTTGTCCACATTGGCATTTACAGCTGCTCCCTGTAATGTATAGGTTTTTAAACAGTGCTCAATTCCGCCAACCCTTTACAGGAGGGATTAAGGAAGTCATCTTTCTTAATTCCCCATAGTTTATTTCTCCCTCCAAATTTAAATTAGATGAAGGCAGTGGCTCAACTTCCAGTCCCACATTAGCAAGACTACCTCCAAGGCCTATTACAAAATGAAGCTCCTACAAAACCTCCGACCTTTACTTGATCAGAACCACTTCCGGTCTGTCTGCCAGGCGCTTATTACACCTCACTTTGATTATTGCAACCTAATTCTACCCAAGCTCACAATCCAAACCTTACAACTAGCCCAAAACGCAACAGCCCAACTAATCACAAGATCCAGCAAGCATGACCATATCACTCCCATACTTGAATCTCTACACTGGCTCCCCATCAGCTCTCGAATAAAATATAAAGCCATAATGTTGGCATTCAATATTCAACACAACCAATCCACCAGCTGCCTAAAAAACATAATCAGAAGAACCCCTGACAACAGATCAAGGAGAACCCAGCACTAAAACTCCCTTGAAAGCACCACTTCACACACAGGCATCTCCCAGAATACCCTCTACATAGAGTATTAGAATTCTACATCCCTTCGCTATGGAACTCTCTCCCACCCCTCCTGAGAGCCACCACAGACTTCAGGAAGCTATTAAAGACTCACTTATTCACCGAGCATTTCCATAACCCTCCAGCCATCTAAAACATTACCTATAACCACAGACAGAACTGTAAATAGTCAATTGTTAAATGTAAGCACCGTTAACAGCCTTGTACATAGTACTAACAAAACGTTTTATGTAAACAAGTTCTGTTCCATATAAATCGCCTTGAGAATCTGAAAGGTGGTATATAAAAATTGTTAAATAAATAAATAAAAATCTGTAATTAACTGGCAGCATTTATATTTGCAAAATGGCCGGCATGCACACATTTTATTTTTAAACACTGATGTTACACTTTGTTACATTGCTACAGTAGACAAGTAGTTCTTAATATTTTTCCTATTAGGACACACCTGAAGAATGATGTGTACCCATATGACCCACTGCACATATGACCCTCACTGACCTTAGGTCTGGCACAGTACAGTAGTTCTTATGAGTTAAATGCAACCTCCCCTTCAACAACAGGTGCAGATTAGAACTTGGACATTTCTCCATGGAATTCACCATACACAAAAATCATCTGATTCTCATGTAATGTGAGTAATGGCAACATATATCTCTCTGCCGCCAGGCACATTATGGAATTTCTTTACGTTTATCTCATACTTTTCCAGTAGTATTTCAAGATGAGTTATATTCAGGCACTTTAGGTATTTCCTTGTCCCCAGAGGGCTTACAATCTAAGTTTGTACCTGAGGCAGTGGAGGGTTAAGTGACTTGCCCTGGCTTCCATGGTTGCAGTTTACTGCTCTAACCACTAAGCTACTGCTTGACAAAACCTGAAAAAAAAAATTGCCACTCAAACCTGGTATGTAGCAAACCTGCCATACCATAGTAACACTAATTCCTATGATTCAAAGAGCAAGAACTAGCTATGAGAGAGGGGGATGAGGTATTATTTAGGATGGAGAGGTGCTAGCAAGGGAATGCTGGTGCTGATGTGGGTCATAGGCAGGGGATATATTTATGAGGGACCAAGCCCTAAAGTTCTGGTACTGGTGGAAGGAGGACAGTAAAGGAGGATATTTGTGCTGCCAATTGGGGTTGGTGGTAGAGGGGTGAGCAGCTTGATAGGCAGAGAGTTGGGAGGCTTATGGATGGGGGCTTTGGGAGAACATAAGAACATAAGATATGCCATACTGGGTCAGACCAAGGTCCATCAAGCCCAGTATCCTGTTTCCAACAGTGGCCAATCTAGGTCATACGTAACTAGCAGTTTCCCCAAAAGACACAGGTTCTGTAATGCTTGTACTGGGTCAAGCATTGATATCCTGGGTCCCTTCTTAATAATGGTTTATGGACCTTTCCTCCAGGAACTTGTCCAAACCTTTTTTAAACCCAGCTACACTAACAGCCTTTACTACATCCTCCGGTAACAAATTCCAGAGTTTGATTGCACGTTGAGTGAAAATAAGAACATAAGATATGCCATTCTGGGTCAGACCAAGGTCCATCAAGCCCAGTATCCTGTTTCCAACAGTGGCCAATCTAGGTCATACGTACCTAGCAGTTTCCCCAAAAGACACAGGTTCCGCAATGCTTGTACTGGGTCAAGCATTGATATCCTGGGTCCCTTCTTAATAATGGTTTATTGGGAGGCAGAGGCTTAGTGATGGTACGGTGAACAAGGTGGAAGACAGATACTGGGGATAGGGTGGAAGAAAGGTAGGGAACAGATACTGGAGGAAGGAGAAGGGGCAGCGAGCAAAAACTGTGGAGGCTGAGAAAAAGGAGGGGGTCAGATAGAGAGATGGAAAGGGAGAAGCATGGGGAACCAGATGCTGGGTATAGCAAGAGCAGAGTTGAAGTAATGGATGCTAGAGAAAGGGAGAGGCAGTAAGGATGGATGCTAGGTAAAGAAGCAGGTAGATGAATTCTTGTGATTTGACAAGGGGATAAAGGAGAAGGGGGTAGAAGGGAGGAGGGTAGGTTCTGGGGCTATAGGGATAGGGAGATCAGGGACTCGGAATAAAGTGGAGACTGGATGAAAGAAGAGCCCAGACTTGGGACTTGGTTAGGTACTAGGTAGGATGAGGGAATGGAGACTTGGGTGGGGAAAGAGTGGAAAATGAGTTTGAGCAGGAACTTGGGGCTTAGGAGAACAGTAGAGGCTAGATGACTGAGTATGGAGGGTTAGAGTAGGGAAGGGTTATATGGGTGTGACCCAGGGTAAAGAAAGGGGAGAAAGAGTTGCTAGTTAGTAGAAAAGAACAAGGGTGTTGTGAAGAGGATGAAATCTTTGAAGAGAGTGAGAGAGGCTGGAAATAGTGCTCATGAAAGGGGGAATGAGAGCCTGGATAAGGGAGTAAAAGAAGACTGGAGGCAGGAGATGAGAGGCAGAGGAAAATAGACGAGGGCTGGAGAGTGGGTGAATACAGAGAATAAAACTTAAGAACCAGAGAATAGTTAAAGGGAAGAGTAGGAGAATGAAAGGACTAATGGGAAGCAATGGGAGGAATGGAGAAGTGAGAGTAGGAGATGAAAAGCAGGGAGGTAAGAGAGAAGTTAAAGAGGGAGACTGAAGACTGGGGGTGGCAGAAGACATTAAGGAGGAGTGAAATCCAACTATGAGTGCGTAGAGAGGTAGAAAAGAGAAATATAGATAAAAGATGAAAGGGAAAAACATTGTTAGAGATGTAGAGGAGGAAGGGAAGAAGAAAGGAAGAGATAAGATAAAATAAAATGGAAAAGAGACTCAGGGAGAGGATTAAAAAAAAGAAGACCAGAAACAACTCAGAAAAATAAAATGGATCAGATGCAGCAAAAATTCACAGAAATATTGTATCTTGAATTTGTATTGATTGTAATGCAGTATATCAGCTTCAGGACTGTGAATTTCTTATAGTTGTGTATTTTGCTCAGTACAGAAGGAAATGCATTTTCTTCATTTTTCCACTGCACAGTCAGGTTTCATAGGGTTTCCACTATACGATTTTTGCCTGCATGTTCTGGTGCTTATTCTATATTAGGTAAGTGTCAGTCTGAATGTGTGACAATGGTACAATATTTCTGCTAGCATGTAGTGTCTGTATAGGAATTATTAGCTGCAGGGCTGCCTTTTTACACCTAAGGTTTCTGCTGTTTGATCCCTGTGAATTAGTGCTGTTATGGTATGGTATCTTCCTACAAGTAGAAGACCTGCATTTGCTGTAGGGAGACTAGATGTGGCCTTCCCCTTCCATGGATAGGAACTATATTCAAAAGAAACAGGCAGCCCAGCAGCTAGAGAGATACAGATGGAGTCATCTTTCTGCCATATCTCTCCCCGTGTGTGTTAAAACTGCAGAAAAGTAAATCAGGCTGGGACCTAAGCTTACTATGAGTTCACCTGCTTTAAGTGGCCCTGACTGTGAGCAGAACTGCAATGAGCCCCCAACTATTAGCTACTTGCCTCACAGCTTCTTGGGCATTGTAAGCCTGGGAATTGCCATCCCTTACTTCTGGGAGTGAACTAAAACAGGCTATCCGCATTACCCATTGACTCAGAATGGTGACTCTCAGAGATAGGATGCTGGACTTGATGGACCACTGGTCTCAACGAGCTTGGCACTTACCTGTTTAGGATTATTGCTGTGTTATTGTAATTACTGTGATATTCTCCATCTTCACTATTCTTGTGTATCTCATAAACTATAATAAAACAGCAATACAGGAAGACGTCAGAGGTGTTTACATCCTTTAAAACAAATTAATAAACCATTTGTCATAAGTTGAAAGATAAATGCTAAATTATACAGTTGTGGTCAACATTATTGGCACCCTTGCATTTTAGGTACGTTGTGTACAATATCTTGAGAAATAATTGGAAATATTCCAACTGTATGTCATCATAATATTTCAATAATATGTTCAAATGTATACAACAAAAAAAAGATGTCTGTGCAACTTTGACGTAGTAATTTCTGAGAAAAAAACAAAATATGACCCGGACAGGTTTAATGGCACCCTTCACTAATATTTGGTTGCACAGCCTGTGGTAGTGATGAGAGCCTCCAAATGTTTCTTGTAGGCATTACATTTCATACATCTGCTGGTAGTTTCTCCCACTCTCCAACTGTGATTTATTCCAGTTCATGAATGTTTCCAGGATTCCTTTTACCAATGGCAGATTTCATCTCTTTCCGAAGGTTCTCAATTGGATTGAGACCAGGACTTATTGCTGACCAGCTTAAAACAGTCCATTTTTAACTTTTTAACCATTCTTTTGTACTTTTGGATGTATGTTTTGGGTCATTGTTCTGCTGGAGGACCCATGACCTTTGAACCAGACCCAACTTTCTGACAGGTCTGTGATAGGTAGCACATTTCGCTGCAACATACCTTGGTAGTCCTCTGACTTCATAATTCCTTTAGTACATTCCAGGCCTCCAGTTCTCAGGCAGCAAAACAGCCCCACAATATTATGGAACCTCCACCATATTTAACTATAGAAAGGGTGTTTTTTTCCGTATAAGGTTAATTTCTTCTCCTGTAAATATATTGCTCTTCTGCATTGCCAAATGAGCTTAAGTTTGGTTTCATCTGTCCACAGAACATTTTCCAAGAAGGATTGTAACATAACATAACATAGTATATGACAGCAGATAAAGACCAGCATGGTCCATCTAGTCTGCCCAGCAAGATGGCAAGAGTAGGTGCACTTGCCACTCCGTGCAGGTCATCCCTCCCCATGCCTTTGTTTAGGGGTGTACCCACCGCTCCATGTAGATCACCCTATTTGTT
The DNA here is from genome assembly GCA_033557465.1 of Ichthyophis bannanicus. Taxonomy (NCBI): domain Eukaryota; kingdom Metazoa; phylum Chordata; class Amphibia; order Gymnophiona; family Ichthyophiidae; genus Ichthyophis; species Ichthyophis bannanicus. The sequence goes on from CM066033.1 coordinate 1,226,056,471, forward strand.
AGAAACATAGTAATATAGTATATGACAGCAGATAAAGACCAGCATGGTGACAGCAGATAAAGACCAGCATGGTAGTTTCTTAAGGTGGGTTTGGGCAAAGATCAGGCGTGCCTTTGTATGTCTGTCTTTGAGCAGTGGGTCCTCCTTGACGTTTGTCCATGAAGTCCTTCTTTATTTAGTGCATGGCATATGGTGAGGGTTGAAACCACCGCTCCAGATTGCTCCAGGTCAGCTTAAGCTCTTTGGATGTTGTACGTGGTGTTTTTCCAACAGTTCACACTAAACATTGAAGACTTTTTAGATTAATTTTCCTCTTCCCATCATATTTTGGAAGGTTTTTGACAGATCCATGAGCAAAAGCCTTCTCAATAACATTGCAACCTGTAGACACAGGAATCCCAAGTCTTTGGAAATGGCCTTGTACCCCTTTTAAGTTTGATGTTTGGTGATAATGGCTTTTCTGATGGTCTCAGGCAGCTCTCTTGTCTTCACCATTGTGAAAATGGAACAAAGAGTGAATGTGGCCATTTTAAACATTAGAGCCATCATCCATTGGTTGATTCAAGTCACGTGAGTACTGACAATTGATCAAGGTGTGTCTTATTTTATTGCAATAAGAATGTGGTTCTTCTGATCAAACTGATTTGAATTGTTTATAAGGGTAAAGACCAAAAACAGGAGAAGGAGGCCTTCCGCAAATGAACAAACGAACCAACAGCGGAGGGCAAAAAACCATGGCCCTCCGCTGTTGGTTTGTTTATAAGGGTACCAATTATCATTTCCACCCTTTAAGTAGCTCAAACATTCATTAAATGTTTTCCTCACCACCTTGATTTATTGGGGGTCTTTTGAGTTTGGTAATCAGGGGTGGCACTATAATGAGGCCAAGTGAGGTGGTGGTCTAAAATGGCAACTTTTTGGGGGCGGCAGCGGAGCCGCTGCCGCTGCTGCAGCAGTAACAGTAGAATGAAGTGCCCCGCGGCCGTACCGGCAGAGCCCTCCTCTCTCCCTCAGCATGGCTTTTCAGAGCCGCGAAGGGAGAGTTCCCCTTTTTCACAGCTCTGTTAAGCCCACCGGTGCTGATGGGAAACAGGCATTTCATGTGGCTTCAGCAGCCAGGTTTTTTTAAATTTAATTTCCCTGGGGTGGGGGGGGGGGGTAGTAGGACTGGTAATGTGCTATGGGGGGGGGCTAGGACTGGAAATGGGCTGATGGGGGGTTAGAACTGGAAATGGGTTGATCAGGAGGGGAGCTAGGACTGCTAATGGGCTATCAGAGGTGGCTAGGACTGGAAATGGGCTGATGGGGGGGTTAGAACTGGAAATGGGCTGATCGGGAGGGGTTAGAACTGGAAATGGACTGATCGGGAGGGGTTAGAACTGGAAATGGGCTGATGGGGGGTTAGAACTGGAAATGGGCTGATTAGGGGGGCTAAGACAGGAAATGGGCTGATTGGAGGGCTAGGACTGGAAATGGACTTATTGGGGGGGGGGTTAGGACTGGTAATGGGCAGATTGGGGGCTAGCACTGGAAATGAGCTAGGACTGGTAATGGGCTGATTGGGGGGCTAGGACTAGAGTCGGCTGATAAGGGGGATAGGACTGAAAATGGGCTGGGACTGGAAATGGGCTAATGGGGGAGGTGAGAAGAGTGCTGCTGGCCCTGGAAGAAAACTAGGGGCTAGGGTTACAAATGGGCTGATGCGGGAGGATTGTAGAATAGGACTGGAAGGGAGCAGATAATGAGAGGGTCTGCCAGGGGAAGGAGGGGGCATGAAGGGAGCTGACACGGGGAAGGAGGGGGCTGGAAAGAAGCTGACACCTGGGATGTACTGAAGGGGGACTGGAAGGGAGCTGACATTTGGGGATGGGAGGTGGTTGGGTAATGGGGAGGAGGCTGGAAGGGAGCTGACATGCAAATGGCACTGGAAGGGGGATGGGCAGAGGGTAGGATGACTGGAAGGGAGCTGACTGGGAGGTGGCACTGAGAGTGGACGTGAGCTGATATCTGGGATGGAATTTGGACTAGAAGGGGCTGGACAGTGGGGAAGGAGGGGGACTGGAAGGGAATGGACACCAGTTGCAGTCATGGGAATGCAAGGCGGTTGACTTTGAAAGGTACTGGGAGGGAAGGACTGAAAATGGGAGGTTACTGGAACTGGAAATGGGCTGATGGAAGGAAGTGAAGAAAACAAAAGAAGAGATAAGTAATGGCTGATGGACCATAGATCACAAAAAGAGAGCTAAGAGAAAACAGGAAAACAGAAGCCTCAATCGGGACCAGCATGATTAGAGAATAAAATGGTCAGACAAAGGTAGAAAAAATAATTTTATTTAATTTTAGTGATTGGACTTTGTGAAATTTTTATATTTTACACAGTATTGGGGAGCTGCATCTCTGATTTATCTGATGTTGCACTGTGGACTCTAGCTTCTTGGGGTTTAAATTTAAATTTTATCTACACATTTTTATTTTTACTTTAGATTGTGGTTAATTATTCTGCACTTGGTGAGGATCGATGTTGCGAGTGTGTGAGTGACGTCAGGTGTTCTGTTAACATGGAGTTTGTTCATAAAGATCTATACTGTAAGGTAGTAATTTGACTTGTCCAGCTTTTCAAATAGGTGTATGGATGTTCCAGGGCCCACTGTAGTATTTACAGTGACCCTTTTTTTGGATGGGCTCCTTATGTGAGTTTTGGAAGTTTGTGCTGATATGGTATGGTATGGTAGGTTTGCTCTTTCTTGTAGGGTTTTGTATTTGTTCACAATATGCCTGGTACGTACTGGAGAATAGTGGTTGTTTTTGTTGTTGCTAGTGAGATGAACAGAATCAGATTTTTTTTTTTTAAATATTGAGTTCTGTGGGTGAATGTCCTGGTTCTGCTCTGTACCTACTGTGGATGCAAAGTATATGTTGAAAAAGAAAAAGCAAGAATCATAACGCAGTTTATAACAACAAAATAAAAATGAGTTATAATTTAGTTTTCTAAACTGTGCTGTTGGTTCTTGCTGTCTTTTAGTTCCTTGGTGTGCCAACGGGACCGTAGCTAGCCCTGTGCAAGCGGTGCAGCCGCACAGGGTGGAAAGGCTTGGGGGGTGCATTTCGGCTGTCTGCGTTGCCCTGCCACCGCTGGCAGTACAATAGCAGGCAGCCAAAACGTGCTCCCCCAAGCCTTTTCACAGCACTTTAAGCAGGTCTGGTTCATCCCTCCTCTGACACGATGTCAGAGTAGGGAGAGACAGATCTGCTTAAAGTGCAGGTGCCTTTCAGATCGGGCACATGCCCCCCTCCTCCTCCCCATACCTCCGTCCAGCGCTGACTGCTCTTTCCCTGCTGCTGGCGCCGCCGTGAAAAAAACAGAGGGTGGCAGCAGCAGGGAAAGAGCAGGCAGCGCTGGACGGAGGTATGGGGGGAGAGGGGGGGGCGTGCGCCCGAGCTTCTAGTCACACAGGGTGCGATTGCAGCTCGATATGGCCCTGTGTGCAAACATCTTGCATTTCCTCCATATAATCTAATCGGCTTTTTGGTTTGGTTCAGTCTCTGATTGGATTTCTGAAAAAGCCCCGCCCCCCTCTAAGGTGGGGGGGAGGCACCTTTTCATACTTCACCTCAGGCAGCAGATTGCCTTGAGCCGCCCCTGTTGGTAATTATCATGTCCTGGCAATGTCCCAGTTTTTATACTATATCCCACTATTTCCTTTTTTGATTGGTCTTGTAAGTTTTTATTCTTTTACATGTCACATATGTGTGCATATATAGTCCAAAGTCATTTCACCATCCAATTTTTTTAGGAGATATTAGATATTAAGGGATTGAACTGCAAGGGTGCCTTTAATGTTGACCACAACTGTAGTAATTTGTCATAGGATCGGGGCTTTAGAACATTTTGCAGGATGTGATGTGTGTTTATAACAGGCTTCTGTTTGCTCATGTTTAAAGTAAGTTATGGAATACTGCCTCTGGAGTCATCTTGAAATATATTTGAATTGTTTCCATACATATGTATCTGGTTTAGCATTCGTAAGTGCTTGAAATACTGTTTAAAATATTTTAAAGTGTTGCCCATGATTCATGTCAGCTGTTGCAGACTATCTAGGTGCACTCTAATGATTTATTGATAAGAGTATAACTAGTACAGCTCAGACCTTTATGCAGTGTCCACCCATGTTAACCTCGGCCCCCTCCCCTCTCCCCATATTCACTTCTCATTATGCCACTGCTTCGACCCCATCATCTGCCTCCTGTCTATGCTCTCCACCCCCAATCCAACAGCTCCCCTCTGTTTCCCTATTCCTTCCTGCCCCATGTGTAACATCTTTCCTCTCTTGGGCCTTTCTAACCCCCCACCAAATGCAGCATCTTTCCTCTCCTCCTCCCATGTAGTCCAGCATCTCCCCCTCTTGCCTCCTCCCTCCATGGTCCACCCGTTCAAACCTTCCTATTTGCGACACTCTCAGCACTAAAAAAGAAAAGTAAGATGCTATGGAGCCTCGTGCTGAAGCCTTCTGCAAGCTCTTCCATAGTAGCAGGAAGTATGGTCAGCAGGGCCTTGCAGAGTTCTTCGGTGTGAGGCTCCACACTGTCATACTTTTCTTTCTTAGTGCTAACACTGTCACAAATAGGAGAGTTTGAAGCATGGAGGGAGGGGGAGGTGCTGTATGGGTGGGGGAAGATGCTGAAGCATGTGTGCAAAAGGGGAGAAAAGCACTCCATCCTGTACCATTTGGAGGGCAATACCATGCTCCGAAGTACGTCCATGCCTAGCACTTTCCCTACTTTGTCCCAAGCTGCATTCCTTCAGGGGGTGTCAAACACAGCAATTGCCCTAGGCTTCCATGTCACAGGTGGGCCACAAACCTGCCTCAAGCTGAAGGAGGCACAGCCTGCAGGCATACTTTGGAGCCCCCCTCTCCAGTTTCTGCCCTTAGCCCCTGCATGTCTAACACCGACCCTGCACTCCTTCCCTGGGTCACAGCAGTTATAGACCATTTATTTTGGTGTTTCAGCTTTGGTTCCAGTGTGCAGGATGCACAAGAAGTGAAATCAGAAGTGTCTCTTGACTGCTTCAACCTGAGGATGGAGTGTAGCTCATGGAAAACTGGGGATACTGCTTGCACAACTGCTCCTCCTGCTGCCACGTTTTAATTGTTTCCCTGCTGTCCTTTATGAACCATCGCCTTGTGCAAGCACCTGACTTGCATAGTGGCTTGGGCCAGCCTCCTGCTGCTCCGTGACATACTGCTTGGGTCCTTGTGATGCACCCATTTTTCGTGACAGTGACATCCTGGCTGAGAACCACTCCAATAGACTAGTGACATGTCATGCTAAAATTAATAGACAATCCCTGCATTGTTACACTTAATTTAAATCACCTCCATGTTCGAGGTCACAAAAAAATTGAGCCCCCATCCTCCTGATCCCTGAGATGCCTCCCACTGGAGGTAGTGGGGACAAAATCAGAATTATAGATAACATCAAGATGGGATGTCTACTAATTTTCATCGATATCACCTCCGCATTTGACACTGTTTCACCCAACACCCTTCTAGAAAGACTAGAAGATATGGGGTTGCATGACACCACCATTAAATGGTTCACCTCTTACCTCAAAAATAGGAAAATTCAGGTTAAATGTGGCTCCAACACATCCATTCCATTCACAGCAAGACAGGGCATGCCACAAGGTTCAGCTTGGATATATGCCTCCAGCTCTTAAACATGCAATAATACGTCCAATACTCAAAAACAACTCAATGGAAAAAAACAACTCAATGGACAAAACCAACCCTACATCCTACCATCCCATCTCTAGCCTCCCACTACTGTCTAAACTGATTGAGAAGGCAATACTTACTCAACTTCAAGACCACATTGATCTACATGCCCCACTAGACGAGCATCAATATGGCTTTAAGCCATACCATGGAGTAGAGACACTTCCCACTGTTCTATTCGACTGTATTCTAAGAGGCATTGACAACACTGAAAGTGTATACCTCCTCAACTTCCTAGACATCTCCGCAGCCTTTGACAGTGTAAACCATCTTATTATGATATCCAGATTACAGCACATATGTATGAACAACATAATACTAAAATGGTTCAAATCATACCTATCAGAAAGAACACAGCAAGTAAGGATAGACAACAAATTCTCCAAATCCTACAACCAAGAACAAGGGCTCCCCCAAGGATCAGCATTATCCACATTATTATTTAACATCTACCTTCAACCTATCTGCTCCATATTTAAAAAATTCAAAATACTATATCACATATATGCGGATGATATTATGTTATATCTCCCATTCAAAATAAATACTTCCCAATCCAACAAATCAGACTGCTTCACAGAATTAATTAACTGGCTCTCATCCCACAATCTCAAAATTAACTTTAACAAAACAGAAGCCCTCTTTATAACCCATAAACAATATTTCACACCCCCTTCAAACATTCAAATCCTTGGCACAACTATAACAGTAAAAGATGATATAAAATATCTTGGGGTGATCTTAGAGCGCACTCTAGACATTGTCATGTTTATAAAATACACAACAAAGAAGATCTACTATAAACCTAGATTGCTAAAACAACTCCATTCACTGCTCCACCCTAATGATTTCAAATCTGTATTCAATGCAATTGTCACCCCCCACTTTGATTATGCCAACTCATTACTCCATGGACTGCCCAAACAAACACTAAGGGGTATGTTTACTAAACTGCGTTAGTGCAATTCGCGTTAGGAGCCGCGGTAGTGACAGAAACCCCAAATAAGGACATGGGCGGTACATCGTCACCCCTAACGCGCGTTAAAAAAATTAACGAGCGTTACCGGGCGCCATGGCGCGTTACTGCGCGTTAAACGTAAGAAGACGTACAGACACAAAGCACTGAAACAGAGCTGTAGCACAATGGTTACGGTACTGACCGCTGTTACAGGCAGCATGGGTTCGAGTCCCCAGTGTGCCTAACGCAGAAGACTGTCCCAGGCATCACCCTGTACATTACAGAGGGAAAGAGGAGGCATGTTTTTCGTTACGTTGAGTATTGGTGTCAGAAAAACACCCTCGGAGTGTGCCTAGCCACGTACGTTGGTGCGTGCGAGGTTGCATGCATTGGTACGTGCGTAACCCCGTGCGTAGCTGCGTGCGTACAATCGTGCGTGGGTACGTGTGTTTTTACCAGTGTGGGCATCTTATATTACAGACTCTGTAGGGTGTCTTGCACCTATGCATTATGCTAACAGAGATACGTGTGATGGCCTATGGTTTATCAGAGCCTGTGAGCAGGTGCTGGAGTTTCACAGGGTTGCATTGTGCCAGTCACAGCCATGATGCACTGCACATGCAAATCAGCTGTCCACAGATACACACCATGGGGAATGCACCCCCACAGCACCTCGGCCTGGTAGGGGGAACTGACCATGTGCACCCCCACAGCACCTCGGCCTGATAGGGGGTACTGACCGTGTGTTGTACTGGCACAGAGTAGCTACACACCGTCACATTGTGCGGGTACTGTGCTCACCCTGAGGGTGCAGTGAGGCGCCCAGCACTAGGTCCACAGCACCGTCCATGGCTGAAAGAGGCCATGGCGCAGGTCCAAAGCAGTGTTACTGTGTGAGATAGGTAGTTTCTGCAGGAACACCTTGGACATCTCTGTCTGTTTCAGTCAGGTGTAGCCCCCATGCACCACCACCCCCCTCCCCCAGGGCTGAGGGTGGCAAACAGGGTCTCCTATCAAAAGATCCACAGTGTATCTCCCTGCAAAGGTGGCAGTAGAGGGGAACATTAACCCTAGTCCTGCTGAGGAACAGACACCCCACAGGGCAGTCAATGCAGCTCTGTACACAGCCATAACACAATAGCAAACAGACATTAGGCCTGGATATGCTATGCTGCACCCCACCACTATCTGATATTCCCCTGGTGCAAGCCATCAGCCACTGCACCCTGCAAGCCACTCCATCACAACACCTACCAGCTGCAAACAGTCTGCTAGTGCCAGTGGAGATGCCTGCACCCAGAACTGGGATGTCAGCATACACAGCAAGCAGATACATCAGTGACTGGGCCCCAAAAGGAAACCCATATTTATCACATGAGAGAAATACTAGATAGCACCATGGGAGTGCCTAGCCATGCTGTGGTCACTGCACAGTCAGGGTGAGAGTGATCTCTCAGCAGGATATACTGAGGTCACCCTGTCTGTGTAGGTGGTGACCGGGCACTACAATGTGCCTGTCACTGCCCTATGCCCTGTGCAGATGCACCCTGGCCAGGCCACCCTGTCCGGCCTATACCCATGGTACCTTGCTCCTCATTATGCACATTGGCAGCCCAATACTGGCAACATTGCTGGCAGTGTGGACTGTGGAAGGTGTTTGCAGCCACCACACACTGGATAGACAGACAGCCACCCCCACACCTATGCCAGCATTGTGCTACTATAGAGGTGGTCAGCAGCCATACCCACCACACCAGTCATGGGCATAGTACACAGGCATGGATATGGTACACAAGGCTGTTGGGTCACTCCCCAGGGTGGTGAACACTGTCAGAGACCAGACCTGCAGCACACACCGCAGACATCAGAATGATTGTTATGGTGGAGCTCAATGAGCAAAATGTGCTTAACGTAGGAATTGATATCTGCCAGTTATCATAGGAAACGTTTGATAGCTCTGTACCATATACCCAGGTGTAGGGTGGCATTGCTAAGGTATGCAACTGCTAGTATTGGGAGATACAGGCAGGGCCCAATGTCTTGCCTCTCCAGGAGGCATTGGCCAATGGGGCCTGTGGGTGGGTGTGTGGCCCTGTTGGCTGCTGCTTTACGGCAGAGTTCCCCAACTCCAGTCCTGGTGTTCCAAACACTGTTCGGGTTTTCATGCTGTCCCTCATAAATATGCATGAGCTACATCTGCATACCATGGGGGTGGTGCATCGTTATGCAGCACAGGCATCTTTATTAGAGGCAACATGAAGCCGGAATGGTGTGGGGCCCTCCAGGACTGCATTTGCGGGACTCTGCTTTAGGTAATGTGCCTGTTTCTGGTGTGGTAAAATATAGGCCATGCGTATGTTCTCTGCAATAAAGGAGTGTCTTTACTATCACTGTTTAGTGGTGGGTAAAACTATGGGGACTGGGTTGGCAGGAGCCCCAGCTGGGATTTGAACCTGTGACCCTCTGGTCTTACAGGCACTGGCTGTGTCTGTTGCACCACACTGTGGCCACAGAGACAGTGCAGTCCCTGGAGTTAGTTAAACCGGCCTGACGAGTCAGAAACCCTGCTCTGCAACAGGTTTACTGTGGCCTCATTTATTTACATTTATTTATTTATTTACATTCTCTTATATACCGCACTATTCTGCATCAGTGCAGTTTACATTGAACAAACTGAAATTACATTGAACAGGGCATTATAACTTGGAGATAACTATTTTACAGGGAACATGGGCTATGGAGGGTTAAATGGCTTGCCCAAGACCACAAGGAGCACCTGTGGGACTAGAAACCCCAGTCCTTCCGGCCCAAGGTTGCTGATCTCTAGTGGGATTTGAACCCCCGACCTTCTGGCCTGAAGTACCTTGCCCCAACCACTAGGCCACTCCTCCACTCATTTACCTTGTATGCAGACAAAGGTGCACATAAACCTCAGAAAAGACCTCAAAAAAGGGGCACACACCCATAACCAAGCTGGGCAACAATGATATCATTGGGCAACATTACGCAACACTCCCAGGACAGCTCCATTACAATGAAATGATCTTTGAAAGGGTCTGCGGAGCGTAGACCCTTCCACACATCATTTCGGGTTTTTTTGGTGCTTTCCAGGGAGTGTTGTTCCTTGTTGCCCATTGCTATCACTGTTGCCCAGCTGAATTATGCTTTTTACAATGTTTCTTGTGGTCATTTTTAACGTTTTATGTGAAATTTTGTTCTGTGCACATGTATCACACTGCTCACATTTTGTGGGTTTCCCCGGTTTTGCTGTACATTGCTGACGTAAATGGTTTCTCTTCCCTTTAATATGCCTTTAACGACAGGTTTTCATTCGCGTTGGAATTGAGCTCAGGAATTCACTGCATTAGTGTGAGGGGAGCCTCTCCCCGCCCACTCTCCGCCCATTGACCCCTTCTCTCCGCCCACTCTCCGCCCATTGACCCCTTCTCTCCGCCCACTCTCAGTAACTCTTTGCTGGAAACCATCCATGGCCAACCCATACTCATCCACTTTCTGTTCCAAAGAATATACCTTTGGCACCATTGCTTCCCCCAAAGAGAGAATAGCCTGCCAAATGGTCTCCATTGTAAAAGTCTCAGGACGCTGTAGCGTAAATTGTTGCTGCGATGGTAACATCTTAGAATCTACTTCCAGGGGGGGCGGAGCCTGATGTCCAGCGGGATGGTCGCATAACGCTGAGGCTCCCGAGAGGCCTACTCAGAATCCTGAATTAACACCTCACATACTTGGAACTTCTACTCTGATCTTGCCGGGGCACATTGGTGAGATGGCGGGGACCAAACCAACGCGCCTGGAATTTGGATCTCCAGCGGCCTCTCACGGCAAACGTTCCAAAACTGAACCTCCGTCCCCGCAGAAGGGGCCGGCCTTGTGTGAGGGCCCCGAAATGCAGCAGGAAATCCTCGTAGAGATTAGAGGGGTCAAAAACCTCGTGCAGGCAAACGGTGAAGCACTCCGAGCGCTGCGGGAAGATTTTGGTGTGCTGCAAAGCAAGCTAGAAGGGCTTTCTTCGCGTCAGGACAAAATGGAGAGCATATTGGAATCCCATGCGGCCCGGTTGTCCAAACTCGACAAAGTTGAACGCCAGGTGCGGGCCTTGCAGAAAGAGGTGGAAGATGGCAATAACAGAGCGTGCCGCAACAACATACGACTCGTGGGCATACCGGAGGGAGCGGAATCGGGAGACATGAAAGAGTTTTTATGCAAAATCCTCCCTTCCCTGCTCCAAATCACCTTTACCAAAGATTTGGAGATTGATCGCGCTCATCGTGTACCCACAAGCATAACGCTCAACAGGAAGACCCCGCGGCCTATCATTTTTCGACTTCTGAGATATCAACACGTGGAGCAAATTCTAAGTGCCTCTCGGGCAAAGGGCCACATGGAGTTTGAGAGCCACAAGATCTCCTTCTATCCCGACTTGGCTAAACCCACGGTCGACCGCCGAAAGCGCTTTCTGGAATTCCGGCCGAGGCTTCAACAACTACAAGCACGCTATGGCCTGATGTACCCAGCCAAGCTCCGAGTCACGCTTCACAATCAGACAAGAACATTTGAGGACCCTGATCTACTAGCGGAGTTTTTGGACTCCAAAGAAGCCGACTTGATGCGCTGACTTCCAGGATATTCCTGCAAGTCTCCTCATATCTGCTGTACCTGCCATGTTGGATCTGCCGCAGCCTAGCAAAGAGTCTGGCGTGGGCAGTCTGTTTGCCTTACTCTTGAGGGTATCTGTGACCCGACTCCATCTACCCACAGTAGCCTCGATGAGTATCAGAGACAGTGTTAATTATGGACTCTGGTGTTGCTTTTCTTTTTTATATGTCTTTCTATTTCCTCTCTAGGGCCTCCTCCCGCAGACATATGGTCGCCATATTCTTTGGGGGTTTTGCTTCTTCTCTAAGATACGTTGGTACATACTTTTCAATATGGGGTGTATTAGCCAGAATACTCGGTGATTATGATATTGTTGTACAGATTCTGATTATGTTGTATGTTATCAAGCGCCCTTACCTAAAATGTCTATTACCGATTGATGGCACCATGTAAGATTTTCTCATTGAACGTAAAAGGAATCAATAATCCGATAAAACGGAAGAAAATCCTAAGCTACCTCAGTCAGGAAGCAGCGGATCTGATTTTTCTCCAAGAAACGCATTTAAATTCAAAGGAAACTCTTAAACTCAATATTAAACCTTACATGGTGGCCGCCTACTCCCCAGCCGTTTCTAAGAAATGTGGGGTTGCCATACTGGTTAGGAAATCTTTGCATGCTACTATTATTGCGACTAGCTCAGATACAGAAGGTAGATGGTCTAGAGTTCACCTCAAGATAGGTAGCCTTGAAGTTACATGTATATGCCTTTACGCTCCTAATGTGGATGACCCTGCCTTTTTTGGTACCATTGCTCAGGTTGCGCAGGCTTCTGCAAATACTTCACTGATCAATGGGGGGGATTTCAATCTAGTCCTTGATCCTCTGATTGACAAACAGCCGCCTAGGACGAGTGGTCCCCCCAAGAGTCACGCCACGCTTACCTCCCTGATCAAGGATCTTGCTTTAGTTGATCTATGGAGGTTACTACACCCCAATGAGCTTGACTTCACCTTCTTCTCCTCCCCTCATAAATCTCAGTCTCGCATAGACTTCTTTCTAATCTCAAAACTGTTAGTTCCTCAGGTGGACACTGCAAAGATTCACTCCCAACATATTTCAGATCATGCTGCCATTTCCTTTCAATTACACACTACTGCACCCCAGGGGAATTCGGGAGCCTGGTTCTTTGATAGAGCCCTGTTAACACAGCCAGAGTTCCAGTCAGAAATTCGAGCAGCCATACAGGATTACTTCCATTTTAATCTACCCCAAGATACTGCGAATTGGGCTTGGTGGGAGGGCTTCAAAGCGGCCATTCGGGCAACGATCACTAGCTATCAAATCCGCCTGCGGAAACAACGCAAACAGCAGCTGCTCATACTAGACCAACAAATAAAAGCAGGCGAACGAGTTCTAACTTCACGTACTGACCCATGTGTATTAATTCGATTACAGCGTCTCCGTTTTCAATATAATTCAATCCTCTCAACTGCAGCTTCTAAGAGTATTGAGCTTCAGTGAGGGACATATTATCGTGAAAATAACCGAGCCGGTCGACTCTTAGCCAACGCCTTGAAAGGTCAAAAAGAAGCCAAACGCGTAGCGGCCCTTCGAGCTCCACAGGGAGGGGGAATAGTGACCACAGACTCCGACATTGTAGCGCTCTTTCGGGATTTCTATACCCGCCTATATCAATCTGAATGTGAGTTCTCGTCAGAGACATTCGAGCGATTGTTTTCTGGCATTCAGCGGCCGACCCTCTCTGAAGATGATAGGGATGCGATGGATGAACCTTTCTCTACTTCAGAGATCCAATCTGCCCTAAAACGAACAGCCTCGGGCCGTGCCGCAGGGCCCGATGGTCTCCCGCCCGAATTCTACAGAACGTTCAGTGCAGATTTAGTTCCCTATTTAAAACTCTATTTTACTGCCCTTGCGGTAGATACATCCTCTTTGGGATCCTTTTCTGCAGCTAATGTGGTAGTATTTGAGAAAGAAGGCAGAGACCCGCTACTGACCGCCAACTACCGTCCCATCTCCCTACTTAATGCCGATTATAAGATCTTCGCAACGATCTTGGCCACCCGGCTATCTAACATGATGGCTACCCTAATTCACCCCGACCAATGCGGTTTTATACCCGGCAGATCAACTGCTGACAATGCTCGGACCTTGTGCCATGTGCTATCCAGTGCTGCCAATCTCGATCATCCATGGGTGGGTCTTTCCCTGGATGCCGAAAAAGCCTTTGATCGTCTAGAATGGCCCTTCTTATTTGCAGTTCTCCGATGGTATGGCTTTGGAGAGGGCTTCCTCCGATATCTCCATGTCATGTATACTCAACCCGTCGCCAGTATCTGTGTAAACGCCATCAAATCTCAGCCATTTAACCTCCACAGAGGCACGCGTCAAGGTTGCCCCCTATCACCAATGCTCTTTGATCTAGCTCTCGAACCCCTAGCCCTCCTTATTAGACAGTCCGCACGTATTCGAGGTGTCCCCTTTAGTCATAGGGAGATTAAACTCTCTGCATATGCAGATGACCTTATGCTCTTCGTATCCCTCGATTCGGTTCCAGCTGTCTTGGATCTGATTGACGGATACTCACAATTATCGGGCTATAAAATTAACTGGACCAAATCTGTAGCATTCCCACTGAACCGCTGGGTACATGAGGCTGACATGCAGGCCTTTCCCTTCCTTTGGCAATCCCGCATGGTGAAGTATCTCGGGGTTCATTACTGTTCTCCTTTAGAAGACACTATCAGTTTTAATGCCAAAGAGGTAGTCTCCAAAGTCCGTGAACTCACAAATCGTTGGTCTCCCTTATCTCTCACATGGTGGGGCCGCTTAGAAACTGTGAAAATGATGATAGTCCCCAAAGTGAACTACATTTTAGAAATGCTGCCATGCTTACTTCCGTTACATACTTATAAAGATATTGAGGGCCTTCTCGTCCGTTATCTCTGGCAGGGCAAGCCACCAAGGATAGCTAAACATAAACTGCAGTCTGCAAAGGAACGAGGGTGTACCAGATTTCCTGATTTTCTTAGATATCATCAAGCCTTCCTACTTAAGCAAGGTGCCCGATGGCTAGATGCCTCAACAGACAGCAGACCAGTTTGGCTTGACATAGAAGAGGAGCTTAGTAGCCCAATTCCGTTGACCCATCTCCCCGGTATGTCCTATCAAGTAGACACCCGCCATCCACCAATGATTGTCGATACTCTTGCGGCCTTTAACACTCTCATTCTATCACTGGGCCCGAATGTATGTCCTCAGGACGGACTCCCGCTATGGCATAACCCCAGAATTCAAGTCCTAAATCGAACAATAGCATGGAAACCCTGGTACTCAAGGGGGATCTGGACACCCCAACAGCTTTTCTCTGCAGCTCGTTGGAAAACCTTTTCTGATTTACAAAAGGAATTTGCGTTACCAGCGAAACACTACTTCCAATTGATGCAGCTTCAACACTGCCTCAAAAGTGCTCGAATCATGCCGCCCTCTGCCCCTACTGAGGATGGGCTATTAGAGATAGTTCACTCTATTAGTAGTACACATGGGGTAGCCTCTAACTTTTATAAAATAATATGTCAGGGTACAGACACGGCCACTTTTAGAGCCCAACAAGCCTGGGAGAGCGAACTGCAAACCACTTTAACCCCTGTGCAATGGAGCGTTTTCTGGAGCAAAGTAGTGCGGGTTTCCCGGTCTGCCTCTGTTACCCAAACTCTCTTCTTTTTTGCACACAGATGCTTTTATACCCCAGAAAAAATAGCCAAATGGAACCCAAATGCTAGGGACCTGTGTTGGTCTTGCCATACTGCTGTGGGAACCTTCGCTCATGTTATTTATGAATGTCCTATACTACAGGTTTATTGGGGCGGGTCTGGGGTCGTATTCAATTTATCTTACACTTTCACGAACCTCTCTCTTGGAAGGTCGTGGGACTCCGCTCTGTGGCGGAGGTCCCCTCTCTTCCTAAGAAGGGTCGCTTTCTCCTTGATTTCATGCTGGGTATAGCCATATGCTTAATCACGAGGAATTGGAAGGATAGCTCTCGACTTACTGTCAATGAATGGTGGAACCTCGTCTGCTTATATAGTAAATATGAGCAGATACCTCGGAGAGCTATTCCCCATGTCCAAACTCACTCTCGCTTGTCTAAATGGCAGATGCTTAATGATTATGTACAATCTGCTCATTGTTCCAACATGCCTGTATAATGTGCACTCATCATGTTTTAGATCACCGTTAGGTTTTGTAACACAATAATGTAAGTACACGCCCGCTTCGGGAATGCTTACTTTTCTAGAGAAGAAGCAGGGGGGAGGGGGGTGGCAGGGGTTTACTTTGGTATATGTATTACACGTTGTGTATCTGTCTTTTAGCTGTATGTCTTCCTTTTCCTTTGTTGTTATAAAACGAAAATAAGGAATTTAAAAAAAAAAAAAAAAAGAATCTACTTCCAAACGTGCTATCCGCTGCTGCCCTCGGTCCACAGCAACCCGCTGACCCAGATGCTCTCCTGCATTCAACAACGAAGCTGTCTCGGACTCGTGCAGCCCAGCGGCAACCTGCACGCAAACTTGCCGCCCCTCCGCTCCCGGTTCCACCAAGCCACTAGCTACCCCCACCTTCGGGAGGGAGCCGAGCTCCAAAAAGCCTTCTGGCAAGGGCTGTCCTCGAGTCACTTTCGTTGTTGGTCTCTCTGGGGAGAGAGATATACCAAAAGCAGACGCTGAGCCACCCGACTCCAGCATTCTGTCAGCCCGGGACTCATCCCCTTCTCCTGCCGGTGCTCGCTGAGCGCGAGAAACGAAGGAGTCCATAGGACCCGAAGAAATCGGCGTAGAGGTTGGGGGAGGTTGGGTGGACTCAGCCAGCCTCTTTCCCTTACGTTTCCTTCCCATACGCAAAAGAAGAAAAACGCGTTTACAACGAAACAGCAAGTGCCGCCATCTTGACCAAGACTCCTCCATCATTACTACCTTTAAACTAATTAATGACATCTCCCCATCCCATCTCTCATCCCTCATCACTAGCAACAAGAACACATAATCTCAAAGGGACTACAGCAAAAACAAACTTACAACAACTACAGACTTTAGAAAAGCCAAGAAAACTACAAACAGGGCTTTTTCCCACTGTGCGCCCACTCTCTGAAACAAACTACCGGACTGTCTAAGAACCATCAAAGATCTGTCCACATTTAGAAAAAATCTCAAAACCTACCTATTCACATAGCACTATGGTTCAATAACATAACTAATGCCCAAACACTTGCATCCAACACCTCAAACCCAATAACCACTAACAACCCCACATCAACAACACATGAAAGCATTGTATATAATTAACACAGAATTCTTGTATATAGTTATCTAAGCTCTGTTGCTGTTGCTGTACATAGTTCACTGATCCATGTAAACTGAATTGTACTACCCTGTACTGTTCACATTGTTCATACTGTTCATTGTAAACGGCAAATGATCTGTAGGAAATCGCGGTATACAAATGTTAATAAATAAAATAAACATATACATACAACCAATCTGCTCCATCATCAAAAGACACAAGATCCACTACACCATATACGCTGACAATATCATGATCTACACTACGATCAGCCTAGACAACCCAGACTACTGAAAAATAGGAGCTTGCCTCGAAGAGATGACATGCTGGCTAACGCAACATAACCTAAGGATAAACTACAAGACTGAAGCTCTCATCAACACAAGAAACGCTGGCTTTATACCCTCTTCCACATTTAACCTAAACAACACTATGATATCCATTAAACCCAGTGAAATACCTTGAAGTCACTCTAGACAACAAACTGAACCTTCAATCCCACATCAGCAAAACCACCAAGAAAGCCTATCACAAGATGTGGATCATCAGACGACTTAAACCACTACTATGTCAAGATCACTTTTGCACTGTTTGTGAAGCCCTAATTACTCCAATCCTGGATTACTGCAACCCCATATACCTTGGACTGCCTAAAATGTCGCTACACCCTCTTCAGATGGCACAAAACACTGCTGCTCAAATTATAACAGGAACTTCAAAGCATGACCACATCACCCCTATCTTGAACCACCTCCACTGGCTCCCCATTAACTCCTGCACCAAGTATAAAACACTATTAAACATCTTTAAAATCAAACACAACCTCTCTGCACAGAGCCTGAAGACCCTTATCACCAATGACAATAGCCCAGGAGGCGTCACACCACGAATATGATCACAACCCCTAGCGCCTACTCCAAGGCTAGTCAATCCACATCCAGAAGAGCTATATCACTTACTGCTGTGACTCCCAAATATAAAAATGGGAATGAAGTAGACACCACAACATTCATAGAAGATGAGGTGTTAGAAAAACTTGCTAAACTGAAAGTGGACAAAGCCATGGGACCGTATGGGATACATCCCAGGATACTGAAAGAGCTCAGAGAGGTTCTTGCAGGACCGTTAAAGGATGTTTTCAACAGATCCTTGGAAACAGGAAAGGTTCCTCAGGACTGGAGAATGGCTGATGATGTACCTCTACACAAAAGTGGTGACAGGGAAGAAGTGTCAAACTACAGGCCCGTGAGCCTTACCTCGGTGGCGGGAAAAGTAATGGAGGTGCTCCTGAAAGAGCGAATAGTGAACTTTCTCAAAACCAACAGGTTGCAAGATCCGAGGCAACATGGTTTTACTGAAGGACGGACTTGCCAAACAAATCTGATTGAGCTTTTTGACTGGGTGACCAAGGAACTAGATCACTGGCATGCGATGGATGTCATCTACCTGGATTTCAGCAAAGCCTTTGATACTGTTCCTCATAGGAGGCTTGTCAATAAACTCAGTAGCTTGGGGATGGGTCCCAAGATGGTAAACTGGATTAGAAATTGGTTGACTGACAGATGACAGAAGGTGATGGTACATGGAGCTCACTCGAATGAAAGGAAGGTGATTAGCAGGGTGCCCCGGGGTTCGTTCCTGGGCCCGGCACTGTTCAATGTATTTGTGAGTGATATTGCTGAAGGACTGAATGGAAAAGTCTGTCTTTTTGCAGATGACACAAAAATTTTCAACAGAGTGGACTCCCCCGAGGGAGTGGTTAACATGAGGAAAGATCTACAAAAGCTGGAAGAATGGTCTAATGCTTGGCAACTACGATTTAATGCGAAAATGTGCAGTGTCATGCACTTGGGCAGCAGAAACCCAAGGGAAATGTATGCGATAGGGGGTGAGAGGTTGGTGTGCACAGTTCAGGAGAAAGACCTTGGTGTGATTATCTCTGATGATCTCAAGGTGGCAAAACAGTGCGACTAGGTGGTGCAAAAGCCAGGAGGATGTTGGGCTGCATACAAAGAGGGATTACCAGCAGAAAGGAAGAGGTACTTATGCCACTGTACAAGTCACTGGTGAGGCCTCACTTGGAATACTGTGTTCAGTTTTGGAGACCATATCTTGCAAAAGATGTAAAAAGACTGGAAACTGTTCAGAGGAAGGCGACCAAAATGATTCAGAGCCTGCAACATAAGCCTTATGAGAAGAGACTTGAAGACCTAAATATGTACACTTTGGAGGAGAGGAGGGACAGGGGAGATATGATTCAGACCTTTAAATACTTAAAGAGAAATGAACAAACAAACCTCTTCCAAAGACGGGGAAGCTGTAAAACGAGAGGGCATAACATGAAGCTGCAAGGTGCTAAATTGAAAGGCAATGTCAGGAAATATTTTTTCATTGCAAGGCTGGTAGATGCTTGGAATGCCCTTCCGATGGAAGTGGTGGGGGCAAACACGGTGACAGAATTCAAAACGGCATGGGACAAACACAGTGGATCCCTTTACAGCAACAGGATAAAAACAAAATAAACTGAAACATATATCTTCTGAACCATCTAACATCTCAACAAATAGGGGTGTCCTACATAGAGAGGTGGGTTCACCCCTAAACAAAGACATGGAGAGGTGTGGCCTGCACCTACTCTTGCCATATTCCTGGGCAAACTAGATGGACCATGCTGGTCTTTATCTGCCATCATCTACTATGTTACTATGCTCCTGCTCTTTGGAACTCTCTCCCGCACTACCTAAGAGATACTTCTGATATCAAGGACATTTGGAAGATGCTTTAAACCTCACTCTACATCGAACACTATGGGAACATTACATAACCTTAGCTGCCCACAGATCAAAATCCATCATTCACAAATGATCTCACTTACCATGTGGTTAGTCCTTAGCTTGCTTGCAGTACTTCACTCTGTACAGCTCATGTTAAATAGGTCATTGCAACATCCATTATTATGACATATTTGTATAAAGTTAAATTGTAACATCCCCCGCATGCTGTCTTACCCTTGTTGTTTGTAAGCTTTCTAGTTCCATTGTAAACTGCTTTGATTTAAGGAGAAAGCGGTATAAGAATCCGGTTAAATAAATAAAATAAATAATGGAATTCAAAAAGACGGTATAAGCACAGAGGAACATTAGTGCTCAAAGCAAAACTTAACTGACTTTCACACAGAACAGTAGTTACAACCAGTGACAGATCGATCCTGCTACTGCCAGAACCGAGCTGGGGGCAGCACGGAGCCCATTTGCATTGCTGACGCCACATGCTCAGGCCTCTGATGGCCACTGCAGGGCAGCAACTCTCTGATGGTACAGCGGCCTGATCCCCCCCCCCACCTGACAGTGGTTTGATGGCACCGGGGGCTTCCCACGATGCCGCGTTCCCCAGTGCCATCATGCCACTGGCGGGTGGGGAGATTCCCACCAGTGCAGCACCGGCGTTGGGACACCATTCTCGGGCTGGTTCGGTGAATGCAGCCCGTGTCAGGAACTGGTATGTGCCAACTGGGCCGAACAGGCCGAATCCCACCACCGGTTACAACCCAAGGTAAAAAACATTGAATAAGGGTAGCATGCACAGAGCAGTAGTTATAACCCTAAACACCTTTCTGGGCAGACTAGATGGGCCATGCTGGTCTTTATCTGCTGTCATTTACTATGTTACTATCTGCCTTATTTGAAAAATAAAATAGAACCTCCCACCCTCACCCTACTTTTCAAAAGTTTCTAATACCAAGCTAGTAGGAGAGCACAGCCTTATAGCCTATTGTCTGATATCTAGTGTTGCTCTGACACCATCTACTGGAACCTGGAACTTCAAAGGGGATAGTTTACAGATTTGTTTTATCTATCTTGGGGATCATCTAAACTAAAAATATTTTTATTTTGCATGTCTACATTTTTCTTCTATTTTGAGCACCTCCAAAGTTGTGTTGCTTGGTTTCAGGAACACCTCTTCTTCCTTGTTACTGATATTTAACTAAGAACACCATTCACGAAGACGTTTCTCTTACTCTGTGTCTCTGGGGAAAAAAGCTTAGAGAAGCATGCCCTGCATGACCGCAGCAACTGCAAAGGAATCTTACAACAGTATTTCCCAGCTTTGAAAATGTATTCCCTTTCTCAGGACATAGCCTTGGTCATCCATTTCCCAAGATTTCATCTTTTCCATTTACTGCATCAAAACTACTGATATCTTTGATACGTTCTCTGTGCCTGGCAAATCAGTGCACCACCTAGGGTTGCCAACTGGCTCCAGATGCGCCCGACAGGTTTGATCCAGTCCTAGGTTTACCACATTGCATGCAGGGACAAAAACTACATCTCCCTGTATGCAATGGGGTAAACCCAGGACTGGATCAAGCCTGTCGGGCGCATCTGGAGCCAGTTGGCAACCCTAGCACCACCATATGATTTTTTTAAGGATTTAAAGTGTGAAGAGCCTGAATTGTGATGTATTTTAGAAAGCTGAAAGCCAGGGCAGCACATATATTGAAGAAATAGTCACTCGTTGTTAAGAAATGTAGGTGGTCAATTTTGAGAGGGAGAGAAGTGGCATGCTGAAAATGTACAACAAATGGGTGAATATTTTGGTAGAGGAATGAGTAGGGAGACTGAGTTCTAAGGGGAGGGTTTAGATTCTTTGATTGACAGCAACATGAGGGACCTGATTTGATCATGATTTGTTTTCTTTTCTTTCTATGAGGAAAGAATCTTGCATAATCCAGTGGGTTTCAGGAGCTGGAATAGGATTTTGTACATGTAATGAGGTCAGTGATTTAACTAGTAGAAAATCTGTGCAGAAATGATGCATATGAAGCATCTAGGATTCTTCTCTTCTGGTCACACTTGAAGAATAGACAGGCCTATGCTGTAGGAAAAATTCAAATGTATCAGGGGATGTTAGAGACTAGATAAGATAATGATTTCTTTTTTTAAAATCCTTCATGTATATCATTATCTTTTTGAGAATTCTTATGTTTGGTCTAAAATATGCATCGCAGCTTGAAAATAAACTAGCTGTGCATATCGAAATCCATCCTCTGTCTACAATGGGGTATGCTGCTGTTGTAATGCTGTGCCTGGTTGAAGTATTTTAAGTTCACAATCAATCAATTTGAATATTTAAATGGACATATCGGAGGTTCTCAACCCAATTCTCAGGACACTTCTAGCCAGTCAGGTTTCAGGATAAGCAGAATGAATATTCATGAGACAAATTTGCATGCAGTGCCTCTCATTGTATGCAAAACGTTTTCCTGCATATTCATTGTGGTTAACCTGAAAACCTGACCTGCTAGATGTGTCCTGAGGACTGGGTTGAGATTCCCTGATTTATATGTTCAGTAGTGGCCTGTGAGCATATAAATCTGCTAATCTTGTGATTTCAATCACTATAGAGCAGGCGTTCTCAACCCAGTCCTTGGGACACACCTAGTCAGTCAGCCTTTCAGGATAACCACAGTGAAAAAGATTTTCATACAATAGAGGCAGTGTATGCAAATCTATTTCATACATATTCATTGTGGTTATCCTGAAAACCTGATTGGTTAGGTGTGTCCCAAAGACTGGATTGAGAACTTCTGCTATAGAGATAATATCAGGCCAAAAATACCTCTAACTGATCCAACATTATCCGTAGAGTGAAGGGAGGCCATAGTGGCAAAGTTATTAGGGTAGTGACAATTTTCAGCCACTGTTACTATAGGTTACTATGTCTAGATAAACTTTCCGTTTAAATTTAGGTCCGCTCAATAGCAGACCTAAACTAAATGGAAAGCAGCGGCAATAGCAACCATAAATACGTAAATTCAGGCACATACATATAGAGGCACTGTGCATATGTATTAATTTAAATGCCTGTCCTGCATTTTTATCCAAAGGCGCGGCTATGGCAGTAGTTCAGCAGCTGTGTAATTGTAGAACTGAGCACATGATCCTCTGCTTACAAACACCATGGAAGAGAAAGCACTCCACATGCTGATACTTCATGTTGTCCATTAGCAATCTTTATAATGCACATTAATTGCATCTTTAAAAAAAATAATTAAAGAACGTAATCATTTGCTGGTGGCCTCCTGGGGGAAAGAATTCCATAATGGACTCATCTGCTTGACAGGTTGCTATTAGAGGCTTGTTCTTTAGAGCAGAATCAGCAGCAGGTGGAGGAAGGCTACGCGGTTAGAAGCTTGCTGAGCCTGGCCTTTTCACTCCCTTGATTTGGAGCATCAGCAGCTGTCACTAGCTCCTGCAGGATCTTTCATGTTTTGTGTTCCTTTCACCATTATACGTTGCTTAAAGTGTTTCCGTGTATTGCTCTGCTTCTAAGAATAGATGCTCTTGAATGTCACCCTATGTAGTGTGTACAGTATGTTTATGTTTGTACTGTTGACTAGAGTGTGAATGTTCCTGTGCTGTGGGTTTATGTGCATAACTGCAAGAGGGCTCTAAATTTGTGCCCTGAATGCTGAAATTGTAGATGTACGTATGTATATGTGCTACTGCCTGAGTCTGGCTGGGCATGAATCTATGATTGGTCAGATGCTGAAACCTTGGTCCTGTAGTTTCATTAGGAATGGGGTGGAACAATGTTTCTTTAAAGGATCTCCAAAAACGATCAGTTAGCAATCTTAATGGAAACTTGGTAAAAAGTTATAGGTGGCCTAATTTCCATTGCTTTTCTGGCTTCCTCTGGTAACATCATATCCACAAAGAGGATGAAACATAAAATAGTCCTGCCTTCTCATTGCTGAATGGCTGGTTGTGGATGTGATTGACATTCATCTCCCCAGGGCAGCATTAACCCTTGAGTGGGCACTAGCTAAACCTGGAAAAGAGACGGCTCAGGGGAGATATGATAGAGGTCTCTAAATTAATGAATGGAGTGGAACGGGTAAACGTAGGTCAATTGTTTACACCATCAAAATATAGAAAGACTAGTGGACATACAATGAAGCTACAGGGTAACCTATTTAAGACTAATAAGAGAAAATATTTTTTCACTCAGCACGCAATCAAACTCTGGAATTCGTTATCGCAGGATGTAGTAAAAGCTGTTAGTGTAGCTGGGTTTAAAAAAGATTTGGACAAGTTCCTGGAGGAAAATTCCATAAACCATTATTAAAGGGGACCCAGGAATCCACTGTTTGTCCCAATACAAGCATTGTGGAACCTGTGTCCTTTGGGGAAATTGCTAGGTACTTGTGACCTAGATTGGCCACTGTTGGAAACAGGATACTGGGCTTGATGGACCTTGGTCTGACCCAGTATGTCATATCTTATGTTCTTAAATACTGATATTTGATGTCAGTATGTTGGATGTTGATTAAGACATCCCTACTGCAATATAATTTTGAAATAGGGAAATCCTAGATTCACTCATGGAAATTATTTCAGAAACTGGTAACTGAATCAGGAGGGGGCCATACTGGACCTAATATTTACAAATGGAGAGAGTGTTTCTCATGTTATAGTGGGTGATTATATGGTTCGGTATTGGTTCATTCAAAAGTGAGGATCTTAGGCATCAGGAAAATTAACTTTGTCAAGAAGGGGGAATATTTCAAGGAGTTGTTAGTTGGATTGGAACATCTGGAGGATGTGAAAAATCAGTGGGAAAGGGGATATTTTAAGGGCAACAGATATTTTTGTTAGAAAAGTAAATTAAAGTAAGAGGAAAAGTAGGCTGCTATTGTTCTCCAAAAAAGTAGCCAAAAGGGTAAAGAAAAAGAGGTAACATTCATAATGTACACCAGATCAGAGAAAGTGGAAGATGAGAAAATATTTGGAAAAGCTAAGAGAAGCTGGGGAAGTAGACAGGAAAGAAAAGATACAAATAGTATAAGAAATAGCCAGTGCAGTAAAATGGGGTGGAGGACATTTTTCAGATATGTTAGTGAGAGGAGGAAATACAAAAGTGGTATTGTCAGACTCAAGGGTGAAGGGTAGGAATATGTATAACTAATAAGGATATAGTGAAATTGCTTAACAAATATTTTTGTTGTGTTCACAGATGAAAGGCTGAGAGTATGACCTCAGAAAGCACACACAAATAGGGATGGAAGTAAGACATATCTTGAATGAATGATCTTCACAGAAGAATGTGTTTGTGAGAAGCTAGCTAAACTAAACATAGACTGGATGTGGATACATCTAAGAATATTGAAGGAACTTAGGGATATTCTTATGGCTCTGCTGTCTGCTCTTTCCAATGCTTCTTTATAGTCATGAATGGTCCTGGAGGACTGCAGAAAGGAGATATGGTCCCTCTACACCAGTGGTTCTCAATCCAGTCCTCTGGGATCCCCCAGGCCAGTCAGGTTTTCAGGATATCCACAATGAATATGCATGAGATAGATCTGCATGCACTGATTCCATTGTATGCAAATTTATCATGCATATTCATTGTGGATATACTGAAAACATGACTGGCCTAGGGGTCCCAGAGGACTGCATTGAGAACGACTGCTCTACACAAAAGCAGAAGAAAGAAGGAGGCTGAAAACTACAGGCCAATTAATTTGATCTCTGTAGTGTGAAAATGAATGGAAACCCGCTGCTAAAACACTTTCTAGAATCCAGTGGATTGCAGGATCTGTACTAGCATGGTTTTGTTAGATAGATCTTGTCAGATAAATCTCATTAATTTCTTGACTGAGTGACTAGAGAGTTGGATTGAGGAAGAGTACTAGATGTGATGTACTTAGATTTCAGCAAAGCTTCTGATGTAGTTCTATATAGATGACTAATAAATAAACTTAGCATCCTTGAGATGGACCCTAAAGTGACTGACTGGGTTAGAAACTGGTTGACTTGAAGGTGACAAAGTGCACTGGTAAATGCAGAGGCAGCGGAACACCTTTTTTGTTGGAGGACCCAAACCAACCAATTTCCATTCCTTCCTTACCCTAAGCTCTCTAATTGCTGACACTTTCTTGGGTAAAATATTGATGGTGGCCATGGTTCCTGTGGTTTACCCCATTCCCTACCTATGGATAAATGGAGATCACTTTGAGGATAAGTAAGTTGCCAATGGTGTGTCATAGAGATCGGTACTTAGTTTGGTTCTTTTTAAAATGTTCATAAGTGATATTGCGGAAGGGCTGTTGGGCAAGGTTTGCCTCTTTGTGGATGACACCAAAATCTGCACTAGTATAGACACCATGGAAGATGTAGATAACACCTTGAAGAATGGTCTAGAATTTGGCAGCTGAGATTTAATGCTAAAAAATGCAGGGTCATGCACTTGGGCTGCAAAAATGCAAAGGGTGAAGTACACCTGTCCACAAAGAAGAACAGGACACAGGAGTGATCATATCTGATGATCTTAACGTGGCCAAAAAGACAGAAAAGGTAGCAGCAAAAGACAGAAGGATGCATGGGTGCATAGGAAGAGAAATAGCCAGCAAAAAAAGACTATGAAAGTCTCTGGTGAAACCTCATTGGGAGTACTGTGTGCAATTCTGGAGACAGCATCTTCAAAAAGTTATAAATAGGATGAAGTCATTTCAGAGGGTGGCTACAAGAATGGTCAGTAGTCTTCATTATAAAGCATATGGGGGAGACTTAAATATTTCAATTTGTATACTTTGGAAGAAAGATGAAAGAGGGGAGGTGTTTAAATACTTCCATGGCATAAATACACAGGGGGTGGGCTTCTTTAAATTGAAAGGAAGTTCTGGAGCAAGGGGGCATAGGACGAAGGTGAAAGGGAAGAGACTTAGGAGTGATCTAAGAAATATTTCTTTATTGAGAGTGGTGGATGTCTGGAATATCCTCCTAGTTGAGGTGGTAGAGACAAGGACCATCTCTGAATTCAAGAAAGCATTGGATATGCACAGAGAATTTCTAAAAGAGAGGAGGGGATTGTAGAGCTTGGTATTTAGTATGGATGTGCCGACTGGATAGGCTCTATGGTCTTTATCCTCCATCATTTTTCTATGTTTCTGTGAATGCTATTGCATTAGTCTATCTAATGTAAAGAAGACAAAGATCCTGACAACTGGCAAAATCAATAAGTTCATCATTGATGGAGAAGAAATCAAAATAGTGGACAACTTTGACCTACTTGGATCAACTATAAATAAAGAAACAACAAGCAGTCAAGAAATCCGATGATGCATGCTCTTGGCAGAATGGCTATGAAGGACCTAGACACGATTCATATTTGATTATGCAAACATAATATACCAGGAGCTCCCCAAATCCATACTACTCCCCTTGCAACTCGCCCAGAATACAGCAGCTAGAATAATCACAGTCAGTGTATGTACATCACACCCATACTGAAGCAGTTACACTGGCTTACCATCCACATGAGGGATAAATACAAAGCCTCTCTGACCATCTTTAAGACCATCTTCCACCTTTCAACAGATATCCTTCATTCTCTCATTCACCAGCCCCTCAATAACAGAACAAGGAGAAAAGCCAACCACAACCTCCTATCAGTACCTGTCTCATTCTTCCGCTCTAATGTCTCCACCTCCAGCAGAGCCTTCTCCTTCTATGCACCCGCCATCTGGAACTCCCTCACTCCAGAGATACGATCACTTACAGATGTTGGAGAATTTCATCGCAAGCTAACAACCTTCCTCTTCCTGGAATATTTTGGATTCAACACTTGGCCGTCCACCCATTTTCAACATCTTCCGGAGCTCTTACAATGGTTTTCCCTTCTTCACCCACAGTTCGCCCATTGAACAGAACCATGTATTGTAAGTTTCCCCATTAGCTAAGTTTAAAACCATTTCAACCTAATTCATTCCCTTGAGTTCCATGGATGTTCATCATGATAAGGTTATACTTGTTATGTGCCTCATTTCCCAGCTAACATATAACTAGCTTTGTATACTTGTTATATTCATTACATCTTATTAAGTTTAATTCATACTGCTTAACTTTGTTCCTTGTAATGTTACTTGCTCCAATTGTTCCCTATACACCTTTGTGACTGGTAGCTATAGTGGTATAAAAAGGTTGCTAAATAAATAAAAATCATGGGTCTGATTGTTAAAGATATTTACATGGGTTACTGCCCTAGTTACCCATGTAAATGCCTTAACAGGTCTGCAAAGATACCTACACAGGTAGTGCCTTCAAAAATTCCTGGTTTGTCCCTTTTGTGTCTCTTATGTGTTTAGCATCAGGGTGTGTCGGGGGCGTTCCGGGGTGGTGTGGAGGTGGGCTTTGGCGCTACCCATGTAGCACCGATGATTTTTGATGCTACACGGTTAGTGCTTTGCGCCTTAAAGATAGGTGAGGGAAACCCTCGCCTATCTGTAAGGCGCTGGGGCTAACCATGGGTAGCTCCTGCGGCCTCCTACCTGTGCAATACCTGGATTTTCAATATCAGGGCCGCATATGACCCCAGCATGGAATATGCGGGTTAGACAGGAAGGGGGGAAGACTATGCATCAACGCAGCACATAGCACTGCCCAGATCAATATCGGGCCCCATGTTTCTTTCCTGTTTGGAGACTGCCTGACTTATCTGACTGCATGCCAGAGGTCTCAAACCGGTTTTGTTCTTCCCCGGCGCAAGCACGGCTTAGTCATCTTGCTGCTGACGTTACTGCCTAGGTCCTTTAAAGGCGATCGTGTATTCTTCCTGTTTGGAGACTGCCTGATTTACCTTGCTGCATTCCAGAGGACTCAGACTGGGGTTCGTTCTTCCCCAGTGCAGGCATCTAGCTGCTAATGTCACTGCCCGGACACTTTAAAGGAAATTGTGTTTCCTTTCTGTTTGGAAACTGCCTGGCTTATCTGACTGCATGCTGGAGGACTCAGACCAGGGTTTGTTATTCCCCTGTGAAGGCACGGCTCAGCCATCTTGCCCCGTCTTTCCGCTAATGTCACTGCCCGGGCCCTTTAAAGGCAATCGTGTTTGTTTCCTATTTGGAGACTGCCTGACAATTGCCTTTAAAGGGCCAGGGCAGTGACATTAGCAGCAAGTTGGCTGAGCCGTGCCTTCTCAGAGGAATAATAAACCCTGGTCTGAGTCCTCTGGCATGCAATCAGGAGGACTCAGACTAGGGTTTATACTTCCCTGGTGCAGGTGTGGTTCAGCCATCTTGCTACTGAAAGCAGTGCCTGGACCTTTAAAGGCAATCGTGGCTTAGTGGTTGGGACAGGTTAACTCAGGCTGGAGGGCCAAGGGTTCAATTCCCACATGGGGACAAACAACCTCTAGTCCCATGGCCTTGGGCAAGCCACTTAACCCTCCATTACCTCAGGTACACTTAGATTGTGAGCCCTTCAGGGACAAGGGAATAAAAAGTACCCGTTAGTATACATGTAAACTGCACTGATTCTAAAGAGCGCAGTATAAGAAATAAAAATAAATAAATGTTTTCTTCCTGTCTGGAGACTGCCTGGCTTACCTTGCTGCATGCCAAAGGACTCCGACAGGGGGTTTGTTCTTACAGTGCGCAGACACTGGTGTGCAGTCATGAGCATGCTCTAAGGGGCATGCCTTCCCCTTGGGATCCCCATGGAGCTCCTAAGAGGTGTAAACTGGACCCCCTGGACTGCTGGGGTGCATGTTTCATTGTTGGTCACTGGTTACTCTGGCATGCCTACTTGAGGTAAGAGAAAGCCTAAAGTGAAGAACTCTAGCTGTCTACCTGTGGGCCCTATGGATATGCACTTACAGCCCAAGGAAGCCCAGTCTGTACCTTCTGAAGGGGCTTCTATTAGCTCCTTAGAGCATACTCCTCCTCCACCTCCTGGGATATCCTCGGCCCCTAGTTCCTCAGTTTCTCCCCAGACCATAGCGGGAGCTACCTTGACTAGGAAGAAGGATTCTTTGCTTTCAGTGGTTAAATGGGATCAGCCAGTAGACACTTATTCCAAGTTGGAGGCTCCTGCATAGGTCTCACTAGCTAATATTTGAAAGGTTGTTTCAAAGACTGAGAGGTCAATGTCATCTGCAATCTCCTGTCTGTGTCTTTTTACTGAGGAGACTGTTAGCAGATTAGGTGCAATGGATGATCAGATTCAACTTCTTACTACTAAACCTGATTTCCTTGATGATAAGGTTTCAACGTTGCATGCGACTTCTATATCATTGGTTAAGGATAGTTTGATATTGCATCATAAAATTGAAGCCTTAGAAATGCTGCCTGTTCCAAGAACTTAAAGTTCATACATTTTCCAAAAACTCATTTGTTATCTGCTGAAATTTTGTTCAAAAAATATATTCAACGTGTTTTGAAAATAACTGATATGGAAAAAATATTGCTTTCTAAATGTTTGTATTTACCTGATAAATTGAGATTGCTTAATGCTATGGGTGATGAGTTAGATGCCTTAGTGGAAAAGCTTTCAGATAATTTGCCTGCCTTTATAGAAGATTCCTCAGATACTATTTCCACTAGTGCTACTCTTGTCATCTTCCTTATTAATGAGACTGACAAGATGCTCATTCTAACATCTTTCTTTAAGAACAAGAGATGTTTTGTGGTTATACTGTAAGGTTTCAATGTTTTCCTGATGTTTGTCGAGCTACTCCGTTATGGAGGAAGGCTTTTCTTTCGCCAAAGTTGAGGGTACTACAGCTTGGTGCCCTCTTCTATTTACATTTCCCCTATAAAGGCATCATAATGTATCAGGAGAACAACTACGTTTTCTTGAATCCTACCCATTTAGAGAAATTTCTTTTGGATAAACAGGTTTGAGTAACAAGACATGGAGGAGGGAAGAGGAGTCATTAACCTGTCTCACCCACATCCATCCCATGACAGCAACAATAGCATGTCCAAGCAGTCAAATCAACAGAGAAGCAAAAACAATGATGAATTTCCCCCATACTGTGCAAACTATAAAGATAATGGATGTAAATTCCAGAAAACCCGACATATTCAGATCACTAAATTTAAAATAAATTTGTATTCTGTCCCCTCTGTTCCCAGTGCTGGAATCAGGGACAGGAGGCTTGTAAACAGGTGGGAGTTGGGGACACAGCTCTAAAATTGGGGACAATCCTCAAAAATCAGGGACATTAGAAAAGGGACAGAGTCACCAAAATGGTAAAGACCTTTAAATAATTAAGGAGTATTAATGAAAAAACAAACCTCTTCCAAAGACAGGGAAGCTGTAAAACTAGAGGGCATAACATGAAGCTGCAAGGGGGTAAACTGAAAGGCAATGTCAGGAAATACTTTTTCACTGAAAGGGTGGTGGATGCTTGGAATGCCCTCCCGATGGAAGTGGTTGGGGCAAATACAGTGACGGAATTCAAAATGGCATGGGACAGACACAGTGGATCCCTTTATAGCAACAGGATAAAATCAAAATAAGCATAACTATCTCTTACATCTGAAAAAATAAAGGTGACCTACACAGAGTGGTGGGTGCACCCCTAAACAAAGGCATGGGAAGGAGTGACCTGCACAGAGCGGCAAGTGCACCTACTCTTGCTGCCTTGCTGGGCAGACTAGATGGACCATACTGGTCTTTATCTGCCGTCATATACTATGTTACTATTTAGTAGCCTTATAGTTAACTCCTATTTACTTTTCCCCTCCCAGAGTCTAAAAAATGTCTAGGATATCTGAACAAACCAAATAGAGGTAGGGCTGTCCCTTCACTTTTCAAAAATGGTGAATGCTGTTTTGATCCACTGTCACACCCAAAGGCCCAGTGGCAGAAGTTCAAATTTCCGATTCTGAAAGGGCCCCCAAAGTAGAAAAAAATCATTTTGAAATATCTGGGAGAGGCTGCAAGTAGACCCTTCCTGCTTGGGTCCTCCTGCATTTCAAGGGCTGCTTGGGCAGAATTTATGTCACTGCAAAGGCCCCATTGCCACAACCTTCATACATTTTTGTCATTTCACTTATAGATGCAGTGTCCATGCAGCCACTATTTTTAGATGACTTCCTGTGTGGTCCAGTATAGTAATGACACTTTCACACATGGCCAACAAACAAATGCAATGTCTACAAAGGTTATGAACCCCTGATTATCCACATGCTCTACATCAGAGTTGCCAAAAGTTACCAATTTCCAGGAATGGGATTTTTTGCAGTTCTAGTTTTAAAATTGCTTTGCAATGCAGTATGGTATTTATAGTCCCTGATATTACCCATAGGAATCAGTGCTGTAGGCCCCGTAAAGCATCTGGGTTCCGACCAATGTTCCCTCTCAACTGCGCTGGGTCCTCCGCCGGCATTCCAGCCGGTGGAGGACCCAGCACAGTTTAGAGGGAACTTTAATGGCAACTGTCAGAAATCCAGGACTGGCTTAAAATCTCACTCCTGGAACTGGGTAGCTTGGTAACACTGTCTACATGTCCAATTTTAAGCTCTTTTGAACAGGATTGATTGTCCCTGAATGCTTATTTATTTAGCTGTATTTATATCCTGCTTTTCACTGGGTCAAAGCGGTCAATTGGGAGATACATTTAACACAAGGGGATATGACACACATACGCTAATACTTACAGGGAACATGGGCAATGGAGGGTTAAGTGGCTTGCCCAAGACCACAAGGAGTGCCTATAGGACTAGAAATCCCAGTCCCTCTGGCCTGAGATTGCTGTCCCCAGGTGGGACTTGAACCCCCGGCCCTCCAGCCTGAAGTACCTTGTCCTAACCACTAGGCCACTCCTCCCACTTATCACCACTTGTACAGCATTGCATATGGTCAGTAGTTCTATAGATAGGCACAACATTCCTTCTATGAAAGCTTTCTCGATTGTGTACAGGAATCTTAAAAATCTTTCATCCAGGTTTTGTTACCTGTGTGGGTGTTTACTATCATTGATGAGAGGGTTTGGTATATTGGTAGTACTGGGTGTTTGTAAGTGACTGCTTTTCACTGTTAGAGGATGGACAGGGAGGGATTCTGCCTGAGAATTCCAAGCATAGTGGATGGCAATTATTGCTAACCCTCAGCTGTCAGGGCCAGTTTAGGCCCATGTAGCACTGACAGTCAACCACACTTGCTGTTTGCTAGAGCAGCATTCGGTGATTGAATGTCACAAGCTTTGTTAGTGTTATTCATGTCAGCACTGAAAAAATGGATTTTAATAGATTTATTTAAAGAGCAACAAGGCATGGAGGAAGAAAGAGGAGTCATTACCTTGTCCCTGCCCCCCCCCCCCATCCATCCCATGACAGCAACAATATAATTTCCAAGCAGACAAACAGAAACAGTGATGCATTTCACCCATACTGTGCAAAATATAAAAATAATGGATGTAAATTGTTAAAACTGACATAGTCCAATCACTAAATTGAAAATACATTTTTTTTTCTAACCCCTCTGTCCTCATTGTGGGAATTGGGGACAGACGGCTGCTAAACAAGTGGGAGCCAGGGACATAGCACTAAAATAGTGCTTCTCAGCCAGTGTGCTGGGGCTCCCTGGTGTGCCCTGGGAAAGTCCTTGGTGTGCCTTGGTGCTGACAACCAGAGATGTGGCTACGCAATGGCTTATGAGGTGCTTGCCCCATCTCAACTGGACAATATCCCTGAAAATAGCCATCTGCTTCCTGCTCCAGCCCCATGTTTCCCAAGCAGAACACGGTAAAGTAAGCTTGGAGCAGATAGAGCAAAGAGCTAGTCTGCCTCTTAAACTACTAGTACTGAATATTTGTATAGCACTACAAGGCGTACGCAGAGCTGCACAGACAAATGTAAAAGACAGTTCCTGTTCATCGGAGCTTACAATCTAGTCAAGACAGACAACAATCATCATCACAAGGGATTCCACTTTCACTCCTCCTCCTACCATTAACATATTAAATACACCAATCAATGTAAAAGATGAAGTTCAGTATCTCGGAGTAATACTAGACAAACAATTTACTCTTCAGGCACACATTAACAAAACATCCAAAACAGCCTTCTTCAAACTAGCAATGCCCCGAAGACTAAAACCTCTGCTCAGCAAAGAGCACTTCTGTACGGTATGCCAGGCAATCATCACACCTCTGCTAGACTATTGTAATCTCCTCTTCCAAGGCCTACCCAAACAATCCACTCGACTCCTTCAAATAGTCCAAAACATTGCTGCCCGCATTATTGCTGACGCTTCACTACAAGACCATATAACTCCTATACTACAAGATCTGCATTGGCTACCAATCTCCTCACGAGCAAAATATAAATCAGCGCTCACAATCTTCAAGATCAAAAACATGTCAGCAGGAATACTTCAAGAGCTCATCGGAACCAAAACAATAAAAAGACCAGACAGGAACAGCACTAAAAAACAATAAATCCGCATCCATGCGGGCTTTTTCCCTTACTGCCCCTACTATTTGGAATGCACTTCTGGAAAAGCTACATTCCACAACTGATTTAAAAGACTTCCGCAAGTTACTCAACACCACCTTATTCATTGAACATTATAATGAAGACCACCAATCCAAAATGTATTGAAGGAAATTACAAGACAGTTTAAGACTTTGAAATGCAATGTTTAAATTTACAATTTACAATTGAACGTTCCTTGTAAAATGAGTATGAAGTTACAAGTCTGTTCAAGTTGTTAAAACATGATGTTACCCTTCCTGTATATAACCCCTTGTACATAGCTCATCCTGTAAATAGCACACCAAGAAATCATCCCCGTCACTCACACAAATACCCACACGTGTTAACACTGAATGCCTACCCCTACTGACACTGATCATTGATTGTTTGAAGTGTAAACCGCTTTGATTTCAGGTCAAAGCGCTATATAAATCCTTTTAATTTAAATTTTTGAAAAATTTAATTTAATTAAATTAACACAGTAGCTGTATGTATGGATATATCTAGGAGGAATGGTAAGGAAAGACAAAGGAGATCGGGCGACACTACTACCACTACCACTCCCCTCCTCTCCTGTAATTCCAGGACAGCAGGAGAGGAGTGTTACTGACTGGAGCGCGTATAACCACTACTCTCCCTGTTTCAGTCCCTCTCTTTTCTAACTTAGATGTCGTAAAAGAACTTTTATTTTCAAGTTAGCGGTTGTAATGTATAATCTAGTAGCTGTAAACTCCCTGGAATAAACAGGATGTTCTAGAACCCAGTGTAAAATCTCTGACTTGACTCTATCTCTTACACAGAATTTACATGTTGGAAATAGTTTGATTGTGTTAGCTAATCTGATATTTTTCTGGTATAAGTAATTGTCTTGTAAGCAGGACATGCCCACTGGCTCTGAGGCTTTTCTATTGAACCCAAAAATATTTTGTAGCATAACCAGACGTTAATATATAAATAAATAAAAGTCTTATTTTCTTGGGCTGAAGGATGCTTGGTTTGATGAGGTGGCTAAAATGTGTTGCAGTGGCATGGCTGAGTAAGGAAAAAAAATAATAAGAGACGGAGGGAGGGCTGCAGTACTGTGCAGCTGGTTTTAAAAAGTATAGCAGCAACGTTTTAAAATAAAAAAAAAATAAAGTTTGAGGCTGCAGAGGCTTCTGTGTAAGCCTGTT
Organism: Ichthyophis bannanicus; assembly: GCA_033557465.1. Taxonomy (NCBI): domain Eukaryota; kingdom Metazoa; phylum Chordata; class Amphibia; order Gymnophiona; family Ichthyophiidae; genus Ichthyophis; species Ichthyophis bannanicus. The sequence continues at coordinate 1,226,091,620 of CM066033.1, forward strand.
TTTAAAATTAAAACAAGTTTAAATGGTGGGCTCCAAGACTGCTGGAGAGAGCAGAGCAATAGATTAAATTAAATTAATTGAAACCGGAACCGTGATGTCACTGTGAGCAAGGGGAGCTGGAGGGATAAGAGCCGCAGGTGTGAGATCGCAGCAGTGCTGGTCTAAGCTGGTATTGAGATGGAAGAGAGGCTCCTAATGCTGTCTGTCAGCTCTGGGCCTGTTTCTGTCTGCCTGGGGCTGGTTTAGAGCATTGGCGGGGCTGTGGGGCAGCATCAAGGGAGAAACTGGGGCTCTTCCGGGATGGCAGAAGCACCGCTAGGTGTTGGTTTGGGCCTGCTGTGGAGGTGGAGCCTGGCCTTAAAGGGACCAGAGGCTCCTTTTTGTGAGCCAGGGTTATGTGTTGGGGGGAGGGGGGGTTGAGGATCGTTGGGGTTTCGGGGATGGGCATATCTAAGTGGAGATGGGTGAGCCTAAATTTGGATATTAAATTGTTTTAAAGGGGCTAGGAGCCCTTTATTTGGCTGAAATTGGCCACAGCAATTGGGGTTGGAGGCATCCAGGGGTGCCTGGAAGGCAGGCTAGTGCAGAGAAGCCTATAAAAATTAATTTGAAATTTAATAACAAGGGCTATTTTGCCACGATTCGTGGTGGTTGTTTAAGTTGGGGGAGGGTGCTTCCTAATGTTCTGGATGGGCATCAGAGCCTACGTTTTTAATAATAATTGCAGGATTGAGTTAGGGAGGCTCAGAAGAACCTAAATAAATGTTAAATTTTAAAGTTTTAATTCATGAAGGTACCTGGATGTAAGGGCTTGTGGTAGCTGGTGATTAGGTAGAGCAGGGATTTCCCTCAAGGGCTCTGATGAGCCTTGTGACAGGCAGGAACGTAAGGTTTTAGTGAAACAGTTTGATAACGTTTATTTTTAATATATTAGGATTTAATGAGGGAGTACTGAACTCATCTTAAAAGTGTAATCAGGGCTGTTATGGGGGGATTTTCTTTATTTTATAGGAGAGAGCATGTTTTATAGGGTATTTATTTATGTATTTAACTGTTTTTTATACCACTTTATCATTTCAGTCAAAGCGATTTACATTGTAACTTAAACTTGGTAATGTACATTAAACAGGGACATTGATAACTTGGATTTTTCTGAGGCAACGGAGGGTTAAATGACTTGCCCAAAGCCACAACGGTAAATGGAACTATTTCTTTAGGAAGAGAGTGGAAGAACACTTTTTTGGATGCATTGGAGTGGAGGAGTGGCCTAGTGGTTGGGGCAAGGTACTTCAGGCTGGAAGGTTGGGGGTTCAAATCCCACTAGAGGACAGCAATCTTGGGCCGGAACGACTGGGGTTTCTAGTCCCACAGGTGCTCCTTGTGGTCTTGGGCAAGCCACTTAACCCTCCATAGCCCATGTTCCCTGTAAAATAGTTATCTCCAAGTTATAATGCCCTGTTCAATGTAATTTCAGTTTGTTCAATGTAAACCGCACTGATGCAGAATAGCGCGGTATATAAGAGAATGTAAATAAATAAAATAAATAAATAAATAAATTGCAATGTTGGTGTGTGTTTGAATTGAGGTTCAGTTGGGGTTTGTCTGTGAAGAGCATGGAAGGTGTGCAGGCTGTAGTAGTGAGGAAAGCTGAATTGTGGAGTTTTTGGGGAAATAGGAGAGAGAATCCACAGTGATTAACAGTTATTGGATGTCTCTCTGAAGCTCTGTGAAGAAGAGAGAGGAAAAGGTGAAAGTTTTGCAAGAGGATTTCCGTGAAGGATTTCTTTTCATCACCTTTGAGCAGCTGCGTCAAGTAGTATCCTATAATTAATTGAAATGCTGAAAGGAAAAAATACATTTAAAAAAAATCTGACTGGATTAAAAAAAAAGTCAGATGTCAGATCTGTTTGAAGCTGGCAATTTGGTTGAAGATTCTTCAGGAGTGTAAGTTCTTGAAAAGCTCTGCCAGTTTAAAACTGGTTTTCTCTATTTCTAATTTTAGAGAGAAAGTTCTTAGGCTTTCTGACAGCTGGAGGAGATTAAGCTGTTGTTTGAGGAGACACTGAGGAACTGCACTGAGTTTGTGAATTTTAGAGTTCAGGTTTAAAAGTCAGTTTATAGGTTTGAGCCTGATTTAAGAGGAAAAGAGGCTGAACTGTTGCTGCTGCTACAGCTCATCTGATGTTCAGCTACAGCTTTGAAAGGAAGTTAATTCTAATTCAGCAGCACTGCTTTTAAAAGTAAACTGCTTTTATTACTCTGACAGTCTGTAGAACTTGTAAGAGAAGTGTGCCACAGCTAGTGTGTGGATGTGCTTGTGGGGGTGTGTGTTAGGGCTTATTTAATTATCTTTTTATTTAAGAGTAGCAAAAGCGAATACCTTGAAAATGGTGAAAAACGGCTTTAACTTTTTCAGCCACTGTGACAGCCATAGAAATGTAGGGTTTTGCATTATTGTTTTGTTTTGTTTTTTAAGTCAGGGAGTAGGGACAGAACCAGCTGAAGAGTCATCTGATGAAGAGCCAGAGCCAGCTGTGAGACCAGACGAACTGAAGGAAGGAACCAAATCTAGGAGTGAACCATCATGGATATGGGCCCCAACTACAAGAGAGACGTTTTTGGTTGGAAGATACGCATACATTTTTTTCTTGCTGGTTTAGCGTGCACGCTTATTTTTTTTTTTATTTGAGTTCAAATATTTTTAGTTTAAAAAAAAAAAATCTTTGGGAATCCAGATATACATACCTGTGTGTGTGTGTGTGTTCCTGAAAAGCCTGCAAAGAAGAGAGAGAGAGAAAATACAGCTAGTAATCTGTAATTGCTTTAAAGGAATTCTTATAGCTATTATGAACTGAAAAAGAAATACCTGATTATAAGACCATTTAACTTGAAAAGAAAAGAAACGCCATGCTAACGAAAGAATCTTATTTCAGAAGTTAACATATATTGCACTGGTAATTGAATACAGTAATTGTAAGAAAGAATACTTATCTGAGACGAATTCTATAAAGCAAGAAAGAAAGAAAGATTATTTTAATACTAGCTGTGTTAAATTGCTGCTACTTAAACATTGTCATTCTTTTACCAGATTTGAACTAGTGTTATCTAATTGAGCAGGATCCTGGTTTTAAATTATATTTATGCTAACTAATAAAATATTTAAATGTAATATTTTAAAAGGGCTGTGAATCCTTCTTTAAAATTACACACTGAAAGAGATTTGTGTCATCTTACCTGAAGATACATTTATAATAACATCCTAAGCCTTAACATCTTAAAAGTATTCTGAAAATCATTTTTATTGCTTTAGTGAATTTGTTATCAGTTTTCTGATACTAAATTTGCTGGATGTAGTGTTTTTCTTCTGTACGTCCTCAGAGGTGCTACAGCCTGAGGTACGGTATTGCGACTGCATTGACATCTAGCGGGCTTTAAGTAAGGCTGCTTCGCACGGAGGTTGGGTTACAGTAGTAGCAAATCTGAAAGATCAGTTACTACTAGCATCCCCCCTCCCATTGGTCAGACAGTAGCACTTCTTAGGGGTGTTGGGGGTTTTCACCCTCTTGTTAATTGTTGTGGCTGCAGGGTTCACCCCAACATAATTGTAAAGCACAGGACCCTCTTTCAAATGAAGTATCATGCCACTGAAGTAAAGTAGAAATTTTATTGTCAGGTATGTAATATCACAAGCTTTGCATTTAAATGATAAGGTACAAATTTCAATATCAATACACAGCATCTATACATCTATAGTAAGCAAAGCACCTGACTCGAGTGTAAAGGGTCCTGAGACAGAGACAAACGTCACTCCAGTGGAGGTCAGCTAGTGTCTGTCCCTTCAACAAAGTTTCTCTCCTACATTTATGCTCATGTTTAGGCTTTTTAAACAAAACTGCTGATAAGCAAGTTTCCTCTCCTTCTTCTTGTTCCCATTTTCAGGCATATCTGTTCCTTAACCTTTTGCCCCCTTGCGGCATCCTGTCTTCTCATCCTCCTGGCAGTTCCTTCGCCTTTTGCTGACCCCGTTTCCTGCAGATTAACTCCAGATGTTGATGTTGGTCAACTACATCTTGCCACCTAGTTCTTCTTTTTGTTCCCCTTTGCTTAATCAAGGGGCCTAGGTGGCAGTTTCAGTAACCTTATAGCTTCCAAAGCCGTTAAGGTCAGCACCTCTCATTGTGTCAGCTCTATGAGAGAGGAGTGGTCTAGTGGTTGGGGCACATTACCCCCCAGGCCAGAAGGTCAAGGGTTCAAATCCCACTAGAGGACAGCAACCTTGGGCCTGAAGGACTGGGGTTTCTAGTCCCACAAGTGCTCCTTGTGGTCTTGTGCAAGCCACTTAAACCCTCCATTGCCCATGTTCCCTGTAAAATAGTTATCTCCAAGTTATAATGCCCTGTTCAATGTAATTTCAGTTTGTTCAATGTAAACCACCTTGATATCATGAAAGGCAGTATATAAGAAATGTTAGATAAATAAATGATTTCAGGATGTTAACACATTCTATAGCTCAAACTGCTAATTCCACAGTTCCAGGGTGAAAGGGTCAGCAGGCCATTTCTTAGGCCTGGAGCTGAAGACGTTGGCACAAGATGGAGGACAATAGAACAACTTGAGACAAGGGTACCTGAAGGGGGATTCATTTTCCCCTCAGGGGGCAATTTCTCCATATAGGCTAGTTTTTTAAATACTATGACAGTAACGAACCTCACTCTTAAGCCAGCGTATGTCTTACTTGTGCACCTCCTCTGCTGACTTCAGTCTGGTATCTGAATGCATGGAGTCCTGCCATCTCACATGACCTGCTAGCCTCATATATTCATAAGTGAGATTGAATATGGCAGAATGAGGCTCTGTCAAGTTAAAAATGCTGTTCTCCTTCTGCTGGTGGGAGGGACCAAGCAGTGAGACTCGTACAAACAGGGCTCAGCTACCAAGCAAACTAGGGAGGGGAGGGAGAGATGCAGGAAACAAGCAGCTACAGTCAAGCAAAGCAATGGGTCCTAATGGCCACACAAACTCAGAGTCAGCATGTGCTTTTACCTGCAGGAAGAATGGGCAATATGCAAATAGTCTATTTTTCCTTGAAGTGGCTTTTTGGAATCTTTCATTATACATATATTTACAAAACAAAGTTTAATATGAAAGTGTGATGTCCAAATATACATTTTTCTAGGATTGTCCTTGGAGGGATGGTGTTGTGATGATTACAATTGAATTTTATAATCAAAATCTTGAGGGGAGGAGGATGATGCTAGGGGTCTAAAGGTTAATTGTGAGGGGAGCAAAACTGGAGTTTTGCCTAGGGCGCCTAATACCTTTGCACTGGCCCTGCATGCAAAATTTTGTTTTGTGCGCCTCGAGGACTGAACAAACTCAAAAGTGTGTCACAAAATAAAAGAGGTCGAGAAGCACTGCTCTAAAGTCAGGGACAATCCCCAAAAATCCGGGACATCTGAAGTGAAAACCAATTTGTAAAAAAATAAAAAATAGCTAATGCAATAAAATGAGGAAACATTTTTCAGATATGTTAGCGAGAGGAGGAAGTGAAAAAAACAATATTGTCAGACTGAAGGGTGAAGGGGAGGAATATGTAGACACCGATGAGGATAAAGCAGAATTGTTTAACAAATATTTTTGTTCTGTTTTCACAGATGAAAGGCTGGGAGCAGGACCTCAAAAAACACCTACAAATAGGAGGAGTAGTGAAGGAGATATTGAACAATTTTCAGAAGACTGTGTTTGTGAAAAACTAGCTAATCTAAAAGTAGACAAAGCGATGTGTCCAGATGGAATACATCCCAGAAAATTGAAGGAACTGGAGGAGGTTCTAGAAGCTACACTGTCTGACCTTTTCAATGCTTCTTTAGACAGGCGTGATCCCAGAGGATTGGAGAAAGGTGCATGTGGTCCCTTTACATAAAAGCGGAAGTACGGATGAGGTTGAGAACTGCAGGCCAGTTAGTCTGACCTCTGTGGTGAGTAAATTAATGGTAACACTGCTAAAATTTAATTAGCTGTATTTATATCCTGCTTTTCACTGGGTCAAAGCGGTCAATTGGGGGATACATTTAACATGAGGGGATATGAGACACATACACTAATACATACACGGAACATGGGCAATGGAGGGTTAAGTGGCTTGCCCAAGACCACAAGGAGTGCCTACAGGACTAGAAATCCCAGTCCCTCCGGCCTGAGATTGCTGTCCCCAGGTGGGACTTGAACCCTTGGCCCTCTGGCCTGAAGTACCTTGTCCTAACCACTAGACCACTCCTCCCTCCCTAAAACAGAGGATAGTGGAGTTTCTGGAGTCCAACGGATTACAGGATCCACGACAACATGGTTTTACTAGGGGCAGGTCTTGTCTGATAAATCTTATGAATTTCTTTGATTGGGCGACCAGAGAGTTGGACTGAGGGAGAGCAAGATCATGCATTTGGGCTGCAAACATTCTATGGGGCGAAGTGTTCTGTCCACGAAAGAAGAGTAGGATCTGAGCATGTTTGGTTCTGATAATCTTAAGGTGGCTAAACAGGTAGAAAAGGCAACAGCAAAAGCCAGAAGGATGTTTGCGTGCATAGGGAGAGGAATGGCCAGTAGTAAGAAGGAGATGACAGTTCCTCTGTATAAGTCTTTGGTGAGACCTTATTTGGAGTATTGTGCAGTTCTGGAGACCGCACCTTCAAAGGATATAAACAGGATGGAGTCTGTGCAGAGGGTGGCTACCAAAATGGTCAGTGGACTTTGTCATAAGGCATATGGGGACAGACTTAAATATATCAATATGTATATTTTGGAGGAAAGGTGGGAGAGAGGAGATATGATAGAGATGTTTATATGGTATAAATGCATAGAAGGAGAACCTATTTCAATTGAAAGAAAGCTCTGCAATGAGGGAGCATAGGATGAAGGTGAAAGGAGATAGACTCAGGAATAATATGTGGAAATATTTCTTTACTGAAAGAGTGGTAGATGCATGAGATAGTGTCCCAGTGGAGGTAGTAGAAACTAGGACAGTAGCTGAATTCACGAAAGCATGGGACCAACACAGAAGATCTCTAAAGGAAAAAAAGAGACTATACAGTAGTAGTTGGTATTGAAAGGCAGACTGGATAGGCCATATGGTCTTTCTCTGCCATCATTTTCCTGTGTTTCTCTTCAACCTACCCTTCTCTCCCAACTTCCCAAAAAAGTAAAGGAAAGAAGAATTTGTGAGCTTTTTTGTAATTTTTGGATGGAATTTGCTGCTTTTTATGTGTTGATGTGAAAAGTACAGGTTTTTTTAAACAATTCCATGGGATGCCCAGAGGGAGGTGTGGCCTAGTGGTTGGGGCAAGTTACCTCAGGCTGGAGGGCCAGGGGTTTGAGTCCCACTAGAGGACAGCAATCTTGGGCTGGGGTTTCTAGTCCCATAAATGCTCCTCATAGCCTTGGGCAAGTCACTTAACCCTCCATTGCCTCAGGTACAAAACATAGATTGTGAGCCCTTCAGGGACATGGGAATTATATACACAGTACCTGAATGTACACCACTTTGACATGTAGAAAAAGCAGTATATAAGCCTAGTTAAATAAACATTGAAATTACTTCAATGTTTACTTATTGAAAATGATTCTTCTCACTGCCAAAGAAATTTTCAACAAACAACTGATATTTATTTAAAACTCCCACCATAGAAAATGACTAAAAATAATTCAGTCATGCTTTCAGCTACAGAATTGAGTTCATATCAGATATTACCTCAGGACAGTTGATCATTGTTCTGCTCTACAGAGCTTATAGTTTGTGCTGTATTGCCACCCTGTGGCTATATTAATTAAATTGTTCAGCAGGCACAGCTGTAACCTTTGCTCTCATAGATACTGAAAGTTTTGTATTTATGGAGGCTTTTTGAGCAGACTCTCCTTGTTTTCTATATCATAAATCTGGATGTAGCCTTAATCCTAACTGGTCATCTTTCAAAGCCAGTAGGGGGTGTTTTAGGGAATCTGTTTTCACTAGGAGAAAATTCTCTATGCCAATGGTTCTCAACCTTTTTTCAGTTGTGACACATGTGATAGACTGTATTCTTGTGCGTGACACACTGAGCACTACAACATGTGGCTGAACAAAAAAAAATAGCCCAAATATCATTTTATTGTAGTTAAGTTATGCAAAAACAAAAAATCTAAACTATTCTTAGCTGGTGCACCTACTCTTGCAACCTTGGCCCCACAAGACGCCTGTACCCTATTCCCCCATCATCTCTCTCTATACATCCTGTGCATCAGGGGCAGCGGGATCGGGGCAAAGAGGGGGCGGGCCAGCCCGGCAGCGTGTACAGGGCTGATCCAGGTCAAGGCCCTATACGTGTTGCCTGGCCAGTTGGGATGTGCTGCTTATATCACCTCAGAGTTGCTATAAAGCAGCACAGTCAGGAGGATCGGGGCAGGTGAGCCATCCCCAGGGCTGTGGCCAGGTGTGGGAATGTCCCTGCTGCCTGATCCAGGCGATGGCAGACCAGTGGGGGTCAGGCGGCGGGGATGTCTGGTGCGCCTGCAGGGAGGATGTCCCCGCAGGCAGAAGGGGTATTCTGGGCTGTCCTTGGGCCTGATTCTGGCTCCCACGGACCAGAATCAGGTCCAAACATCCCCATCTTCATTGGGGACATCCAGATAGCCCTGGCGTCCCCTTCCCAGAATTGTACTCTAAATGTCTTAGGAGTTTAAGGAGTCTGTCTTTGTGTATAAAATTAAATAATAATTTGGCTATCTGTATAGTCATTCAGCATGACATGTAGCGAAGACAGAATAAGCTTAAGTGAATGACTAAGCAGAGCAGTAAAGACCACCTGTAGGCATACAAATCCATTTCCCTTTTATGAAGTACTGGTGTATTTTAATATACAGAGGTGAAATACTTGATGATATGCTATGGAGCATTCAAAGGATTTCATATGCCTTAATGTAGAACTTAGCCTCAAGCTGCCACAAAGGATGGGAGACCATCAATGAGACGCCCAATAACAGATGTAGTATCCCATCGTTTCAGGGGGGAGAAAGACAGGATCAGGAAACCCCTGAATATGATACCAAAAAATCTCTTAGCATTCAGTTTCTGAGTGAGTGTTCCCTTTCAGACCCTTCCTAGCAAGGTAAAGAAATGCTTTCAGTCTTAGAATATAAGAACATAAGATATGCCATACTGGGTCAGACCAAGGGGTATGTTTAGTAAACGGTGCTAACGGCGCAGCTGCGATGTTATCACGTGATACGTGATGTTATCGTGCGATAATGGTGCATTACCATGCGAGAACGTCACGTATCACGATAACGTCTCCGGTGGCATTAAGGTGCGCGAGGGAGGAGTAAGGCTCCCCAGAGGGTGGAGTAAGGCTCCCCAGAGGGCGGAGTAAGGCTCCTCAGGGGCAGAGATAAGGGGTCAATGAGCAGAGAGTGGGCAGGGAGAGGCCCCATGCACACTAACGCCGTAAAATGAAGGTCTGAAAATTAGCGCCAGTGAAAACCTCACACTAGAGGCACATTTGCAAGGGAGAGAGACCATTTCAGTCAGCAATGTGCAGCAAAGGCAGGGAAACCAAGAAAAGTGATAATAGTGATACATGTGCAGCAACATCATAGTGCCCAAGTACGAGAGGGCACTACGGTGATGCTGCAAATGGGGTACAGGGGGCTGCAGGTGGGACATGCAGTGTGGCAGCTGGGGCACAGGGTGGGCTAGGCAGATGCCTAGATGACACATAGGAATGTAGAAGCAGAAAACCAGCAAGACAGCAACTGGCCAAGGGCAAACATGGCCACAAGTGTGTGTCCCACAGTGTCCCAGGGGACAGTACCCAGCAAGTACCCCAAAGGGCACATAACATCAGCAGGTGGTGCCGGGGGGGAAGCATGGATGTCTATGCAGGCACCCCTACCCCATATCATGCACCATAGGCAGCCGCCTACTGGCACACTGGATGGCTTGGGACTGCACACCACCAGCACCACCGGCAGAAGGGCATGTCAGCATGGTGGCAGAGGGGTGCTGGTGGCAGAGGGGGCAGTGGCATCTGTTCATAGCAGACCACATCCAAGCCCCATTTAGGTGGGTGCCGTGCACTGCAACAGACAAGGTCTGTCTGACGAACAGTCATGGTATCCCCAGGGAATAATCTGCCCCTGTGGCAACAGTTTGGTGCAGTACACACAGCCAGTGTGTTCAGGGGCAGAAGGTCAGAAGTTCAAGTCCCAGCTGTGGCTCCTGCAAACCATGTCCCTATATTTTACCCAGTACTAAACCATAGTAATAAATATGGAACCTTTATTGCAGATAAAATAAACATGCCATAAACGTCTATATTTTACCCTAGAGAACACAGACACCATAAACATGTGCAATCCCTAGAGCAGAGATCCCCAACTTCAGTCCTGGAGGGCCAAACACCATTCAGGTTTCATGCTGTCCCTAATAAATATGCCTGTGCTGCATTTATATGCCCCACCCCCATTGTACGCAAATATATCCATGCATATTCATTAGGGACAGCATGAAAACCTGAACCGTGTTTGGCTCACGAGGACTGGAGTTGGGAACCTCTGCCCTAGAGCAGCGGCCAACAGGGGCGCAAACACTCACACCCACAGGCTCCACTATCCAAAGCTTCATGGAGAGTCAGGCTGTTGGGCCCTGCGCGGAGCAGCATCTCCCAATACTAGCACCTGCATACCTTAGCAATGCTGTCCTAAACTTGGGAACACGTTCAACATATATCAAAAGGTTGCTATGATTAATGTCAGATAACAAATCCTAAGTTAAACACAATTTGTTGACAGAGATTCATCATAGCAACCTTTCTGATATCTGTGGAGTGTGTTTCAGTTTTTGCTTCTGACAGTGTTTACCACCCCGGGGAGTGACCTCAACAGTATTGCCCAGGACTGGTGTGGTGGCCAGGGCTGCCAAAAACCTCTATATTTGCACAATGCTGGCATAGGTGTGGGAGTATGTGTATGTCTATCCAGTGTTTTGTGGCTGCCTACACCTTACTAAGCCCACACTGCTTGCAATGTTTCGAGTATTATCCTGCCAATGTGCATAATGAGGAGCAAGGTACTGTGGGTATGGCCCGGACAGGGTGGCCTGGGCAGGATGGATCTGCACAGGGCATAGGGCAATGGCTGGGACATTGTACTGCCCGATCACCACCTGCACGGACAGGGTGGCCACAGCATGTCATGCTGGGGGGGGGGGGTCACTCTCACCCTGACTGAGCAGTGACCATGGCATGGCTAGGTTCCCCCATAGTACTATACACTATTTTTTTCAAGTGATATCTATGAGTTCACTTTTCTGGGGCCCAATCACTGACATACCTGCTTGGTGTGTGTGCTCACATCCCATTTTCTTCCAGGAACATGCACTATGTACTAGCTAGCAGACTGTCTGCAGTTAGCATGTATATGGCTGGAAAATCTTGCAGTAGGTGGAGACTGACTGTTCCCTCTGCTGGTGAATGTCAGATAGTGATGGGAGGAAGCTGAGCTTTTCCAGGCCTATTTCCTGTCTGCCAGTGCCCTATGTGATGCGTACAGATCTGCAGTGACTGCCCTTTAGGGTGCCTGTTCCCCAGCAGGACTGGGGTTGATGGTCCCCTCTACTGCCACCATTGCAGAGATGTAGAATGTGGATCTGTTGGTGGGAGATCCTATCCCCCACCCTGACCTACAGAGAGTGGGTTGGGTGGTGCTACATAATCTGCTTTTGGGGCTAACCACTGCCCTCCTCTTTTAACAAGTGACCATGGCAACCACACAGGATATGCACTATTCTGGGTGTATTATAGTTTACAAGGGTTAGACGTGACTGGGAAATACAGATGGACACAGGTGTATCTGCAAGGACTACCTATCACACACTGGCACTGATGGGGACCTGCCGTACAGCCTATCTCAGCCAAACCAGGTGCTGCGGACCTGGTGCTGGGCGTCCCACCTCACCCTCAGGGTGAGCACAGGAACCGTACAATGTCACGGTCTGTAGCTACTCTGTGCCTGTAACACACACAGTCATTTCCCCCTACCAGGCCAGGGTGCTATAGAGGCGCATACCCCATCTTTTGAGCAGCTGTAGGCTGCTGATCTGCATGTGCAGTGCATCATGGGTACGGGTGGGTTTACCCTATCCTGGTAACCACAGCAGACAGTTTGTGTGGTGACCTGCAGTCGTTCTGTAGCCAGCCAGTGGTGTGTCAGACATTATAGAGATGTAGCCCACTGGTTACTTCAATGACTGCAGAGGCAGCAGTCATGGGTTTGATCCCACAGTGGTGTTTTTTAATAAGGCTGTGTGAGGCATTTCCTTTTAATTTAAATCAGTGCTGCCAGCAAAAACACCCTCACAGTGCCATAGCCTAAGGCGCCCTATAAGGCACCCTTTAAAACGCCCTATAGGGCACATTATAAGGTGCTTTGGCGGACAGGGCACATTATATTGTGCCCTATGGAGTGCCTTATAGGGTGCCTTATGCAGCACCTTAGGTTACGGCACTGTGACGGTGTTTTTGCTGGCAGCACTGATTTAAATTTAAAAAAGGAAATGCCTCAGACAGCCTTCTTACATTGCACCACTGCAAAATCAAACCCATGACCTCTGCCTCCACAGTCATTGCAGTAACCAGTGGGATACATCTTTACTGCTTCTAACACTGCGCTGGCATGAACTTAGGGTTAACGTGCGTTAATGTGCCACGGCACCCACTATCGCGCAATACTGATTCTTGCTACCTTGCCACTGGAACGCCCACTCCTTATATGGCATTCTTCACATTATCGCTGCAACTAGCGCTGGTAACATTAAGACAGTTTAGTAAGCATACCCCCAAGTCCATCAAGCCCAGTATCCTGTTTCCAAAAGTGGCCAATCATAACAACTAGTAACATAGTATATGACGGCAGATAAAGACCATCATGATCCACCTAGTCTGCCCAGCAAGAGTCTGCCCAGCAATTGCCGCTCCATGCAGGTCACCCCTATTTGTTGAGATAGCAGAGACAGTTAAGGTTATTTTGATTTTATCCTGTTGCTATAAAGGAATCCACTATGTCAGTCCCATGCCATTTTGAATTCTGTCACTGTATTTGCTCCCACCACTTCTATCGGGAGGATATTCTAAGCATCCACCATCCCTTCAGTAAAAAAGTATTTCCTGATGTTGCTTTTCAGTTTACCCCCTTGCAGCTTCATGTTATGCTCTCTAGTTTTACAGCTTCCCTTTCTTTGAAAAAGGTTTGTTTGCTCATTAATACTCTTTTTAAGTATTTAAAAGCCTGTATTATATCTCCCCTGTCCCTCCTCTAGAGTATACATATTTAGGTCCTCAAGTCAGTTCTCATATGTCTTCTGGCACAGGCTCCACTGAACCGTTTCCAACCTTTTTATATCCTTTGAGAGATATGGTCTCTAAAACTGAACACAATATTCCAAGTGAGGCCTCACCAGTGACCTGTAGAGTGGCATTAGTACCTTGTACCAGGAAGGTTCCCAAAAAGGTACCCAAGTTCCACAATGCTTCTTTCGGGGTAAGCAGTAGACTTCCCAGGTCCTCTTTAATAATGGTTCAAGGACCTTTCCTTCAGGAAGTTGTCCAAAACTTTTTTAAAGCCAGCTACACTAACAGCTTTTACTACATCCTCCGATAACAAATTCTAGAGTTTGATTACGCGTTGAGTGAAAAAATATTTTCTCTTATTAGTCTTAAATGGGTTACACTGTAGCTTCATTGCATGTCCCCTAGTCTTTCTATATTTTGATGGCATAAACAATCTATCTATGTTTACCCGTTCCACGCCATTCATTAATTTATAGACCTCTATCATATCTCCCCTCAGCCGTCTCTTTTCCAGGTTTAGCTAGTGCCCACTCAAGGGTTAATGCTGCCCTGGGGAGATGAATGTCAATCACATCCACAACCAGCCATTCAGCAATGAGAAGGCAGGACTATTTTATGTTCCATCCTCTGTGTGGATATGATAGTACCAGAGGGAACCAGGAAAGCAATGGAAATTAGGTCACCTATATCGTTTTACTAAGTTTCTATTAAGATTGCTAACTGATTGTTTTTGCACCATGGAACGATATCCTTGGTTTTATTCTCCATTCCTTTCTTATGATCCTAACACTTTATTTGCTTTCTTGACTGCCATTGCACACTGGGCGGAGGTTTTCAACATATTATCCACAATGATGTCTAATTCTTTTTCCTGAGTGGTGGTTCTTAACATGGAACCTTGCATCGTGTACCCGATGCAAGTTACCCATAGTTAGGGTACACAATGCCGTTGTTAGGGTTGTTATTTCCTAGGTGCATAACTTTGTACTTATCCACCTTAAATTTCATCTGCTATTTGGACGTCCAGTCTTCCAATTTATCAAGGTCCTCTTGCAATTTTTCACAATCCTTTTGTGTTTTAACAACTTTGAATAATTTTGTGTCATCTGAAAATTTGATCACTTTACTCATTTTCGCATTTCCAGATCATTTATAAATATATTGAAAAGCAGCAGGCCCAGCACAGATCCCTAGAGTACTCCACTTTTCACCTTTCTCCATTGAGAAAATTGGCCATTTAGCCTTAGGGGCATGTTTACTAAAAGCCGCACAATTGCGTGCCGCACAATAGCGCACGGAAACGCGGCTCTTAAACACCCTGCACAAGTGCGCGTGGGCCCCGCACAATTGCGCGCCGCACTAACGCACCCCGCACAAGTACCCGGCCCGCAAATGTCCGATAGAGGCGTGGAAAGGCATTCTGAGGGCGGAGGAAGGCTCCCGAGGGGCGGAGAGACGGGGTCAATGGGCGGGGAAGGGGAGGGGAGGGGAGAGGCTCCCCGCACATGATCGGGGCCGAATTCACAGGTTAAAAATAGCGCGAGTGAAACACTCACGGTAGAGGGCATTTAAAGGGAAGAGAAACCATTTCGCGTCAGCAATGTACAGGGAAACCGGGGAAACCTGCAAAACGTGAGCAGTGTGATACATGTGCACAGAACAAAAGTGCAAATAAAGATAGAAAAAGACCCAAACAAAAATATTAAAAATAGGAAGGCAGCTGGGGAACCCCGATATTAATGGGCAAACATAAGAAACACACCCAGGAAAGCTCCAAAAAAATGAAATGAAGGTTGGAAGGGGCTACGGAGGGGAGACCCTTCCAAAAACCATTTCCTTTTTTCTGAGCCTTCCTGGGAGTGTTTGCTATGGTTGCCCATTAATATCACTGTTGCCCAGCTTGGTTATATTTATCCCCAGTTGTTCGTGGTCGGTTGAGGGGTGTATTTGCACTTATGTCACCAGACAAGGTGACGGA
Organism: Ichthyophis bannanicus; assembly: GCA_033557465.1. NCBI lineage: Eukaryota > Metazoa > Chordata > Amphibia > Gymnophiona > Ichthyophiidae > Ichthyophis > Ichthyophis bannanicus. The sequence goes on from CM066033.1 coordinate 1,226,106,971, forward strand.
GCCCACAGTACAAATGTGCAGAGCAGGGTTTTTGACTCTGTTGGTCAGGTTTCCCACCCCCAGGGACTGCACTATCACTGTGGCCACAATGTGGTGCAGCGGACAGAGGCAGTACCTCTAGGACCAGAGGGTCACAGGTTCAAATCCAAGCTGGGGCTCCTGCCAACCCAGTCCCCATATTTTACCCACCACTAAACAGAGATAGTACAGACACTCCTTTATTGCAGAGAACATAAGCATGGTTCACACACCCATTTTGTACCCAACACCGCACACACACCATAACAATGGGCATTACCGACAGCCGAGTCCCCCAAATGCAGTCCTGGAGTGCCACAACTCAATCAGGTCATATGCTTTTCCAAGATACGGACATGCCAGCATGTTGGCGGTAGGGTACAGGTGGTGGAGGGGGCAGTGGCTGCTAGCCACAGAAGACAGTGGCCGAGCCATGTGCAGGCTGGCACGTCCACTGCAACATAGGCCCTGTCGGATGTACAGTCATGGACTTCAGCACATCTGTGGCAACACAGTGGTGCAGTGCACACAGACAGTGTGTGCAGGAACAAAAGGTCACAGGTTCAAAGCCCAGCTGGGGCTACTACCAATCCTGTCCACATATTTTCCCCACAACTAAACCATGTTAGTAAGGGCAATCCTTTATTGCTGGGGACATACGCATTGGTCATACGCCTATCTTTTACACCACCAAGCACAGACACCATGACCAGGGGCATTACCTAGAGCAGAGTCTCACAAATGCAGTCCTGGAGGACCACACACCATTCAGGTTCCATGCTGCCACACATACAAATAACTGTGCTGTATATCTATGCACCACCCCCATGGCATGTAGATGTAGCTCATGCATATTCATGAGGGACAGCAGGAAACCCCAACCAGTGTATTGCAAACCTGGACTGGATTTGGGAACCTCTGCCGTACAGCAGCAGCCAACAGGGGCAGACACACCCACACCCACAGGCCCCATTGGCCAATGCCTCCTGGAGAGGCAGGACATTGGGCCCTGCGTGCATCACCCAATACCAGCACTTGCATACCTTAGCAATGTCACCCTACACCTGGGTATATGGTACACAGCTCTCAAACGTTTGCTATGAGTACTGGCAGATAGATATCCCTACGTTACGCACAGTCTGCTCTTTGAGCTCCATCATAACAATCTATCTGATGTCTGCGGTGTGTGCGTCAGGTCTGGCCCCTGACAGTGTTTACCACCCTGGGGAGTGACCCCCAACCGTACTGCATACCATACCCATGCCTGTACTGTGCCCAGGACTGGTGTGGTGGGCAAGGATTCTGAACCCCTCTATAGTAGCACAATGCTGGCATACGTGTGGGAGTGTGTGTGTCTGTCTATACAGTGTGTGTTGGCTGCAAACACTGTCCACAGCCCACACTGCCAGCACTGTTGCCAGTTTTGGCCTGATGATGTGCATAATGAGCAGCAAGGTACCATGGGTATAGCTCAGACAGGGTGGGCTGGCCAGGATGCATCTGCACAGGGCATAGGGCACTGGCAGGGACATTGTAGTGGCTGTCCACCACCTCCACAGACAGGGTGACCTCTGTATGTGCTGCTGGGCTTTCACTCCACCCTGACTGTGCAGTGACGGCAGCATGGCTAGGCACCCCCATAGTGCTTCATAGCACTTCCCTCATGTGATATATATGCGTCACCTGTTGGGGCCTAGTCACTGATGTATCTGCTTGTGTGTGTTGCCATCCCAGTTGTGGGTGCATGCATTTCCAGTAGGACTAACCAGCAGACTGTTCACAGCTGGTATGTGCCCTGCTGGAGTGCTGTGCAGTGGCTGATGGCTTGATGCAGGGGAATATCAGATGGTGGTGGGGTGCATCTTAGCATATCCAGGCCTATTGTCTGTCTGATATTGTGGTCTGGGTGTGTGTGGGGCTGCTTGGACTGCCCTGTAGGGTGTCTGTTCCCCAACAGGACTGGGGTTGATGGTCTACTCTACTGCCATCATTGCAGGAGGGGGGGGGGGGTGTATAATGGGGATCTGTTGATGGGAGGCCCTGTTTGCCACCCTCGGGGGGGGGGGGGTGGTTGGTGGTACATGGCCCACCTGGGGGTCTGTGGGGGTTCTCCTGACTGAGACAGACAGAGATATCCAAGGTGTTCCTGCAGAAACTACCTATCTCACAGATTACGACTGTTTTGGAGCTCTGCCATGGTCTCTCTCAGCCATGGAGGGTGCTGTGGACCTGGTCCAGGGCGCCTCATCGCACACTCAGGGTGAGCACAGTTCCCGCACAATGTAACTGTGTGTAGCTACTCTGTGCCAGTTAAACACCCGGTCAGTACCTCCTACCTGGCCAAGGTGCTGTGTGGGTGCACACGGACACGTCCCCCTACCAGGCCGGGGAGCTGTTGGGGTGCATTCCCCATCTTGTGTTCATCTGTGGACAGCTGATTTGCATGTGCAGTGCATCATGGGTATGGGTGGCCTAACCCTATCCTGGTTACCACAGCAGACTGTCTGTGTGGTGACATGCAGGCTCTCTGCAGCCAGCCAGGGGCTTGCTGGCAGCTATATAGCTGTAGCCCAATGGTTACTTCACTGCCTGTGGAGCCAGAGGTAATGGGTTCAAGCCCACAGTAGGGTTATATGATAGGGTTGTCCAAAGCTTTTTTTAGATTTAATGTACATATGTTGCTGCCATCAAACACACCCTCAGTGTACTGTACCCATAAGGTGCCTCTGAGGGTGCTTTATAGGGCGCCCTATAGGGCACCTTATGGTTGCTGTCCATATAAGGTGCACTATACATTATCCTGTGATGCAACATATATGGTGCCCTATAGGGGACATTCTAGGGTGCCTTGGCGGACAGTGAACTTTAACATGTGCCTTATGGGCCGCCTTATGTTAACACGCTTTGTGAGTGCGTTTGCTAGTAGTGATAACTGAAATAAAAATAAATTGCCCCCTACAGCATTCATCCCCATAATATGCACTGCCTCAGTGAGCCTTCTTCATTGGGCACTGTGGGGGATTGAACCCCTGATCCCTGCACCATTGGTCAGTGTCTTAATCATTGTGCTGTGGCTCTGGTCCTGTGCTTGGGCATCAGCGCACTGCCTTATGCCGCCCAAACTTAACAGTGCACCGCCTTATGCCACCCAAGATTAACAGTGCACTGCCTTATGCCGCCCAACAGTGCACCGCCTTATGCCGCCCAACAGTGCACCTCCTTATGCCGCCCAAAATTAATATGCCTCCTAAAGCACTTTTACCCATTAAAATTAATGCCTCAGCCAGCCCTTTATGTTGCGCACAATGGGGAATTGAACCCATGGCAGCTGCACTAACTGTCAGTGTCTTAACCATTGTACTATGACTCTGTTCCTTTGTGTGTGTATATCAGGGCGCCACTTAGCCTTCCCACACACTATTGTGCACGGCGCACAATAGCGCGCCGCGCAAATGTGCGATCGCTTACTCCCGTTTTTTTTTCTTTTTTCTGCCTGACCCGCCCACTCCTTATATGGCACAGGCACACTAACGGGGCCCCGCACAATTTCGGAGTTTAGTAAACATACCCCTTACTCTCTGCTTTCTATCTTTTAACCAGTTCCTGATCCACAATAGTAGACTGCCTCCTATCCCATGACTTTTTAATTTTGCCAAGAATCTCTCATGAGGGACCTTATCAAAGGCATTCTGAAAATCCAGATACACTATATCAACCGTCTCACCATTGTCTAACTCAGTGGTTCCCAACCCAGTCCTCGGGTACCCCCGGGCAGTTAGGTTGTCAGGATATCCAGAATGAATATGCATGAGATAGATCTGCATACAATTGCAGCAGTGCATGCTGCTTTCAGATCTTGACTCACCTGATCTCCCTCGTGTTTCCTTACCATTCCCCCTAGAAGTATCCTATGTGTTGTCTGTCTTGACTAGATTGTAAGCTCTGATGAGCAGGGATCATCTTTTACATCTATCTGTGCAGTGCTGCATATGTCTTGTAGTGCTATACAAATGTTCAGTAGTAGTGGTAGTAAGACAAGACTTTCCTTGGCTAAATTCATGTTGGCTTTCTCCCATTAAACCATGACTATCTACATGTTCAGTAATTTTGTTCTTTATAATGGTTTCTACCATTTTTCCCGGTACTGACTTCAGGCTCACCGGTCTCTAGTTTCCCAGATCACCCCTGAAACCCTTTTTAAAAATTGGTGTTACATTGGCCATTCTCCAATCTTCAGGTACTACAGATGATTTTAATGATAGTTCACAGATCACTAATAGTAGGTCTGCAATTTCATTTTTCAGTATTTTCAACACCCTCAGATGTATACTATCCAGTCCAGATGATTTGTCACTCTTCAGTTTATCAAATAGTTGTAATACATCTTTCCAGTTTATTGAAAGTTTTTTCAATTCTTCTGATGCATCACCTTTAAATACCATTTCAGGTATGGATAACTTCCCTACATCTTTTGCAGTAAAGACTGAAATGAATAATTCATTCAGTCTCTCCGTTATGGCCTTGTCCTCCCTTGGCATCCATTTTATACCTCTATCATCCAATGGTCCAAGGTTTTTTGCTACGAATGTACTTGAAAAAGTTTTTCTTATATGTTTTTGCTTCCATGGCAAGCTTTTTTTCAAATTCTCTTTTTGCATGCCTTGCATCTAACTTGCCAGTGCATATATTGTTTCCCATTTTTGGCATTTGGCTCCTTTTTCCATTTCCTGACAGATGCTTTTTTGGCTACAACAGCCTCTAAACCATGCTGGCAGTTTTTTGGCCTCCCTTCCACTTTTCTTAAATCATGGAATACATCTGGTCTGGGCTTCCAAGATAGTACTTTTAAACAATGCCCATTCTTGATGTAAATCTTTAACCTTTGGAGCTGCTCCTTTTAGATTTTTCTTAACTCTTTTCCTCTTTTTATCATAGGGGTATGTTTACTAAAACCCCGGTAATGTGCGCGGCGTGCTAGTGTGCGGATGCCATATAAGGAGTGGGCATTTCAGTCTGAAAAAAGCAAAACCTGGATTAATCATGTGCTAATGTGCGCTGCACTCATGTGCGCCCTGCACATTAGCGCATGAGAAAGCTGCGCAGGAAGCATAAGTGGCGTGCTGATATGCAAGCACAGGAGCAGAGCCACAGTACAATGGTTAAGACACTGACCAACGGTGCAGGGATCAGGGGTTCAATCCCCCACAGTGCCCAATGAACAAAGCTGGCTGAGGCATTACCTGTTAGGGGTAATATTGCTTTTGGAGGCATTTTAATATTGGGCGGCGCGCTGATGTGCAAGCACAGGAACAGAGCCACAGTACAATGGGTAAGACACTGACCAATGGTGCAGGGATCATGGGTTCAATCCCCCACTGTGCCCAATGAAGAAGGCTGGCTGAGGCATTACCTATTATGGGGAAGATTGCTTTAGGAGGCATTTTATTTTTATTTTAATTATCTCTACTAGCAAACGCACTCTCAAAGCGTGTTAACATAAGGCACCCCATAAGGCACATTTTAAAGTGCACTGTCCGCCAAGGCACCCTAGAATGTTGCTTATAGGGCGCTTTATAGGGTGCCGTATGAGGTACCGCAAGGTCACAGCACTGTTTTTGATGGCAGCACTGTGCAGTTTAAGGAATGAAAATCATAAGTAGGTGCGCTGACATGCAAGGAGGAGCAGCAGTGTAGCACAATGGTGAAGACACTGACCAATGATACAGGAGTCATGGGTTCAATCCCCCACTGTGCCTAATGAAGAAGGCTGGCTGAGGCATTACCTGTTATAGGTAATAGTGCTGTAGGGGACATTTTATTTTTATTGTAAATAGTGCTGGCAGCAAACACACCCTCAAAATATTGTAACATAAGGTGCTGCATAAGGCGCCTCATAGGGTACACCAGAGGGCACATTTTAAAGTGCACTGTCCGCCACGGCACCCTACAATGTTGCTGAAAGGGTGGCCTATAGGGTGCCCTATGAGGCACAGCAAGGTCATAGCACTGTGTCTGATGGCAGCACTGTGCATTTAAGCGCATGGACATCTGAAGTAGGTGCGCTGACATGCAAGGAGGAACAGCAGTGTAGCACAATGGTTAAGGCACTGACTGCTGATACAGGGGGTCATGTGTTTGCTCCCCAGTGTGCCTACTACGTAAGGCTGGATGAGGCATCAGCTTTGCAATGTACGTATTGTTTCCTGCAGCACTTTATTTGTATTTTATTAATTGTTGCCAGCAAACACGCCCTCACGTGCCGTAATGGAAGGTGCCGCATAAGGCACCCTATAAGGCACTCCATAGGGCACATTCTAAAGTGCACTGTCTGCCATGGCACCCTAAAATGTCCCCTATAGGGCACCCTATAAGTCGCTCCACAGGATAACGTATAGTGCACCTTATATGGACGGTAACCATAAAGCACCCTCTGAGGCACCTTATGGGTACAGTACGCAGAGAGTGTTTTTGGTGGCAGCAATAATGTACATTAAAAAGAGATAATGCTTTGGGCAGCCCTATCAAATAACCCCACTGTGGGTTTGAACCCATTTATTTTTTATTTATTTATTTTTATTTATTTAACTGTATTTATATCCCGCTTTTCACCGGGTCAAAGCGGTGGGACATATAACCAGGGGGGGGAATAAAATATGGGGGGGGGGCCATCACCGGGGGCCATGTAACCAGTGAAGTAACCAGTGGGCTACAGCTCTATAGCTGCTAGCAAGCCCCTGGCTGGCTGTAGAGGGACTGCACATCACCACACAGACAGTCTGCTGTGGTCACCAGGATAGGGTTAGGCCACCCGTACCCATGATGCACTGCACATGCAAATCAGCTGTCCACAGAAGAACACAAGATGGGGTATGCACCCCCACAGCACCTCAGCCTGGTAGGGGGAACTGACCATGTCCACCCCCACAGCACCTTGGCCTGGTAGGGGGTAATGACCGTGTGTGTTACTTTCTGGCACAAAGTAGCTACACACCGTCACATTGTGCGGGTACTGCGCTCGCCCTGAGTGTGCGGTGGGGCGGCCAGCACCAGGTCCACAGCACCTTCCATGGCAGATATATGCCATGCTGCAGGTCCCCAGCAGTGCTAATGTGTGAAATAGGTAGTTTCTGCAGAAACACCTTGGATATATCTGTCTGTCTCAGTCAGGTGTAGCCCCTATGGACCCCTAGGAGGCTGATGCACCACCACCCTCCTCCTCCAGGGCTGAGGGTGGCAAACAGGGTCTTCCATCAACAGATGCACATTCTACCTCCCTGCAATGGTGGCAGTAGAGGGGACCATCAACCCCGGTCCTGCTGGGGAACAGACACCCTACAGGGCAGTCAATGCAGCTCTGTACACATCCATAACACAATAGCAGACAGGCATTAGGCTTGGATATGCTAAGCTGCACCCCACCACTATCTGATATTCTCCTGCAGCAAAAGCCTTCAGCCACTGCACCCTGCAAGGCACTCCATCAAGACACATACCAGCTGCAAACAGTCTGCTAGCTAGTCCATAGTGCATGTTCCTGGTGGAAATGCATGCACCCAGAACTGGGATGTCAGCATACACAACAAGCAGATAAGTCAGTGACTGGGCTCCAAAAGGAAAACCATAAATATAACATGATAGAAATACTATATAGCACTATGGGGGTGCCTAGTCATGCTGTGGTCACTGCACAGTCAGGGTGAGAGTGATCTCCCAGCAGGACATGCTGAGGCCACTCTGTCTGTGTAGGTGGTGGCCAGGCACTAAAATGTCCCAGCCAGTGCCCTATGCCCTGTGCAGATGCATCCTGGCCAGGCCACCCTGTCCGGGCTATACCCATGGTACCTTGCTCCTCATTATGCACATTGGCAGGCCAATACTGGCAACAGTGCTGACAGTGTGGGCTGTGGAGGGTGTTTGCAGCCACCACACACTGGATAGACAGACAGACACCCCCACACCTATGCCAGCGTTGTGCTACTATAGAGGAGTTTAGCAGCCCTGGCCACCACACCAGTCCTGGGCACAGTACAGGCATGGATATGGTACGCAATACTGTTGGGGGTCACTCCCCAGGGTGGTAAACACTGTCAGAGACCAGACCTGAAGCACACAACACAGACATCAGAAAGGTTGTTATGATGGAGCTCAATCTGCAAACTGTGCTTAACGTAGGAATTGCTATCTGCCAGCAATCAGAGCACACGTTTGATAGCTGTGTACCGTATACCCAGGTGTAGGGTGGCATTGCTAAGGTATGCAAGTGCTAGTATTGGGAGATGCACGCAGGGCCCAATGTCCTGCTTCTCAAGGAGGCATTGACCAATGGGGCCTGTGGGTGTGGGTGTGTCTGCCCCTGTTGGCTGCTGCTTTACGGCAGAGGTTCCCAACTCCAGTCCTGGTGTGCAAAACATTTTTCTGGTTTTCATGCTGTCCCTCATGAATATGCATGAGATACATCTGCATACCATGGGGGTGGTGCATAGATATGCATCACAGGCATCTTTATTAGAGGCAGCATGGAACCTGAATGGTGTTTGGCCCTCCAGGACTGCATTTGGGAGACTCTGCTCTAGGTAATGCGCCTGTTTATGGTGTCTGTGCTCGGTGGGATAAAATATAGGCGTATTAACCATGCATATGTTCTCTGCAATAAAGGTTTGTCCTTACTATCACGGTTTAGTTGTGGGAAAAATATGGGGACTAGATTGGCAGTAGCCCCAACTGGGCTTTGAACCTGTGACCTTCTGTTTTTGCACACACTGTCTGTGTGCACTGCACCACTGTGTTGCCACAGATATGCTGCATTCCCTGGGGAGTCCATGACTGTACATCTGACAGGGCCTGTTTGTTGCAGTGCACGGCCCCCACCTGGACAGGGCTAGGCCATGGTCTGCTGTTGCCACCAGCTGTTGCCACCTCCACCACCAGTACCGCTCCATCCTTAGATTGGAGACAGCATAAACCCTGAAGGATTTGTGGCCCTCCAGGACTGCATTTAGGGGACTGTGGTCTAGGTAATGCGCATGTTTCTGGTGTCTGTGCTCTGTAAGGTAAAATAGAGGTGTTTGGACCATGCTTATGTTCTCTTCAAAAAAGGTTGGTCTTTAGTATCACCGTTTAGTGGTGGGTAAAATATGGGGATTGGGTTTGCAGGAGCCCCAGCTGGGACTTGAACTGGTGATCTTTGGCTTCTGAACACACTGTCTGTGTTCACTGCACCACACTGTGGCCACAGAGACAGTGCAGTCCCTGGAGATAGGCAACCTGGCCAAAGGAGTCAGAAACCATGCTCTGTACAATTTCACTGTGGGCTCATTCACCTTGTATGGAGACGGAGCGTAGACCCTTCAAAAAAACATTTCTTTTTTTTGGAGCTTTCTTGGGAGTGTTTTTTACTGTTGTCCATTGATATCACTATTGGCCAGCTTGGTTATGTTTTTTTCCCTTTTTTTTAGGTCATTTTCACTGTTTATTTGCCCTTTTGTACCATGCACATGTATCACACTGCTCACTTTTTGTAGGTTTCCCTGGTTTTGCTTTACATTGCTGACAGAAATGGTTTCTCTTCCCTTTAAATCGGCTCTACCGCGAGGTTTTCATTTGCGGTATTTTTTTGCTTGAATTTCAGCCCCGCTCGTGTGCGGGGAGCCTCTCCCCTCCCACTCTCCACCCATTGACCCCTTCCTCCGCCCCTGAGGAGCCTTCCTCCGCCCTCCCGGAGCCTTTCCACGCCTCTATTGCACAGTAGCGCGCCGCGCACATGAGCGGGCACTTTAGTGCGGCGCGCACGTGTGCAAGGCACAAAAATGCATCATTAGCGCACGCTATTGTGCGCCACGCACTTGAGCGCAGTTTAGTAAACATACCCCATAGTCTCCCTTTTGAGAGTTAAAAATAGTATTGTGGATTTCCTTGCCTTCCTTTCTCCATTTATTAAATGAAATGCAATCATTATTGCCAAGTGGCCCCAACACTGTTATCTCTTGCACCAGACCCTGTATTTCACTAAGGACTAGGTCCAAAATAGCTTCCCCTGTTGTCGGTTCATGAACCAGCTGCTTCATGAAACAGTCATTTATGTTACCTAGAAACTTTATCTTCTAGAGTCTTCAAAATATTATAGCCTTTACAACATACTTATGTGTGCTGATTTCTATTTTGTTTTAATGTGTTATACCTGTATTATATATGTATATTTATTAGATACCATATATATATAGAGAGAGAGAGAGAGAGAGACACACACACACACACATACAAGACAGCAGGCATTGATTTCCATTAGCACTCCATGTGGCCTTGGGCACGTCACTTAACCCTCCATTGTCTCAGAAGAATCCAAGTTATCAATGTCACTGTTTAATGTACATTACCAAGTTTAAATTACATTGACGAAATGATAACGTGGTAAAAAAAAGCTGATAAATTAATAAAATATATATATGAAATAAAATAGTTCACTGCTTATATAATAGCATAGGAATGGATGGTAGAATAAGGCCAAAGTAACCAATCCTGTAGCCTAGTTCAGATTACTCCACTTTGGGAAGATAAGCATTCAACACCCATATGCAATCCAGAAATAGTTTTTCCCTCTCCTGCCATGTCTTTTACCAGAACTCTCAACTCTTTTCCTACCACTGCCCTTCAAGTCAGTCTTAAGCATTGGTTCCACCACCTGGAATGGCAGGCCTTTTCAGGTCTTGTTACCTTTTTCTTTGATTCTTACAAGATCAGTACTTAATCTAACACGCAGGCTCCCATCCGCATGTTAATACTGAGGGGTATGTTTACTGAACCCACGACGTTATCACACCCGGCGATGTTATCATGCACTAAGGTAACTTAGCGTGAAATAATGGCGCTTTATCGGGCGCAGAGGTACCTTAGCGCGCGATAACGCGCGCAGCGGCACAAATGAGCGCTGAGGGTGGAGAAAGGCTCCCGGAGGTCGGAGGAAGGCTCCCCAGGGGCAGAGAGAGAGGGTCATTGGGCGGAGAGTGGGAGGGGAGAGGCTCCCTGCACACTAACGCTGTGAAATCCGAGGCTGAAAACTAACGCCAGTGAAACCCTGGCGTTAGAGCTGATTTAAAGGGAAAAGAAACCATTTCCGTCAGCAATGTACAGCAAAACCAGGGAAACCTACAAAAAGTGATAAGTGTGATACATGTGCACGGAACAAAAGGGCAAATAAACATTGAAAATGACCAGAAGAAAATGTAAAAAAAAACATAACAAAGCTGGGCAATAGTGATATTAATGGGAAAAATCAAAAAACACTCCCGAGAAAGCTCAAAAAAAAAGATATGAATTTTGGAAGGGTCTATGCTCTGTCCCCATACAAGGTGAATGATCCCACAGTGAAACTTCGCTGATCAAGGTTTTCCCCCTCCATTGGACAGGTTTCCTATGGCGTGCACATGTTCCACAACAGCAGGGTGGGCATGTCGGAACGGGCAACTGGACAGATGCTGGAAAAAGGGACACAGAGGGCTGCAGGCGGCACTTGCTGTGGTGCAGCTGGGCCACAGTGCGGACTAGGGAGATGCCTAGGTGGCCCATAGGAATGCTGAAGGAGTAGAGCAGCCAGACAGCAACTGATGAGGGCCCAACATGGGCACGAGTGTGTTTCCCACAGTGTCACAGGGGATAGTACCCAGCAGGTACCCCCAAGGGCACAGAACAGTGGCAGGCGGTGCTGGGGGGGAACATGGACAGCTATGCAGGCACCCCTACCCCAGAACCCGCACCATAGGCAGCCGCCTACCCACACACTGGATGGCCTGAGACAGTGCAGCACCAGCAGAAGGGCATATCAGCATGGTGGCAGAGGGGTACTGGTGGTGGAGGGGGCAGTGGCAGCTGCCCAGAGCAGACCATGGCCTAGCCCTGTGTAGGTGGGTGCCATGCACTGCAATAGACAGGCCCTGTCTGATGAACAGTCATGCTATCCCCAGGGAATACACTGTCTCTGCAGCAACACGGTGGTGCAGTGCACACAGCCAGTGTGTTCAGGAGCAGAAATCCCAGGTTCATGTCCCAGCTGTGGTTACTGCCAACCCAGTTCCCATATTTTACTAAAACATGGTAATTCAGACAGAACCTTTAGTGCAGATAACGTAAACAAGCCCAATACGCCTACATTTTACCCTACAGAGCACAGACACCATAAACATGCTCATTGCCTAAAGGGGAGTCTCCCAAATGCAGTCCTGGAGGGCCAAACACCATTCAGGTTCCATGCTGCCTCTAATAAAGATGCCTGTGCTGTATTTCTATGTGCTGCCCCCATGGTATGCAGATGAATCTCATGCATATTCATTAGGGACAGCATGAAACCCGAACAGTGTTTGGCCCTCCAGGACTGGAATTGGGAACCTCAGCCCTAGAGCAGCAGCCAACAGGGGCAGACACACCCGCACCCACTGGCTCCATTATCCAAAGCCTCCTGGAGAGGCAGGATGTTGGGCCCTGCGTGCATCTCCCAATACTAGCACTTGCATACCTTAGCAATGCCACCCTAAACCTGGGAATACGGTACACATATATCAAAAGGCTGCTATGATTACTGGCAGATAGCAATTCCTAAGTTAAGCACAATTTGCTGATTGAGCTGCATCATAGCAACCTTTCTGATGTCTGTGGAGTGTGCTTCAGGTCTTGTGTCTGACAGTGTTTACCACCCTGAGGAGTGACCCCAACAGTATTGCGTACCATATCCGTGCCTTCACTGTGCCCAGGACTGGTGCGGTGGCCAGGGCTGCCAAATACCTCTATAATTGCACAATGCTGGCATAGGTGTGGGGAGTGTGTGTCTGTCTATCCAGTGTGTGGTGGCTGCCAACACCTTCCTCAGCCCACACTGCTAGCACTGTTGCCAGGGCCTGCCAATGTGCATAATGAGGAGCAAGGTACTGTGGGTATAGCCTGGACAGGGTGGCCTGGCCGCGATGCATCTGCACGGGGCATAGGGCAATGGCTTGGACATTGTAGTGCCCGGCCACAACCTGCACCGACAGGGTGCCCACAGCATGTCCTGCTGGGAGGTCACTCTCACCCTGACTGAGCAGTGACCATGGCATGGCTAGGCTCCCCCATAGTGCTATATAGTATTTCTCTCAAGTGATCTTTATGGGTTCTTTTTTCTGGGGCCCAATCATTGATTTAGCTGTTTGGTGGGTGTGCTCACATCTCCTCCAGGAACATGCACCATGGACTAGCTAGCAGACTGTCTGTAGTTAGTATGTGTATGGGTGGAACACCTTGAAGGGTGCAGTGGTTGGGGACTCACGGGACTTGCTGCTGGAGAATGTCTGATAGTGGTGGGGGGCAGCTGAGCATTTCTAGGCCTACTGTCTGTCTGCCATTGCCTTATGGATGCATACAGCTCTGCATTGGCTGCCCTGTAGGGTGTCTGTTCCCCAGCAGGACTGGGGTTGCTGGCCCCCCTCCTTTACTGCCACCATTGCAGGGAAGTAGAATGTGGATCTGTTGGTGGGGGAAGCCTGTCTCCCACCCTGAGCCACAGAGGGTAGTGTAGGTTGGGTGGTGGTAGTAGTACATAATCTGCCTATGGGTCCAAGCACCCCCTTTCACTTACATCATGTTACCATGGCACCAACACAGAATATGCACTATTCTGAGTGCATCATAGCCCATAAGCGCTAGACCTGATTAACAACTACAGCTGGACACTAACGTATCCTAGGTATGTCTACAAGAACTACCTATCACACACATTGGCACTGATGGGTACCTACAACATAGCCTATTCCTGCCATGGAAGTTGCTGCGGATCTGGTGCTGGCCGCCCCACCTCACCCTCAGGGTGAGCACAATACCCACACAATGTGACGGTCTGTAGCTAGTCTGTGCTACTAACACACACCGTCGGCACCCCCTACCAGGCTGAGGTGCTGTGGGGGTGCACGCGGTCAGTTCCCGCTACAAGGCTGAGGTGCTGTGGGGTGCATACCCCATCCTGTGATCATCTGTAGTCTGATGATTTGCATGTGCTGTGCATCATGGGTACGGGTGGATTGCCCCTATCCTGGTAACCACAGCAGAATGTTTGTATGGTGACGTGCAGTCCTTCTGTAGCCAGCCAGGGGTTTGTTAGTAGCTGTAGCCCACTGGTTACTTCACTGCCTGTGGAGCCAGAGGTCATGGGTTTGATCTCACAGTGGGGTTATTTGATAGGGCTGTCTGAGGCATTGTCTGTTTTATTGTACATTAGTACTGCCAGCAAAAACACCCTCACAGTGCTGTAACCTTAAGGTGCCTCATAAGGCACCCATAAGGTGCCTTATATGGCGCCCTATAAAGCATCCTATAGGGGACATTCTAGGGTGTCTTGGCGGACAGTGCACTTTATAATGTGCCCTATGGAGTGCCTTATAGGGTGCCTTATGTGGTGTAGTGATTAGCACATGCTAAATGGCCTTTACATGTATACTAAGCTTTCTTACAAAGCACCTTAGAATAAGATACCAAGTCATACTCTAAGAGAGGTACACAGTGGGAACGGCAACTAAGCAGGCCCAGCCTATCCTGAAGATACATCCTTTCCTCACTTGAGTACTACAGCTGGAACCTTTTTATAATATCGGCTTTAGGGTAAGGTGAGCAGGGTGGTCACCTGGGGGTGGGGGCACCATGCAACAAGGGGTGTTACAGGCTGGATTCGGCATCAGCACTGCTCCCTGAGCTGTGTGTGCATGCAGCTGATCAGGGTTCCATAAGCAACCATGTATGCCGTACCTCATGTTTGCAGACCTGCACTTGGCAGATTGGAAGGAGCCATGGGAAGTTGTACTACTGCTATTACTACTCTTCTCCTGTCTGTACTGGCCCTACAAGCATCTTTAAAACTTGTCAGGCAATATTTCCTTTATGCTCATCTTGTGCACTGCAATGCCAGTATACAGGAAGTATTGGCCCCTGAGTTTTGAAGATGAGCACAGGGCTGACACTAATGGGGAGAAGCAATGGTAGCAGCTGTGTTTCTAAACAGTTATTTTGCCCAGGGAAGAGGTGGGAAGAACAGATGCAATGGCTGCAGTTGTGGAGGGGAAAGAAAGGCAGCTGGGGATGTGGGTTTTAAGAGGCAGGGAAGTATATACATTTAACTCACAGTATATACTGTTCATTAACTCACACTTCAAAAAATAGCTAGATTGTAAGCTCTGTCAGGTAAGGATTGTCTCTTATGTGTATGCCTACTAAAGGTACATGGATTTAGCTCATGCCAGTCTCAAGTTCAAAGCAAGTTACAGTCAGATACAGTAGATATTCTCCTGTCCCCAGGAGGCTCACAGTCTGAGGCAATGAAGATCTCAAGGAGGGGCAGTGAGATTTGAGTCCTGGCTTTCCTGGTTCACAACCCACAACTCTAACCACTATGCTATTCCTCCCCTCTATACTGGGGATGGGGAGGTGGTGGAGAGGAGGATGGGAGCGGGCTGGATAAGAGGCAGGGGTGAATGCTGGGGCAGAAAGGTTTCTGTGTGTTTCCCTACTAATCCTTTTGGTCTAATGAAGAAACTGATATTGAATTAGGATGCAGCCTATCCAGCATGAACAAAAGGACAGGTGGCAACACAGAAACAGCCTGCTATTGCCTAGATCAGGCAGGGGGAATCGGAAACCTCCATGTATGCATACAGAATGAAAGCAAAACAGAACCTACATCTGGAAACACAATTTTAAGAAGGTATCGTATCAAAGAGTGTCAAATCACATTCAGTATAAGGTCCTTCAATCTGCCTAAAACCAGAAGGTGAAAAAGTGATATGCACTAAGATTATAATGGTGTATAATTATCATTAAATGTGCACTATAGTATCACAATAGTGCCTGCTTCAGGGGCTCACCTAGAATGTTGTGAGACACTTTTTGTAATGAAATTTAAAAAATAAATTATTTGAAAAATCATTACACAATAATATGTTAGAAAATAATACAAAATCATGTACAACCCAACATGAGACACAGTGATTTCCTCAAAACTTGAACAAACATCTCTAAATATTTATAGAAAGCAGTGATCTTCAACCTTTTTCAGTTAAAGGGCCACAGTGTAAATCAAAAGCTCTGGGGACCACCAATGGTTTTCAATTTTCAAAACATGTTTAAGGTTTGTTTGTTTGTTTTTAATTAGCATTTTTGATATATACAATGCCAGAACACAAAGAAGCGATTACAAAGCATTCAAGGAAAAATAAGAATCCAAAGCTTTAGTCCACATCACGAGGAGTATATAAATAAAGGAAATAATCAGTTAAAGAAAACAAAACAAGAGATGACTGACAAGTAAGCAACCCCCGTCTACCCACAGCCCTAAAAACGAAAAAAAAAAACAACCCTTTTCAACAGGCCACACTTAAACAAAGAAATCTCAGTTAACTTTCTTCAATTCTTTATCCTTATCTGATAACAATTTCTCTAAATCAGAGGGTGTCACAAATACATAATGTTGTTGCCCAAAAGAAACCAAACATTTACATGGGTAATAGAGGAAAAAAGAGGCACCTAAAACAAGTGCCCTAGCTTTCAAAGACAAAAAAAGAATTCCTCCTTACGTGAAATATCCAGAAACATGGCTAGTCTATCTCCACAAAGCAAGGAATCTTTCTTTTTAAAATGAGCCTTCAATACATCAATCTTGTCCCCCTCAGAAACAAAGGTAACAAGGAGAGTAGCCCTGGATGAGATGACATCTTGTGAATCCTCAAAAGAAAGCTGTGAGGTTCGAAGACTGCCCCACAACCAGAACATCCAACTCCCAGTCTGAAGGATTCTCCTGCCTAATCTTTGAGGGAACATAATAACATTTCGCAAAAACAATGCTGAAAGCGTTAGGCAAGAACAATACCTCTTTCAAATATTTACGCAAAGAGAATCTGGGAGAACAACAAATAAATACAAGGAAAATTAAGTATACGTAAATTCTTACCCCTGGCCAAGTTTTCAAGTGTTTCAATTTTATGATGCACAGTGGATCCCTTTATAGCAACAGGATAAAATAAAAATAAACTTAACTATCTAATTTCTCAACATACAGGGGTGTCCTACATGGAGCGGTGGGTTTACCCCTAAAACAAAGACTTGGGGAGGGGTGGCCTGCACGGAGCAGCAGGTGCACTACACTTGCCATCTTGCTGGGCAGACTAGATGGACCATACTGGTCTTTATCTGCCGTCATTTACTATGTTACTATGATATTAAAGCAAACTATCTTTGATAGATGATGCATGTACAGTTTGAAGAGTCTTAACTTGAGCATCTATTGCTTCAGCATGAGAGTCCAGAGTCCCAACTTTTACGTTTAAATCTTGAAGCTTTAGAACAGTGTCCTCAGTGAATTGGCATAACCCACGAACAGTGTCCACCAATATCTGCTCAATACATTTAACAATCTGCCTAATATCCACCAAACTCATTGAAGCCACCTGAGTATCCCAGAGAGGGATGGAAAGCTCCCTCCATGAAACCACCTATGTGAGCCCAACCTCTACCAGGAAACTCTGCTCCAAAGGAGGGGTCAAACAGGAAAATCCAAGGGCCCTGGAGAACGTGCGCTCGGGGGAGCTAAGAATAGCTCCCTCTATGGAAGGGGAAAAGGGAACAGTACCTGCATTTTGTAACAGCGTCCTTGGCACGAGATGTTTATCCATAGGACCAGCTGTCGATGATAGCAATCTATCCTTCTTCGTACATTTCCATCAAGGCATAATAAGCAATCACAGAAGCTCCTACGTTGCTCCTAAGGGGCTCCAAAGGGGCAATCAAGCCCCTTTGGATATGCCCCTTAGGAGTCATCCTGGCCTTGCACCAGTGGCCCAGTACCTAGGAAGCAGCAAAGGCCTTTATGGGGCTTCCTGTTGACGTCGGAGTGTGGTGCCCTGATCAGGCCTGAAGTAAATCAGAAGTCGGCACTCCCCAAGCCCTCCAGCGCATGCAAGGCTGGCAAAGGTATTCACAAAAAGAGTCTCTTACCGTGGGTCTTTATGGGGCTTCCTGCTGACGTTGGATGTGGTGCCCCGATTGAGTCTGAAGTAAATTAGAAGAATCGGCACTCCCCAAGCCTTCCAACGCATGCAAGGCTGGCAAAGGCACACCCCACGTTTTAGTTTTCACATTTTTCACGTTTTAGTTTTCACTGTACATGGAATGTTATAATGTTCAGAAGTTCGATGTATGTTTCCTGCTGTTCATTGTGAACCGCCCCTGATCTTTGTAAGGGGCGGAATATAAACGTTTACAAATAAATAAATAATTCCACAACACGGTTAAATTTAAGCTCACTTTATTGTGGCCTTATCAAGAGTGGCAAATATTACTAATGCGACACCCAGGTCTGCATATTGCTCACCAGTGAAGCATATCATGTCTCATAATTTCTTGTGCACATTCTTAACTGGCTCAAGAGATTGCCTATAGTTGTCTGTTCCTCAATTTTGACTTTAAAATGTCCACAGTTGAAAAGGTCTGCTCGCACAAGTAAGTGGAACCAAAAAATGAGGAAACTTTGCTTGTGATCATTGAACATATTGAATAATTCTGATGAAGAATAATCTTCCAGAAATCACAGGTCTTGCAACTTTTATAGTGTTACTTAACTTCCATGGGGGTCATTTTGGAAGCCCTATTCATGCTTTTGACATCCGAAAATGGGCATAGAGACATCAAAAGCCGGGTATGTGGACATCCAAGTCTAAACTTGGAGTGGAGGAGTGGCCTAGTGGTTGGGGCAAGGTACTTCAGGCCGGAAGGTCGGGGGTACAAATCCCACTAGAGGACAGCAACCTTGGGCCAGAAGGACTGGGGTTTCTAGTCCCACAGGTGCTCCTTGTGGTCTTGGGCAAGCCACTTAACCCTCCATAGCCCATGTTCCCTGTAAAATAGTTATCTCCAAGTTATAATGCCCTGTTCAATGTAATTTCAGTTGTTCAATGTAAACTGCACTGATGCAGAATAGCACAGTACATAAGACAATGTAAATAAATAAACAGAGGCATGGTGGAGACATGGCTGGGGTGTTCCCAGGAACCTGGATGTCCCTGCCTGATCTCAGAAATGCCCCAGAATATCCAGCTTCATGTCTAAGTTTAGATCTGCTCCAGGAACAAACAAGCATCTGAAAAGTGCTTGTTTTGGCTGAAAAACTTCTGGAGTAGAAAGTATTCCATCATTCCCAGTATTTAACACAATTTTAATGATAGCAGCAGTGGGATTTGAACCCTGGCCCTAACCCACTACTCTACCCATTAGGCTATTGCTAGATGTTTAGGATCTGGAATGCTATTCTGGGGATGTCTATGTAAATGCCTCCACAGATTTACATATCGGGCACATCCTCCACGTTTGTGCAATCATGTCTATACCTGAATGTACCTGCTTTTTTTCAGATATTCTGGCTCAGACATCCCAGATTGCACTTGGATATCTTTTCTAAAATTCCCCTCAATATCGTCTTAAAGTTCAATGATTTCCAGCTCAAAGTGATTGTCTGCCAACCCACAGTCAACCACTGTTTTAGAAATAACTCATACAGTTGCCAAATGACTGCGACATTCTCAGTGATTTCCACCCTAACATATGAGTACTTATATCAGGAATTGGTTTCACTATAAGGCAACAAACAATATAGGGGGGGGGGGGTTCTTGACCCATGCAGGGCAGTCCAATTAATCAGTTAAAAGCCCTGTGAGGGGCAGCCTATGTCTAGAAAAGAAAAAAAATGACATTCTGAGATATATTTCTCCTCATATTAATGTATTTAACTGATTATTAAAGGTGTAAAAAGTTTGGACAGTGATTGTTTAATATATGGTTTTAGTTCGTATCATTATAATCTATTTTATGTTTAGTTGATAATGCCATGTGCAATTCTGGAGACCGCACCTTGAAAAGGATATAAACAGGTTGGAGTCAGTGCAGAGGGTGGCTACTAAAATGGACATACGAGGACTGACTTAAGGATTTTATTATGTACACTTTAGAGGAAAGGCAGAATAGAGGAGCTATGATAGAGATGTTTAAATATCTCCATGGCATAAATGCACAGGAGGAGAGCCTCTTTCAATTGAAAGCAAGCTCTGCTACGAGGGGACATAGGATGAGGGTGAAAGGGGATAGTCTCAGGAGTAATATGCGGAAATATTTTTTTACGGAAAGAGTGGTAGATCCATGGAATAGTCTCCCAGTGGAGGTGGTAGAGATGAAGACAGTATCTGAATTCAAAAAGGCATGGGACAAACACAGAAGATCTCTAAAGGAAAAAAGGGGACTGTTGTAGTGGTTGATATGGAAGGGCAGACGATAGACCATGTGGTCTTTTTCTGCCATCATGTTTCTATGTAATTTAAACACAGTGCTCTCGACTAATTGCTAACAAGCAATTCGCTTCTTGGACAGTGCCAAATACAGCACCATTTTGAAAACTAGGACCAGTGGGACAGAATCCACTTGAGATCACACCCACTCCTGAAGAAGCCAGATGAAATAAGGGAGGGGGAGGGGGGCTGAAAATCATGGTTTGGGGGGCCCTGGGTAGAGCATGTCACACGCTCAGGGGGCTTTTTGTAAAATTTAATTTGACGGGTCCTAGAAAACCTTATTTTCTGCATTTATTTTGTTTTTCTTTTCTTGTTGAATAAATTAAGCATAAAATGAAAAAATGTTCATTACACAGTCCTATTAGAAATCTGTGCACCTGACCAAAGTATCTTTAAATACTCTACTCTTTTCCAAAGCAAATTCCTCTCTTTCCTTGTAATAGGCTAAATTTTAGGATTCCGCCACTGTTTATTTTCTGTCAGAAGGGTCTGTATTCGGTAGTGTCCTGCCTTATTCCCGATAGCTTTGAATTGCACTTCTTCTGCATTCACAGCAAAGATTTTATTACAACTCCTCATTTCCAGCAGCCACGTCACGTGTTCCTCCATCAAAAAAGGAAAAGGAAGATGAGAAAGGGGGTTTCAAGAAGATTTCCCCAGACACCTTTCACAAGACTTGTGTTCAATTTTGCTCAAACTCTTGCTGATAATACATTTCTCCTTGCCTTTAAGGCTGATTTGTCTTGCAAAGTTGAGGGAAGTCAGTCTATTCAAGCTGAAAAATCTGTGATACAGCTGGAATACCTCTAGAAACAGAAGTGCTTGCTTTAATTGTAGTATCTTGTGAGTCAAATGAAGGTTTTGAGCGGATAAGCAGAAAATACATGGTGGCACTCTTTCAAAAAGATTGAGAAAACTCATTTTAGAGTAGAGTGTGTCTCTGTGCAAAGAGCAACAGTGACTGTCACAGGTTTGAACTTTAAAGATATGCCCCATAATCCCACGTGTATCCATATTCTGAGGATCCCCGAATGATTTCCATCTAGGAATGCAGAGAAGTAATGGTGCTAATAATGACTGAGAGATGCATTAAAGGTCTCAGGATAACATCTTTCTTTGTGTCTTGCACACATGGCAGCACATGAAAGCTTTTAAACAACAAGACTTGAGGAAAGAAAGAAAGAAAGTTGTCTTAGGGGACTTTTAACTAAAGCCCATTAGCCAATAAATGTGCATTTTAATGCACAGCAACTGGCAGTCGGGAAAACTAACGAGCAAGCATGCCCTCCACTGCATGCTAAAACGCACATTAATCTGTGATTGAAGAATGGGGTGGGGAACGGGCAGAGTGTGGGCATGGAGTGCACATTACCTCTAGTGCCAGGGCGTTTGCCATGTGCTCAGCAGCAACATAGCTTTCAACACGAGTTCACCTAATGACACCTCTATGGGAGTCATTAAGTGAACTCGTCTTGATGGAATTTATGTTAGATTGGACCATTGTGCATTAGCTACTGGGGAACATACTGGTCATGCCCCCGACAGCTAGCACAGAGGCTTTGCAAGTAACATGCTTTTCTTTTCTACATTAATTGCAAATCCTTAGCAAGCTTTAATAAAAAGAGGCCCTTAAATTCCCACTGAAATAATCCAAAACAACTGTTAGGAAGGAGAAAGTGAAAAAGTTAATTTTATGCCAAAATAAATATAAGATTCATCCAGTAAAGGACTTCATTCCACCATCCATACCCTCTTGGGTATAGAACACTATACAACTTTAGTTGGGAGAAAAGGATCTCAGACCCATTGAGCCAACAGCCCAGGCTTACCAAATCTTAGCCTTCGACTAATGATCAAGAACATCAACAATCCTAGAAATACTCCCAATATTCAGATCAAGTAATCTGAAACCAAGGTCAAGTGATTTTAGGGTGTTTCAAACAACTAAATAATAACTTTTCCAAAAGCATAATAGTTTCAAAACTCAATAATTATCACATGCCTCCTTTCCCCCAGAGCATATAATCAAGACTACAGCACACACTTTAACATCAGTCATAAATGAAACAGTTTACATCCCCATGTTATCCAAGTTGTTATTCCTGTTCTCTGTAAAGCAAAACATGTTACCCAAGTTGTTACTCCTGTTCTATGTGAAGCCAAACAGTTTGTTATGGTCATTTTGTTATATGTAAACCGCGCTGACAATAGTGCGGTATATAAGAAATTGTAATAAATAATAAATAATAATAAATAAACATTAGGACCCCAACACCACTCTGGATGCCGACACAGCATTTCGCATCCGCTTCGTCGGGGGGCGGGGAGGTGGAGACAAATGTCAATGTGCCAATAGACAGTGCTGTGAAGGCAGAGAGGCAAATCCACATTAAAATTACAAAATATCACCCAGCCATATACTTACAAAAACTATCACCCGCACATTGCAAGAATATGAACAGACCCATCCAAAATCACATTAACAGCTACAACAATCCATTCATCCAACCTTACATATCAGCAAACGTTCACTGCACAGCGACCCAGCTCCTACAAATATGCTCACATTATACCCAAACATATCAAACTGCAATTGGTATAGGCTGAACTATGCTCCATAGTAAACTTCCCAACCTACCGATCACACAATCAACCAACACATCTATACAGTAGTGTCCAACCTACTGTTCAATCTATTCAGCAGCACTTAAGGCTGCAGCTACCGCTCACTGCGGCTAAGAAAAAAATTCTGTACATGCGCCACATTTTAAAGCCCCGTTCACCCAATCAGATGGAAGCAGCTGCAGTCCAGCACTCCATTCATTCAAAACTATATCTCCCCAATCCATCCCTTTGTTGGCTTCTCATACACAACGGCAAGTTAAATAACAGCCCATCAACATTAACAATCCTTTAATATCTCAGACTCATCATAAATATAGGAGTCCAGACCATAGGCACTGGACCGTTGGCTCGATGGGTCTGAGATCCTTTTCTCCCAACTAAAGTTGTGTAGTGTTCTATACCTGAGATGGTATAGATGATGGAATGAAGTTCTTTACTGGATGAATCTTCTTTTCTTCATTCTGATTTTGATTGTGTTGCTTTTTGAAATAAACATAAGAACAAGAATTGCCATACTGGGTCATACCAAATGTCTATCATACTCGTTATCCTGTTTCCAATAGGGCCCATTCTAGGGCACAAGTACCTGGCAGGATTCCAAAAAGTAGATAGTTTTCATGGTAATAATTCCCAGGAATAAGCAGTGGCTTTCTCTAGGTCTACTTTAATAATGGTTTATGGACTTTTCCTTGAGGAGCTTGTCCAAGCTATGCGTGATTAAGTCAACCTCTAGTTGAAGGAGTTACATTTATTGCCAGTGAGACAGAAGGCTAAGTTTAAAGTTTTATCTCTGCTGTTTAAGTATGTAACTGAGCTGTTGCACTCTTTCAGGACTATGCCTTCCTTGCAAATGAGTCAGCATGAGGTCTTGAGGATGCCTCCATCCCCGAGATTCATTTAATTTTGACTCAATGGTGCAGCTTTCACTGGAACTGTGGAAGAGCCTTCCAGAGAAAGTACAGACTGAAGCAAATTATATGAGGTTTTGCAAGGGGATTAAAACATGGCTGTTCGCGAGGTGTTCGGATGTGAGCAATAAGAGCACTGAAGGATGTATCAGAAGGATTATACTGTTTTTATGATCTCTATGGGGGTTATTTTAAACCACGAATAATGGGGGTGATGAACGTACATCCCCAATATTCGTCCAAATGTGGGTGCCAGAAAAAGGCTCCCCATATGTACATCTGAGTTGTATGGGGAGCCTTAGACAGGGGCGGGGGAGAGGGCGGAGTGAGGGTGTGTCATCTCCCCAGACATACAGGGCTTATTCTCAGGTCAGCCCTGTACATCCGGGGTTGGCTGGGTAGGCAGGGAACTTATTCCACCTCCGAGGTGGAATATGCCCCTGGATGAAGGCTTTTGGTGGCAGACAGCAGAGACAGGTAAAGAGGGTAGAAGTAAGTCCTCCGCAGCCGGACCCTGGCCATGGGAGGCCAGATCGGGGGTCCGGCTGTGGAGAAACGACAATTTCAGTGGTAGCCGGGGATCGCTGCTCCTGAATGGAGCCATGGTGACAGGACGCCATGGCACAGCGGCTCCATTCAGGAGCCTGACTGAGTTAGCCGGGTAAGTGACTGGATGTCTGGGGTGCCTGGATAGGGACACATTCCGGATGTCCAACCACTGTACTGTGATTCTGCTCCCGTGGGGATGTCTAATCCCCATGGGACCAGAATCGGCTGTGTCTCCCGGCCGTCCAGATGTCTGTACAGCCGGATGGCCTAGAGATGTACAATGCAGAATGTGCCTTCATGTATCCTGTTTTAAAATGTAAGCCAACTAGGGTCTTTATTGATCAGAAGCAGGGTATCAAATTAATTTAATAAATGAATATGTAAATATACAAACCGCTTTTACCACATCCTTCTGCAATGAGTTTCAGAACTTAATTATGCACCTAGTGAAAAAGCATTTTCTCCTATTTGTTTTAAATGTACAACTTTGTAACTTCATGGCATGCCTCTTAGTCTTTGTACTTTTTGAAAGAGTAAACAATTGACGGGGAAGTTGTAAAACTAGAGGGCATAACATGAAGCTGCAAGGGGGTAAATTGAAAGGCAATGTCAAGAAATACTTTTTCACTGAAAGGGTGGTGGATGCTTGAAATGCCCTCCCGATGGAAGTGGGGGGGGCAAACACAGTGTCGGAATTCAAAATGGCATGGGACAGACAAAGTGGATCCCTTTACAGCAACAGGATAAAATCAAAATAAACTGAACCATCTAATTTCTCAACAAATAGGGGTATCCTACATGGCATGGCGGGTTCACCCCTAAACGAAGACATGGGGAGGGGTATCTGCACTGAGCGGCAGGTGCATCTACTCTTGCCATCTTACTGGGTAGACTAGATGGACCATACTGGTCTTTATCTGTTGTCATTTACTATGTTACTATGTTACTATGATTCATGTTTACCCTTTCCCTTCCACTCTATCTTATCTCCCCTCAGCCATCTCTTCTCCAGGCAAAAGAGCCCTAACCTGTTTAGCCTTTCCTCATATGAGAATCATTCTGCCTCTTTTATCATTTTGGTGACACTGGTCAACAAATTTTTACAAACGTCATGTTACTGAAATAAAAATAGTCATTTCTTATCAGTTTTTATATGCTGAACATGAATATGACAGTGAAATTGCAAAGTTGGCTCTATTTTTTTGTAATCTACAAGAATTAATGTTTACATAACGAAATGCATGTCAATAGTAAATATAATAGGCCTTCGGTTAATACCTGTAAAAAACCAAGTCATAGACTAATTCTTAGATTTTTTTGCCTGTCTCTTGTACAGCTGTTCAGGAGCTTCTCTGGGGAGCATCCAGCAGTAGTCAGCCAGCATTATAGTGGACCATTTTCCCTAGTATCTTTGCTCCATCGTTGCGATATCCTGGTGAAAACGTTTGCCCTGTTCATCACTAACCATACCACAGTTGTCAGGAAAGAAATTGAGATGGGAATCAAGGAAATGGATCTTTAGAGACATATTGCAGCCAAGTTTCTGATACTGCATCAGCATGTCTTCTACTAGTTCCTTGTAGTTTTCTGCCTTAACATTCCCGAGAAAGTTTGTTGACACTACGCGAAAAGCATTCCATGCTTGTTTCGCATCACCCTGCAGCAAGTTGTTGAACCAGTCATCTTTGAAAAGCTTTCGAATATGGGGACCCACAAAAACTCCCTCTTTAATCTTTGCTTCGCTGAGTCGAGGGAATTTTTCATGCAGGTATCGGAAAGCTGGCGAAGTGCTGTCCATGGCTTTCACAAAGTTTTTCATCAAACCTAGTTTGATGTGAAGGGGTAGTAGCAGGATTTTGTGAGCCTCAACCAGAGCTGGTGCTGGATATTCTTCTCTCCAACTGTTACATTTTGTCTGTGATTCCATTCCTTCTGCAAGTATTTATTTATTTATTTAGCTGTATTTATATCCCGCTTTTCACCGGGTCAAAGCGGTCAATTGGGGGATACATTTAACACGAGGGGATATGAGACACATACACTAATACTTACAGGGAACATGGGCAATGGAGGGTTAAGTGGCTTGCCCAAGACCACAAGGAGTGCCTACAGGACTAGCAATCCCAGTCCCTCCGGCCTGAGATTGCTGTCCCCAGGTGGGACTTGAACCCCTGGCCCTCCAGCCTGAAGTACCTTGTCCTAAACACTAGACTACTCCTCCAAGTAGTGCCAATCCCTTGCTCGGCTATCCCACTCACATAAGAAACGTATTTTATATATCTCTGCTGCAGTCCCATTAAAAGGGCATCTACCTTCAAGTCACCACAGAGGTGCCAGCTGTATGTTTATGTTTATTTATTTGATATACTGCCCTACTTTATCAATCAGAGTGGTTTACAATTCACAAACAATTAGAAACAGGCACAGGGCCAGAAAGGAGGAAAAGAAGTTACAATTGTTGATATAATAGAACGAGAGAAAGGATACAGGACTATACGTAGGGGACAGGATCAGACAAGAGGGGAGGGAAGGTCATAGGCCAAGGAAAAGAGGTGGGTTTTTAGGTCTCGCTTGAAGGTGGCATGATGGGGTTCTAACCGGAGGGAGGTGGGGAGTGAATTCCAGAGTGTGGGGCCGATGAAAAAGAAAGCAGAGGAGCGGGTGGATTGAAGGTGAGCAAGGGAGGGGGAAGGGAGATTAAGGCGGTTAAGGTGGAAGGAGCGGGGAGTGTGTCTGGGGGTGTGGAATGTAATAAAGTCTGCCAAGTATTGTGGAGTACTAGTATGAACAGCCCTGTGAACTAGAGTAAGTAACTTAAACTGAGTGTGAAAGCAATGGAAGTCAGTAGATGCTTTAAGTTATCGTATGTCTCTTTCATGTGGACGGCATGCGCTACTGGAATAGATGGAAAACGATTTCCATTGTTCAAAAGCACAGCCTTCAGACTCAGTTTCGAAGAGTCTATAAATAGTCTCCAGTCTTGTGGGTCATGAGTGATTTTTAAGGCATTCATGAGGCTTTCAATATCAGAACAGAATACCAGATAACTTTCCTTTCCGACTGCGTATAGTACCCTGCTGATGTCAGATGGCTTCAGCAGCCGTCTGGCAGTAGTATTGCATTGCATCAGAAAATGATGCAATCAACTCTGGATGATGTGTGCATGCTGGTATTATGCAATGTGATGCAATATTACATCATTCAAGGCTTACTTGGGATGTTGTTGATGTCCTACTGTATCAATTTACACGGTGAAACGTCAAAAATGAACTACATGCAATATCTTCAAACGAGAGCCAATAATTTTTTTTAATGTTATATTCGTGTTCAGCTCACCAAGATACTACAAATTAGGGCCTTTTAAAGTTAGTAACAATTTCAATGTTGACCAGTGTGATCCTTCTATGTATCTTTTCTAATTCCACTATATTGTTTGGAGATGCAGAGACAAGAGCAGCAGACAATACTCATGGTGTGTTCACACCACTGAGTGACACAGAGGCATTATGATATCATTTGTTTTATTCTTTATTCTTTTCCTAACACTTCCAAACATTTTGTTTGCACCTTTGGCTACCACTGCACACCGACCAATGGATTTATTCATTTACTTAGAAAACTCTTATATACTGCTAATCTGCAAGCATTTTCAACGTTGACACCTAGATCCTTTTCCTGGGTAGTGACTCCCAGAGCTAACCCAACCATCAGGCAAACAAGGCAGTTGCCTAGGATGGCAAATTCTGTGCGTGGGGGGGGGGGGCAGCAAAGAGCAGGGCATTTTTATAAAATACTAATGTAAGTGGCAGAGATTGTGCCTGAAGTTAAGGCGTGGACATTGATGTTAAGTGAGGCAATTGCGTGCATAGAGTAAGGGGGTAATTTTAGAAGCCCTATTTGTGCTTTGGACATCTGAAAATGGGTATGCAGACATCCAAATTACAGGGACGTCACCAGAGCCATTATAGAAGCTGGTTCTATAGATGTCCCTAGTGTGAGAAAGTCCAAGTCACAGAAAGGGGCATCACAGAGACGTGATGGGGAAGTTCCGGGCAACTTGGATGTGCGATCCCACTTTCAGAAACAGCAAACACATCCCCACACACTAGTTGGACTGTCCATGTCTGTTGTTGCTCCAGGGCATGAATAGGCCTCAGAAAACCTTTTGTTCTTCCATCTAGACACCTGGAGAGCATAGAGAACGTCTTCTGATTTCCTTTATACTTTGAATGATGATGGCGAAAACTGCAGGGAAATGAGGACACTTGTTTTTGGTTTGGCATACTGATGCACGTCCCCCCCCCCCCCATGCAAAACAGTTTGCCTGGACATGCATTCAGCACAGGATAGATGTCCCCGCCCCAAGTGTTTATAGCCAGGATGTCATAAGAGGCCTCCTGTGTGGCTGTCAATTTTGGGGACATCCAAGTTGCTAAGATCAGGCTGAAACGTAAACATCCATGGTGTTTTTTGGGCATTTTGCCCTGGATGCCCCAGATTTCACCTGCATGTCTTTTCTAAAATACCACTTTATGTATTTTATAATCAATGCATATATTTGCGAACTTGCTCATGTTCTGCTAAGACCACACCCTTGGCTACAACTACCAGCAAATTTCACACGCCTCTGTTAGCATATACTTTTACACTGGTCTGTATTCTATGAGGCCATTAATGTGCAAATGCCACATAAGTAAATGAATGACTTTATACAATTACCTAGCATTGTGTGGCTATAATTTGGGTTATTCTTTCCTAAGCGCAGCAGTTTGCACTTATCCATATTAAATTTCATGTGTCATTTGAATGCCCAGTCCTCCAGGCTTACAAAGTCCTCCTGCAATTTCTCACAATCTGCATGTGATTTAATTACTTTGAACAATTTTATGTCCTCTGCAAATCTGATCGCTTATTGGGCCCAATTTTCAAAAAGGGCCATATTTAAATGCCACAGTGGTGAGCCATGGCATTTAAATATCGACGGGATATTCAGTGGCAGTATCCAGATAAGAGCCACTGCTGAATATCTGGGCTGAGCAGCGCTAACTGGGCAAGTACCAGCACTTATCCGGTTACTGCCAGTACTGCCTACATTCTGTCCAGATAATGTCATGATACTGAATTGTTGGGTTATCAGCTCCTTACTACCAGTAAGCCCAGAACATTTACATTCTGAGGCTGCATGGGCTAATTTTGATTTTGTAAGAGGATGAATTGTTCAGTATTTTGAACTCAGTGAAAATAACCATAGTGATCTTTCTTATCTGGTGATCTTGCAGGCATTAAAACAAAAGACACTCACTGCCTCTCACCACTCAGATCGGCATCGGGGAGGTGAGCGGGAAGAGCAGCCCTTCCCCGATCATCTCCTCAAGGCTGATCTGGCCCATTGCACCCAAACGACAACAAAAGGCAGCACTGGCAGGCACACAAGGACACTCACTGCCTCCCACCACCCAGATTGGCATCAGGGAGGCAAGCAGGAAGAGCAGCCCCTCCCCGATCGCCTCCTCAAGGCCGATCTGGCCTGCCGCACCCCAGCAATGACAAAAGGCAGCGCCGGTGGACATGCCAGTGCCTAGCAGGCCCATGCCTGAGAACCTCACCATAGGGCCCTTTGGCATGGCCTTAGGCAGGTACCGAAGATGGGACCCCAAGACGGACAAGGAGAACCAACCACAGACTACGACAAACTAACAATCCAAAACAGCTGAAACACTAAACTTAGTCCAGCTTGCACTAGACCTCATCATCAGTGCACACCAATCAGACCCAATTATAACCACAAGCACAAAGAAATAAACAGCTTACACAGCTTCACAATGGGGAATCACTCAGCACCTCTACTCCAAGATAAGACCCTGCTTATAATGTCCGACATCAAAAGACAAGCTACTTACCACAACTCTAAGTTTGAAGGCACCAAACTCCTAGATTCTAAACCTACAACCACACAAAATGAAGTGGAATAACACTAACTTGCTCCTTCTCCCATATTAATTCTAATAAGGCCAACCATAGCAACACAAATATGGAACAGCATGATCCCAATCCTATGCAGAGAAAGATTACACCTAGAAACTCTCCCAATGCACCCACACCCACAGAAGAGACTACACCGCCTTATCCCAATATAGGCAAGAACAATCCCGCAAGTGCACCACGCAATGTCACTATACTCCAAACAATCAAATGCTCACTAATAAATGTACGCTCCATCCGAAACAAAAGCCACACCTTATCGGTTCACATAAAGGACCAATATATTGAGATTATGTGCATTACCGAATCATGGCTGACAGACACTGACAATGTCCTATTGAAACAACTCATCGCCTCAAACATGAACATCCAGAAACTGCCCCAGACTTCACAGGAAAGGTGGAGGAGCACTCAATTTATCTAACAAGCGACTAAACCTCAAACCCATCAATACCACATCAACCCCAACAATGAATATTATAATATTGGAGAACAAGCAAATGACACTATGCTCTAGATACAGATCCCCAAACTCTGATACGGAAGACATATCAACTATACTACAGCTCGACTGCACTTTCTCTAGCAAAGGAAAGCCTCTAATTTTGTTATGAGATTTCAATTTCAAATCAGCCCCTACAGCTCAAGCCTCAGCCTTCCTTGATGCATTAAAATCAATGGACCTCACCCAAATCATCAAAACTCAAACACACACTGGAGGTAGTACACTAGATCTGGTATTTATACCCTCCTACCTTCATTCCAGTACAACATACATCCCCTACTAGGTATCCCCAGTACCTTGGTCTGATCACCACATGATCTCCTTCAAACTCCCAACACATCTCCCCCAAACCAAACAACAAAATGCAATCAAACAACATCGCTTTAGAGAATTCAACAAAGAAGCTATACTTGACTTCATATTATCCAAACTTGACACTGACTCTACTGACCTTACATCAATAATAACCAATTGGAACGACACTATCATATCAATTGCACTCTCCCCACAGAAAAAGACATCACCAAGATCAAACAAAGCACCATGGTACTCAGCAGACATAATGTGGTAGGCTATGGCCTATATAATAGCCTGTACATTGTGATAAGGAAGCTTATCATAGTTCAGGAAGGAGCTATAATAGAGGTGAATTGGCTCTGAACAAGCAACCTGTCTTTGCTGGTAGAAATAATAAAACAGAATGTTTTCATAAAAGACTACCAGTCCCAGAATGCACCAGGTTTCAAACAGCCTCTAGAAGAGCTGAAGTGGGGAAACGTGTGTTCAATCAGGAGAGCTATGAGGTAATCCCCAATCACTCATCTCCAAGGGCAGGGCTTGATTCAGCACAGCTGAGCTGTGTTAAGGTGGAGTATCCCTCTAAGCAAGTTAAAAGTAAAACCTATTCTACACAGAATCAGACCAGGGAGTTGAGGAACTCAGAGCTCAAGGACAGAGAGAGGAAGCAGCAGCCACAACGTGGAAGAAAGAAGAGAAAAACATCTTGGAGGTCTAAAGAAGGAGCCCATAGCAGTACATGTGTTGGGAGTCATTCCAGAGGCAAGCATACTCCATTGGACTGGAGGACACCAGAGGAGTGGGATTACAGAGCCAGGAATCCCCGGACGGCACCTGTGAGGGAGACGGCTGCATTTGGAAGGGGCCCTAAGACCAGTGCAAGAAGGTATGTGAAGAGAGACCCAGTGTCCAGGGATCTTGATTGGAAGGCTGGACATAAAAGCTGGACTACTTATTGGCCAGGATATCTGGAGAGGAAACCTAACAACAAAGGAAGCTCAGGTATGAACACTGATCTATGCCCTAGCTCTTCACTTGGGAGACAGCAGGGAAACAAGTATTGTCCTGAGAGTGCTCCATTAAGGAATTCCTCTGAGCCAGACCATGATATTGATTCTATGATAGTTGAAGAAGAAGGAGATATTTTAAATGATCAGAATGAATACATGGATTGCTCTCTGAATAAACTGCTGTGGTAAAATACTTTCACAAATACAACAACCATCAAAAAGAAATATAACTTGTTCTTTTATCTACCCAGAAAAGTTTACAAGAAAGCTTTAGGGTAGGATTTGAGCCACGTAGGGAAAGTGAACCAGCAAAGGGGTTTGCAGCTGGCTGATTATTGGTAATTAAGCCATGCACAGCTGCACGTGAGCTCTGAAAGGAAACTACTGTTTGTGTGTGAAAATACAAGAAAGTTATCCTTGAAAAAGAACAGTTTTTGGTTACTTTTTGGGTTTTGTTTTTGCTTTTGGAGCACTGCTAAAAGGTATTAGCAGGAGCCCTCAGAAAGACCTTTCTGTTTCCCCATCAAGGTCTTTATTGTTTGATTGATTGCTTAAGAAGCTCAGTTGCTTATATCATGATTTGTTTTTCTAAGTACAATACTGAAGCAAGTTGTCCTTTTGTGTTACCAAGTAAATCTGTGTGGGAGAAATAACCCCATAAATAAAATATATTTTCTTTGCTTACACTCGAGCAACACAACTCATTATTTTGTGAACGGCTGATTCTGGTATGAATGGACTACATTCCCCACAATCCTTTGCAAGTCATAATAGTATTTGCCTTTGCCAAGACTGTGGACATTCTCACCCAGCGCCCCCGTTTACAACATGTATGAACCTGCAAGCTATACATGTACAAGCTATAATAGCCTGTACATGTATGAGCCTGCAAGCTATACATGTACAAGCTTAGAAATAGTAGTGCCAAGAAAGACCAAAGTCAGTGAATGTCTGAGGATCTGCCTTAAACCGCTCTAAACTGCTTTTGATAAGTTTGTGTTAATCCTTTATTCAATGCTTTTATGCTGATGAAAGATATGTTCCAGTGTTTTGCATTTTCACATTCTCTGAGCCTAGCTATGACCTTGTAGCAGGAATGTATTTATGTCTAGAAACTGAGCCTTTGTTAGCATAGCCTGAGAAAGGGGAACAGGGTGTTAGGCCCGATTGGATAGATGCAGGAGGCGTTGGGACCAATAGAAAGTCTGCCTGTATCAAACTGTGAAGCTTGTATATAAAGAAGTTGTTCCTGTTCACCATTGCTCAGTCCTTTTGAAGCTTGGGCCTTGTGCACAATAAATTGGTTTGGATCCTTGAACCGACTCCTGGTATTATTTATTGCATGCTTATCAGCTGCTACAATAAGACAAGCTCAACTTAAAATGGATAGAAAGATGCTGGTGGAGAACCAAAAGTCAAACACATCTTCAGGAATACAGAGAAAAACAGAGGGAATAGAACAAGCTCATACTAAACCGCAAGAAGGAATACCACACAAATATCATTATGAAATCCCTGAATCGCACCAGAGAACTGTTTGAAATAGTAAAATCACTCACTAAATCTCCAGAGAACCAGACCACTGATGAAATATCACCAGAGGAATTCCCATCTTATCTACAGAACAAACTCAACTCTACAAACCACACACCAAGCCCAGCACTCTCTCCAAAGACAACCCCCAGCATCACAAACAACTGGTCTTCCTTCCATCTAATTACAGCAGAGCATTGCAGCCTACTTCTGATGACCCTGACCACAGCCACATCTCGATTGGACCTCACACAAGGACTCACTCCTGTTCTCTGCAAAATAGTAAACCTCTCTCTATAACAAGGATTCATGCCCCCTCTACTAAAAACCTCCTTGATAAGACCTCACTTAAAAGGCAATTCACCTGACCCCAACACACCATTCTCATATCATCCCATCTCTAGCATACCCTTATTAGCAAAAATAATAGAAAACAATATCCAAATGAAACTATAAGACCACATCGACTCAGTCGCTCCTCTGGATTCACAACACGGATTCCAGCAATACCACGGGGTGGAAACATTACTAACCTCCCTAACCAACACATAAAAGGAATTGAAAACCTCAAACTTGGATACATCCTCATATTTATAAACATAACATCTGCATTTGACTCAATAAATCATGCCACACTCCTAGACAGAATGAAAGAGATAGGAATCACTGGCACACCGCTGTCATGGTTTCACTCACTTTCTTAACTGGACGACAATCCCAAGTAAATCCCAATCCCTGTAAATAGTTATCTCCAAGTTATAATGCCCTGTTCAATGTAATTTCAGTTTGTTCAATGTAAACCGCACTGATGCAGAATAGCGCGGTATATAAGAGAATGTAAATAAATAAAATAAATAAATAAAGTCAAAATCAAGAACAAAACCTCCAGACCATTCACACTGCACCAAGGATTTCCACAGGGCTCTGCACTATCCACCCTCTCATTCAATATATATGTACAACCATTCTGCAAAGTTATAAGAAACCCAAAGATACATTACCACCTTTATGCGGATGACCTAATGATTTATGCTCCATTTGACACCAGAAAACCCGATTACTTCAACATCACTTCTTGCTTGATAACAATAACAAACTGGCTGGAACAACACAATCTTACAATCAACTATAACAAATCAGAAGCCCTCACAATTACACAAGACACTGCTTATAGCCCACCAAATAATCAACTAATAGGTATCATTCAATTCCTGTGAAAAAGAGAGTAAAATACCTAGGAGTAATCCTAGGCCAAAGACTCAACCTTCAAGCTCATATTAAGAAGACTACATCCAAGCATACTACAAGATGAAGACCCTATAAAACCTACGACCTCTACTAGAGCATAACCACTTCCGCACCGTATGTCAGACAATAATCACTCCTAGATTATTGCAACTTAAAACTCCAAGGACTACCCAAAAGCGCAACCCAACCCCTGCAACTAACACAAAACACTGCAGCATGACTAATCACCGAATCCAAAAGGCAAGACCACATCACCCCTGTCCTAAAATCCCTTCATTGGCTACCCATACAATCCCGAATAAAGTACAAATCAATAATGATGGCCTTCAAGTCCATGAAGAACCAGTTTGCTGACTGCCTAAAGCAACTAATCAAGAAGATGCCAGATACTTGGTCACCAAAAAATCCAAAATTTCACTGCAATAATACCTCGTAATATTTTTGTCGGAGCTGAGCCGTGGGAGGGATAGGATATTCAACCTATCCCCCAACCAGACTGCTAGCTACTTTTTTTCTTTTTTTGGTCCTGTATTAATTAGACCGTGCCATTCAAACTTAAAACAGCGTTTTTTACTTAACTGAAGATTCTCGATAACCTTGTAACTATTCCGCTGCTCAAAAGATTGTCCAGTAGCATGACGCGCGCGTTTCGAGCCGTCAGGCTCTGTTTCAAATGCTGTTAAACTGCTCTGATTCTGGCAACGAAGTAACAGAAGACGCCGTCAATGCGGCCAAGGTACATTTCTTCCTTTGTAGGTGCAGTAAAGACTTTCACGTATTTAAACAGAGACCACCCAATGAGAGCAGGTCACAGCATCAAAATACCCTGTCAACCACATCCACAAAAAGCAATACCTCACAAACAGCACTCCAAAGAGCATTTGAACACTTCAGCCCGTCCCTCTGGAACTCACTCCCTTACCAATTAAGATCAGTCAAGGACACTTCTGACTTTCAGAAAAAATTAAAACACATCTATTCATCGAATACTTTGGTACAGCACTGTAACCAAAAACTTAACCCTCCCAATCATCCCCTGCACAACACCAACTGCCATCTAAACTTAATACTCCATATCAGACTTGTAAATAGTTGCCGTTGAAATGCTATATACCCCAACTTTGTGATGTTAAAAGTTGAATGACAACTGTTCTATGTAAAACTGTTATGTTCACTGTAAACCACCTTGATCACATGGAAAGGCGGTATAGAAGAAATGCTAAATAAATAAAATATGCTCTACGGGGTCTATTCTGAAGCACGAATAGCGGGAATTCTCGTTGGGACATCCATCCCCACTATTTGCTCCCTGCCGCCCCCAGAGCCCCCCCCATACAAACAAGGAGTTTGTACGGGGAGGTTAGACAGGGCGGGGCAGAGGTGAAGTTAGGGTGGGCAGTGGGTGGTCCACGGCCCCGGACATACAGGGCTGATTCTGATGTCCGTCCTGTACGTCCGGGGCCTGCAGATTAGATGGGAAAATTATTTCACCTCTGAGGTGGAATATGTTTCCCTAGATATCCGGGGATGGCAAGCCCGAGCAGCAGCAAAGGGTGGAGGGTTGCAGGAGATTCCCCGCAGCCCGACCCTTGGTGGCCAGATTGGGGGTCGGGCTGTGGGGAATGAAAATGTGGTCGGCGGCTGGGGATTGTGGCTCCTGAATAGAGCCGTGGTGCCATGGCAACCAAACCCCATGGCGCCATGACTCCTTTCAGGAGCCTCACTGAGTTAACCGGGCAGGAGCCTTATGTGCAGACCAACCGGAATCGGGTCCCGGCCTGCACGTACAGGCTTACATGCAATTCTGATCCTGCAGGGGCTAGATGTGCCCCGCTGGATCAGAATCCCATCTACCTCTGTGCATCCGATTCTGACTGGATGCACAGTGGGCTGGGATGTACAGATTGGAATAGGCCTCCGTGCTTCTTTTGCTAATTGATGATTCGCTTGCTCAGGGTTGTATGTCCTTAGCATTAAAACAGACATGTATTTGGTTGGTTTTGAAGAAAGACACTCTTGATCCTACTGTTTTAGGGATTTCTAACAAGTCTCTTCTCTCCCATTTTTGACTAAGTATTGTTGAATCATGTGTAAGAGTTTATTGAGAAAAACTCATTATACGATGCCTATCAGTTTGGTTCTCTCCAGGTACAATACATAGTACTGGAACTCTCTTACTTTCTAGTTTTGATATAATTCCAGAAGGATTTGATCACAGGACTCATTATGTACTTGCCTGGATACAGGACCGTACCTAGCCCTGTGCGAGCAGTGCAGCCGCACAGGGCGCAAAGGCTTAAGGGTTGCATTTTGGCTGTCTGCCGTTGCCTGCCGCTGCCACTTTTTCTTCTCTCAGTGGTGGCAGGTAATGGCAGACAGCTGAAATGTGCCCCTTAAGTTTCTCACGGCACGCTAATCAGGTCTGATCCCTCCGGGAGGGACCAGACCTGCTTAGCGTGCCGGTGACTTGCATATCAGGCGCGCCTCTTCTCTCCCACCCCCATAAAGTGGCTAGATGGAGGTGCAGGGGGGAGGCGCGTGCCCGATGTGCAAGTCGCACAGGGCGCATTTCACGATCGGTACGGCCCTGCCTGGATATATCCTCAGCATATGATACTATAAATTATAGAATAGAATAGAGGGACTGGGAATCACTGGTATTCTATTTAGGGGCCCTGTTACTAAAGTGCACAAGTAGTTAACGTATGTTAAAAACAGCCAGTGCGGTAAAAACCTGTGTTAAGTGCTTGGTCTGTGATGGGACATGGACTAGGCAGGTCATTTGCAGAGAGTGGGTGTGGACTGAGCATTGCATTTAGTGCATGGTCTTTATCTCACACTATCAATTTTGCAGTTAAAGTGGGTGTACTTAATGCCATCTCAAGAGAAGGCATTATATGGGCCCACACTAAATGTGAATTAACTTAATGCGTGGTAAGGAACTTTTCTGTGTAGCACATTTAAGACTAATTGGAGAAAATATTTCTTAACTTAACACATAATCAAACTCTGGAGTTTCTTGCCAGAGGATGTAGTAAAAGCTGTTAGTGTAGCTGGATTTAAAAGAGGTTAGGACAAGTTCCTGGAGGAAAAGTCCATAAACCATTATTAAAGAGGATCAGGGAAATCTGCTGCTTGCTCCTGGGATAAGCAGCGTGGAATCTGTGTACCTTTTGGGAACATGACAGGTACTTGTGACCTGGATTGGCCACTGTTGGAAACAGGATACTGGGCTTTGATGGACCTTTAGTCTGACTCAATATGGCATATCTTATGTTCTAATTGTAGGGGACATGCTGGCCATGCTCCTGATAGTTAACACATGGCCTTTGTGTTTACTAATTGTTGGGTTTTGCTCTTAATGTGTGGTAAGTGCAAAACTTTACTGCACTTTAGTTAAAGGGCCCCTCAGTTGATTCTCTTATTTTTTATCAAACTGGGAGTAGCTAGTGTGTTGGGGCATTGCGTTTTCATCCAGTCAGCCTTTAACAAGCACCCAGGGGTCTGAATTTTCTGCTAGGAAGTAGCATAGAAGCAGGACTCACCACACACTGTGGAAGGAACATGAGGTCAACCCTACACGTGTTTCAGCTTCAGCCTTCCTCAGGGTCTTGAGACCTTATGTAAAAATAACAATAATAATAAAATAACATAAGACAAGCACAATATGAATGGAAAATTAAAATACCAAGATAACCACTTGAGTAAAATGTATCAAAAGATGTAACAGAAAAAACGTATGTATCTGTATGCATATATAAAAAGAGTTGTAGCCTATAATAAGAGTAATGATCAATATAAAACAAACAAATAGTAAACTTAGGTATAAAAAAGTATTGATTCATTTTGTATGTCTCAAGTGAAAATGCTAGAGAAGCTAAATGATAACATTTTTAAAAAGAAGAACTGAACTTTGACAGCAATTGACTGATATAAATTAATTTTGTATTTAATGAACTGCACTGATATTGACACTAAAAAGTTTACGTAAATTTCTTCATCAGTCCTTTTAAAGTGCTTGTGCAGTTAGCTAACTGAAATAAGTACTTCTTGTTTTGATGGTCTGCAAATATATCTCTATTTCGAGCTTTGAATGTGATATATCGATTGAAGGTTATAAGCTACTAGTGAATAAGAATTTTTATTTGTACTACTTGTTATAAAAGCAACATAGGTGTCTGTGTGCCTTTATAAAATAGGCCCCCAGATCCATCCCCAACAGTGCACAAATGTTGATGTACAAATTTAAATGCTCCATGCAAATGTGTACATCTACTCTACATGGGTGCACATATATTTTATAAAATATGCATGTACATTGCAATTTTGCCTCTGCTGCACCCAAACTACAGCCAAGGGAATTCTATACACAGATCGTGTAACGTAGGTGCACACTCTCTATGCATGGACGTTTTGAGGATACGTTTATAAAGTTACAATTAGTCAATGCACAGTTTAATATGTGTCTATTGCAGCGATTTTATAGTCAAAAATGCACATACTTATCTTTAGAAGATAGGGACATAAGTGGTGGCATATGTGTGGCAAATCTAGGTGAGATTAATTACACTTATCCTAGGATTGGCATAAATCTCCATGCTTAGATTTTTAAGGAACATGCAAGTTATACTATTTTATAACTTAAGTGGATAGATTTGCCCGCTGCCCATGCTGTGCCAAGCTCCGCGCCTGTGCATGCCCACATTGAAAGTACACATCCTCAGCCTGATACACGTAAAGAACAAGCATAAAGGCCCATCCACATGCTTAATGTCATTTAAAATACATGACTTACACGCATTGAGGGCATGTAACTTTACGCAGCTCCTCATAAGATTACCTCCTTTAGGTGCATATGTAGTCTCTTTTCTGCTTTACTTGCAGAAAGAGCTTAATAAATACTATTGCCCTGAAAAGTAAACTAATCCCAGTCAGGGCCGGCCCATCCATTGTGCAAGAATGTTGTTTGCATAGAGCCCCGCGTTTCAGGGTCCCCGCGCAAACAACATTCTGCACTTAAAGACCTCTGTAAATTAAAAAAAAACCTGGCTGCTGCCGCCACAGCAGCAGCAGAATCAAGTGTCCCGCGGCCCCCGCCTGCCCGGCAGAGCCCTCCCTTCCTGCATCAGTCCCTCTCCACGTCGGCTTTCAGACCTGCGAAGGGAGAGTTTACCTCTCGCGGCTCTGTTAAGCCCGCCGGGGC
This sequence comes from Ichthyophis bannanicus, assembly GCA_033557465.1. NCBI lineage: Eukaryota > Metazoa > Chordata > Amphibia > Gymnophiona > Ichthyophiidae > Ichthyophis > Ichthyophis bannanicus. The sequence continues at coordinate 1,226,147,188 of CM066033.1, forward strand.
TGATGGGAAACAGTAATGGGTTGATGGGGGGGTTAGGACTGGTAATGGGCTATGGGGGGGCTAAGACAGAAAATGGGGTGAAGGGGGGTTAGGATTGGAAGTGGGCTGATGGGGGGGTTAGGACTGGTAATGGGCTATTGGGGGGGCTAGGACTGAAAATGGGCTGATGGGGGGATTAGGAGTGGAGGTGGGCTGATGGGGGAGTTAGAACTGGTAATGGGCTATGGGGGGGCTAAGACTGAAAATGGGCTGATGGGGGGGTTAGGACTGGAAGTGGGCCGATGGGGGTTTAGGACTGGTAATGGGCTATGGGGGGGCTAAGACTGAAAATGGGGTGATGGGGGGGTTAGGACTGGAAGTGGGCTGATGGGGGGCTTAGGACTTGTAATGGGCTATGGGGGGGCTAGGACTGGTAATGGGCTGGGGGGGTTACTAGGACAAAATGGGCTGAGTGGACGGGGGCTTGAACTGCAAATAGTTGATGGGGATGGGAGCTTGGAATGGAAATGGGCTGAGTTGAAAGGGGTGCTTGAACTGCAAATAGCTGATGGGGAGGGGGGCCTGGAATGGAAATGGGATGTGGAGGAAGAGCTAGGACTGGAAATGGGCTGAGTGGGGGGGAGCTAGGACAGGAAATGGGCTGATGGAGGGGCTACGATAGGACTGGAAATGGCTGTTGGGTGGTGCTAAGACTGGAAATGGGCTGTGGTGGGGGCTTGGATTGAAATGGACTCATGGAGGGGTTAGAACTGGAAGTAGGCTCATGGGGGGCTTGGATTGGAAATGGGCTGAGTGGAGGGGAGCTAGGATTTGACATGAGCTGATGGTGGGGCTAGGAAAGGACTAGAAATGGGCTGACGAGGGGCTGGGATTGGAAATGAGCTGATGGAGGGACTCGGATAAGAATGGAAATGGATGGGGGAGCTAGGACTGGAAATGGGCTGATGGGGGGCTAGGACTGGAAATGGGCTAATGCAGGGACTAGAAGGGACCGGATGCTGAGTGGGGCTGGAACTAGAAGGGAGCTGATGTTGGGGGAGGATTAGAATGGGATGGGGCTGGGAGAGTGAAATGGAGAGGGGAACACAAATATTTTGTGTGGGAGGGAAGAAAAATCTACAATTGGCCGGGTATTGGGACAGTAAGTGGGGATTGAGGATGGAGGGATCAAATTTGAGTGAATGAAATAGGAATGAGGAAAGAGCAAAAGGAGAAAGATTAGTATGTTAAAGCAGATGTAGAGAGAGAATGGAAAAAACTAGAAGAGAGAAGAAAGGACAAATGGACAGCAGACGATGGAGAGTTAGCAGAAGACACAAAGAAACCAGAAGAAAGTGGCTGGAGCAATTGCAACAGACACAAAATGCACAAAAGATAGAAAAATATCTCTTTATTTTGAATTTATTAACTGGAATATGTCAGCTCTGGGAAATGTGCATCATTAACGCCTGCATTTTGTTTAGTACAAGTGGAAATTAATTTATAGTTTTATTTGTACAGTGGTGTTGTACATTCCAAGTTTGGCTTTTGTGGTTCCCACATTTAATTATTGTCTTCCTGTTTCTAAATTGTGATTCCTTGTTTGGTGATGGTCTATGTTCTGCATGTGTAACTGAGCTGAGGTATTCTGTTTATGTAATTCCTATTTGACATTGCCACCTGTTCTCTTTCCCCAGTAAGTCATGCACTGTTATTCTCTGAAATGTATTGGTTTAATATTTGCAGTGTTGCCTTTTGATAGGTAGAGAATGGTGCTTTTTTGAGTCCTGGTAGTGCTGTTACGATACGGCGGGTTTGCTATGGGTTCTAAATGGGCAGTGTTTGTAGTAGTTCCTAATGTGCCTAGCGGTTGGCACTGGATTATAGTAATGTAGAAATCTTTTAGTCTTTCTTTATCCATACAATCATTAAGAGGCATGTTTACTACAAGTTAGAGAATGGTAACATTATGCAAATATGTATGAAATGAGGCTCGTTATGCAAATGAGGCCCAGCACCGAGTCTCCGCACATGGCCCCGCACCCCCCTTGGGAAGCCCCTGATCCCAGTTATTGAAAGCTCTGAAAAGAGACAAGTAAAAAGTAAGGTAATAAGACTGTGCTAAAGCTATAAGTAAACCTACAATCATACTGTAACAAACCCTTTATTCTTACATATATGTGTGTGTGTGTGTGTGTGTGTGTGCTATCATATGTTATATATGAGTAATGTGAAATTCTAATATTTGTTTTGTGTTTGTTTTTTATCTGCCTTTTTTATTCTATGAATGATTTTTGCATTATTATTATTATGATAATGGTGTTTATGTTTTTGTCATCTGTCTGGAGCACATTTGATTAAGAAAAATATAAATGTATCTAAACCAATAAAGAAAAATGTAGATTAGAACTATGAATCAGTAAGTGCTTGCAGAACGGGTGTAAGTGTACTGGGCTCCCTAGGAAAACCTTCAGCCTTACTTATTTATTTATTTATTTAACATTTCCTCTATACTGCGCTATTATAATCAGTGCGGTGTACATCGAACAAAAACATACTACAATGCATACAGGCAACATTGAGTTTACAGTGAAACAGGATATTAAACATGGAGAAAACCGGGAAAACTATTTACAAGCTAACTTTATACTATGTACACTTCTCTAACTCATCTAGTTGTTACATGTGCATTTGTGGGTGGATAGTACACGTGTGATGGCTAGCGGTGGGACTTATGTGTAGGCTAACCATTTTCTGTTTGTGTTAAGGTGTTAGGGTGGCTGGGACATGCGGGTAGGTTGCCAATTGAGTGTTTACCTCGGATTGTTTCCGGGTAGAATTTTGTGAACAGGTGGTGTTTCAAGGCTTTTCTGAATGGGGCTAGACTTTTGATGCCTCAGATTTCATGGGGAAGGGCATTCCAGTTTAAAGGAGCAAATATGGAGAAGGCCCTGTTGGAGGTTGTCTTTGTGCATTTTGTCGTCATCTTGGGGACTACTAAGGTGTTCATTGTTGTAGGTCTCCTGTTTCTATTTTCCGGGGTACTGTGGATTAGCTTGCTGATTGGCGTAGAGGGGTGGTTATTTAGGGCTTTGAATGTAAGGACTATTGACTTGTATTGGAGTCTGGCATGTAATAGTAGCCAATGCAGTTCTTTCATGATTGGCGTTATGTGGTCAGATCTTGACGATCCAGAAAGGACTCTTACAGCTGCGTTCATAGCTAGGCGGAGTGGATTTAAGGTTGATTGTGAGAGTCCGTGGAGGATGATGTTAGCGAAGTCCAGATGTGGGAGGACTAATGCCTGGAAGGTTGTCCGATAGTTGGTAAAATCCAGTAGGGGCAAAGGTGACGCAGCGTTCTGATCTTATGATATATTGCCTTTGTGACGTTTTTTACATGTGTTGTCATATCAAGGTGCTGATCGAGCATAATGCCTAGATAACGTAATGCCCTCTCCCACCCCCTAAGATTTTAATTAAGCTCAGCAAAGATGATCATCAAAATACCACCCCCATCTCACAACAATCCTGTGAAAATGCATAACTGGACATCATATTTTTAGATATTAAACTTTGCTTTGTATGTAGGTGTGTGCCCACTCACCCTGCAAGTAAAATAATGTGCCGATGGCTCGTTGCGTTTGTGTGGATGTTAGGATTTATTGTTTTGCTTTGACGGCTGCTGCTCTTCGATGCCCCTGAGAAGCTTCTGCCCTAGGTGACTGCCTGGTCTTTCTTAATGGTTGGGCTAGCTCTGGCTGCCTAGGTCCACAGAAGAACTGACTCAGCCAGTACCTGATCTGGTGACTTCTACGGAGCAGAGTACCTCTCCCACTTGTCCAAGCTGCCTATGAAGTCAAGGTTAAAAATAACAAATTGAATCAGTCACGTTTTCTCAACCTTTCTTCTCTAAGGGGCCAATGTACTATGGTGCATGTATACTAAAGGGTGCTTACCTGAGTAGCACAGTGTAAGTGCATGTTATCAACGCCATGCTAAAAAGTAGTGTGGTACCCTGCGCTAAAAACCTGCATGTGTATGGGCAGCAACTAGGTGGGGCATGAGTGTTCCTTCGTGCTGCTGGTGCTTCGTGGGAAGTAACAATGGGTGGCGGTAGTTGCTTCCCATGGCACCTTTAACGTGGCAAACCATACTAAATTGAGGGGGACAAATGTCCCCACCCCCTGCATCGAGAGAGGCTCCCCATACTAAGAATACAGCCAAGCATGGGGCTTAGTAAACCTGCCTCTTTCTGTATTGTTTATGGTCATATTAATGGTGATGTTGATGAGATGCAAATGAGGCATATGTAAATGTAAACACTAAAATATGCACAAACATCTGGATGATATTTGTAGAAATTTGACCAGTCTTCCCTGATGTTTTCTGTATTAATATGTCTGTGAAGCAGTTTGCTTACATACATTTTCACTACCCTAATAACTATTGTACAAGTTTTGTATCTCATTACCTCATTAGCATAGATATCATAATAGTGTTAACAGTATTCTTAATATATGCAAACTAGCTCGCATACATTAATAACACAGTTAACACATTTTAACCATGTGTGATAGCATTTAACACAATTTAACATTTATGATAGTTTTAATGCACTTTAGTATATAGGCCCCTAAATTTTCTTGGATTTCCCTGGAGGGAAGATTCACTACCCAGCTGCCTCCTGGCTCCAGGTCAGAAAGGACAAGTGAATCGATTCTAGTTTTCAACTCCTGTTTAGCATTAAATCTACCAGAATGCAGCTTAAACAAAAGTTGAAAAATTAAGACCAACTCACCAGTTTCAGCAGCCTCCACACACTGTGTGACCTTGGGCAAGTCTTTTAACTCCATTGTGGTACAATATAAACTGTACAATTTAATGGATTTGATTAATGTTCGAGCAAGCAATGTTTGCTGATGGTATTTAATAATGTCATGTTATGATAAGAGTTTGATTATAAAAAAAAAAACATAAAGTCCTGGTTTATTTGCCCAAGCTTCAAATCAAAGCAAGAGAAAATGTCCAACATTCCTATGTAGTACTCTCTGGAAAGTATTATACAAGCCTTGGGCATATTTAAAATTTAAAATACAAAACAAATTCTGTTTGTAATCTGCCTTGTACAATCAGTTGATTGAAAAGGCAGAATCTAAAGTTATTTTAAATTAAATAAAATTAAAATTCCATTACCCTGCGGCCATCTTAGTGCTGAATTGATAGAAGCAATAACTGGTATGTTATATCAATTTGTGATATCATGTGAAACATTTCAATGAAAGAATCTCACCCACAGGAGAAGGAAGGCTCCTAAGTGACTGATGCTTTTCTAATGTATTTATAGATTAAAGAGCAATACAGAATTTTCACAGTTTTGTTTTCCTAAGGCCCTTCTAAATTATGGCTTTGCAGGAGGTATGTGAAAATCTAAAGAGCAAGGTTATGTTTTTCTCACATATTCTAATTTGCAGCTGTCTGGAACTCGGCAATCTTTTCCTGCTAACATGGTTGTTTAGGGCTTTGATGCAACACAGCACAGGGCAGAGCTGACAGCACACACACAAGTCCATTATGTAAATTGGATGAAAGAGCTTAATTGTGATAGAATGACTAATCTTATAGGCTCTCAGGCCGATGCAGAAAGCCGGCGCTGAAGTCGCACTTATTAACCTTTTATGCCTATTTGCAGCACCGGCACGCAGAAAGAGGCTGATATGCAAATGAACCACACATTAAACTGTGCGCAAAATGGTAGCGTTAAAATGGGAGTGCAAGCCAAACACTTGCGCAAAGAAGTCGACACTAGTTTGGCATGCTCTTCCAGAGAAACAGGGGCATATGATTTACATGTGAGTCCCTACGGTATTTTGATGGCATCAGAGGCTTTCTCCAATGCCTGGATGTCAAACGTCCCTCAGATGATCCAGGCATTTGGGAAAGCCCCCGATGCCATCCAAATAGGTTACCCCATAGTGCTATATAGTATTTCTTTCATGTGATATCTCTGGGTTCTCTTTTCTGGGGCCCAATCACTGACATACCTGCTTGGCGTGTGTGCGCTCACATCCCATTTTTGGGTGCACACGGTTCCTCCAGGAACATGCATTATGTACTAGCTAGCGGACTGTCTGCAGTTAGCATATTCAGTGGCTTGTAACTGAATTAAGTACCACTGAATATGGACCCCTATATCCTCAGGATAGCAAGGGCTTTATGCATTCACGTTCTGTGTGGCTGTTTGATTCATTCTATTTTACAGTACCTCATGGGCATGTTTACTAAGGGGTATGTTTACTAAACGGCGCTAACGGCGCAGCTGCAATGTTATCACATAAGTGATGTTATCATGCGATAATGGTGCATTACCTTGCGAGAACATTATGTATCGCGCGATAATGTGGCCGGCGGCGTTAAGGTGCGCAGAGGGTGGAGTAAGGCTCCCTAGAGGGCAGAGTAAGGCTCCCCAGGGGCGGAGAGAAGGGGTCAATGGGTGGAGAGTGGGCGGGGAGAGGCTCCATGCACACTAACGCCGTGAAATGAAGGTCTGAAAATTAGCGTCAGTGAAAACCTCGCGCTAGAGACACATTTGCAGGAGAGAGAAACCATTTCAGTCAGCAATGTACAGCAAAGGCATGGAAACCAAGAAAAGTGATAGTAGTGATACATGTGCAGCAGCAGCAGCATAGTGGCTTAGTACGAGAGGGCACGATGGTAAGGCTGCAAATGGGGCACAGGGGGCTGAAGGCGGGACATGCAGTGGGGCAGCTGGGGCACAGGGTGGACCAGGCAGATGCCTAGGTGGCACATAGGAACACAGAAACAGAAAAACAGCAAGCCAGCAACTGACCAAAGGCAAACATGCTCACGAGTGTGTGACCCACAGTGTCCCAGCAGACATCACCCAGCAGGTACCCCAAAGGGCACATAACATTGACAGGCGGTGCTGGGGGGAAGCGCGGATGTCAATGTAGGCACCCCTACCCCAGACCCCACACTATAGGCAGCCACCTACTGGCACACTGGATGGCCTGGGACTGCGCACCACCAGCACCACCGGCATAAGGACATGTCAGCATGGTGGCAGAGGGGTACTGGTGGTGGAGGGGGCAGTGGCATCTGCCCACAGCACACCAAGGCCAAGCCCTGTTCAGGTGGGTGGCGTGCAGTTCAACAGACAAGGGCTATCTGATGAACAGTAATGCAATCCCAGGGAATAACCTGTCTCTGTGGCAACAGTTTGGTGCAGTACACACAGCCAGTATATTCAGGGGCAGAAGGTCACAGGCCCAAGTCCCAGCTGTGGCTCCTGCAGACCATGTCCTCTCATTTTACCAGTAATAAAGACGGAATCTTTATTGCAGATAAAAGTAACATGCCATAAACGCCTATATTGTACCCTACAGAGCACATATACCATAATCATGTGCAATCCCTAGAGCAGAGTTTCCCAACTCTAATTCTGGAGGGCCAAACACCATTCAGGTTGTCAGGATGTCCCTAATAAATATGCATGAGATGCATTTACATGCACCGCCCCCATTGTATGCAAATGTACCATGCATATTCATTAGGGACAGCATGAAAACTTGAACCGTGTTTGGCCCACCAAGACCGGAGTTGGGAACTTCTGCCCTAGAGTAGTGGTCGACAGGGGCACAAACACCCACACCCACAGGCCCCACTATGCAGCGGCACATGGAGAGTCAGGCTGTTGGGCCCTGCATGCAGCAGCATCTACCAGTACTAGCATGTGCATACCTTAGCAATGCCATCTTAAACGTGGAAACATGTTCCACATATATCAAAAGGTTACTATGAATAATGTCAGATAACAAATCCTAAGTTGAACACAATTTGTTGACAGGGATTCATCATATCAGCCTTTCTGATATCTGTAGAGTGTATTTCAGGTTTTGTTTCTTGCAGTGTTTAACTCCCCTGGGGAGTGACCCTAACAGTATTGAGTACCATAGCAATGCCTGCACTGTGCCCAGGACTGGTGTGGCGGTCAGGGCTGCCAACCACCTCCAAATTTGCACAATGCTGAAATAGGTGTGGTAGTGTGCGTATGTCTATCCAGTGTTATGTGGCTGCATACACCTTACTGAGCCCACAATGTTTGCACTGTTTCCAGTGTTAGCCTGCCAATGTGCATAATGAGGAGCAAGGTACTATGGGTATGGCCCGGACAGGGCGGCCTGGGTAGGTAGCATCTGCACAGGGCATAGGGCAATGGCTGGGACATTGTAGTGCCCAGCCACAACCTGCACGGACAGGGTGGCTACAGCATGTCATGCTGGGAGGTCACTCTCACCCTGACTGAGCAGTGACCACGGCATGGCTAGGTTACCCCATAGTGCTATATAGTATTTCTTTCATGTGATATCTCTGGGTTCCCTTTTCTGGGGCCTAATCACTGACATACCTGCTTGGTGTGTGCACGCTCACATTTTGGGTGCACACGGTTCCTCCAGGAACGTGCATTATGTACTAGCTAGTGGACTGTCTGCAGTTAGCATGTGTATGGCTGGAACACTGTGCAGTGGGTGGAGACTGACTGTGCCCTCTGCTGGTGAATGTCAGATAGGGGTGGGGGGCAGCTGAGCTTTTCCAGGCCTACTGCCCTGTATGATGAGTACAGATCTGCATTGACCTCCCTGTAGGGTGTCCATTCCCCACTACTGCCACCATTGCAGAGATGTAGAATGTATGTTCCCTAGTCTTTCTACTTTTTGATGGTATAAGCAATCGATCTACGTTTACTCGTTCCACTCTATTCATTAATTTATAGACCTCTATCATATCTCCCCTCGGCTGTCTCTTTTCCAAGTTGAAGAGCCCTAACCTTTTAAGCCTCTCCTCATAGGGGTATCCTTCCATCTCCTTTACCATTTTGGTAGTTCTTCTCTGTAACTTTTCTAATTCTGCTGTATCATTTTTAAGTTATGGCGACTGGAATTGCACACAATATTCAAGATGCAGTTGCATCATGGCACGATACAGAGGCATTATAATATCTTTTGTTTTATTCTCCATTCCTTTCCTTATGATTCATAACATTCTATTGGCCTTCTTGGCTGCCAATGCATTCTGGGTGGAGGGTTTCAACGTGTTATCCACAATGACAGCTAAATCTTTTTCCTGGGTGGTAGTCCCTAAAGTGGAACCTTGCATCGTGTAACCATAGCTTGGGTTGTTCTTTCCTAGGTGCATAACTTTGCACTTGTCCACATTAAATTTCATCTGCCATTTGAACATCCAGTCTTCTAATTTATCAAGGTCCTCTTGCAATTTTTTACAATCCTCTTGTGTTTTAACAATTGTGAATAATTTTGTGTCATCCACAAATTTGATTACCTCACTCATTATTCCCATTTCCAGGTCAATATGTTAAAAAGCAGCAGACCCAGCACAGATCCCTAGGGTACTCCACTATTCACCTTTTTCCATTGGGAAAATTGGCCATTTAGCCCTACCCTCTGCTTTCTGTCTTTTAATCAGTTCCTGATCCACCTAATCTAGGTCTGCCTTTCACAAGCGTGCTATAATCAGGAGATTAAAACCTCTCCTCAGTCAAGAACACTTTCGCACAGTATGACAGTCCATCATAATGCCATCTCTGGACTACTGTAATGCTCTCTTCCAAGGTCTGCCTAAACAAACTACCCGACCCCTACAACTAGTCCAAAACACCGCTGCCCGAACCATCAGGGGATAATCTCGGTGAGAGCAAATAACTCTCCTCCTGCACCAACTGCACTGGTTGTCAATCACATTGCGTGCCAAATACAAATCTGCCCTGACCATCTTCAAGATCAAAAACAACCTAACAACCAGATGTCTGCAGGATCTCATCTGTACCAAACCTAAGAGACCTAAGAGAAGCAGCAACATCAATACTATACCAACACCCAACTTGTTCACTAAAGCCAAACAAGCCACATCCAAGAGGGACCTCTTGCTTGCCGCTCCCTCTATCTGGAACACTCTCCCAGAGAAATTGAGAACTACCACAGATATAAAGGAATTTCAGAAACAGCTCAAGACCTTTCTTTCCATCGAGCACTTCAATGGAACCTGATGCTCCCCCTCCTGAACTCCTACATACACATCACATTGTACATAAGCTATACTTTATCATTCCCAGTTCTTCCCCTCCCTATGTTTGGTAAGGAAGTTATTCTGTAATGGGATAAAGTTTTTAATTGTTCCTATTGAAAGTTCTCTTGAAATTGAAGTTTTATTGTAAACCGCCTTGATTTTAAGATAAGATGGTATAGAAAAATTGTTAAATAAATAAATAGTATATTGCCTCCTATCTCATGACTTTTTAATTTTGCCAAGGATCTCTCATTAGGGACCTTGTCAAAGGCTTTCTGAAAATTCAGATACACTATGGGGTATGTTTACTAAACTGCGGTAACGTAACAGCGGGGAGTAGACGGGGAGAGGCCCCTGCTACACTAACGCATTGATCTTAAGACCAGAACATTACCGCAAGTGAAAATCTCGCGTTAGAGGTACATTTGCAGGAGAGAGAAACCATTTCAATCAGCAATGTACAGCATAGGCAGGGAGCCCAAGAAAGGTGATTGTTGTTGCTGCACAGGTAGCACTACTTAGTGGCCAGGTATGAAAGGCCACTATGGTAATGCCGCAAATGGGGCATATGGGGCTGCATGCAGGACAGGAAGTGGGTGCAGCCGGGGTGCAGAGGGGACTAGACAGCTGCCTATATGGAACACAGAAACCAACCAGCAGCAAGACAGCATATGACCATGGCTAAACATGCATAGCAGTCTGTGCTCTACAGTGTCGCATCCAGGTGACACATGGCCAGTAGGTACCCCAAACGGCACACAGGAAGCACAGGGGATCACGCCTACAAGGGTCTCTGCACCTTCCACAGGCTACGTCCAAAATAGACCAGACACCCAACTAAACGAACACCCGTTACTACAGCTCCTGGAAGGCAGTGCAGAGTGTGACCACAAGTCATCTGAAACAGATGTACACCCAGTAGTCCAAACCGGGTATACCGTACCCGCACTGCATGCCCTAGCTAGTCCATAGTCTGCTGGCATAACACCAGCTATCTACCAGGTCCACCCTAGCCAATAGCTGTGGGATCAACAACCTGACACCCAAAGCCATCATCAGCCCATGTGGAAGGGACATAACAGTGGCAGACGGAGATGGGGGGATGTGGGGATGTACAGGTAGGCCCCACCACCCCAGAAGCCAGACGCTAGGCACCTGCCTACCTGTTCAGTGGATGGCCTGGGACAGCGCACCACCATCACAAACAGCATATGGGCATGTCAGCATGGTGTAGGAGAGGGTGATGGTGGTGATGGGGCAGTGACACCTGCCCTCAGGGGACCAAGGCCATGCCCTCCTCCAGGGCATCATGGACAGTGCAACAGACAAGGTCTGGAAGATGAAAGGCAAAGGTAGCCACTGGGACCACAGCCCTTCTGTGGCAGCAGGGTAGTGCAGTACACACAGTGTGTCCTGGAACAGAAGGTCAAAGGTACAAGTCCCAGCTGTGGCTTTCGTACAGCACACCCTCATGTTTTACCCTACAATGCAGATAAACCATCAGAATGTGCAATCCCCAAAGCAGCGGCGAACAGGGCAACAAACACCCATTCACATAGCCTCCACTCTCCAAAGCGCCATGGAGGCTCATACTGTTGGCTACAGCATGGAGCTGCAGTTATCACCAGTGCACAACTACTACCTCCTGCACAGTTGAGCAAAGTCGGCACTGTGATCAGGACCAGTGTCCCTGGCAGCCTTGCCAACCACCCATATCTATGCACAATGATGCATTAGGAGAGTGTGTATGTGTATGTCCAGGCATTGTTTTGTGGCTGGCCACACCTCACAGGGCCCACAATGTCCCACTGTTACCAGCACTAGGCTGCAAATGCACATAATGAGGAGCAAGGCATTGTGGGTATGGCACGGACAGGGCGGATTGGGCAGGATGCATCTGCACAGGGTGTAGGTCAATGGCTGGGACACTGTAGAGGCCGACCACTACCTGCATGGACAGTGAGGCCATAGCATGTCATGCTGTGAGATAACTCTCACCCTGACCGAGCAGTGACCATGGGATGTCTATGTTCCCACATAGTGCTATACATCATGTGTCTCATGTCACACCTGGGTGTTCCTGATGCTGTTGGCAAGCACAGTGCTATCTACTTGGTGCACATTGTTCCTCTGTGATCATGCACTATGGATTGGCTAGTGGACTGTCTGCAGCTAGTCTGTGCATGGTTGGAATTCCCTGAGGGTGCTGCAGGTGCAGTCTGACTGTGCAGTCTGCTGGTGAATGGCATACCGCAGTGGAGGCTTTACAGGCATACACACAGCAGTACTGCTGGGGTGTCACTGGCCCAGTCACAGGTATGGCTGTGGGCCACAAACCCTGGGGTGCTGTCCATTGACAGCAGGATGGGGTTTGCTGGTCATGCAGCCATTGCTCAACTGCCAAAAGGATGTTTAGGGTGCCATGGGGTATGTACTGTATACTACATCAACCTGTAGAGGCATGGCCACACAAACATGGTGTGTGTCTAGACACCCTTCCACCCAAATAACATTTGTCAATGGCAGCCATACCCTAACACTGGGTACACAATAATCTGGGTAGTGACTTGACCCAGAGGGCCACATGTGAGTGTGTAATGCAGATGGGCACTGAATAACCTTCAGATGCACTGCAGGGAACACCTGGCACACAGTGGTAGTGATGGGGACATACAGCAGGACCGCTCACTCAGCATGTGCTGCCGAACTATCACTCAAGATGAACTCTGAATATGCACAATGCCCTGACCCCCCTCTGATGCAGCTTCCTGTTGGAGGGGGTCTGAAGTGGCAGATATGTGTACCAAAGGACATGGCCTGCCGTGGGTGCCATGCTGTGCCGCTCACCAAGGTCTGCCATGTTTGGCGACCACCTAGTGGATGGGCCGACCCTGCTTATCCTCAATAACAACGATATAAAATCTCAGCAGTACTGGGCATATTGTGAGGTATTTCAAAACTCTACAAAAATTAGTAAGGACCTATAGAGCGGCCACCACCCACCCTCCGGATAGTGAAGCTCCCCCGATCGGGGAAGAGCACCCGAGCAGGAAATCCTCCCGCTCGGAAGCTCCTGCCCAATCGTGGCAGTGGGAGCACCTTAAAAGCAGTGGCCCAGCACATCAGGCACCGCTACTCCCCCACCACCCACCCGCCAGATAGTGAAGCTACCCCGATCGGGGAAGAGCGCCTGAGTGGGAAATCCTCCTGCTCAGAAGCTCCTGCCCAATCGGGGCAGTAGGAGCACCTTAAAAGCAGCAGTGGCCCAGCACATCAGACACTGCTACTCCCCCACCAACCACCCGCCAGACAGTGAAGCTCCCCCAATCGGGGAAGAGTGCCTGAGCGGGAAATCCTCCTGCTCGTAAGCTCCTGCCCAATCGGGGCAGTGGGAGCACCTTAAAAGCAGCGGCCCAGCAGGGTGCGCCCGTGCCTGGCGGGCCCGCCCCTGAGGGCCTCACCAGAGGGCCCTTTGGCATGGCCCTTAGGCGCGGCCACAGAAGCAACCACAACCAACAGCCGCAACAAATCCACCAGCAGCAGGCGACCACAACCAACAAAACAACGAAACCCAACACCAGCATAACAAAGTAAGTGCAGACATCCACTTAAGTCTGATGGATAAAACATTTGCACAACCCTGATACTGCCCATCACCCTCCTCCTTACCCAACTCCTACCACCTCAGGCAACCAACCACAATCTACTAACAAACACTCCATGGCATACAGCACTGCTCTACACACACACCCAGTATACACATTGGAACACACACAAGACACCCAAGCACAAAAGGCAAAACAGGCACAAGTCCAGCACGCACACAAACTCAAACAAAGCACAGAGACCACTAAACACCCCAGCTACAATCTCACTAAACACCCCAGCTACAATCTCAATAGAGCTTATCAACGCCAGATCCATACGAAACAAAATTAACACAATAGCTGACCACATAGAAGATCAACAACCTGACATACTGTGCATCACAGAAACATGGCTCACCCCCACTGATAATGTACTACTTAATCAATTAGTACCATCCACCTATTCAGCATTCAACTGCCCATGCGCACAACAAAGAGGAGGAGGGGTCTTGATCATCGCAAAAAACAGCCTAAGACTCAAGTCAAGAAGTGTCTCAAACACAAACCAATGCAACACCATCACTGTGGAAAACAAATGGATGGCCCTATGCCTCACCTACAGAGCCCCAAATGCGCCACCAGATGAGCTAGCCTCCACCCTAGAAGAGGTCTGTGCCATCAACACAAATCACAAACCCCTGCTACTATTAGGAGACTTCAACCTTAAATCGACTAACACAAAGGATGCAAAAGCCTTCCTACGAGCCATGGGATCCTTACAATACACCCAACTGATCAACACCCCAACACACAGACACGGATCATCACCAGACCTCATATCCGCACCCAACTTTCTAATGGACAGTGGTAGCATATCAACACCCGATGTCACACCTGTACCGTGGTCAGACCACCACATAATCAAAATAAAGATTATGCCACAAGGGCAAAGCCACGATGAGAACCTGGACAACCCACCAGCACAAAGAAGATTTAAAAGCTTTGACAGGGACCAATTTCTACTGGACACGCTACCCCACCTGAACACGGAAGAAGAGGATCTAGACAAGTAAATCAGAAAATGGAACAGCATCATCAATGCTGCTGCCAAAGCCACAGAATACAGACCCAAGAAAGCTCGCCGCACCAAAGCACATCACACACCCTGGTACTCAAAACCATACGGAATGAGAAGAAGGAACTCAGGAAGTTAGAACGGCGATCGAGACACACCAAGTCGCCCAACAATCAGGAACTATACTTAACAAAACAAAAAGAATACAACGAACTCATCAACCAAACAAAGAAAGAAAACCACACCAACATCATACTCAAATCAAACAACAAACCGAGAGAGCTCTTCAAAATCGTGAAAATCCTCACCAAGGAACAGAAAACCGAAAGCGAAGTTCAAATAGACCCACAAGCATTCGCAGACCATATCCAAGAAAAATTCCATTCAGCTACATAAAGGAAAACAGACCCAAACACCAAACCAGCCACCCCCTCAAGAAAAACTTAGGACAAATTCAGCAACCCATCCACAGAGCAGCTCTCACATATCATCACCGCACTCAACACAAGCACGGCCCCAACAGACCCATGCCCAGTTACATGGATTAAGGCGACAAAGTCAAACTTCATCCACACCATACACAACATGGTGAACAGTTCACTAACCCAAGGAATCGTGCCTGACCAGCTAAAACTCGCCACAATAAGACCAATCCCAAAGAAATCACCACTCAACAAGAACAACTCCAGCAGCCTACAGACCTATCTCAAGCATCCCTCTACTGGCAAAGATTATTGAGAAAGTGGTACAACATCAGCTACAGGAACACATCGACAACCACGCACAACTGGACCTCAACCAACACGGTTTTCGCCCCAACCATGGAGTCGAAACACTCCTGATATACCTATTTAATGACATACTACACCTCATAGACAACAGAAAGAAAGGAATACTCATGATCTTCATTGACATTTCATCAGCATTCGACACAGTGGACCACGGAACCCTACTAGTAAGACTACAGAACATCGGATTACACTGAGCCACACTGAGGTGGTTCCACTCCTACTTAACGGACAGACAGATACAGGTCAAGATCGGTCCCAACACATCCCGACCTATAAAGGTAATGCAAGGCGTACCTCAAGGATCTGCCCTATCAGCACTATTATTTAACCTTTACATCCAGCCAATATGCAGCATCATAAGAGAACACGGGATAAAATACACAATCTATGCGGACGACATAATGATATACACACCAATCACCCTCAACAACCCAGACTACACCAAGATTTATTTATTTATTTATTTAACAGTATTTCTAAACTGCCTTATCTTAATAATCAAGGTGGTATCACAGCAAACAATCGAGTAAAGTGAGTGTGTTATACATGCAGTGAGGGTGAAGTTGAGTGTGTGTTGTATTGTGTGCTGGATTGGTATGAGCTATGTACAGAGTGGGCTATATACAGTGGTACAAAAAACATATTCCATACATACATAGATAGCAGAATGTCTCATGCACATGAACAGCTGGTTTCAACACAACACTTGAACATAAACTACAGCAAGACCGAGGCTCTAATCATCACACGAAACTCCGACTTCATCCCTCCGCGCAACATCAAAATAGACAACACAACCATACCCATACAACCAGAAGTGAAATACCTCGGAGTGACCCTGGATAAAGAAATGAACCTTCAGTCCCACATCAGCAGAACCACCAAAAATTCATACCATAGGATGAGACTAGTCCGACGCCTCAAACCCCTCCTCTCCCAGGAACACTTCCGCACAGTCTATCAGGCACTAATAACCCCAATCCTAGACTTGTGCAACCCAATCTATCTTGGCCTAACAAAACAGACACTCAGGCCACTACAACTGGCCCAAAACACAGCAGCTTGCATAATAACTGGCACCACAAAACAAGAACACATCACACCTACCCTAAAAGACCTCCACTGACTACCAATCAGCTCCCGCATCAGATACAAGACAATCATTAACATATTCAAAATCAAGCAACAGTCGTCAGCTTTCAGCCTACACCCACTCATATAACCCGACAGCAGCACAAGACCGAGGAGGAGAGGCACATCCAACTGTGTCAACACACCTGAAGACATCAACAAGGTACTTAAGGTCACTGAAAAATGAGCCTTATCAAAGGTGGCACCAACAATCTGGAACGCCCTCCCTGATGAACTACAGTCAACAACAGACATGAAGGACTTTAGGAAACTGTTAAAGACGACCCTCTTCATAGAGCACTACGGTGACGTCACTTAAACGGTGCAACAGATAATACCCCAACTCAACACCCCGCCCTAGCAACATGATTTAGTACTAAAGTAAAGTCCTGATGTACATAGTATTGTAAATAGCCCACGCTGTAAATAGCTCACCAAGAATCAATGTCCATCTACACACACACACACTCACTGCTCAATGCATGCACACACTAGACACTGTATCTTGTTGATTGTTTGCTGTGTAGACCGCCTTGATTGTAGGAAAAGGTGGTATAGAAATCCGTTTAAATAAATAAATAGAGAAAACCTATTATACCATAACGGCATCAACTTCCAGACCTCACACAAGAAGCCCACCTAGAAAAAAAACATCACAGTATATTTTGCAGTGGGTCCTAGAACATCTATAAACCTATTTGGAAAACCAAACAAGCCGGATTATTACAGATCCCTGCATAGAAACTCACTGATAACTGAATTTTTGGCCTTGGTCACACACTCGGAATACAGATAGATCCTCACCGTACTTTATATAGAATAAATTACCACAAACTAAAAATAAAATTATATTTACAAAAATTAATTAAAACCTCAAAAATTCAGACTTTGCATGCAGTACAACACCAGAAAAACAGAAAGAGCTGCAGATGCAGGGCCGGTCCTAGGCATGTTCGGCCGTGTATTCTGCACATGGATCCATGCCAGGAGAGGTCCCTATCCCTCCAGCCAGCAGCTGGCAGTCACACTGACAGCATCCCTTTCTATCTCTCTCTTCCCCTTCCATTCTCATCCAGCCTCTTCCTCCCCCTGTGGTCCATTCAAACCTCTTGCTCATCGTGACAAAAAATAAACCAATGAGACATGGAGCATTATGCTGAATTTTTAAAAAGGGTTCGAGGGGTGATCCGGGAAACTACAAACCGGTGAGCCTGACATCAGTACCGGGAAAAATGGTAGAAACCATCATAAAGAATAAAATTACTCAGCATGTAGATAGTCACGACCTAATGGGAGACAGCCAACATGGCTTTAGACAAGGAAGATCTTGTCTTACTAATCTGTTATGTTTTTTTGAAGGAGTGAATAAACAGGTGGACAAAGGTGAGTCGGTTGATATTGTGTATCTGGACTTTCAGAAAGCCTTTGACAAGGTCCCTCATGAGAGACTTTTGGCAAAACTAGAGTCATGGGATAGGAGGCAGTGTACTATTGTGGATCAGGAACTGGTTAAAAGATAGAAAGCAGAGGGTAGGGATAAATGGCCAATTTTCCCAATGGAGAAAGGTGAATAGTGGTGTACCCCAGGGATCTGTGCTGGGTCCGCTGCTTTTTGACATATTCATAAATGACCTGGAAAGTGGAATAACGAGTGAGGTTATCAAATTTGCAGATGACACAAAACTATTTAAAGTTGTTAAAACCCAGGAGGATTGTGGAAAATTGCAAGAGGATCTTGATAAATTGGAAGACTGGGCATCAAAATGTCAGATGAAATTTAATGTGGACAAGTGCAAGGTTATGCACCTAGGGAAGAACAATCCAAACTATGGTTACACGATGCAAGGTTCCACATTAGGAACCACCACCCAGGAAAAAGATTTAGGCGTCATTGTGGATACCATGTTAAAACCCTCGGCCAGTGTGCAGCGGCGGCCAAGAGAGCAAATAGAATGCTAGGTATGATAAGGAAAGGAATGGAAAATAAAACAAAAGATATTATAATGCCTCTATATCGTTCCATGGTGAAACCGCACCTTGAATATTGTGTGCAATTCTGGTCACCGTATCTTAAAAAGGATATAGCGATTTTAGAAAAGGTTCAGAGAAGAGCCACCAAAATGGTAAAGGGGATGGAAGGCTACTCCTATGAAGAAAGGCTAAAAAGGTTGGGGCTCTTTAACCTGGAAAAGAGACGGCTGAGGGGAGATATGATAGAAGTCTATAAATTAATGAACGGAGTGGAACGGGTAAACGTAGATCGATTGTTTACCTTATCAGAATATAGAAAGACTAGGGGACATGCAATGAAGCTACAGGGTAAACTATTTAAGACTAATAAAAGAAAATATTTTTTCACTCAACGTGTAATCAAACTCTGGAATTTGTTACCGGAGGATGTAGTAAAGGCTGTTAGTGTAGCTGGGTTTAAAAAAGGTTTGGATAAGTTCCTGGAGGAAAGGTCCATAAACCATTATTAAGAAGGGACCCAGGATATCAATGCTTGAACCAATACAAGCATTGTGAAATCTGTGTCCCTTGGGGAAACTGCTAGGTACGTATGACCTAGATTGGCCACTGTTGGAAACAGAATACTGGGCTTGATGGACCTTGGTCTGACCCAGTAAGGCATATCTTATGTTATCTTATGTTCTTATGTTCTTATGCTGAAGTGCTGGGCAAGGCTTTGCTGCCCCCTCCCACCTTGGCAGCAGGAAATGTGCATCAGAAGGGAAGGGATCAGCAGAGCAGTCCCATGCTTCAGCATGATGTTTGGTGCCGTGTTGCTGTTTTTGCCACGACTAGAGCAAGAGGTTTGAGGGGGCCACAGGAGAAGGAAGATGCAATTTATTATTAATGGGGGCAAGCATTTTGGAGGGGCCATGGGGGGGTAAGTCTGTTTTTAAGGGGGGGAGGGTCTCAGGGAGCTGTACTTCTACCACCACAATATAGTATGGGGTAGGAGGCTGGAAGAGAGAGGGGCAGGGTCAGCCCTAGAGTTGATCCAAGGTGTTGGCTCCCTAGGCAAACCTCAAGCTTTACATACCCTCTAGCTGTCAAAATCTATTATTTAGATTTGAATGAACTGTTTTAGCCGTCCTCCCAAAGTTGCCGCCCTAGGCAACTGCCTAGTTTGCCTAGTGATTGGTCCGGCCCTGGAGAGGGGACATTAACTGGGAGGAATGAAAAGGAGAGTGAGAATGTGTGTTTTGGGGAGGGAAAAGGTGAGAGATGAGACTGGCAGAGATATGAGGGGAGGGTTTGAGAAGTGGGATGGAAAGTGATGAAGGACAAATAAAGCAGGGAGAGAAGGTGGAGGGAAGAGATGGAAAAAGCAAGAGGAGAGGGAGGGTAGGAAGGGGAAAGGAGAGAGAGATGACAGGGGAGAAAGAAGAGCTTAAAAAGGATGGGGAGGGGAAATGACTGGGAAGATGCAAAAGTGCAGAGAAGGAAGGAGGAAGAGGGTGGTCTGGAGAAGTACAGAAAGAGCGGTAGAGGAAGAGATAAGGGGGAGGTGAAAGATGAGAGTATTATGGAGAATTGGGGGGAGGGATCCTTGATGGGGTAAGAAAGGTGGAAATGCAGGGGGTGAAGAGGAGGTAAGAGGCTGGGCAGGGGAGGGAGTAAGAGAATGATAAACTAGATATTAGTTTATCATTCCCTCAACATAAAAACAAATTTCAGAAAAACTAAAGCAACAACAAGCGATAGAGCCTTCTCCTTTGCTGCCCCCACCCTCTGGAATGAAATTCCATTAACCCTCCGCATGATAAAGGACCTCACCAATTCAAAAAGGAACTAAAAACATACCTCTTTACAAAACACTTTGAGATCCCCTACCAACAAAAAACCTCTCCAATACAATCACAGAAACACATCCACAATACTCAAGACAGAACAAATGACTAACACAAGAAAGCTACTCACCCAAACAGCTACTCACCTAAACAGACGACTATATCACTATTGTAAATAACTACTGGTAATTAACTATGTTATGTTCCATGTTTTATAACCTGTACATAGTTTCAAAAATATGTTATATGTAACTAAACATGTATATAGTTAAAATATTGTTCCATGTAAAGTATACGGAAATATACTAATTTTTTGTTTAATGTAAACCGCCCCTGATCTCTGGAAGGGGCGGTATAGAAGAAACTGTTAAATAAATAAATAAATATTAGGGGAAAGCCGACAGTCACCCAAGAGTGGATGGTTCGGAAGATTGTATCTTTGAAGGATACTACCAAAAGCAGAGAGGTTCCACAAAAGAGTAAAGTAGCCCAAATGCCCTCAAGTATGGAGCAGACAGAGCTTAAAGATCCCAAATTACCCACGTCTACCAATAGCCAAATTAATATGAATAAAATACATTCTCTAAAATGCTTGTATGCAAATGCTAGAAGTCTAAAAAATAAGATGGGAGAGTTAGAATATATAGCACTAAATGAAAGGTTAGATACGATTGGAATATCAGAGACATGGTGGAAGGAGGACAACCAGTGGGATACTGTGATACCTGGGTACAAACTATATCGAAATGATAGAGCTGATCAAATTGGTGGAGGGGTTGCTCTCTATGTTAGAGAGGGCATTGAGTCAGAAAGGATTAAAGTTTTGCAGGAAACAAAATCTGCTGTAGAATCTATATGGATTGAAATTCCATGTAAAAGGGGGAAGGCAATGGCAGTGGGGGTGTACTATCGAGCGCCTGGCCAGAATGACCAAATGGATGATGAAATGCTCAAAGAAATCAAGGAAGCTAACAAAGGTTACAGTGCAGTAATAATAACGGGTGATTTCAACTACCCCGGTATCGACTGATTCAGTGTCACGTCAGGACATGCTAGGGAGATAAAGTTCCTAGATGAAATAAATGACTGCTTCTTGGAGCGGCTGGTTCATGAACCGACCAGAGGGGAAGCCATATTAGACCTAGTCCTTAGTGGAATACCAGATCTAGTGCAAGAGCTAAGGTTGTTGGGGCCACTTGGCAATAGTGATCATAGCATGATCGCCTTTGATTTAATTAGTGGAGGAGGAATAGTAAGGAAATTCACAGTATTACCTTTTAACTTTCAAAAGGGAGACTATGATAAAATGAGGAAAACAGTTAAGAAAAAACTAAAAGGAGCAGTTGCAAAGGTTAAAGATGTACATCAGGCTTGGCTGTTGTTGAAAAATACTATTTTGGAAGCTCAGACCAGCTGTATTCCATGCTTTAAGAAAAGTGGAAGGAAGTCCAAAAAACTGCCAGCATGGTTTAAAGGTGAGGTCTGAGAGGCTGTTGTTGCAAAAAAAAACATCTTTCAGGTAATGGAAAAAAGAGCCAAACGACGAAACCTGGAAACAGCACAAGCACTGGCAAGTCAAATGCAAGGCATTGATAAGGCAGGCAAAGGGAGAATTTGAGAAGAAGCTTGCTGCGGAAGCAAAAACGCGAAGTAAAGACCTTTTCAAGTACATTCGTAGCAAAAAACCTGTGAGAGAGTCAGTTGGTCTATTAGATGATAAAGGGGTTAAAGGAGCACTAAGAGGCGACAAGGCGATAGCGGAGAGACTGAATGAATTCTTTGCTTCAGTCTTTACTGAGGAAGATGTAGGGATGTTACCCATGACTGAAGTGGTATTTAAAGGTGCGGAAGAATTGAAGGAAATATCGATACATCGGGAAGATGTATTACAACTATTAGATAACTGAAGAGTAGCAAATCACCTGGGCCGGATGGTATACATCCAAGGGTGTTGAAAGAACTGAAATATGAGATTGCAGACCTGCTATTAGTAATCTGTGAACTATCATTAAAATCATCTCTAATACCTGAAGATTGGAGGATCGCCAATGTAACACCAATTTTTAAAAAGGGTTCCAGGGGTGATCCGGGAAACTACAGACCGGTGAGCCTGACATCAGTACCGGGAAAAATGGTAGAAACCATCATAAAGAATAAAATTACTCAGCATGTAGATAGTCATGACCTAATGGGACACAGCCAACATAGCTTTAGACAAGGAAGATCTTGTCTTACTAATCTGTTATGTTTTTTTGAAGGAGTGAATAATCAGGTGGACAAAGGTGAGTCGGTTGATATAGTGTATCTGGACTTTCAGAAAGCCTTTGATAAGGTCCCTCATCAGAGACCTTTGGCAAAACTAAAGAGTCATGGGATAGGAGGCAGTGTACTATTGTGGATCAGGAACTGGTTAAAAGATAGAAAGCAGAGGGTAGGGCTAAATGGCCAATTTTCCCAATGGAGAAAGGTGAATAGTTGTGTACCCCAGGGATCTGTGCTGGGTCCGCTGCTTTTTGACATATTCATAAATGACCTGGAAAGTGGAATAACGAGTGAGGTTATCAAATTTGCAGATGACACAAAACTATTTAAAGTTGTTAAAACCCAAGAGGATTGTGGAAAATTGCAAGAGGATCTTGATAAATTGGAAGACTGGGCATCAAAATGTCAGATGAAATTTAATGTGGACAAGTGCAAGGTTATGCACCTAGGGAAGAACAACCCAAACTATGGTTACACGATGCAAGGTTCCACATTAGGAACTACCACCCAGGAAAAAGATTTAGGCGTCATTGTGGATACCATGTTAAAACCCTCGGCCCAGTGTGCAGCAGCGGCCAAGAGAGCAAATAGGATGCTAGGTATGATAAGGAAAGGAATGGAAAATAAAACAAAAGATATTATAATGCCTCTATATCGTTCCATGGTGAGACCGCACCTTGAATATTGTGTGCAATTCTGGTCGCCGTAACTTAAAAAGGATATAGCGATTTTAGAAAAGAGAAGAGCCACCAAAATGGTAAAGGGGATGGAAGGATACTCCTATGAAGAAAGGCTAAAAAGGTTAGGGCTCTTTAACCTGGAAAAGAGATGGCTGAGGGGAGATATGATAGAAGTCTATAAATTAATGAACGGAGTGGAACGGGTAAACGTAGATCGATTGTTTACCTTATCAGAATATAGAAAGACTAGGGGACATGCAATGAAGCTACAGGGTAAACTATTTAAGACTAATAAAAGAAAATATTTTTTCACTCAACGTGTAATCAAACTCTGGAATTTGTTACCGGAGGATGTAGTAAAGGCTGTTAGTGTAGCTGGGTTTAAAAAAGGTTTGGACCAGTTCCTGGAGGAAAGGTCCATTAACCATTATTAAGAAGGGACCCAGGATAACAATGCTTGAACCAGTACAAGCATTGTGGAACCTGTGTCTTTTGGGGAAACTGATAGGTACATATGACCTAGATTGGCCACTGTTGGAAACAGAATACTGGGCTTGATGGACCTTGGTCTGACCCAGTATGGCATATCTTATGTTCTTATGAGGAATGGGATAGTGACAGAAAAGAACCTGGGGCAGATAAGGGGATGAAAGGCAGAGGATGGTAAATGAAGAATGGGGGGGGGGGGGGGGATACAGAGGCAAAGTACTTATCACTCCAGCTTTTTGGAGTTTGCATTTCAGTTTTTGGCTGCATATTTCTAACTCTTGTTCCTTTATTCTGTATTAGCTGAGGGTCTCTGTCTGTGTTCTGTCTATGCGTGACTGAGCTGAAGGTTTCTGTCAGGATGTAGTAATCCTGTTTCTTCTGTTATCCCTATAGGAGGTACAGTATATGTATGTATGTTTTCAGTCTTTTGCAGGATTTTTTATTACTTCACAAAGGAGCTAGATTTACTAAAAGGTGTTATCCCATTATCATATACTAACATACATTAACAAATGACAAATGTTATTTATCACTGGTCCCATTTTATGCAGTGAGACCTCTTAACACATTAAGGGTCATCTTTCCTAAACCATGGTACCCGGTAGCGCAGGGTTTAGTGCATGATTTGGGCACCACACCAAAAATATGGGTGGACCCTCACGTAAAAAATCCTGCTCTACCCTGATAGCGCGCATTGGAGTGGGCACTGGACAGGAATGCAGGCATTACTGGTGTTTTGTGGTTAATATGGGTGTTAGTGGCCCGCACTAAGCACGCTCGCCACCCTTACTACGGGTGCACTTAACGCCACCTCAGTGGGTGGTGTTAAGTGCGTCCATGTGTCGGCTTACACAGTGCTGCATCCTGGACTGCACTAACCTCAGGGGAATAGAAGCCCATGCCCCTTGAAGTTAGCACCGACTCCCCTCACATGCTCTTTAGCAGCGGATGCCATAATAAATATGATGAGCATGCGCTAACACGATAACGCCTAGTAAAACTAGCCTAAAGTGTCCAATAGTGAAACTTGAGTTGAAGGAAGAAACAATCTCCTTCCGTTGCTGGGGATTGTGGAATGTGTGTTGCAGAACTGGAAGTGCAGAGTTTAATATATTAACATTCTGTCCAATTCTGTATAAACGTCAGACTTCACTCCCACATAGAAAACTGTTGAATGATTCTCTCAGACAATTACAGTAATAGCTTTACAGGGTCACTGAAACTGGAATTAGTGACCTCCGAGGACAGCAAGGAGTTCAACGACCACTGGAGGGGTTGTATTGCATGGCGGGGTTGAGAACATAGGGTTGCTAGATCCTAGATTGAGGAAACAGGCTGATCAAGTCCTGGCTTTATGCTATTGCATGCATGGAGTTACAGTTCTGTTTGTCCAGCTTATTTTTTTTAGATCAGTGGTTCTTCATTATATGGGGTCACATGAATTGTTAAGTGTTATAATGGGGTCACATTGGATAAATGTCTGGGAAGCACTGCCTTAGATAATCAGAGGTACAAAGCTATGAATTCAATGTGACAAAATCAGAACTGGATCAATCGGCTTGATCAACCTGGGATGAGCTGGGGACTGTGTGAAGAAAGAGGAGCAGCGCTTGGTGCTTCTGTGCACACATTCTGCGTGTGTTCCGGAAGGAATGCATTTGGAGACATGGTCATACCAAGGGCTGCACGAGTGGTGCACAGGGCACAAATAGGGAAGGGATGCTGAGATAGTTACTGGGTTTCCAGGAAGCCCAATAAGAGTGAGTTCCTACATGTGTCTGGGCAGACAGGGGGCACCAGGGGGTGCCAGGACCACTCCTGGAAACACATGACTTCCGAAATGTGGTC
Organism: Ichthyophis bannanicus; assembly: GCA_033557465.1. NCBI lineage: Eukaryota > Metazoa > Chordata > Amphibia > Gymnophiona > Ichthyophiidae > Ichthyophis > Ichthyophis bannanicus. Next base: position 1,226,172,930 of record CM066033.1, read on the forward strand.
CAAGCTTTAATTACACCTCAACTGGACTACTGTAATGGTCTTTTACAAGGTCTGCCAAAAAAGAGCATTCACTCCCTCCAATTAGCTCAGAATGTCACAAACCACAAAAGGGTCCACTCCTTTTCTCTCTCTATACCCAGTACCTTGATGTACTCATCTCTTCTCATGGCTTTCAATACCACTCTTCCTTCCTTCCAGGCGTGCGTTCCAACAAAAAAATTTGGTGAAATGTTCGGTTCCTCCTCTCTTTTTGTGAGGGTTATAACTAAAGCAAACTTAACTGAACACATCACACCAATACTCTATGACCTTCACTGGCTCCCAATAGCTAGAAGAATAAAATATAAAACTATAGTTACAAAATTCGAACTGATTAATAACATCATCCCCTCTTTCCTAACCACAAAGATCCAGACCCTACTAGAAGGTAGGAGCAGAAGAAGAAGTAAACCAAATCTACTCACAATACCCTCATCAATCTGCAAAACTAAACAAGTAACCAACAATGCAGCCTTTTCATACACAGCCCCTTTTCTTTGGAACGCTATACCAGATCCCTTCAGATCAATCAAAGACCTCCAGACATTAAGAAAGGAGTTTAAAACCCTCTTATTTACCGAGCACTACTGCAACTGCTCCCCTAGCAACATGAACATTCAACCCACCAGCCCTGTCGCACCTAGTTGATCCATTGATGCCAGTTCCCTCCTTTCCCCTGGTTAGTCACCTATAAACATCCCTAGTTACTAAACCATTAATGTACATAGTTTAATGTCTACCAACTTCCCTATATGCTGATTGTATGGATAGATGGTATATAAATAGTTTATTGCAACATAGTTAATACATTGTTCCATGTAACTTATTAACTGTTCAATGTAAACTGTCCCTGATCGCTGGAAGGGGCGGTATAGAAAACTGTTCAAACAAATGCATTGCACAGGGTGCATTTCCAGCTTGGAGGGGGGACCCGGGGGATGAATCATGTATATAGGGAGGTCAGCAGATGTGTTAAATTGGGAAAGAGGCGTGGGATAGTTTACTAGAGTGAAAAATTTATATGTAGATTAATGATAACAATATTATGCACTGTTTTATATTCATAGTGTAAACATTTAGAGGGCAATAATCAAAGCCCTTTCAGCAGGTAAAATAACACTTCAGCAGGAAAAAGCATGATTGATTATTGCCCGCGTCCACAGACAAAAGTATACATGACATTCAATGTGCATTATTTAGCTACCAGGATTTTTCTAATTTTATCTCGTCCCTCCTCATCATGGACTTGGTCATAGCACTGACCAAATAAATACATTATGCAAATAATTATTCAAATGAGGCACCATATTAAGTCTCTGCACATGGCCCCGCATCCCCCTCGGCCGCCCCTGTGCAGATGCCCCTGTACTGTGCAAAGTACTGTATAAAGATAAACCATGAATGGCCCAGTATTCAAAGGAGTTTATCCAGTTAGCAGGGCCTGCAAACTCTATAAACCCCGGGTATTGTACAGCCCCTTTTCCTGTCTTCCACGTGCGTTTAGCTCTGTTTGCCTCTGGGAAGAGAAGTGCTCCAGTGCAAGCTCTTATAGCTGTCATCTGCACATTACCTCGCTTATTCACAGGTGCACCTAATCCCCTGCGGGCTCTCTCCCACCTATTTCTTCTGGCCTCTGTTCTCCTCTCCATCTCTCTTCTATGGCTCCTCATCACTTTGTCTTCCTATTCTTCATACTCCCTAATTGTCTCCTACCAATACCTTCACTCCTCTCCTCCTTTTCTCCCCTTTACCATCCTCACTTCCCCCTCCATTCTGTCCTCTACCCTGTCATTAGCTCTTGAGTTTCACTACTTTCTCCCTCTTATTCAGCCATCTCCTCTCTCTCTAAGGCAACCTCACCCTCATTTCCGCCGTACTGTCTCCTCTCTGTCCTGTACTTTTCTACTCCTTCTCCTTCTCTCATCCGGAGATATCAACCCCAACTCTGACCTCCCTAGACTTTTGTCACACTCTGAGAAAAGATCTTCATGCAACACATCTAATCTTATTCATTTTCGTCTCCTTTCCCCCTTCTCTTACCTTTTCCCATGTGCCTTGTGGAACACACACTCCATCCCAAATAAACTTACTTTTATTCATGATCCCTTTATCTCTAATGCTCTCCATCTTCTTGCTCTAACTGAGATCTGCCTTCTCCCAGAAGACACTGCATCTGTTGCTGCTCTCTGTCATGGTGGTTATCAGTTCTCCCACACCTCATCTACTGTCTCCTTCCTGCCAATTCCAACACCTCCTGCTGCCTCAGTCTCATTCCTTTCCCTCCTTTGAAGTCCACTCCACCTTTTCACTCCACTACCTCTCCGCCTTTTCACTCCACTACCCCTCCGCCTTTTCACTCCACTACCTCTCCGGATAGCTGTTATTTATCGACCTCCTGACAATCCTACTTCTACCTTTCTCACCGACTTTGACTCATGGCTTTCCTTCTTTCTGGATTCCTCTTCCCCCACTTTTTTTCTCATGGATTTTAACATTCATGTTGATAACCCCCCGATACTTATGCTTTAAAGCTCCTTTACCTTACCTCCTCATTTGACCTCCAGCTTTGCTCTACTGCCCCCACTCACAAGTAGGGCCACTGCCTTGACCTTGTATTTTCCTCTAATTGCTTACGCTCAAACTTCTCAACCTCAGTTCTTCCCTTATCTGACCATCACCTGCTAAGCTTCACTCTTCATCACCCACCGCCTCAACCTCATCCTGTTTCTTCCAACCTCTTTAGAAATCTTCATGCTATTGACCCTTTGGTTCTATCCTCCACCGTTTCATCATCTCTTTCCTCCACTATGTCATCTGAGTCTGTTGATGAGGCAGTATCTTCCTATAACACTGCACTCTCCTCTGTTCTGGATGCCACCCATGCCACATCGTATGAGGCATACTGCACCTCAGCCCTGGCTTTCATCCACTACCCACTATCTATGTTCTGTGCCTGTTCAGCTGAGAATACTTGGCTCAAATCGTGCTCCCTTGCAGACTTTCTACACTTCAAATTCATGCTTGTCTCATTCCAGTCAACCATAGCTCTTGCCAAACAAGACTATTATGTCCATCTGACTAACTCTTGTCTCAGACCCTCGCCGTCTCTTTACTACTCTCAGCTCTCTCCTTAAGGTGCCTCCACCTCTGACTCCTCCCTCCCTTTCTGCCCAAACCCTGGCTGATTATTTCCATGACAAAATCCACAAGATCACCCTACAATTCCTCACAAAGTCAGCTCCTCTCCTTCCCCTCCTCTTCCTCTTCACTCCCAACTTTCCCCTTCTACTTCTGCTACCCTCTCTTCCTTTTCTGTAATCTCTGAGGAGGAAACCGCACACCTTCTTTCCTCCTCCAAACTTACTACCTGCTCCTCTTATCCTATTCCCACCTGTCTCCTAAGCCCCATCTCCTCCACTGTTGTCCCTTCCATCTCTCATACTCTCAACCTATCGCTCTCCACTGTAACTGTCCCTGCAGCCTTCAAGCATGCTGTAGTTACACCTCTCCTCAGGAAACCCTCACTTGATCTTACCTGTCCTTCTAACTATTGACCCATCTCCCTCCTCCCCTTCATTTCAAAACTACTTGGATATGCAGTTCACCACTGTTGCCTTGACTTTCTCTCCTCTCAAGCCCTCCTGGATCCTTTACAATCTTGCTTTTGTCCTTTACATTCCACTGAAATGGCTCTTGCCAAAGTCTCCAGTGACTTCTTCCTGGCAAAATCCAAGGACCATTACTCAGTCCTCATCCTTCTTGACCTCTCTGCTGCTTTCGACACTGTTGACCACAACCTTCACTTGATACCCTGTCCTTACTTGGTTTTAAGTGGTTCTCCTCTTATTTCTCCCATTGCTCTTTCTGTGTTTGTTCTGGTGGATCCTCCTCTGCTGCAATCCGGCTTGCAGTTGGTGTACTCCAAGGATCTCTCTTGGGTCCACTTCTTTTCTCTCTCTATACCCAGTACCTTGATGTACTCATCTCTTCTCATGGCTTTCAATACCATCTTTATGCTGATGACTCCCAGATCTACCTCTCAACACCCGAAATATCTCGAGCAATCCAGACCCGGATTTTTGCCAGCCTTTCTGACATTGCTGCTTGGATGTCTCACCGTCGCTTGAAATTGAACATGGCCAAAACCGAGCTTCTTATTTTCCCCCTAAACCTCCTCTCCCCTTCCTCCTTTCTCAGTCTCTGTGGATAACTCTCTACTCCTCCCCGTTTCCTCAGCTCGCAACCTTGGGGTTGTCTGACTTCTCTCTTTCCTTCTCCACACACATACATCTGATAGCTAAGACCTTCTCTATAACATTAACAAAATCCACTCATTCCTTTCTGAACACACTACTAAGACACTTGTCCACTCATTAATCACCTCCTGTCTTGACTATTGTAACCTACTCCTTGCTGGTCTCCCTTTGAATCATCTCTCTCCCCTTCAATCTGTTCAACAATCTGCTGCGTGGCTAATCTTCCGCCAGCCTCATCATGCTCATATTACCCCTCTTCTCAAGACACTTCATTGGCTCCCTCTCAGTTTCCACATCTAATTCAAACTTCTCCTGTTGACCTATAAGTGCATTCACTCTGCAGCTCCTCTTTACCTTTCCTCTCTTATCTCTCCCTACACCTTTCCTCAGGAACTCTGCTCTTCTGGCAAATCACTTCTATCTGTGCCCTTCTCTTCTACTGCTATCTCTAGACTTCAATCCTTTCACCTTGCTTCACCTTACGCCTGGAACAAACTACCCGAGTCTGTACGTCATACGCCTTCTCTGACCCTTTTCAAATCCAGACTGAAAACTCACCTCTTCGCTGCCGCTTTCAGCTCTTGACTCACCTGGTTTCTTTGTGTTTCCCTTGTGCTGTCTGTCTTTTCTAGATTGTAAGCTCTGATGAGCAGGGACTGTCTCTTACATGTCTGTGCAGTGCTGCGTATGTATTGTAGCGCTATACAAATGCTTAGTAGTAGTAGTAGTAGTAGTAGTAGTAATAAGAGGGATATTCAGGGAACACTAACTGACCAGCACTGTTGAATATCTCCTATAAACTCCACAGCAGTCCATGGGCAGGGCAAGAGTAGTTCCAGCACTTAGCCATTTAGTGGCAATTTTCAGTCTGCTAGCCGGTTAAGTACCCATATAAAGTCAGGTCATCTCAATGTGGTTTGGCTGTTTGCATAGCAGCTGAATTTTTCTGCTGTCTGGATAGTTGCACTGGCCAGCACTGAAACTGGACATTCAGCACCAGATGATATCCAGATTCCAGCACTGAATATCCAGTGCCATTTTTGCCCACAGCAGTCAGGCACTTCCCAGCCAGCTCCAATCAGTCACATTGAGGGAGAGCAGGCAGGTAAGCTCCTCCCCATTCCCCTCCAACGAGGTCAATTAGGCCTGAAGACACCCACACCACAAGCAGCTAAAAGCCAGTGTTCTCAGGCACTCCTGCGCCAGAGGGCCCTTTGGCATGGACCTTAGGCAGGGACTGCTACTCAGTGCTCAGAACCCTATCAAGTTTGCTAAATCTCTAATTACAGCTGCATATCATCAGCAATACAGCTTTCCTGAGCCAGAATCGTGTATCCACTGCTGACCCAGGGAATGAACAACCCAAACTACAATCTTAGCCACCTGGCAAGCACATAAGAAGTTGAAACCTCCAGTCCCACTGTCTATCAACCTACTCTATGCAGTACCACTCCCATCTCTACTATCGAGCCATGTCTCAAGTGCAACTCCTCCAGAGCGTCATCAGAAGCCTACTTCCACACAAAGAAAATAGATCTATGGCTGGATAAGTCTCATTTTCTATACCTTATCCAACTGAAATGTGTCTTTACAATCTACCATCCAATCCACTATAAAACAAAACCAGCGACTCGTACTTATTTCCTAAAGTACTACAACATAGCTCAATAGCTTTTGATGACAACCAAACATGCACTCCATCTATGACCATCTTTCAACTTATACCCTCCTGGCACTCCTTACACTTTGTCTCACATCTGAACCCCAATTCATCAAACCCACAATCACTCCCTCAGTCATACCTTATGGGCCCTTCAACACTGGACATCCCATGACACAGAGAAACCTAAGCAAACTAATTCAAATACCAATACAACCGTACCAGTTCATTACTATAACCAACAACCTCCACAGTGCTCTGAATCTTAAATGTACACTCATAAATGCACACTCAGTCTGTAATAAAATACCTAGAATCAATGATTATACTACATCCAATAATGTTTATGTTTATTACATTTGATATACCGCTCAGGCCAAAGCATTAGAGCGGTTTACAATACTACATAAATGATACTGAAAATATGAAAAGAACGCCATTAACAAGATAGGACAGAGTAAGAGATAGTGATAGTCAAAGAAATAGAAGAGACAAGAGGAAAGGTTCATTATAACACCAGAGAGGCAGAATATCATACCACCACAGCTCAGTCCTTCCAAACAGACTTGACCATAATCGCTACTCATCACAAATTCAAACCAGGTAGAAATACGCTGCAGAAATGGCTCCTTATAAACCTCTGCTGCCTGGATATACTTAACAGAAGCAGATGAGGCAGAGCTCTCACTCACAGCCTATGACGCCGGCATCATTCCTCCACCATCCCGCTCGTCGTGGCATGCAAACCAAATACAGCAGATAACCTGGTCCCGCACGGTCCAACGCCTAAGGACCACGCCAAAAGGCCTTCTTGCGAGGCCCGCAAGGCGTGGGCGCACTGGTGGAATGGCAGTTTAAAAGCCAATGGAGTGGGCAGGCTCTGTGGAGGGAGGTGGAAACATGGCTCACAGAAACAGACACAGTACTTCTAAACCATATGAAACCTCACATCTATTCAATATACCACTGCCCACATTCCCACAGAAGAGGTGGAGGGGTACTGATTATAGTGAAATCTCATCTCAACTTCCACAAACTCCATGTTGGCAGTACAGAGGGAATAGACTACATTTCAATATCAAACAGACGATTAACTTTTTTGTCGTATATACAGATCTTCTACATCATCCAATGACATCAATTATTCTAGGAATCACAATCGAAAACTCATACCCATAAAAGGACCTCATACTCCTCAGAGACTTAAATCTACCATCACTCCCTACAAAGCAAGCTGCAGCATTCTTAGAAGCCATGTCCTCAATGGAATTTAACCAGATTGTACAAGTACCAACTCATGAAAAAGGCAAAATGCTGGATCTCATATTCATCAAAACCAATTCCATCCATACAACACTTTCCCTCCCCCTGTTGTTGCCAAAAAAGCATCTTTTAGTAAATGGAAAAAAGAACCAAATGACGAAAACTGGAAACAGCACAAGCACTGGCAAGTTAAATGTAAGACATTGATAAGACAGGCAAAGAGAGAATTTTGCTATGGAAGCAAAAATGCATAATAAAGACTTTTCCTAGTACATTTGTATCAAAAACCTGTGAGAGAGTCAGTTGGACCATTAGATGATAGAGTGGATAAAAGGTGAACTAAGAGGGGACAAGGCCATAGCGGAGAGACTGAATGAATTTGTTGCTTTGATCTTTACTGAGGAAGATGTAGGGATGTTACACATGACTGAAGTGGTATTTAAAGGTGATACTGTGGAAGAATTGGAAGAAATATCGATACATCGGGAAGATGTATTACAACTATTTGATAAACTGAAGAGTAGCAAATCACCTGGACCGGATAGTATACATCCAAGGGTGTTGAAAGAACTGAAATATGAGATTGCAGTCCTTCTATTAGTAATCTGTGAACTATCATTAAAATCATCTGTTATATTTGAAGATTGGAGGATGGCCAGCATAACACCAATTTTTAAAAAGGGTTTCAGGGGTGATCCAGGAAACTACAGACTGGTGAGCCTGACGTCAGTACTGGGAAAAATGGTAGAAACCATAATAAAGAACAAAATTACTGAACATGTAGATAGTCATGGCTTAATGGGAGACAGCCAACATGGCTTTAGACAAGGAAGATCTTGCCTTACTAATGTTTTTTTGAAGGTGTGAATAAACAGGTAGACAAAGGTGAGTTGGTTGATATGGTGTATCTGGATGACTTTCAGAAAGTCTTTGATAAGGTCCCTCATCAGAGACTTTTGGCAAAACTAAAAAGTCATGGGATAGGAGGCAGTGTACTATTGTGGATCACGGATTGGTTACAAGATAGAAAGCAGAGGGTAGTGCTAAATGGCCAGTTTTCCCAATGGAGAAAGGTGAATAGTGCTGGGATCTGTGCTGGGTCCGCTGCTTTTTGACATATTCATAAATGACCAGGAAAAGGCAATAACGAGTGAGGTTATCAAATTTGCAGATGACACAAAACTATTTAAAGTTGTTAAAACCCATGAGGATTGTGGAAAATTGCAAGAGGATCTTGATAAACTGGAAGACTGGGCATCAAAATGGCAGATGAAATTTAATGTGGACAAGTGCAAAGTTATGCACCTAGAGAAGAAAAACCCAACTATGTTTACACGATGCAAGGTTCCACATTATGAACCACCACCCAGGAAAAAGATTTAGGTGTCATCGTTGATAACATGTTAAAACCCTCGGCCCAGTGTGCAGCGGTGGCCAAGAGAGCAAATAGAATGCTAGGTATCATAAGGAAAGGAATGGGAAATAAAACAAAGGATATTATAATGCCTCTGTATCATTCCATGGTGCGACCGCACCTTGAATATTGTGTACAATTCTGGTCGCCATATCTTAAAAAGGATATAGCGTTATTAGAATAGGTACAGAGAAGAGCCACCAAAATGGTAAAAGAGATGGAAAGATACTCCTATGAAGAGAGGCTAAAAAGGTTAGGGCTCTTCAACCTCAAAAGAGATGGCTGAGGGAAGATATGATAGAAGTCTATAAATTAATGAATGGAATGTAACGGGTAAACGTAGATTGATTGTTAATGTCATCAGAATATAGAAAGACTAGGGGACATGCAATGAAGCTACAGGGTAAACTTTTAAGACTAATAAAAGAAATTTTTTTTTCACTCAACGTGTAATCAAACTCTAGAATTTGTTACCAGAGGATATAGTGAAAGCTATTAGTGTAGCTGGGTTTAAAAAAAGGTTTGGAAAAGTTCCTGGAGGAAAGGTCCATAAACCATTATTAAGAGGGACCCAGGATATCACAGCTTGACCCAATACAAGCATTGTGGAACCTGTGTCTTTTGGGGAGACTGCTAGGTACTTATGAGCTAGATTGGCCACAAAGAGAACATAGAACATACTATCGCCACATTAAATTCAACCATACTGTATCTTCACTCGACCCATGTCCAGTGAGTTAGTCAAAAATTCCAGTAAAGAGATCCATCCAACTCTCTCTCCTAAAAGGCTACATGTCCAAACAACTTAAATGCTCCTCCATATGTCCCACTGTAAAAAACACAAAACTCAATCCTAATGATCCTGCAGCATATAGACCTATAGCAAGCCTACTATTCGTATCGAAGATAATTGAAAAAGTCATCCAACAGCAACTACAGGAACACCTTGACAACCATGTTCCTTTGGACCCACAGAAACACGGCTTCGGACCATACCATGGAGTTGAAACACTCCTAACTTCATTGGTATACACATTGATAAAGGGGACTCAGAAATCACACCAAGGATTTATCTTAATATTTCTCGACATCTCAGCTGCCTTTGATACCGTCCACCATAACACTCTCCTGCAAAGACTTCAGTCTATTGGAATCCAAGGCAAGATTCTGACCTGGTTTGACTCATATTTAAGTGATCTACAGGAAATCAAAATGGGAAGTAAGTCGTCTCTCCCCTACCTACAAACTGAAGGCATCCTGCAAGATTCTTCATTATCAGCCCTACTTTTCAACATATACCAGCAACCATTATGTTCAATCATCTGCTCGCATAACATATACTTCCATATCTATGCAGACGATTTAATGATTTACGCACCACTCAACACCAGCATAGAAAGGTATAATAAGTTGCTTCAATGACCTCTCCTTATGGCAAGCAAACAACTCCCTAAAAATCAAATACAAGAAAACAGAAATACTATTCATAACTAAGAACACCGACTTCAAAGCCCCAACCTCAATAGTTTGAAATGACACAAATGTGAACATACAACCACATCCTAAGACAGCTCCATTGGCTACCAATACTGAGTCGCATATGCTACAAAATTCTGCTCCTCGCCTTCGAAATCATCAAGAGCTACTTATCACAACATCTAAAGACACTTTTGTATCCCACCAGCACAAGTAGGATGAGAAGACAAAATACATTAAATATGCTGAACATATCACAGGAGAAAACTAAAAGTTCCCTGTATGCCTGCAACAGGGCATTTGAATTATATGCCCCAACACTCTGGAACTCCCTTCCTGGAACTTTCCGATTTACCAATGACTTGTCATCATTTAGGAAACTTCTCAATGAACACTTTGGCTTCATCACATAAATCATCCTCCTTCCTCCCTAACTCTCCTTCGCTCCCCCTCACCCTGTATACAATAGACAGCAATTGATCATGTGCATAACTTATTCCCTAGCTCTTTACATCCCCCTCCACCCAAGTGACTCAATGTAATAAGTTCCTATGTTCTCTGTAACAATCTGTTGAAAGTGATTCATTATGGGCCCGATTTTTTAAGGCATTTATATGGGCAACTTCCCTAGTTATCCATGTAAATGCCTTATCCGGGATTTTCGAAGGGCACTTACATGGGTAGTGCCCTTCGAAAATCCTGGATATGTTCCTAATGCGCCCAGATGCTATCCGCTTAGCATTGTTTTGCGTTGAGGGCGTTCTGGGGCGGAGCGGAGGCGGGCCATGGCGCTACTCATGTAGCACTGATTTTCGATGCTATACAGTTAGTGCTCTGTGCCTTAAAGATAGGTTTGGGAAAATCTTGCCTATATGTAAGGCACTGGGGCTAACTGTGTAGCATCAAAAATTGGTGCTACATGGGTAGCTCCTGTGGCTTCCTGCCTGTGTGGTGACACCCGGATTTTCAATGCCAGGGCCGCATATGAACCCGGCATGGAAAATCCGGGTTAGGCAGGAGGGTGCGGGCTATGCGCTGACATGGCGCATAACACTGCCTAGCTGAAATTCAGGCCCTATGTATATATGTTTCAGTGTTCGCTGTATCAATCTGTTGTTGTAAGGTACACTACTTTACCCTGGTGTAAAGCGATATAAAAAAACAGTCAAATAAATAAATAATAAAATAAAAAATGCTCAGTGCCATAGGTTGAAAAGTTGGCCTGTAAAATCCAAAAACAGATACTGTATATTCCCATCATTAAATGAAATATAAAATTAATTTTCTATCTTTGCGGTCTGCCTAGCCATTTTATTCTCTAATCCTTTTGATGCTATCCTCTGAGCTCTGCTTTCCTCTGTCTTCTCTTAACTCACCCTTTAGAGTCTCTGTCCATCTGCCACTTCTCTCCCTTCCTGTCTTCCTCACTTCTTTACATCTCAGACATTGATCTTTTCCTTTCAGTTTTCTTTCTAAACTCAGATTTCACTTTTCCTTCTTACCATTCAGTTCTCAATATCCCTTTTTTTTTTTAACTGTTTCTACCTACCATTTTTCAACCTTTAACACAGCCCTCTCATACCCCATCTCTCTATCCTTCCCCAGCCATATATTCCTCAGTATTTAACTAACTCTCCCTTCTCTTTCTTTCTTCTACTTCCGTGTCCAGCATCCTTGCATCTCTCCCCTTCTCTGCTCTTTCCTGTGTCTTCCCCTCTCTCTTACACCATCTAGTACTTCTCCACTTTTACTCATCCTAAACCTCCATATCCAGCATTCCTGCTCTTTTCCTTTCCCTCACCTTGTGTCTAGCATCTCCTCATCTCCCCCACTCCATGTCCAGCATCTTCTCTCTCTTTATCTCTCTCCACCCTATGTCCAGCATCTCCTCTCTTTCTCTCCTCCACTCTGTGCCCAGAATCTCATCTCACGCACTTTCTCTATCCCATGCCCAACATCTCCTCTTTCTATCTCTCTTCATATCCCCTATCCATAATCTCCTTTCTCTCTATCTCCCCCTATACCCGGTGTCCAGAATTTCCCTTCCCTCTTTCAGCTCATGTCCAGCATTCCCCCCTACTCACCACTTTGTATCCAGCATCTGCTCTCCACCCCTACACTATATCCAGCCTCTACTCTTCATCCCCCTAAGCCCTCTACCCCATGCCTAGCATCTTCCCTCTACTCCCCAACCCCATATTAGCATCTTCCCTCCATCCTCCCATCCTATGACCTCATGTCCAGCATCTCCTTTCTCTCTCTCCCCAGTCCATGCCCAGCATCTCCTCTCTCTCTCTCTCTCTCTTATCCCATGTCCAGCATTTGCCTCCACCCCCCAGTTTGTGTTCAGTATCTGTCCTCTACCCCTACCCTGTGTCCAACCTCTGCCCTCCATACTTCTATGCCCCTACCCCATGTCCAGCATCTACCCTCCACTCCCTGACCCCATATCCATCATCTGCCCTCCTTCACCTTAAGCTCCCCACCCCATGTCCAGCCTCTGTTCTCCAACCCTCCACCCTATATCCACCATATGCCTGTGTTCCCTATTCCATGTCCATCATCTTCCCTCCTTCCCTTTATGCTCCTTACTTTTCCAGCATTTACCCCACCCCATATCCACCATCTACCATCCATTGCCTTCTGCCCCTAACTCCATGTCTATCCTCTGTTCTCTGTCCTTCTACCCCAGGTTTAGTATCTGACCTCCACACCCTATCCATGTCAAGCATCTGCCCTCCAGCCCCCACCCATGATGAGCATCTGCAATCCACCTTACTCCGTTTCCACTATGTACTCTCTGTCTTCCCTCTCCCCTCCGACCCCCAATATGCAGCAACAAGTCTCCGAGGTTCCAACTTTAAAGATAACTCCTGTTCTCATGAAGGTTTTACTAGTCCTGCTCCTCCTCTGACATGAAAGTATGCATGGTTATGGTTATATTTTATTTGATATACCAGAGATCTGTAGACAAACTATGTGGTTCACAATAAAGTAAAGGCATATTAAAATAAATTAAAAACATAATACAAAAATAAAAAGCAAAGGGAGGAACGCCATTATGTTGACAGGAAAGGGATGAATAAAAAACACCTAAACGAAACACCAAAGAAACATAAGGGGAAAAAAGGTGGGGTAGGGCTATAACCAAACAAAGGGAGGGAATACAGGTCTAGGATTGCCAACTCTGAATAACTGACCATATTGTCTACCCAGGAGATGTGGTAATTCCAAATGCTGTCTCATGAAGATAAATCTTTAATGTCTTTTCAAACTGTCTACAGCTCAATTCTGTACATAAATTAGCTGGAAGTGAGTTCCATAGAGCTGGTGCTGCTGCAAAAAAAGTTGATTTTCTGATTGACTCATTAGTGACAGTAATGGTATATGAAGATGAAAAGCAGGGAGCAATCGTAGTACCTTTGTGGGGGTGTAAAGGGTAACCAAAGATGTTATTCCAGTGCCAAGTCATGCATAACTTTAAATGTAAAGGTTACTACTACCTTGAACAGAACTCAGGACACAACAGGAAGCCAGTGATGCTTCATAAGAAGTGGTGTTACATTGTCAAATTGCTTTACTTGGACCAATGTACGTATGGCTGTATTCTGCACCATCTGAAGACATTTTATTTGATATTGTTGAATTCCTAGATAGATTACTTTACAGTAATGTACCTTAGCCATAGACGTTTGTGGTAGAACAGATAATTGGGCTGCTGAAAAAACACAGTGCACAAAAAGATCGAATAACTTTGGCCAGATGTGGAGATAATGAAAGCTGGGAATCTAGGATGACCTCAAGGTATTTTAATGTTGGTTATAGCATTATAGGTTACCCTTCTGATATTAGGTTATTACAGGGATCTGTGAAAAATTTGTAAACCATGTTGCTGTAGTTTTAGATGGATTTAATTTTAGTGAATTGCAGTCCAGTCAAGAAGCAACCTGGTCTAGACACACATTGAGTTGCACAATATCTGGTGAAAGTTTGTCAGTAGAGAACACTAGTAAAATATCATCCGCATAAATGTAACTAGAAACACCCATGCTCTGAATAAGTGTGGTAAGAGGGCTCAAGAAAACATTGAAAAGAGAGGGTGATGAAGAGTCCTGAGGAACCCCACAAGGAAAAGTATATGAGGAGGACAATGAATCATGGATATATACCTTAAAGGAGTGATCCATAAGAAGAGAATAGAGCCATGAGAGGACTGCACCTCAAAGTCCAGAGTCATACAACCAATTCAACAACACATCATGATCTACTAAGTTAAATACTGTGGAAAGGTCCAGCGAAATTGTAATAACCACTGTACCCTGATCCCATGTGCTATAAATCTCATTTAAAAGTGCTGTCACAATGGTTTCCAGAAACCTGATCGTCTAGGATGCAATACATGAACCTGTTCCAGGTATTCACAACACAACCTTTTTCTCAGGCACAGTGCCAAGCATATGGAAAATAGCCTTGCTTAAACCTATTTTGAAGGACCCGCAAGGAGGTATAACCAATCTTAAAAACTATAAACCTATATCTAACCTTCCTTTTATCTCTAAGGTGATGGAATGGTTGTTTTTTGTTCAACTTAGTAGATCATGATGTGTTGTTGAACTGGTTGTATGACTCTGGACTTTGAGGTGCAGTCCTCTCATGGCTGTATTCTTTTCTTATGGATCACTCCTTTAAGGTATATATCCATGATTCATTGTCCTCCTCATATACTTTTCCTTGTGGGGTTCCTCAGGACTCTTCATCACCCTCTTTTCAATGTTTTCTTGAACCTTCTTACCACGCTTATTCAGAGCATGGGTGTTTCTAGTTACATTTATGTGGATGATATTTTACTAGTGTTCTCTACTGACAAACTTTCACCAGATATTGCGCAACTCAATGTGTGTCTAGACCAGGTTGCTTCTTCACTGGACTGCAATTCATTACAATTAAATCCATCTAAAACTACAGAAACATGGCTTACAAATTTTTCATAGATCCCTGTAATAACCTAATATCAGAAGGGTACCTATAATGCTACAACCAACATTAAAATACCTTGAGGTCATCCTAGATTCCCAGCTTTCATTATCTCCACATCTGGCCCAGGTTATTCGATCTTTTTGTGCACTGTAATGTTTTCTCAGCAGCCCACGTATCTGTTCTACTACAAACATCTATGGCTAAGGTGGATTACTGTAAAGTAATCTATCTAGGAATTCAACAATATCAAATAAAATGTCTTCAGACGGTGCAGAATTCAGCCATACGTACATTGGTCCAAGTAAAGCAATTTGACAATGTAACACCACTTCTTATGAAGCATCACTGGCTTCCTGTTGTATCCTGAGTTCTGTTCAAGGTAGTAGTAACCTTTACATTTAAAGCTATTCTTGACTTGGCACTGGAATAACATCTTTGGTTACCCTTTACACCCCCACAAAAGTACTACGATTGCTCCCTGCTTTTCATCTTCATATACCATTACCATCACTAATTATGAGTCAACCAGAAAATGAACTTTTTTTGCAGCAGCACCAGCTCTATGGAACTCACTTCCAGCTAATTTATGTACAGAATTGAGCTTTAGACAGTTTGAAAAGGCATTAAAGATTTATCTTCATGAGACAGCATTTGGAATTACCACATCGCCTGGGTAGACAATACGGTCAGTTATTCAGAGTTGGTAGTCCTAGACCTGCATCCCCTCCCTATGTTTGGTTATAGCCCTACCCCACCTTTTTTCCCCTTATGTGTCTTTGGTGTTTCGTTTAGGTGTTTTTTATTCATCCCTTTCCTGTCAACATAATGGCGTTCCACCCTTTGCTTTTTATTTTTGTATTATATTTTTAATTTATTTTAGTATGCCTTTACTTTATTATGAACCACATAGTTTGTCTACAGATCTCTGGTATATCAAATAAAATATAACCATAACCATGCCTAATTTCATGTCAGAGGAGGAGCAGGACTAGCAAGACCTTCATGAGAACAGGAGTTATCTTTAAAGTTGGAACCTCGGAGACTTGTTGATGCATATTGGGGATCAGAGGGGAGAAGTTGGACACAAGTGGGGAGGGGAGAGGGAAGACAGAGTAGATAGTGGAAACGGAGCAAGGTGGATAGCAGATGCTCATCATGGGAGGGGGCTGGAGGGCAGATGCTTGACATGGATAGGGTGTGGAGGTCAGATACTAAACCTGGGGTAGAGGGACAGAGAGCAGAGGATAGACATGGAGTTAGGGGCAGAAGGCAATGGATGGTAGATATGGGGTGGGGTAAATGCTGGAAAAGTAAGGAGCATAAAGGGAAGGAGAGAAGATGATGGACATGGAATAGGGAACACAGGCATATGGTGGATATAGGGTGGAGGGTTGGAGAGCAGAGGCTGGACATGGGGTGGGGAGCTTAAGGTGAGGGAGGTCAGATGATGAATATGGGGTCAGGGAGTGGAGGGTAGATGCTGGACATGGGGTAGGGGCATAGAAATATGGAGGGCAGAGGGTGGACACAGGTAGGGGTAGAAGACAGATACTGAACACAAACTGGGGGGTAGAGGCAAATGCTGGACATGGGATAAGAGAGAGAGAGAGAGGAGATGCTGGGCATGGACTGGGGAGAGAGAGAAAGGAGATGCTAGGCATGAGGTCATAGGATGGGAGGATGGAGGGAAGATGCTAATATGGGGTTGGGGAGTAGAGGGAAGATGCTAGGCATGGGGTAGAGGGCTTAGTGGGATGAAGAGTAGAGGCTGGATATAGTGTAGGGGTGGAGAGCAGATGCTGGACACAAAGTGGTGAGTAGGGGGGAATGCTGGACATGGGCTGAAAGAGGGAAGGGAAATTCTGGACACCGGGTATAAGGGGAAATAGAGAGAAAGGGGATTATGGATAGGGGATATGAAGAGAGATAGAAAGAGGAGATGCTGGACATGGGATAGAGAAAGTGCGCAAAAGGAGATTCTGGACACCGAGTGGGGAGAGAAAGAGAAGAGATGCTGGACATAGGGTGGAGAGAGATAAAGAGAGAGAAGATGCTGGACATGGAGTGGGGGAGATGAGATGCTAGACACAAGGTGAGGGAAAGGAAAAGAGCAGGAATGCTGGATATGGAGGTTTAGGATGAGTAAAAGTGGAGAAGTACTAGATGGTGTAAGAGAGAGGGGAAGACACAGGAAAGAGCAGAGAAGGGGAGAGATGCAAAGATGCTGGACACGGAAGTAGAAGAAAGAAAGAGAAGGGAGAGTTAGTTAAATACTGAGGAATATATGGCTGGGGAAGGATAGAGAGATGGGGTATGAGAGGGCTGTGTTAAAGGTTGAAAAATGGTAGGTAGAAACAGTAAAAAAAAAAAAGGGATATTGAGAACTGAATGGTAAGAAGGAAAAGTGAAATCTGAGTTTAGAAAGAAAACTGAAAGGAAAAGATCAATGTCTGAGATGTAAAGAAGTGAGGAAGACAGGAAGGGAGAGAAGTGGCAGATGGACAGAGACTCTAAAGGGTGAGCTAAGAGAAGACAGAGGAAAGCAGAGCCCAGAGGCTAGCATCAAAAGGATTAGAGAATAAAATGGCTAGGCAGTATATTAAATTGTCCATTTGTCTGCCCAAGCCACAAGAGACGAGCATGGAAACTAATGCACTGGTATAGTAGTCATGCTTTGCCCAAGCAATCAAGTGACACAAACTGTACTCAACACAAGAAAAAAGACAAACACAAAATCTACCAGAGGAGCAATTAAACAGTGACTTCTCAACTAGGGCGCAGACACTGCCCAAGGAACCGCCCCAAGGAGCGAGCACCAGGAGCAGGACCTGCTCCTTGGTTGCGCTTCTCTGGAGCATGCCCACGGCGCAAGCCATCATAGTGCGGGTGCCACTGCTGTGTTAAAATTAATGATGAAAGCCTTGGATTCACTCACAGATGTCAGGGGGGTCATGTGGGCAGAGCCAAACAAGCAGGAAGGCCATCAGAGCATCAGGGAATAGGTGGCCTAAAAAGTAATATACAGCTTGAAATTACAGCATGATAAAAATAGCAGACAACTTAACACAATGGCAAATATCTAGTACTGGCAGACAGCATCAGAGGGGGTGGGACCAACCGGGCCTTACATGAGTTGCGAAGACCCTGCTTTTTTTGGCAGCATGAGTCATCCGCTGCTGGCATGTTTTTGCTTCCTGAGAGCCGCCACATCCTGCCTAATGATAGATCCGCCTCTGGCTTTGGATGATTATGTGGATCCTATCACAGTGGAAACTTAATGTTCTGTCATCATTCCCTTTCTTTTCTCTTCTTTAAGGGTGAATCATCTTTGACTCTTCATTCTCTTTCTCTGCATATATACAACAGATAACTTAAATCTATCATTTCTTTAAAACATCAGCAAAATTATCCCTGCCTTTCTGAACACACTACTAAGACCAGGGCCATCCCGTCCACTAGTTGAGTTAGGTGGCCACCTAGGGTTGCCGACCCGGATGGGTGGCTTTGAACCGTCACTTTGTTGCCTGTGGCAGGCCATGTGCTTCGGTATACATGACCTGTCGCTTCTGATCCCTCTCTGACAAAGCGGCGGCACAAAGCTGCTGCTTTTAAAATACTGCCGCTGCCACCACCCTCCTCCCTCCCTCCCAATATGGAATCAGCATCAGTAGGGGGGCAGCAGCGATGCAACATGGCTTGGGGGGAAGGGTGGTGTGGGAAAGTGGTGGCATGGCTGGGGTTTCTGCCTGGGGCAGCAGAAACCCTTGGGCTGGCTCTGACTAAGAACCTTATCCATTCTCTATTCACCCCCTTTCTAGACTATTGCAACCTGCTCCTCTCTGGTCTCCCAGTTAACTATCTATCTCCTGTTCAATCTGTTCAAAACTCAGATGCACACCTAATTTACCACCAGTGTCGCTATGCTCATGTAACCCCTCTTCTCAAGTTACTTCATTGGCTTCCTATCCATTTCAACATACAGTTCAAACTTTTCGTATCGATCTAAAAGTGCATTCTTTCTGTGGCTCCTCATTACCTCTCCTATCTTCTCTCTCCCTACACCCTTCCTCGCAAACTCCACTCAGACAAATTGCTTTTAGCAGTGCCCGTCTCTTCCATGCCAAATCCAGACTCTGTTCATTCTACCGTGCTGAACCGCATGCCTGGAATAGACTACTTAAATTACTGCTTCAGGCTCCATCTCTGGTTCTATTCAAATCCAGGCTTAAAAAAAACACATTCAAGGCGGCTTTTGGATCCTGACCCCTCTATTCTCTGTTTAATGCCCGTGTGTATTTTAACCATTTCCCTTAATGATTTGCCCTAGTCCCTTGTTTGTCTTGAATAGACTGTAAGCTCTGTGGAGCAGGGACTGTCCCTTATGTATGTAGTGCTGCGTATGCCTCGTAGTGCTATACAAATGATAGTTGTAGTAGTGCTTTCCAATTCTAAACTCTGTGCAACAGTTTTAATGTTTCAGGAAGAAAGCAGGCTGCTTGATGCTTCAGTGAGTGCTTTCTGTTGTCTCTTTTTGTGTCAGGAGACAAAGCTGCCAGGAAGGTCATATCCTATTGAATGAATTGAAAGCTACTGTATGTTGGTTTATGATGTCCGTTCTTTGGATTTTTAGATGTGTTTCGCTCAAGCAATAACAGCTGTCTATCTGTTTATCTATCCATCTATTAGTATATATGAAGTGTTCATTGTAGGCACACTTGCATATTTGCCGGTCACTAGAGGAGGAGTGCCTGCAGTTATGAGTGCAGCTGGTGCCAGTTGGGTCTCCAAAGCCTGTCGGCACAAGAAGAGGCTGCGAGGCAGCCAGTAAACCTACAAGTTGCAGGGAAGCCAGGCCCCACCATTTGAAGATGAGCAGGCAGATGATGGTGAAAGTTTCCTGGCTCTACCCCATATGGCTGACATACAGCAGCTCTACTATAGACCAGAAAGGGAGGGAGGGAGGAAGACAGTGAGGAGCTGTCTCACTGAGGAAGTCATGGAGCTATGCATTCAGCTCTCTCCCCATGCTGGTGTGTGCAGGTGGCTCACTGACTGTTCCAGGTGGTGTCACAATTGCTCATCCCTTTTCCTCTCTCTCCTTGGTTCCAGGTATGGAAGGGATCTCCCTGGCAGACAGCCATCAGGCACTGGTGGGGCTGTAAGGGCTGCTGGATCGTTGGTGTCCTTGTGCTTGTACAAACTGTTGTGGCTGTAGCGGCGTGAGCACTGGCAGCTGTAGTACAGACAGTCAGAATGTGTTGTAGTTCTAAAGTGCTCCATACTGGGATATGCTGTGGGGAAAGTGGGGATCCTGCCCACTTGGGACTCTGCTGGTAGATCTTGCAAGGCTGCTTGTAGATGGTAGGGGTGTTCTGGCTTTGGCACATCTGCCGCTCCTTCTTGTGCTTGCTCCAGGGTTCGGCATCTGTCCCTTTCCATTGACTGTATCTCCTTCCAGTGATGGTGCCCCCCCCCCCCCCGTGGCTTTTACTTAATCCAACTACATGGTCTGGCTAACCACCAAGTATTTCTCCCTGCTCATACCTGGTTTGGTAGCATGTCTGCCGGTGATGGCAGCAGCAGCAGTGGCTGAACCCTCAGTGCTTCCTGGCATCTGGAGAAGATTTCCAGTCTCAGCTGACAGTTCTGACCTAGTAAGGGAGGAAGAGGGACAGAAGAGGAGGAAAAGGAGAGAAAGCAAGGAAAGGTGGGAGGGGGGAAAAAGGAGAAGAAGGGGAGGACATAAGTGGGTGGGAAGGAGACATAAAAAGTGTGTGCCCCCCTGCACTCTCCCCATGCAGACACTCACATCCTTCTGCACAGAAACACACACATTTATTTATTTATGCTATACCGCCCCTTCCAGAGATCAAGGGCGGTTTACAGTTAACAGTTAAACAACTTTTACATGGAACAGTGGTATCAACTATTTACAAGGAACATATTGTACAAACAAACTTGTGTGTCAAACTTTGTATTTACATATATACAGAGAGTCGGCCTCTTAACACACATTCCAAAACTCACCAGACACAGATACAGCCACACATAAGCCCACTGCCTCATCCGTTGCAGCTGTGTGAATCCAAGCAGTGCTATAGCATGGCACTTTTGCTATAGGTTCTGAAAGAGCAAGGTTTTTAATACT
Source organism: Ichthyophis bannanicus (assembly GCA_033557465.1). Taxonomy (NCBI): domain Eukaryota; kingdom Metazoa; phylum Chordata; class Amphibia; order Gymnophiona; family Ichthyophiidae; genus Ichthyophis; species Ichthyophis bannanicus. The sequence goes on from CM066033.1 coordinate 1,226,194,163, forward strand.
TCCTAATGTAAGCAGCAGTTGACACTCAAAGGAATTTGTGTAGATCTCTGGTAGCCTTCCTGTAACGTCACTGCACATGTAAACAGCGTTCAGACACTTAAGAAGCTATTGTTGGAACAAAAGAGAAGCTTGTGAAGAGCTCCACTGGAATTCTCGGGGGGGGGGGGGGGAGAAGGGTGCAGAAAAATAATTATTTGCAGAGTGCAGCATGAAAGGTGACATCGGCCCAGCTTATTTGGCAAACTAATCCCATGCAGTGCATCCTGGGATGCATCGCATGAGCTCAAACGCTGGCATTTTTCAAGATGGCAGGGTGGAGGTGAGAGCATGTGGCCTCCATCCCTGCCTCCTAATGATGGAGGTACTTTGAGGGGGGCAGATGTATGGGGGGAGTACGGAGAGGTCCCAAGGACCACCAATGACTTTCTTTTGGGGGTCAGGAGTGGGGAATGGGGGCCCACTTGGGCCACCAATAAGCTTTTTGGGGAGTTTGAGGGACTTTGGGACCCACTTGGGCCACCAATGAAATTTCATAGGGGTTCAGAGGTGGGGGGACCCACTTGGGCCACCAGGAATTTTTCTCCCAACTGCAACTAGCAGCTAGTGCAGATCCATGCATCTTCCATGCTCTCTCATGATTTGCACAAATCTTTTGCACACAACTATTTTACTTATTTTTCATTACTGCATTTGAGAACAAAATGTTTGTGTTTCCTTTGCATTAAGAACCATGTGCTGAGTTATAGTGCAAGGCTCTGACTCCAGGTTTCTGCATTGGTACAACTATATTTTCCTAATTCATGTGTGTATACACTAAGACGATTTTATATAGGCACCTACCTGAGCAGGTAAAATACTGTTCTATATGATCAAGCCTCTTATAAAATTAGCCCCTCAGAGGATCATTTTATTTAACAGGTTTTTTTATACCACTCTATCATTTCAGTCAAAGCAGTTTATGTTGCAACTTAAACTTGGTAATGTACATTAAACAGGAACATTGATAACTCAGATTTGTTTCCTCAGGCAATTTAGGGTTAAGTGACTTCCCCAAGGCGTGCTAATGGGAATCAAACAAGGTCCCTGGGCTCCCAAGCCAGTGCTCTAACCCTTAGGCTACTCCTCCACTCCAGTTTTATAGGGATCACCTAGATTTATGCATACGTTTCCTTGCAGAAAGCATGGCATTTTAGTGGTTTCTGCATGTAAGTGGCCACTTTAGTGGTTTCCATGTGTAATATAGTTAGTCACTATTCTGTAAGTACACATGGTGGACCGAAGGCATATACTGCACTTTCAGTGTGGGCGTGAACAGGGATTGGGCAAAGCATGGGTGGACTGCAAATTACCTACATAAGTTATAAAATAGTATAACTTACAGTGTGTGCATTCTTGAAAAATCTAGGCATGGGCATCTTCAGGCATAGTTGATCGTGCATAGCTTAATATGAGTTTGTGAACAGGTACGCCCATATTTTATAAGGTATGTGCTTGAAATATGCATGTGAAAACACATGGAAATCTAAACTTATCCTCCAAATGGGGAAAAGGCTAAACCCTATCATTTCTGCATTAATTTGCCCTTTGTATTTTCTTACAGGCAAAGTTATCCACTTTAAAGTAATTTCATCAAAGAAACTGTCATGCTAAAAACTAGAGCAGAAGCTAAGCCCTGTGCTTATGCAAGGGATCCTTTAACATACAGGACCTGGGGCAGCTGCCTATATTGTCTAATGGTAAAAGTAATTCTACATACTGGGTGCACGGCCCTATCCGTAGCCTTTACCCTCTTCTAGAGATGCACACCCTTTCCTCCTTCCTGGGGATCCATTTCTCTTTTTCCCTATTTGTTAGTCTGCTTGTCTATCCACCCAAAGCTAGATTTTACTTCTCCTTATTCTATCCATTCTCTTTAGCCTGCAGTCTTCAATCTCCCTGATTTTACTTTTACCTATCTAAAAATTCAAACCAATTCTCACACCGCTAGCAGCCCTCATAGCACTAGCAGCCCTGCTAATATTGGGCTAATCAATGCAAGGTCCATCAGAAATAAGACTAATACTATTATAGACCACATGCGATACCACCAAACGGACATACTGTGCATCACAGAATCCTGGCTAAAGTCAACTGACCAGGTCATTCAATCTCAAATCACCCCATGTACCCATACCACCTTCAACTGCCCCCGCACCCATAAGCAAGGTGGTGGGGTCTTGATACTCACATGTACAGCTCTCAATCTTAAAATATCAAGATCTGTTAGCCACAAGCATTGTGACCTTCTCACCATAGAAAACAGACAGCTAGCTATCTGTCTCACTTACAGAGGCCCACATGCTGATGAAATATCCAACATAATTGAGGTTGTATGTTCTGCCAACTCCCCCCATAATCCTCTCATACTTCTAGGAGACCTAAATCTCAACTCTGCCTCTAACAGAGACGAAGAAGCCTTTATCAAAGCAATGGAATCCCTCCAATTCTACCAAATAATGAAAGGCCCTTCTCATCGTTCAGGATCCATGCTAGACCTCATCTTTGTATCAAAGGAACTTCTTACACAAGACAGCTTAACAACCCCCCTAGCCATCCCAATACCATGGTCTGATCACCATGCCATACATTTCAAGATCCTGCTACCCCCAACAAGAATACCCACAAAAGAAACTCCATCCTGAAAGGTGATTTAAGGGTTTCAACAAAGAGCAATTCCTCAACGAAACCCTTCCCAACCTCCCACAGGACTTCACAGATCTAGACGATGTTGTAGCAAGAGCCAAATGCCCCCCAACCCCGGAAAGCAAAGAGAAAATCTAGATCAGCTCCATGGTATTCACAAACAATTAGAGCAGAGAAGCGAAAGCTGTGCCAATTAGAACGCAAATGGAGACAAGACCGATCTCAAGCCATGCTCATTCAATACAGGGCATTTCAGATCGAATATAACAACTTAATCAACAAGCACAAGCAAGAGTACCACACAAATCTCATCTTAAGATCCTGCAACAAACCTCGCAAACTATTTGAAATTGTCCGCACCCTAACAAAAGACCCATCCCACAAAGATGTCCCTATTCACCCCCAAGTCTTATGTGGATTTCCTCATCAACAAATATAAGCCACCACAGAAGATCTCTCAACCAGACACCCTGTCTACCCCAGTGGCAGCTCTCACAGATGGTGTGAATTTCACATTCCTACATCAGAACAAACTCTCTGCACAATCGCTGCTTTAACCTCTAGCACATACCCTTCTGACCCCTGTCCCATATGGTGGATCAAATCAGTTAAAGATGAGATTGCCAACTGTATACGCAACATCATCAGTTCATCCCTATTTAGAGGATACATGCCTTCCATTCCAAAATAAGCCACCATCCGACCCATTCGTAAGTACACCTCTGCAGACTGCTTAGACCCTGCGAATTATTGCCCTATTTCCAGCCTTCTCTCTTTCTATCCAAAATAATTGAAAAGATGGTGTAGACACAGCTACAAGACCACATTGACCTGCATGCTCCATTGGATCCACACCAACATGGATTTCACCCAAATCACAGTGTTGAAACCCTCCTCATTCATCTTTTGACACCATACTAAGAGGAATTGATAACCTAAAAACTGGATTTCTTCTCATTTTCATTGACATCTCCTCAGCTTTCGACACTGTATCTCACAGCACCCTCCTAAAGCATCTATCCAACATTGATCTTCATGGCACAACACTCAACTGGTTCCACTCCTACTTCAGCCACAGACAACAAAGCGTCAAAGTCGGGCTGAATGCATCAGCTTCATTTCAAACAACACAGGGAGTCCCGTAAGGATCCTCCTTGTCTGCCCTCCTCTTCAACATCTACTTACAACCTGTCTGTCACATCTTCAAGCAACACAAGGTCCACTACACAATTTATGCAGATTATATCATGGTCTATTCCTCTGATTGTAAAATAAGGCGGTATAAAAATACTGTTAAATAAATAAATAAAACTACTTTCCCAACCTTCAGTTTCCCCATTTTTTGCCCCTTTTAAGTCTATGATTTCTACTTACTGTACTCACCTTCTACCTTCTTATGTCTCTCATCTCCTCCCATCCCCTCCCTTTAGTTCATTTCTTCCATCTCTTATCTCCTAATCTTCCTTCTCCCTTTCACTTGCTCCATTTCTACCCTCTCTCACCCCTTCAAAGACCTATCCCCTTTCTCTGTCAATAGTCTCCTATTCTTGTCTACGGTCTCAAAAGCTCATCTCAGCCTCTCCAGGCTCCCCACTTTTCTTTACCCTGTGGTATATCCCACAGTTCATCAAACACATTCTTAAACTCTTGGTACTCACTCAGTCCCTGAGATCTAATCCAGCTAATTTCTGTGTCTATGTTTTTTTGCTATCCTACCCAATCCTTGAGTCCCCACCTCACTGCGGGTCTTCCTCTGCCGTAAACCCTATATCCTCAGTATCTGCTCTCTTGTCCATTTCCCCATTCCCCAGCATCCACCCTCCAGCCTTTCTCTCCCTTTTCCAGCACTCACTTCTTCTGCCTCCCTCTCCTTCCTGCAGCATCCTCCCTCCTGTTTTGCTCCCCTTTAGCACCCATTTTTTCTGCATTCCCTCCCTCCTTCAGCATCCTTCCTTTGACTTTTCACCATCTTTCCCAGCATTCATTTCCTCTGCCTCCCCCTTATGGCCCTAGGATCCTCTCTCCTTTCTCCCCTCTTCCAGTACCCATCTCCTCTACTTCCTTCCTCTTTTTTCCCTTTTTTCCCCACACCCTCTTCCTTCAATCCCCAGTATCCTTTTTATAAATTTTCCACTTATTAGATTTTAAACAATATTACAAGGCCAGCCTCTTGTACAGAAAATAGAATGGTAGCTATAGGAATTAATTAACATGAAGTAAAAAATATGTAACAGGAAAATAAGATACACAAGTTAACCACTCTCCACTAAGCCCACCACATAAGAGGAGGAGGAACACTTCATTTGGAAATTACTGGAAGAGGCATTAAAAGGATAGCATGTCAAGTAAAAATAGGCAGACTTAATATTAGGCCCAAAACAATTCATAAATTTTATGGAAGGATAGTACCAATCCCCTCACCCTGCATGAACCATCAGCAGTAATAGTGGAATATAGAACTCCAAAGGTGCTACTTTTACGTTCTCTCCACAAACTACTTTATACCACTGTGTCCAAAAACAATAAACCTTTTTTTTCATTTCACTTGTCTGTTATTGTAGTCTGCACTTGTCTTCAAAATATGTAAAGGCTCTGCCATATGGCAGTTTATCAGAACATGACCCATTCTGAGTGGCTCTGATACGGTCCTGATCAAATCATTGTCCAACCTACATGGTCATGGCGCCATCTTTTGTTGTGGATTGTAGGGGGACTTTTTCTCATATGTTCCCCTGCAAGTGTTTAGTTGGTCATGAGGGTAATAAATGTACTCATTTGACCCTGTTCACCTGGGAACATCAACATGACTTTGCTGAATTCATTGGCTCCCTATCCATTTCCACATCCAATTCAAACTTCTACTGCTGGCCTATAAGTGTCCTCGCTACCTTTCCTCTCTTATTTCTCCCTATGCCCCCTCAGGAACTCTGCTTTTCTAGAAGATTCCTTTTATCTGTGCTCTTCTCCTCTACTATCAACTCCAGACTTCAATCTTTCCACCTTGCTGCTCCTTATGCCCTGAGACAAATTACCCAAGTCAGTACAACAGGCGCCATCTCTAGCCCTGCTCAAATCCAGACTGAAAACTCACTGCTTGGAGACTGCTTTTGGAACCTGATCCCCTTGGTCTCCTGCTCACCTCTTAGGTATTTCCTCACCATTCCCCTAGATATATCCTGGTCCCCAGTTGTTGTATTGTCTATCTTGACTAGACTAAGTTCTGATGAACAGGGACTACCTCTTACATGGCTCTATCTAGCGCTGTGTATGTCTTGTAGCGCTATACAAATGTTAAGTAGTGGTAGCAGTAGTACAATGGAGAATTGTGTAGAGTGAGGGTAGGAGAAAGTTCAACAATTCAGGCAAATTGCCGCCCCTATCATGAGCAAGTTTGGATTCTTCATTTAAATGCAGTGGTGTCCAAGAGTCTTAATTCAGAAGTAGAATGGGAAACCTTAATTTAAAATGGACCAAGCATCTTGCTCTGCTATAAGAGCTTATTCTTTGTTCATTGCCTGGAGATGATTTAAATACTGATGCTGCGTGCTTTCCTTTCAGAGGTGGTTTATTTATTTTATTTATTTATTTGACATTATTTATATGTCGCCTTTCGAGTTTATCAAGGTGGTTTACAATGAGCTCAACAGTTTTACAGGGAACAGATTTATCAGAACTTATTTACAATAAACAGTAACAAACATTAGACATGGAACCATGTAAATAACATACAACCCTATACATAGTTCTTAGGGCACGCCATGTCGCTACAACTGCTCAGTGACATCCTGCTCATACTGTATATAGTTACCCCAGTTCTAAATCCAAGTTACATTACCCATTCAATGTAAGTACGAAGCAGGCTCCCCCTGCTTTGTACAAAAATGTTATTTGTAAACCGCACTGATTTTAAAGAGCGCGGTATAGAAAAATGTTAAATTTTAAAAAAAAGAAAACAGCTGTGCATCTTGTAGAACTATTTACAAAGCGGCGATATGTTCAAGGCATTGTGCGGTTTGGGGTGATGTGTTTGAGTCATTCGTTATCTTTGGGGCTGTGTATGTGTTATCAAACCATAGGAATCTATGAATAGATGGGTCTTCAATTGCTTTCGGAAGTCGGCTATGGTTCAATGAAGGTGATCATTTCAGAAGAAAAAATACTATAAAAGCTCCCCCTGATACAGAATTTGTAACTCAAAAAACATACTGTGTTGGGTTTGGACTAGGATTTGATCAGGACTGCATCGGAACCACTCAGATTGGATCTGCTCTGATAGACTGTCATGTGGCATACTTTGAGGACAAGTGAGGACTACGACAGATATGTGAAACGTCAAATGATACAAGCATAAAATAAAAAAAATGATTAGTTTTATTTATTTTTGGCACAATAATCATAGTAACATAGTATATGACGGTAGTGTGGTCCATCTAGACTGCCCAGTAAGGTGGCTAGAGTGGTTGTAACTGCCGCTCCGTGCAGGTCATCTCCCCCTCCCCCCTCTGTTTATTGAAGTATAAATGATATTAAAGTTTGCTTTGATTTCATCCTCTTGCTATAAAGGGATCCACTGTGTCTGTCCCATGCCAATTCCATGGGACAGACACAGTGGATCTCTTTATAGCAAGAGGATGAAATCAAAACAAACTTAAATAACTTTTATACTTCAATAGAGGAGAGCTGACCTGCATGGAGCGGCAGTTACAACCACTCTAACCACCTTACTGGGCAGACTAGATGGACCACACTGGTCTTTAGCTGCCGTCATATACTATGTTACTATGATTATTGTGCCAAAAATAAACAAAACTGATCAAATCCTAGTCCAAACCCAACACAGTATGTTTTTTGAGTTACAAATTCTGTATCAGGGGAGCTTTCATAGTATTTTTTCCTCCAAAAGGATCACCTCCATCAAACCGCTTCTGAAAGGAAAGCGATTTTCTTAATCATATCAAAGTTTTTTTGGCACAAGATGTGCCAAGTGATATGTGGTATAAAATAGATTTTGAAATGAATGTAGCTGCCTTTGGGGCTCTGTATTTTACATTTGCTGCAGATTCTGCCGGCTGGGGGAGGTACTGCAATATTGTGCTTGTAGTTGAGAGGAGTCGGCATCTGTCTCTAGCAGCAGAAGTGCAGGTGGAGGACTCCTGGCCACTTCCTGGGAACGTTACCTGGGAAGGGAGTACCATAACTTTGGAACCACAAAACTGAAAGCAAGGCTTACACTAAACTGCACAGGAGTCCTCCACCTGTACTTCTGCCAGTAGGGGTAGATGCCTAGTTCTCGCAACTAAAGGTACACCATCGCAGCACCTCCCCAGGAGAGGACTCCTGTGCAGATTCATGGGAATGTTGTTCCTAAGGTGTTATGTTTCAAAAACAACTACCTCATTGTTCGATAGTTCTTAAAATCTTGTTTAAGAACCTTTTAATTTTACTGTTCTTGAACTATGATGTTGCAGACTTGTTATATGTGTTACTTTATGTATGACGTTTTATGACATTAATTAATTACCTGGTATTCCATGGTGCTGGGAGCTGGGGATCCCGAGCTGGTGAAGGACTAACAGTAAAAATTTAAAAGATAGAAAATCGGGGCCGAGGCAGAACATGGAAATCGCGGTTCAGTAATCAGAAACTGTGAAGAGGGCTCAAACTAGAGGAAGCTTTGGAGTCATAAAGGAATTTACAGCTTCGGTTCGCAACCTGGGCAGGGAGATGAAGCAAATGGCTAATAAGATAACAAAAGCACACTTTGCAACTGGAGGTGTGAGATACAGGGCCATGGCATGGGGGCCTGCATGGCTAGTGCTATAAAGCCATGGTGGAGGCCACAGTCTAAGTTGAGGCCGGGGCCCAGGAATGAGGGCAGCACTAGTCTGCAGAGTTTAAAGGGGTCATGACCTCAACAATGAGGGGGCAAGCTATGCCATCACAGGGTCTGTCAGGGAGGTGCTGGGGGGCACCGCTAAGGATGAAAGATAAGTGGCCCTGACAGAGCCATATTTAAAATTTAAGGAAGCCGGCCCCAATAAAAATAAAAGACAGCCCCAAGCAGGACATTCTCTGATGGAAGAGGGAACAAGAGAGGACTGAGGGAAAGGAGAGAGACTCATCGGTGGAGCCTGACAGCCTGCAAATGTAAAGAACCAGCACCATATTTCAATGAAAATGCAGACAACGCTGAAGAAGTGGGAAAAATGATAACCAGGGAGGGAGTGTGTCTGGGCAGAAACAGTGGAGGCAGAGAAAAGGTTTAACAGGTGTTTTAATACTTAAAACAGCTACAGTACTGTTGCAGAGTTTAAAACTGTCAGGGAGCCACTGGGAGCTGTAGGAAGTTATTTTTTGCGAATAATTTAGGGATTTTTGAGTAATTTGGTTAAATAATATATCAAAAAAATGAAATTTTATGAAAACTAATCGGCCATCACCATGGAGATTTTCAACCACAGCTACGGAATCCCAAACAAAAGAGAGTCCAAAATATGAAACTCTATCGGTGAGTCATAGCAATTCCGCAGGAACACATGACAGCAGCACAGAAGCAACACATGGCAGCAGTAGAGAAGCAACACATGACAGCAGCACAGAAGCAACACATGGCAGCAGCAGAGAAGCAACACATGACAGCAGCAGAGAAGCAACACATGGCAGCAGCAGCAGAGAAGCAACACATGGCAGCAGCGCAGAAGCAACACATGGCAGCAGCGTAGAAGCAACACATGGCAGCAAAGTAGAAGCAACTACATGGCAGCAGCACAGAAGCAACACATGGCAGCAGCAGAGAAGCAACACATGGCAGCAGCGCAGAAGCAACACATGGCAGCAGCAGCAGAGAAGCAACACATGGCAGCAGCGCAGAAGCAACACATGACAGCAGCGTAGAAGCAACACATGGCAGCAGAGTAGAAGCAACTACATGGCAGCAGCGTAGAAGCAACACATGACAGCAGCGTAGAAGCAACGCATGGCAGCAGCGTAGAAGCAACACATGACAGCAGCGTAGAAGCAACACATGGCAGCAGAGTAGAAGCAACTACATGGCAGCAGCATAGAAGCAACACATGGCAGCAGCACAGAAGCAACACATGGCAGCAGCAGAGAAGCAACACATGGCAGCAGCACAGAAGCAATACATGGCAGCAGAGTAGAAGCAACACATGGCAGCAGCAGAGAAGCAACGCATGGCAGCAGCGTAGAAGCAACGCATGGCAGCAGCGTAGAAGCAACACATGGCAGCAGCGTAGAAGCAACACATGGCAGCAGCGTAGAAGCAACACATGGCAGCAGCGTAGAAGCAATGCCATTGCAATAGAATGAGCAGGGAAGAAAAGTGAGCAGAATTATTTTTGAGTGGCTGCTGGAGGCCTGAATTTGAGCCAAAGGTGCAAGAAAATTTGATTTTTCCATATTATAGCGAGGAGTGAATGGGATAATAGTAGCTAAGTAATGTGCCAATATTATTTTACCACTGGTTGAAAGAGTAAATTGAATGAATGAGAGTCCCCTTTGAGGGAGTCAAAGTTGCTAAAGCTCATATGAAAGGTAGCTAAATTAAGCATAGCCCTATCTAGCTTAATAAACGTGAGGACTGACCTTGGTTTGAAGCCCTCCTAAGAGGAGCAAGCCCAGTGGAAGGGTCACACTCATCTATCCAGACCAAGTCTCAGCAATAACTGGGCAAAGGAGCTGCCCACCAGAGAAGCAGTGCTGTAGAGGAGCAAGGAAAGTGTGAGAGTGAGTGAGTGAGAGTGAGTGTGAGAGTGAGTGAGTGATTGAGTGAGTAAGTGATTGAGTGAGTGAGTGTGACAGTGAGTGAGTGAGTGAGTATGAGAGTGTGAGTGAGTGAGAGTGAGTGAGTGAGTGTGAGAGTGAGTGAGTGTGTGAGAGTGAGTGTGAGAGTGAGTGAGTGAGTAAGTGATTGAGTGAGTGAGTGTGACAGTGAGTGAGTGAGTGAGTATGAGAGTGTGAGTGAGTGAGAGTGAGTGAGTGAGTGAGTGTGAGAGTGAGTGTGAGAGAGTGAGTGAGTGAGCGAGTGAGTGTGAGAGTGAGTGAGTGATTGAGTGAGTAAGTGATTGAGTGAGTGTGACAGTGAGTGAGTGAGTGAGTGTGAGAGTGAGTGTGAGTGAGTGTGAGAGAGTGAGTGAGTGAGCGAGTGAGTGTGAGAGTGAGTGAGTGAGCGAGTGAGTGTGAGAGAGTGAGTGAGCGAGTGAGTGTGAGAGTGAGTGAGTGAGTGAGTGTGAGAGAGTGAGTGAGTGAGTGAGTGAGTGTGAGAGTGAGTGTGAGAGTGAGTGTGAGAGAGTGAGTGAGTGAGAGAGTGAGTGTGAGAGTGAGTGAGTGATTGAGTGAGTAAGTGATTGAGTGAGTGAGTGTGACAGTGAGTGAGTGAGTGAGTGTGAGAGTGAGTGAGTGAGTGAGTGTGAGAGAGTGAGTGAGTGAGCGAGTGAGTGTGAGAGTGAGTGAGTGATTGAGTGAGTAAGTGATTGAGTGAGTGAGTGTGACAGTGAGTGAGTGAGTGAGTGTGAGAGTGAGTGTGAGTGAGTGTGAGAGAGTGAGTGAGTGAGCGAGTGAGTGTGAGAGTGAGTGAGCGAGCATCATAAAAAGCTCAGTGAGCTGAGTGTGTGTGGGAAAGTGTGTCCTTAGTCAGGATATGTTCTCACTAGTTAGAGAATCATAATTATCCTTATTTTATTGCCTACATAGGGGCAGTTTAGAAATATAAAAACGTGTTACTCAGGGTTTTGAATAAAGAATACAAGGTTGTAAGGGGATTAAAAAAATAATAACAATACTATACCCACCCCTTAATAAGCCAGGTAGGATAGCAGATTACAGACCTCGAAAGAAGCTGAGAAAAGACTGGGTACAGCTGAGAAGTAGCACCCTCCCAAACCTAAGCCAGCTGCCTTTATTTATTTATTTGATTTTATATACCACACTATTTTGAAATCAGCACGATTTACAAAGAACTGGAACAATAAAATGTTTTACATTGAACAGGAACAGTAACAGGGTCATTCTGAGCCATAAATAGGGTCCCTGTTGGGACGTCCATCCGTGCTATTCGGCCCCCTCTGCCGACCCCGGCTAATTTCCCCGTATGTACAGGGTGTTTGTATGGGAAGGCTAGATGGGGGTGGGAAAGGGGTGGGGCAGAGGCAGAGATAGGGCGTGCAGTGGGCGGTCCATGGCCCCGGACGTACAGGGCTGATTCAGATGTCGGCCCTGTACGTCCGGGACCGGCAGACTGAACGGGGAACTTATTCCACCTCTGAGGTGGAATAAGTTCCCCTACACGGCGCGGGACGGCAGGCCTGGGTGACTGAAGTGGAAGGAGAGGGTGCAGGTGATTCCCTGCAGCCCAACCTTGGCCTTGGGAGGTCAGATCAGGGGATGGGCTGCGAGGAATGAAAGCAGTGGTCAGCCACCAGACGCCATGGCCCGCGGCTCCATTCAGGAGCCTTGACTGAGTTAGCCGGGCTGAGGCTTGTACATGCAGGCTGATAGGAATCGGATCCCAGCCTGCACATATAGGCCTAGTCGCGATTCTGATCCCATGGGGCTAGATGTGCACCGCGGGATCAGAATCACGTCTGCCCTTGTGCATCCAATTCCAATTGGACACACAGGGGCCTGGACATCCTGATCGGAATGCGTCCCTAAATGTTTAACATTGAACAGGGACATCACCTTGGGTAGTAACAGGGGGAACTAAATTACAGGTTGGTAAGTGGTTCACAAGAGGCTAGCATGGGGGAAGTTGTAGCTGTGGGATTGTGCAACTTGTATTCAGTCTTGAAGCATTGATTACTAGGAACATTAACACCATAGGCTAGAGCGATACAGTGCTTCCCTGTGAACGGGAGAGGTGACAAATAAAGATTGGGTCAACAATTCCTAGGTATTTTCTATACATGGAAAATGAGTTCTTGAAGCCAATCTCATTTGACCTAAAAAGAAAAGTCATGGCTTTCTTGAGCTTCACTATGGTATTTGTGACTCCTACAATTGGTACAGATCTCAAAGCAATAATTTTTCATAAGACATATGGTTAGGTAGTACTTTTAGCGGCTTGACTGTGGGTCTTTGCAGAGAATCTACAGGCACTACTCAGATCTGCAGTCCTCAGAGCTCCGGTGACGCTTGCTCTGTGTTAGCTGGCTGTTGCCCTTTACACCGCATGCCTTTGGCATTCTTTTAACATGCTGTACGAGTCCCCATTACTGGCGCAAGTTTTCACACTGTGACTCTAAATGCTGACAATGTAATCTCCTTACCAGTGGGTTGTCCAATTAAAGACTAGGCCAGACTAGCCCCCTCAGGAATTTGTGACTTGTTTCTGGGTAATGAAACGCTTCCTTAATTGTTTTGGGCTATTACAGGCAGCGATAAAAAGAAAATTAAAACTTCATTGCTCTTCTACCAATTATTACACTTCACAAACTAATGTAAGCCAAGAAAATAAAAAAAAAAAGATCAAAGCTTTAACTATCTGCTGTCCTTGCTCAGATTAATACTGTAGCATTAGTACACACAAGCTGGTCCAAATTTCAGCACAGGCAACATAGACAACTACCTAGGGCACCAACATTTTAGGAGCAAAATACCCAGGCTAAAGAGGGGCCTGCTTCCCTTCGCTTTAGGACTGGCCTATGGATGCCAGAATCTTAAATTTAGCTCTGCACATGAGAGCATTATCATGCTATTAGTGCTAAATTAAAGAATAATATGTGCATGTTAATACTACGGAAAAGCAAAAGTAGGTGCAATATATTGTCCATCTATTATTAGGGAGTGGAAGAGTAGTTTAATGGTTAGAACAGAGAGAAGGAAGTCAGGGTTCAAATCCCACTACTGCTCCTTATGATTTTGCACAAGTCACAAGCCTCCCTTGCCTCAGATATAAGGACTACACGCTCTCTTGGACAGGAAACTACCTGCTCTTTCTGAATGTTGCTTACCTCAAGCTCTTACTGAAAGGTGTGAACTATATACCATATCTAATGAAATGCAATCAATTTTAGCTTATTTGTAAAGGCTCATTTATAGATAAACATCGGGCCATGTAGACATACATTACAAATCGTATTTCTACTATCTCTTCTGTTTTCATAGTTGTCTTCCCTGCCTTATGTCATTGTCTTATTAGTGCAGTTCATGAAAATTAGTTTTATCAGCACAAGAAACATTAACGGGGGTAAAATGACAGAATAGATTTTAAAAATCGAAATGGTTGTGAGATATTTATTTATTTAGCTGAACTTTTACACCGCTTTTCACTGGGTCAAAGCAGTGTACATAGAACACAATTAAACAATGTTTACAGGGAATTGTGACTATTTACATTAACAATTTAACTAGGGACATTTTGTCCTTAACTTATTTACAGAACTATCTTGGATGTGGGGGGGCAGGATTGGTCAGTTGATGGAGACATGTCTGTGATGAAGGGGGGGGGGTGGGGGATCCAAAGTGCAAGGTGAACAAACGGGTTTTGAGAAGTTTTCAGAATGTGAGGAGATCTTTGATGTTCCTTATAGGGTCAGGGAGAGAGTTCCATATGGTAGGTTCGTAGAGTTCAAATGGCTTCTTGGGTGCTTCTAGTTGTTGTGTGGGGGTGGCTAGGAGATTCGTGGTGGAATGCCTTCTGGGTCTGTTAGCCTGGAGTGGATTGATAAGTGTTTGTAGGTGCAGGGACGATAGGTTATTGAGTGTCTTGAGTGTCTTGAATAACATTAACAGGATTTTATATTGTATTTGGTGCTGAAGGGGGAGCAAGTAAAGTTGGTAGAGGATGGGGATGATATGATCGTATCTTGATGCTCCTTGGATGATACAGACTGTTGTGTGGAGGGATGTCCGAAGAGATAGAAGGGTTGAGTGAGGTAGTCTGGATAGATGCAGTTGCAGTAGTCGATGTGAGGAATCATCAGCAGCCCGAATTCAAAACGCACATCAGCAACACCATCAAACAAATTTACTACAAAATACGAACTTTGCGATATCTCCGACCCCTACTGCAACCAGATGATTTCAGAACAGTTTTTCAGGCACTGGTGACCCCCCACTTTGACTACGCCAATGTGATCCTGCATGGCCTACCCAAAAACACGCTAAACCCATTACAGCTGGCAATGAACGCAGCTGCACACTTCCTACATGGAGCCGCTAGAAGAGATCACATCACCCCAATCCTTAAAGACCTACACTGGCTATCAATCTACTGTCAGCTCACCTATAAAGTAGTCCTGATGACCTTCAAGGCCATCAACAAAATATCCTCTACCTCCCTAACAGACCTTCTCCACCCCACTCCAGCGAACAGAGCAAGGAGAACATTCACCGCCAATACATACAGACCCCCAATGAAATAACAAAATGTACCCAGGCAACAAAGAACCGAGCCTTCAAGTTCTATGCTCCCAGCTGCTGGAATGCACTCCCAACCTCCGTCTGGGCCATCACAGATCTTGCCCAATTCAGAAAAGCACTAAAGCACCACCTCTTTCTCCTGCACTACTCCCAACCCAGTAACTTAACTTCTCCCACCATACACAGTACAACACCAAGGATTCCTATTGTTTGTAGGCATTTTAAAAGGATGGTATGGTTGATGGTTGCAAAGGCTGCTGAGATGTCAAGGAATATTAATATGAATCCTTGATAAGTGTTTTGAGTTCCTTTTATGAGCCTGTTTATGAGTGAGGTTAAGAGAGTTTCTACTCTGTGATGTGACCGGAATAAATGTTGCTGCTGGGTGAGTAGGGTGTGTTTTTCAAGGTTTACAAGAATGCCTTGAAAAACACACCCTACTCACCCAGCAGCAACTCAATTACTTGTCTTTGAATGTTTTTTTCAATTATTTTGGCTATGAATGGTAGGCTTGCTAGGGGCCTGTAAGAGTTGGGGTTGGATGGGTCTAGGTGAGGTTTCTTTAGTAGCAGATGGATTGAGGAGTTTTTTAGGCATGCTGGTAATTTGCCTTGTTGCAGAGAGGTTTGGGTGATTTTTGCGAGGAATGGGGAGAGCTCGGTCTTTATGGCTTAGATCCCTGCCCAGTGAGCTGGATCAAGTGGGGACATTATAGTGTTGAGGGATGATATGATGGTTCTATGTTTTCGCTGGTGATGTGGTCGAATGTGGTCCATGAGTGAGTGGGAGTCATCTGGGTTGTTTGAGATGGTGATTGGGTTTGGCGTGCCGAATAGTATTTGTCTAGCTGTTGTGGCATGAGAGTGACATCAGAGGTATCTTCAGCAGGGGTTTTTGTGAGTTTGTTTACTAGGTCAAATAGTTCAATTGAGTTATTTGTATCAATTTGGTGTGGTAGACTTTCTTGGAGCAGTCTGTAGCATGATTATATTCTTTTAGTAGTGTCAGGTAGCAGGTTTGGTATGAGGTCATTTGTGATTTTCTCCATTTTCGTTCCTGTCTTCAGAGTTGTTTTGAGTTTTCAGAGGTCTGGGGTGTACCATGGAGTCCGTTTGTGGTTTGTAGGGTGTGAATAGGTCAAAGTTGAAGCTGCTTTCGAGATGGTTTGGTTCCAAGTAGACATGGTTGAGCCCACGTCAAGCAGTTCCTCATTGATGAGAGGGGAAAATTGAGTGAGGGAGGATTCCTTGTCAAATTATTTGAAATGTCTTATGTGATGGTTGGTGAGTGGCTTTTTTGTTGGTTTGTTGAGAGGTAGATGAAAACCTATTAGACTGTGGTCTGACCAGGGTACCGGGAGGATCTATATTGGAGGGGAGGTGTCAATATGGATTGGGGTTTTTGTTGAAGATGAGGTCCAAGGTGTTGCCTTTGTTGGGAATTGGTGTTTTTATGATTTGTGTGAAGTCCATCACATCCATGGCTTTCATGAAGGCTGTTGCTTGTTTTGCTGGGGCGGAATAGAGGTTGAAGGCTCCCAGTAAGATGAGGTCCTTGTTGTTTTCTAGGATGAATTGAAGTATGTTGGAGAGGTCATTGGTTGGGATGGATAGAGAGTGATATGCTAGGCAAAGAATTTGTTGCTTGTTAGATATGGTGAATGTGTCTAGGTTTTCTGTGCTTTCTGCAGCTAGTTTGTGAAGACTCAAGGTAGATTTGGCTAGAATGAGAACTTCTCCTTTGTGGGCAGTGGAATAGGCTCTAGTTGGGGGGTTTGATTTAATTCAGGAGGATTGTGTCTGTGCAAATCAGGATCCGGTAATGCATAGGAGTTTCAGGTTTTGTGCGGTGAGGTTGTCTCGTATGATTGTGATTTTATTCTTTGCAGAGTGTGCGTTTATGAGAGCACAGTTGAGGGTGTTAGAGATGGTTGTTTTGTTTATTGGAATAGTGATGATGCGTTGTAGGTTGTATAGCCTGGGGGGTGAGGTAACTGTTTGTGTAGATTGTGGGGTGGTAGGTGTATGTGTAGTAGGTGAGGAAAGGTTGGGGGGCTTGAGGTTGGGAATAGAAGAGCATTCGTGGTAGTGGTTAGGATGAGGGGGGTGAGATGGGAGTATAGTAGGGTGTATAGCTGGAGCATGATGAAGTTATTTTGCTAGTTGCGGCTTATGCCAGCTTCTACAGAGCGGTAGGTTTTTGAGGAGTAGTGATTCTCTATGCAGTGGTTCTGTGGGTTCCGGGAAGTGGAGGGTCCTGATGAATGACTTGAAAGAGTTGTCAGAGCAAGTGTTCATGCCACCACAGTTCATGCCTAGGGACCAAGCCAAAGGGCCCTTAGGTATGGCCCTTAGGCACTGGTCTGCCAGGCATGGGCATGCCCAAGGAGAGTGGAATGTATATTGTGTGCCGGCACGATGAATGGATGTCGGAGCAGAGGGTGGAATTTACCACCTGGCTTTATCTGCTGCTTCAACGTCCCTTCAGGACTTGGGATCACTGATGTTGAAGCTGGATTAGCAGTGAATTCTTTGGTGGTGGCCAGAGAGAGAGAGAGGTCGCAGCTGGAGGGGCTCTCCCTTTTACAGTGTGTGCTGGTGCAATGAATGGATGTCAGAGCAGGGGTGACCCTTAGCACTAGCCAAACTAGGCAGTTACCTAAAGTGGCACAGTTTTAGAGGCAACACTGGCTCTGCTGATGTTGAGGCAGACAACAAAGGTGAAGACAAGGAGCAATTAGCATGGATTAGCCACTGTTGGAAACAGGAAAATGGGCTTGATGGACCTTTGGTCTGACTTAGTACTGCACATCGTATATTCTTAATTACTGTACAATTGAATTAATGCATATGTGAGTAGTGAGTTCATTGGTTTGAGGCAGCACAGAGACAATGAATTATCCATCACCCTGTAGGTTGGCCACACAAACCCCCTTCCCCTAAGGCAGGGGTGGGCATTCCCAGTCCTGGAGGGCCGCAGACCAGTCAGGTTTTCATGATGTCCCTAATTAATATTCATGGACCAATTTCTATACAATGGAAGGTAGTGGATGGAAATAGATCTCATGAATATTCATTAGGGACATCATGAAAACCTGACTGGTCTGCGGCCCTCCAGGACCGGAATTGCCCACCCCTGCCCTAAGGGAACAGGACATCACACCAGAACAAACAGTTCAGGCACAGACCCTGTGCCTCTCTAATTAACTTAGCCAGCCCCACCCCTAGCAGTCCTGCGGCAGCCCCCCTGCCTGCTTCTAAATCAGCTTGTTCAAGAAGCACTGGATGCTATTCTTTATAAATCCTATGGTCTTCCTCCTTAACTCTCTCTTCAGTCATTTTGATGACCTTCCCTTATGTTGCCTCCATCTTGTCAATGTTCTTTTGTAGATATGGTCTCCAGAATTAAACATAGCTCTAAAGATGCGAGGGAGAGGGGGATGGTTCTCACCAGATACTTGTAGAGAGATAATATTACTTCCTTTTTAATATTTTATTTAGGATACTTCTAAAGGGTAACAAATTAGCTTCCTCAAATGTTTTGTCACACTGACTGGTTTCTTTGAAATCCTCAGAGATGACTACCCCGTTTTGGTGATTGTTAGCTCTTCACTTTAAAAAAGGGTATTTGCCAAATCAGTTTCTACAACCTAAATGCTTGATTTTGCCCTTTTTTTAATTGTCACATTTTAAAAATGTCTTTCAGCCTCTTTGACATTCTATTCAATTGGAAATGTTCATGTTATTTGTAGACATGCACACTTTCTCTTCAAACCTTTCCATCAGTGTCACTTATATGTGGAAATGTACATGCTTGAAGCATTGCACAAAGGCACGTTTCAATAACTGAGTGAGTGAATGGGTAAGCAGACGAGGTGTGAGGTGTGTGAATGTGGCACTGTGTGGATAGTGGCTGCAGGTGTTGGGAGAATGTTGGATATGTATGAATGCAGAGTAGTGGTGTATGGGAGTGCAGCTTGTGTAGTGTGAGGGAGTGATGGTCTAAGTATAGGGAGATATGAGGTGACTGTGAGTATAGGGAGGTATGGGACGTACGCCCGTAAGTGCATGTGGGTGCAGGGGGACAATTTCCTGCACACTAATATCTAAAAGTGAAGTAAAGCAAATACAGTGTGTATCTGAGGGGATTGCTACTAAAATAGACTGTGTGGAGGAATATGTGTTGGGGGAGAGTCGAGTGTGTATATTCTCTCCCCTGCCCCTTGCACTTTCCCCGGCACACACTCCTTCCCCCTGCTCTTTGCACTCCCTTCTTCTCTCTTCTTTTCCCCCAAACTTCCTGTTTCCCCAGCCAGCCGTCGGTTCTTCCACAACTGCAGTGCACTGAATACTGTGCCACTGTGGGAAGTTGCCTCTTGTTCTACCAACACAAGCTGGTTCTCCACCGATATGCCTATTACTGCACTGTGGGTTTCCTTTTCTCTTTCTGTTGCAGGGGGTTGATGTCCCCATGACCCTGACTTTCATTGCACTACAACTGCTGCTGCCTCTGATGATCTTCAAGATTGTGGACCCTAATATCCCCACCATAATGAACAAGGCCCATCATCACTAGGCCCGGCCCTTAGAAGCAAATAGGGAAATACAAACAGAGCTGCCCAGCATTAGGTGCCCGTGCCCGTGCCCAGGCCCAGGCCCCAGCCCATCACTCTGTAGCAGTAGGGACCAGCCCAACTGCCTTTCATATTACACAAAGAAAACACATGGGAAAATGAAATGTCATTTCTCTTTGGTTTTATGACTTTTATATCAACACTTTTTTTCTCTCCAGGCACACCTATAGTCTGTAGTATTTTGCTTCTTCCTTGTTCACATTGCTGTACTCATCTCCTGTCTCTTGGAACCTCTCCCATTTCAAGTGTTAAGTTACACAGAGCCCTGAGAGGTACAATCTATGCCTTTGTGAGCTCCTTCACTATTTTGAGATATATCTCATCATATCCCTATTGGATGGTTGACTTTTAGTTCAATGTTCCCACTAAGCAGCGTGAAGCTGCATGGAAGTCCTGGGGGGTGGTGCTTCAATGTTATGCCCGCCCCCCCCCTCCTCCCCCAGCTTCCTATCAGTTTCTTCATCCCTATCAGCTCCTCCATCACTGGAGTACATTGAAGATGATGCTACCATGGGAAGCTGTCTCTTGCCCTTCCAGCATGAGTGGAGTCTCCACTGGCATGCTGATTACTGCACGGTGGGTTTTCTTTACTTTGCATGTGGAGGGCTGGTGTTCCCATGACCCTGACTTTCATTCCGCCACCATCACTGCTAACCCTGATCATTTTTGGGTTGTTGACCCTGACTTCTCCACCCTGCTTCTTCCCGCTACTCTTCTAAGCTCTATGTTATGCCTAGGTTTGTTTGTGCAGACAGATAGACAGACCCTCCCCGAAAGGTATTATTGCTTGTTTTTTTTATCTAGTTTTCCAGGGAGATTATAATTCCCCTTCCAACTCTTAGTCTGGCTAGTTTTCTCACCAGTCTGTTTGTTGAACAGTGTCAAAGGTATTTATTTTATTTATTTTATTTAAAGGGTATTTCTATCCCGCCTTATCCTTCAATCAAGGCGGTGTGCACATCAAACAATCAGTGGTAATGGTGTGTGTGTGAGTTAGTTTATGTACAATGAAGGTGCATGGGTGCAAGTGTGTTGATTAGCGTGAGCTATTTACAACATGTGCTTTTTACAGTTATATACAAGGTAGGCAAAATCTACAAATCTATATTTGACAAGATTTTCCCCTTGTAAAATGATATTACCTATTTTCTTCAAACCACTGGCTTCAGGGTGCTGCCCTACTACATCCTTCAGTAGTGATTCCATTAACTTTTCCACCACTGATTTTATACTAATACGTCTGCATTAGATATATGCTATCTTTATAAAATGACACAAAAACATCAACAATATTTGCTATATATAATTTTGTCTCATTTCCTATCAGAAACAAAAAAACCTATAAAATCTAATTTATGTCAATTTAGCATGTACTAAAGCATTTCAGTGCACACCATTCAAAGAATTTAGTAACTGTACCTGGTCATGCTACAACTCCCCCATCCCACCAATCACCTTCCCTCCTCCCAACGCCACCAAACGTCAACTCTCACTGCCAGAAAATACCCAGAGCCAGATATTGGAATGAAGTCAGTTGGTCACAATTTTATCATAAGCTATTAAACAAGGAAAAGGCAGGATGCAAGCCAATAAAATAAGAATGCAATTCCAATATTTAGGAAGGTAGGAATCCCCCATCCCACCATATTACCAGATAGGATGGTCATAATAACCCATTACCAAACAGACCTACCACCTGCCACCAACAATAGCTCACCATTTTACTAGCTGAGGCCACACACCGAGGCTTTGACACATGCCAAATCTCAGTGGTATCACTGCTAAGACCAATGACTGGCTTCAAGATACCCCAATAGCCCAACCTCCCAGGGAGAAACTATACCCAAAAGAGAATAATTGGCTCAGGTAACTGTCTCGCCCTTCCCCCTCCCCCTAACCAAGCTGCAACACCGAACTACAAAACTCACACAGCACACAAATAGTGAGGAAATTAAAGGAAGGGAGGGTGTATGTACCAAAACCTGAATCTAATAATGATGCCCAAACCAGTAGCAGCCTACTTATAAATGCAGTAGGCACCGATCAGCCCCACCTGTCCTTCCATGCTTACCCAACCAGGTCAATCAATCATAGTCACCAAAAATTGTAACGTTTGAGTTTCAAAACATAACACAAAAGAAAGATATATCCCCATCTGTCCCTGATAATAAACAAGGCTCAGTGCCTCTAGGCCTGACCCTTAATAGCAAATAAGGCAAGCACAAACAGACCTGCCCTAACACCAGGTTCCCAATCCCCAGATCAGCACCCTATTGCCAATGGCAGTAGGTGCCAGCCCAACTGCCCTTCATATTAATAATCTAGTATGTACTAAACAAACAAAATGCATGGAAAAATGAAATGATATAAATGTCATAAAACCAAAGAGAAATGACATTATGCATTTTTTCTCTCCAGGCCACACCCATAAGTCACTGTTGTGCTCATCACCCTGCGCATTTCAGGAGTCAAGTTGAACAGAGCCCTGAGAGGTACAATCAATGCCTTCTTGAGCGCCTTTGCTATTTTGGATGGTTTACTTTCAGTTCAATGTTCCCGCTGAGCAGCCCAGTGAGGGGTGGTGCTTTAATATTGCGCTTTAAGGGAATGTTCAATTGTACTGTAAATCAAATTCTGCGACTTCAGTAAATGGCAATGCGCTTTTTGCCTTTGGTTCATTTTCTCCTCCTTCTAATGCAAATACAAAGTTTAGTTTAGTTTATTACATCATTTGTTATACCGTTCAACGCTTGGGGCACCAGAGCAGTTTTTAGAGAACATTATAAAATATTCACCTTAAGTTTAAAAGAAGAAAAAAAGAGGAAAAACTGGTTAGTAAGAAAATAGGCTACAGAAGACTGCATCCCGCAGGTACACCTCACAAACAATTATTATTTAAAATATTCTAAGTTCCCTTTACTCCAAGGTATGTGCAGTATGTCCCTGGTCACGGTGGCCACAGACATAGTGCGAAGTACATTGGTTTGAAGAGTACAACCGTGTCTGTTGCTCAGAAGAAAACAGAATTAAAAGAGGGCTGGCTGCCCTAGGACCTTGTGTCCTGTGTGTTACTTAAAGGAATGGGATAACCCAATGTTTCTCAAGCCAGTCCTGGTGTACCCTAAGAGCCAGTCTGGTTTCAGGATACCCCTAATGTATATGCATGAGATAGATTTTCATGCACGGTCACCACTGCTTGCAAATCCATACTACCTCTGGAAACAAGACAGAAGAAAAAGAATTTGATTTTCCAAAAGCCAGGCTGTATTTATAAAGGCTAATAGATTTCATTTCTCACTTCACTTTAACAAGCATTTCAGATTTTTATACTACTTCTCTATGAATAATAGAAAAGACAACCACATTAAAAAGAAATTCAATTTCTTTTTATTTTTACAGGAACATTTCATGTTATCAGTTAGAAGAAATGTATTGTTACAGGAATTATTTTCTTTCTCCTATTGTAGACATATTGAAAAGGATATTATAGTGTAAGGCAAAGATAAACAACATGCACACGTTTAACTGCATCTGAGGAAGACAATGTTTAGTTAGGCTCAGACACTGGTCCATGCCCTCCAGCTGCTGCAGACCAAATCCAGGCCGCCTGATCCTGTTTTAATGACACTACTAGCCAAGGATAGAAGAATCCAGGCTCAGACACTGGTCTAGGCCCTCCAGCTGCTGCAGACAGAGTCTGCTGAGATAGGAGAGAGAAAGTGAGCTGTTACCGGCCTCTCGGGGCACCAACATTACCAGAGTACCAAGGAGTGGACACTCAACACAGCCTTTCAGCAATGGTCCCTAATCAGCCTTTCTGTGCAGCGGCTGAGGTGGTCTGACAACATGGTTGCCATCGACGTACCTGGGCTTTCTCTGTGTCGGCTGCTGTCTGTGAGGATCGCAACACCAGAGGGGCACAGGTGGCTGACCTGAGGTTGCGGCCCTACTAGAGTGTCTCCTCTGCCTGGAGGAGCTCATGGGACTTTTAGTCAGACCACCCTGAGCAGGCTGAGGGACATCTAGGAGTGCATGTGAAGTCAATGCCACCTGCAAACTTCACAAATTGTGACATCGAAGCTGTTGAGAGGGACTTGAAATGGGGTACCAGAGCCCCCTGAAAGGGTTAATTATGGAGAATGGCTTAGAATTTGCGGAACAGTCTGAAGCCTGGAGAAATGAGTATAAAAGCCAAGGTTGTACTTTGGGATGGCATTGTTTGTGAGAACGAGACAGATTGCTTTTGTTTTAGAATTCTGGAGTTGAGAAATGTCTGTGCTCTGATCTATAACGTATAGATAAACAAAGGTTGACATAGAACTGAATTTGTACCATGTAACTGTTTTTTCCTTAATAAAAGCAGGTGCTCTGGCCTAGCCAGCAGGAAAGGGATTTACAGGAACTGCTCAAGTTTGCAGGACTTTGGGCCTCCTCCACTTAGGGCCTTAAAAGTACTGTGTTTTAACAGAATTGTGTGTGTGTGAATTGTTTTATTACTTCTCTCTCTCCCATTGCTTTGAGTGAAGGGATTGAATCCCAAGAGCCCAGGTTCTGTTGTCCAGTGAGGGGTGGAGCAGGTACATTTATTTATTTTATTTATTTATTTACATTCTCTTATATACTGCACTATTCAGCATCAGTGCAGTTTACATTGAACAAACTGAAATTACATTGAACAGGGCATTATAACTTAGAGATAACTATTTTACAGGGAACATGGGCTATGGAGGGTTAAGTGGCTTGCCCAAGACCACAAGGAGCACCTGTGGGACTAGAAAACCCCAGTCCTTCCAGCCCAAGGTTGCTGTCCTCTAGTGGGATTTGAACCCCTGACCTTCTGGCCTGAAGTACCTTGCCCCAACCACTAGGCCACTCCTCCACTCCACTCTACATTCAGAAGCTTCCCAAATCCTGCTGGCTACAATTCCAAGCAAGGACTATCCCTACCTTTCCCATTTTCTCCTCCCTCTCTCCTCAGCCCTTGAACTTCACTTTTTTCTTCCTCTCATTCATCCCTCTCCCCTCTCTCAAAAAACCTCATCCTCATTTCCGCTGTTCTGTCTCCTCTATGCCTCATACTCTCTTCCTTCTTTCCTGTGGTGACTTTAATCCTAAACCTGCCCCCCTCCCTCTAGATTATTCTCTTACTCCCCCACTCTTCTCTCTACCTCTCTAATCTCATCCATATTCCTCTCCTTCCCCCTCCTCTCTCCCTTTCTCTTGTGCATTATGGCATGCTCATTCCATATCCAATAAACTTCCCTTCACTTATGATCTCTTCACTGCTAACTCTTTCCATCTCTTAGCTCTCACTGAAACCTGGCTACACCTTGATGACTGCTTCATTTGCTGCTCTTGTCATGGCCGCTACCAATTTTCCCATACTCCTCATGCCAGTGGCCATGGTGGTGGTGTTGGGTTTTTGCTTTCTCCTTCCTGTCAATTCCAACCCCTCCTACCTCCATCTCACTCCTTTTCCTCCTTTGAAGTCCATTCCATCCACCTTTTTAATCCCTTATCTCTCCATATAGCTGTTATCTATAGACCTCCTGATAAATCCACCTCTACTTTTCTCTATGACTTTGACTCCTGGCCTTTCCTATTTCTTGATTCTTCTTCCCTTTCTCTTATTCTTGGTGATTTTAATATTCATGTTGATAACCCTTCTGACCCCTATGCTTCTAAATTCCTTTCCTTTACCTCTTCATTCAACCTCTAATTTTGCTCTTCTGCTCCCACTCATCAGCAAGGTCAGTGCCTTGACCTGATTTTCTTCTGTCTACTCTCCAATTTCCATACCCCAGTTCTTCCCCTATCTGCTCATCACCTCCTAACTTTCACCCTTTATCATTCCCCACCTCAATCTCGCCAGTCTTCTCCTATCTTTTTAGGAATCTTCATGCTATTGACCCTTTGGCTCTCTCTACTATTGTCTCATCATCTCTTTCCTCCTCCTTGTCTAAATCTGTTGATGAGGCTATAGTTTCTTATAATACTGCCCTCTCTCCTGCTCTAGATACTCTTGCTCCACCTATCCCATGTCCTGTAAGATGCACAACATCTCAGCCCTGGTTATCTTCAACTACCCGCTATCCACGCTCCTGTGCCCGCTCAGCTGAGCGCATATAGCTCAAATCCCACTTTCTTTCTGACTTTCTTCACTTCAAATTCATGCTTACCTCCTTCCAATCAACCTCTCTCACCAAGCAGAACTACTATATCCATCTTATTAACTTCCTCACCGTCTCTTCTAAACTCTTAACTCTCTCCTCAAAGCACCTCCCCCTCTGACTCCTCCTTCTTTCTGCCCAAATCTTAACTGACAAAATCCACAAGATCACTCTCTAATTCCCCACTAAATCAGCTTTATCTCCTCTTCCCCTATCTCAATACCAACTTTTCCCCTCAATTTCCGTTATCCTTTCTTCCTTCTCTAAAATCTCTGATGAGGAAACCTCTCATCTACTTTCCTCTTCTAAACTTACTACTTGCTCTTCTGATCCTATTTCCACCATCTCCTTAGTTCCATTTCCTCCTCTATCATCCCTTCTATCTCACATATTCTCAACCTCTCACTCTCCACTGCCATGGTCCCTTCAGCCTTCAAGCATGCTGTGGTCACACCTCTCCTTAAGAAACTCTCTCTTGACCCTAGCTGTCTTTCTAATTATCAACCCATCTCTCTTCTTCACTTAATTTCTAAACTTCTTGAGTGTGCAGTCCTCCATCGTCGTGTTGGATTTCTTTCCTCTCAAGTCCTGTTGGATCCACTTCAATCTGGCTTTCGTCCCTTTCATTCTACCAAGATGGCACTTGCCAAAGTCTCCAGTGACTTATTCCTGGCTAAATCTAAATGTCTTTATTCCATCCTCATCCTTCTTGACTTTTCTGATGTTTTTGACACCACAGACTACCACCTTCTCATTGGCACATTGTCCTCTCTTGGTTTGAGAGACTCTGCCTGTCCTGGTTCTCTTCTTATCTCTCCCATCACTCTTTCAGTGTGTTTGTTTTGATGGCTCCTCCTCTACTGCTATCCCACTGTCAGCTGGTGTACCCATGGGATCTGTTTTCAGCCCTCTTCTGTTCTCTCTCTATAACCAGTCCCTTGGAGCTCTCATCTCCTCCCATGGATTTCAGTATCATTTCTATGCTGATGATTCTCAGATCTATCTTTCTACACCTGATATCGCTTTGACACTCCAGTCTCGCATCTCTGCCTGCCTGTCTGACATCACCACCTGGATGTCTCACCACCATGATGTCTCACCACCATTTGAAATTAAACATGGCAAAAATTGAACTTCTTATTTTTCCCCTAAACCTTCCTCCTTCCTTCCTCCTTTCTCTATATCTGTGGATATCACTCTTCTACTTCCTCTTACCTCAGCCCGCAACCTTGGGGTTATCTTTGACTCCTCCCGGGAGAGAGAGCTGCTGTGTGAGGGAGCTGCCGCATACGTCCAGCAGCATGGAGCAGTGCAGCAGGCTTTGTCAGAGGCTTGTTTTCCACCTGCAGGCGGGAGAAGGACGTGCCCTGGTCTGAAGGGCCCTTTCCCTGCTGTACAAAAGCCCAGAGGTACCGGAGTGCTAGTTGGAGAGAGAGCCGCTGTATGAGGGAGCTGCCGCGTAAATCCAGCAGCACGGAGCAGTGCAGCAGGCTTTGTTGGAGGCTTGTTTTCCACTGTGCAGGTGGGAGGAGGATGTGCCCTGGTCTGGAGGACCCTTTCCCTGCTCTACAAAAGCCCAGAGGTACCTCACGCGGCCGCGTTTCGCAAGGAGCATGACTGAAGGGGCAGGGCACGCCCCTTTGGCGCACATGAGGAGTTCATGTGGATACTAGAAGTCGTGTTATACCATGGGCAAAAGAAAGGCTAAGGTTGATGCTAAGTTGGGAGATTGTGTTCAGGGTGGTAAGATGGTGGGCCCTATGGATAAACATTTGACTTCCCTGCTGCCTAGTAATCAGTCACCGAAGGGGGCGTCTTTGAGCCCTGTCTTCCAGTCTTCTCCTTCTCTCTGACTGCCACCTTTTTCATCGACTCTATTGGAGCCCTTCCCTGACATATCTCCCCCAGCTCCGCTCCCTCTTTATCTGGCTGCTGTGGATGTAGGGGCAATAGCTCCTCCATTAGGAGAAGTGACTCTTGTGGACATATGGACTGCTATTCAGAAAATTGACACGCGTTTATCCACTACTGTATCCTCCCTTTGTAAATTTTCCCAAGATGTGGTTGGTAAATTGCAATTTATTGATAGTCAGCTAGGGTCATTTAGTAAGGTGATCGCTCGTACTGACTCTCAGCTACAGTCATAAGAACATAAGATATGCCATACTGGGTCAGACCAAGGTCCATCAAGCCCAGTATTCTGTTTCCAACAGTGGCCAATCTAGGTCATATGTACCTAGCAGTTTCCCCAAGAGACACAAGTTCCACAATGCTTGTACTGGGTCAAGCATTGATATCTTCGGTCACTTCTTAATAATGGTTTATGGACCTTTCCTCCAAGAACTTGTCTAAACCTTTTTTAAACCCAGCTACACTAACAGCCTTTACTACATCCTCCAGTAACAAATTCCAGAGTTTGATTACACGTTGAGTGAAAAAATATTTTCTTTTATTAGTCTTAAATAGTTTACCCTGTAGCTTCATTGCATGTCCCCTAGTCTTTCTATATTCTGATAACGTAAACAATCGATCTGCGTTTACCCGTTCCACTCCGTTCATTAATTTATAGACTTCTATCATATCTCCCCTCAGCCGTCTCTTTTCCAGGTTAAAGAGCCCTAACCTTTTTAGCCTTTCTTCATAGGAGTATCCTTCCATCCCCTTTACCATTTTGGTGGCTCTTCTCTGAACCTTTTCTAAAATCGCTATATCCTTTTTAAGATACGGCGACCAGAATTGCACACAATATTCAAGGTGCGGTCTCACCATGGAACGATATAGAGGCATTATAATAGCTTTTGTTTTATTTTCCATTCCTTTCCTTATCATACCTAGCATTCTATTTGCTCTCTTGGCCGCCGCTGCACACTGGGCCGAGGGTTTTAACATGGTATCCACAATGACGCCTAAATCTTTTTCCTGGGTGGTGGTTCCTAATGTGGAACCTTGCATTGTGTAACCATAGTTTGGGTTGTTCTTCCCTAGGTGCATAACCTTGCACTTGTCCACATTAAATTTCATCTGCCATTTTGATGCCCAGTCTTCCAATTTATCAAGATCCTCTTGCAATTTTTCACAATCCTCTTGGGTTTTAACAACTTTAAATAGTTTTGTGTCATCTGCAAATTTGATAACCTCACTCGTTATTCCACTTTCCAGGTCATTTATGAATATGTCAAAAAGCAGCAGTCCCAGCACAGATCCCTGGGGTACACCACTATTCACCTTTCTCCATTGGGAAAATTGTCCATTTAGCCCTACCCTCTGCTTTCTATCTTTTAACCAGTTCCTGATCCACAATAGTACACTGCCTCCAATCCCATGACTCTTTAGTTTTGCCAAAGGTCTCTTATGAGGGACCTTGTCAAAGGCTTTCTGAAAGTCCAGATACACAGTATCAACCAACTCACCTTTGTCCACCTGTTTATTCACTCCTTCAAAAAAACATAACAGATTAATAAGACAAGATCTTCCTTGTCTAAAGCCATGTTGGCTGTCTCCCATTAGGTTGTGACTATCTACATGTGAGTAATTTTATTCTTTATGATGGTTTCTACCATTTTTCCCGGTACTGACGTCAGGCTCACCGGTCTGTAGTTTCCCGGATCACCCCTGGAACCCTTTTTAAAAATTGGTGTTACATTGGCGATCCTCCAATCTTCAGGTATTAGAGATGATTTTAATGATAGTTCACAGAATACTGATAGCAGGTCTGGAATCTCATATTTCAGTTCTTTCAACACCCGTGGATGTATACCATCCGGCCCAGGTGATTTGCTACTCTTCAGTTTATCTAATAGTTGTAAGACATCTTCCTGATGTATCGATATTTCCTTCAATTCTTCCGCACCTTTAAATACCACTTCAGTCATGGGTAACTTCCCTACATCTTCCTCAGTAAAGACCGAAGCAAAGTATTTATTCAGTCTCTCCGCTATCGCCTTGTCGCCTCTTAGTGCTCCTTTAACCCCTTTATCATCTAATGGACCAACTGACTCTCTCACAGGTTTTTTGCTACGAATGTACTTGAAAAGGTCTTTATTTTGCGTTTTTGCTTCCGCAGCAAGCTTCTTCTCAAATTCTCTCTTTGCCTGCCTTATCAATGCCTTGCATTTGACTTGCCAGTGCTTGTGCTGTTTCCAGGTTTTGTCGTTTGGCTCTTTTTTCCATTTCCTGAAAGATGCTTTTTTGGCAACAGCCTCTCTGACCTCACCTTTAAACCATTCTGGCAGTTTTTTGGACTTCCTTCCACTTTTCTTAAAGTGTGGAATACAGCTGGTCTGGGCTTCCAAGATAGTATTTTTCAACAACACCCAAGCTTGATGTACATCTTTAACCTTTGCAGCTGCTCCTTTTAGTTTTTTCTTAACTGTTTTCCTCATTTTATCATAGTCTCCCTTTTGAAAGTTAAAAGATAGTACTGTGGATTTCCTTACTATCCCTCCTCCACTAATTAAATCAAAGGCGATCATGCTATGATCACTATTGCCAAGTGGCCCCAACACCCTTATCTCTTGCACTAGATCTGGTGTTCCACTAAGGACTAGGTCTAATATGGCTTTCCCTCTGGTCGGTTCATGAACCAGCTGCTCCAAGAAGCAGTCATTTATTTCATCTAGGAACTTTATCTCCCTAGCATGTCCTGACGTGACACTGACCCAGTCGATACCGGGGTAATTGAAATCACCCATTATTATTACTGCGCTGTAACTTTTGTTAGCTTCCTTGATTTCTTTGAGCATTTCATCATGCATTTGGTCATTCTGGCCAGGTGCTCGATAGTACACCCCCACTGCCATTGCCTTCCCCCTTTTATATGGAATTTCAATCCATATAGATTCTACAGCAGATTTTGTTTCCTGCAAAACTTTAATCCTTTCTGAGGCAATGTCCTCTCTAACATAGAGCGCAACCCCTCCATCAATTTGATCAGCTCTATCATTACGATATAGTTTGTACCCAGGTATCACAGTGTCCCACTGGTTGTCCTCCTTCCACCATGTCTCTGATATTCCAAACATATCTAACCTTTCATTTAGTGCTATATATTCTAACTCTCCCATCTTATTCTTTAGACTTCTAGCATTTGCATACAAGCATTTTAGAGAATGTATTTTATTCATGTTAATTTGGCTATTGTTAGACATGGGTAAATTGGGATCTTTAAGCTCTGTCTGCTCCATACTTGAGGGCATTTGGGCTACTTTACTCTTTTGTGGAACCTCTCTGCTTTTGGTAGTATCCTTCAAGGATACATTCTTCCAAACCATCCGCTCTTGGGCGACTGTCGGCTTTCCCCTAATATCTAGTTTAAAAGCTGCTCTATCTCCTTTTTAAAGGTTAATGCCAGCAGCCTGGTTCCATCCCGGTTAAGGTGAAGCCCATCCCTTCGGAAGAGCCCCTCCTTTCCCCAGAATGTTCCCCAGTTCCTAACAAATCCAAAACCCTCATCTCTGCACCATTGTCTCATCCACGCATTGAGACTCCGGAGCTCTGCCTACCTTTTGGGTCCTGCACGTGGAACAGGAAGCATTTCGGAGAATGCTACCATGGAAGTTCTGGATTTCTACTTCCTACCTAAAAGCGTAAATTTTGCCTCCAGAACCTCCCTACCACATTTTCCTATGTCATTGGTACCGACATGTACCAAGACAGCAGACTCCCCCCCAGCGCTATCTAAGACCTTATCTAGGTGGCGCGTGAGGTCCGCTACCTTCGCACCAGGCAGGCATGTTACCAGGCGATCCTCACGCCCTGCCATGATACTGATGCTGCTTTAATTAGAGATTCCTTAACTTTTTCTTATTGGCTGGAGGTGCTGGAAAATCAGTCTAGAGCGCGCAACTTACGTTTTTTGAATTTTCCTTCTACACATTTACTATCGTCTGATATTTTATTGGGGAAATATTTCTTAGAAGTGTTGCATTTAGAGGGGGATTTGGAAGTTGTTCATATGTATTACCTTCCCGTTGGTTCTTCTTCTACTTCACAGGCCGCAGAGGGCTCCGGCTCCCTCGGTTTGTTCGGTAGATCAGAACTTCATGGCTTTCCTGGAGGATTCACTTGATGTTATTTCAAAGCGTAATAACTTGGAGGTGAAGGTTGTTTCTGAATCTGTCAAGTTGCACATTTTGAGAACATACTTTTAAGTATAGAGATGCTCTCTTTTGCAGACAAAAACTCCAGGTTTTTCCAGATGTATGCCGAACTACCCAGATTCAACGTAAGCAGTTTTTGGCGATGAAATTTTGCGTTGTGGCTTTGGGGGTGACGTTTTTTTTAAAATGTCCCTGTTGTTGTATTATTATTTTGGGGGAACAAACTTATGTTTGTTATTTCATTACAAAAATGTTTGGATGGAAAAGTGGTGGGTGGGATATAGTCTGAGGAGCTGATATTGTTTATTCACTCCCTATAGTGGGGTATTAGTACTCCTTGTTTCTTATATTTTTGTTTTTTCTTGGATCTATTATATTGGCTGGCTCTGGCTCTGACTCTTCTTCCTTGATGTGGTCTTTTTAAGTGGACCTGGTTGTTTTTGGATTAGTATAATTCTATACTTTTATGTTTCCTTGCTTATTTGTATTGTATTCAAGAAACTCTTAATTAAAAAAAATCTTTGACTCTTCTCTTTCCTTATCCTCACATATCCAACAGATAGCTAAAACTTGTTTTTTTTCTCTATAACATTAACAAAATTCGCCCCTTCCTTTCTGAACAGACTTGTAAAACACTTGTCCACTCTCTAATTACTCCCCATCTTGACTATTGCAACTTCCTTCTGGCTGGTCTCCCTCCTAGCCACCTTTCTCCTCTTCAATCTGTTCAGAAGTCTGCGGCATGACTAATTTTTCACCAACCTCGATATTCTCATATAACCCCTCTTCTCAAATCACCTCATTGGCTTCCTTTCTGTTTCCATATCCAATTCAATCTTCCCCTTCTGACCTATAAGTGCATTCACTCTTTTGCTCCTTCTACTTTTCCGCTCTCCTCTCTCCCTACACCCCTCCTCATGAACTCTGCTCTTCTTCTGACTTGCTTCTCTTTTTGTCCTTTTCTTCCACTGCCAACTCCAGACCTTGGTCCTTTTATCTTGCTGCTCCTTATGCCTGGAACAAACTCTCTGAGTCTGTACATCAGGCTTCATCTCTGTCCCTTTCCAAGTCCACGTTAAAGGCTCACCCCTTTTAGGAGAATTACCTGTCTTGGAACCAGTCGCGGCTTTACGGGCCGCGGGAGCAGCTTGCAGGTGCCAGGAGGCCCTGCCCGATTTCGGACAGGCAGTGTGAGGGGTGTCCCTGGCTGCGGAGGACCCCCCCTTCACTACCCTATATCAACAGGTGTAAACCGAGGGTGCAGTAGAGAGTTACCTGTCTTGGAACCAGTCGCGGCTTTACGGGCCGCGGGAGCAGCTTGCAGGTGCCAGGAGGCCCTGCCCGATTTCGGACAGGCAGTGTGAGGGGTGTCCCTGGCTGCGGAGGACCCCCCCTTCACTACCCTATATCAACAGGTGTAAACCGAGGGTGCAGTGGAGAGTTACCTGTCTTGGAACCAGTCGCGGCTTTACGGGCCGCGGGAGCAGCTTGCAGGTGCCAGGAGGCCCTGCCCGATTTCGGACAGGCAGTGTGAGGGGTGTCCCTGGCTGCGGAGGACCCCCCCTTCACTACCCTATATCATCAGGCGGTTTCCCACGCGGCTGCGTGTCGCGGCCTGCGTGACGCGACCTAAGGGGCGTGACACAAGGGGCAGGACACGCCCCTTTGGCGTCCCTTCGGTGCAACTGAGGAGCCGAGACTTTGTTTTCACCATGGGCAAACGTAAAGTGAAAATGCCCAAATCCGGAGATAAATCTCCTGGAGGAAAAGTTGTGGGACCCATGGATAGACATTTAGTCTCCCAGCAGCCTGCTTTATCGTCTCCTGAGGGAGCTTCACTGAGTCCTCACCTCAGGACACCTCCCCCTTTCCCTTTTCCGCCTCTCTCCTCAACTGTTTTGGACTCATTATCGGAGCGTCTTCCACCTATGCCCCAGCCTGTTACTCCAGCGAAGTCAGAAGGAATTTGTTTGAGTCCAAGTTCTGGTGAAGTAACTTTAACTGATATTTGGCTAGCCATTCAAGGCATTGATAAACGTTTATCCACTACTGTTTCCTCTTTATGCATGTTTACCTCTGATGTAGTTAGTAAGATGCAATCTACTGATAAGCAGCTGAGTAATTTAACTGTTTCGATGGCCAACACTGATTCTCAACTCCAAACTAGCTTGGATAATTGTTCTACCCTAACTCGGGACTTATCGTCCCTTAATTACCGATTGGAGACAATGGAGAATCAGTCGAGAGCCAAAAATTTACATTTTTTAAATTTTCCTGTAACCCACCTGCTTTCTCCTATTATTTTGCTTAAGAAATATCTTACGGATGTTTTGAAGTTGGAAGGAAACATAGATGTTCTGTATCTGTATTATTTGCCTGTACGGCCTCCCCCTCCCTCCCGGGCGGGGGATGCTGATCTTTCTGTTGTTGAAGATACTGCCGGTCAGGACTTAACTGCTTTTTTAGAAGACTCCGCTGATATTATTTCCAAACGTAGCACTTTAATTGCTACATTTGGTTCTGAGCTTATTAAAGTTAATGTTCTTCGCGCTTATTTTAAGAATCGTGAATCCCTCTTCTGCGGCCAAAAGCTGCAGGTCTTCCCGGATGTTAGCAGGGCTACTCAGGCCCGGCGCAAGCAGTTCCTGGGGTTAAAATCATCTGTGATAGCTATTGGTGCTAGCTTCTATTTAAAATTTCCTTGCAGATGTATAATTACTTATGAAGGTCAATCCTTTGTTTTTTTGGAGGCACTCCAACTTAAATTGTTTATACAGCAGAGGGAGGTAGTCAAGGAGCAGGGGGGTGAGATTTCTGGTCCTCTATAGTAGGGTTTGTTTTTACTCTTGATTTCTTTATCATATCGTATAATTGGTAATTACTCTCCCTTGATGTGTTATGGTTATGTGATTTATATTTCTTCTTGAGTGTTATTATGTTTATTAAGTTGTATTGCCTAAATGTTGTGACTTATTCAAGAAATTTCATAAATAAAAAATTAAAAAAAAAAAAAAAAAAGGCTCACCCCTTTAAAGAAGCTTTTGGATCCTGATCCCATTTTCCATTTGTCTCCTTGCCCTTCTTTCCCCCTGGTTCTTATTCTTTGTCTTGTCTGCCTTAATTAGATTGTAAGCTCTCACAAGCAGGGACCGACTCTATCTATGTTTACGCCTTGTAGTGCTTTATAAATTAGTAGTAGTAGTAATTGTAATTTTAGCAAAATAAATGTCTTTGGGAATTGCCTTAAAAATGAGACCTGCTTGTGGCTCTCAGGAAAATCCCTAGGCTAGAGCAAGGGAACACTACAAGGGAGTTGAAAGAAAGGACAAATGGAGAAAAGAGTCTTCTAGATGGAAACAAGAAAATGGTAGACTGGGGGTGTGAAGAAAAGAGCTGCCTTTGAAAGACAGAAATATTAAGGAGGGCACTGGGGGAGGGGAGAAAATAGGGGGACCCTCAGCAAAACTTTGCTTGGGGCCCCCACTAGAATTTTCATCACTGATGCACATTACATGTGTATCTGAGATATTTTGCAAACACAGCAATGCCAATGCTGCTTCTCAAATACAGCGGACCCTATCTTTAGGTCATTTCAAAATGAACATTGGGGGAGTAAGGAGAAATGCCCCTTGATCCCTCCTGCAAAGAGAAGAGCAAACAAGGTACTTTTTCCATACCTATTCATGTCAGAAAGCAGGTATAAATCTGGATATGGACAATTTCAGGCTTGCATATGCACTCTTTATAAGAAACTGGGAAGGCATGTAGATTTTTGTACTATCTAGGCTATGCCCCCTACCTGCTCCCATCTACTTCCAATATATTAAGGTCACCCATATGTAAACTGAGCCTTTTCTAAACTGGACATTTACATGTGGGCAGGATTTACACATGGACATGGCTATACTGCAGGGCCATCCCAACCATCAGGCAAAGTAAGCACTCACCTAGGGCAGCAGGTTAAGGGGGGGGGGGGGTGATCAGCAAAGAGCATGGCATTCAAACTAGTCAATAGATTCTGACAGCCAGGAGATCGTAAGGCTTAAGATTTGACTAGGATGCCAATACCTCAAACCAACTCTGAGACCTACCCTGCCATACGGACATGTATAAACCACGAATAAGGCTTCTAAAATAACTCCCAAAACCTCCAATTTCCTGCAGCAACTTGGAAGTAGATTCTGAGGCCCTTTGTTTGAAATTCTTTGTCAAATTTGTATAAATTTATATTTGTTTAAACATTAATTTAATGACTTACCCGCTGCCTTTTCAATACAAATGGTTCAAAGCAATGCAAAACAATGCAATAAAACAATCTGCTGAAATAAAGAGGGTAATCTTATAAAAGGGCAGCTAGGCTGTCAAGGCATAAATGCTGCACCTGTTTTACAAGGGCCACATGCCTTCTTGTTCCTTTATAAAATTATCCTACAGAAGCGAGCAGCGCTCCTAGACAGGTGTAATTGTGTGCATGTACAGTACTGTATTAGTCAGTAAGAATAGCTGGTCCCCAGGTAATCTTGAGGACTGAGATATTTCCAGGTGATGTATTGGAAAACTCCGGCATGTTTTTGCTGTTTTCTTAGTTGACTCAAGTACCACTGATGCATGTGAAAGTTGCATCTTGTCAAATTCTGGGGTCGGTTGAACCATATACTTAAGATCTCCTTAAGAATCTTCTGTTCATGAAGTAGGCCATGAACTAGAACAGCAATCATGAGCTTTGAAACGTCTATAAATTTCCAAAGGTCAAAAACATCTGCCATAGGTTCCATTTTCTGGAGGAAAGGGAAGATTTCTTTTGCCATGCATTGCACAAGTCTAGGGTAAGAGGTGTCATTAGGTCATAAATTTCTCATTGGCGGAGAAGGATCCAAAGGGATTGCTATAAAAAGGCACTTGCCTTCAAGAAACTATACTTCTGGAATAAACAGAGGATTATCATAGTCTTCTAATCCTGTATGACAATGTCCTAAACATGGGGAAGAGAGAGGCAAAACAGATAAGAGTGAGGCTCTCTCTGCACAGGAGTAATGCCTGTGGATTGAGAGGCCCCAGAGGCTCAGTATGATCTTGACATGTTAACCCAAGCAAGCCTTTGCAGAAGACCTCAACAAAGTCATTCAAAATCATCTGCAGGAAAGAGTGTGGTTGCACTGTGACCGGAACTAGGGTCAGTAATAGTGATGGTGGTAAACCTGCAAACTGAGTATTCAAAGAAGGATGATGTGGCACTGAAGACAATAATGTGGAACCCTGATGACACTCCTCCTCCAGTGGCACCCTCGGGCCCCAAGTGGTGCTTTGGCTGATCGTCTGCCTCTCTCACCCAGGACATCAGAGGAGGGTTGCATGGCTCAGACTGTGGGCTCCCAGGCTGAAAATTTACTGTGTGCATGGTGTGTGGCCTTTCCATTTCTTGGCCCTAGACTGCACCAGGGACAAAGAGAGATTGCCAGGGATTTTCTGGATAGGGTGCCATTCAGGCCCTTCAGTGACATCATCAGCAGGGTGACCCAGCATCCACCAGCTTTAAAAGTAGCTCCATTAGGTGGATCTTCATCTGCCAGGTCCCAGCTGAGGAGCACAGCCAAGGGGCATGCCACTTAACAAGTCACTTGGGAGGCGCTTGGGACGCATTAAGTGGACAGAGTAATTTTGTGGAGGTTAACAAGCTGGATATTATGTTTATTGTCTAGTGAATGCGTGTTATTGCAAGGCTGCTGAAAAAGCATTGGGAGAGGCTCGGGATTTGGTTGTGTGGCAACCTTTAGTAGAAGCGATTTACAATAAGGTATGATGGGCTGGATATATGTTGTATTATTGTTATTATATTATATGGGTTATTTTATTACAGAGGCATATTTTACTGGAATATCTAATGAATAATTCTCAGTTTGGGTTTTGCAAATATCATAATACAGAGCTGCTAGTGGGTACTCTGGTTTTGGATATGAACAGTATATTGGAACGGGACAGGTAGCTGTCCTGCTGCAGTTTGATTTAAACTTGGCTTTTGATGTTGCTGACCATGAGATGCAGTTGGCTGTGGTGGATTACTTTGGGGTCTTGGGAAAGGTTCTTGAGTAGTTCTCAGGTTTTTTGCATAATCGGAAATGTACTATTCAATTTGAGGCAGAATCTTCAAGGTCATGGAAACCAGAATGTGGGATCCCTCAGGGATCGCCATTGTCCCCTGTATTGTTTAATGTATTGTCGATATCTTTGGGTTAGTTGTTGGATAAGGAAGATTTCAAATATTATGTTTATGCAGACGATATTTTAGTATTATCATCTTTCCCTAGACATAAAGAATTACTATTCATCATTAAATAGTGTGCTCTCAGTTTTGGATAAATGGGCAGGCTTTTCCACGCCCAATTAACAACAAAAATGCTTTATTTAAATAATAGTCAATTAATTCCAAGGCCACTACTGGAGGCTCTAGAGCATCTCCATCTTCAAAGGGAATCGGTGCTCTGTGTACTGGGGGGTGTTTTTGGATGAGGATCTTTCTACAGACGCTCATGTTATTTCGACTGTGTTGAAGTGTTTCTTTAATATGCTGCAACTTCATAGGCTGCCTCCTTATTTTCCTCCGCAACTTTTTTGATTATAAATGCAGAGTACGATATTCAGCTTTTTCGATTATTGTAATATAGTCCTGTTAAACTGTTTGCAATGACAGTTAGAGGTTACAATTTTGTCAGAATACGATGGCAAGGCTGATAATTGGTATTCGGAAACATGATACATTCTCCCCTTTAGTTGAACACATTGGCTTAAGATGTCTGAGTGGATATATTTTAAGTTTTATTTGTTGTTATATACATTTTTTAATGAGTTTATTTATTTATTTATTATAAATTTATATACCGCATTTTCCAGCAGATCAAATGTGGTTTACAGTGAAACAGTCAAATTGTACAGTAATGTACATATTCATTTACAAAGAATGTGTTATAACTATATACATTAACATTGTTTTAACAGAAAACGGTCATAATCATGAACTATATACAAAATATGGCTGTCCAAATAGAAAGGAATATTGAATTGAGTAGATCAGCTAGGGGTGGGATGCATTTCGGCAGCATGATCAATCAGTGGAGGAGGTGGGGTTGTTACTTTTAGGTTTGTTTCCAAAGTGAAGGGTTTTAAGGGTTTTTTTGGAAGGTTAAGAGGTCATTTATTTCTCTTAGGTAGACTGGGAGGGAATTCCAGAGGTTAGGGGCTACCTGTGAGAATGCTTTATTGTTTGTTATTTTTCTTGATTTTCTGAAATCTAATGGGATTGCAAGTTTGTTTTTGTTGCAATCTCCTTTTATGCGAGTGTAGGTTTCCTTGGTAATGAGGGTGGAAAGGTATGAAGGGGTGATCTCGTTGATTAGTTTAAAAGTTGTGACAAGTATTTTATAATTTATGTGGCTCTGTACAGGGAGTCAGTGAAGATCATGCAATATTGGGGTGATGTGTTCTATTGGGTTGGAATCTGAGACTATCCTAGTTGCAATGTGTTGAGCTACTTGGAGTTGTCTTATGGTGTATTTGTTAAGGCCTTGTAGGATAGTGTTGGAGAAGTCAAAGTAGGGTGTTATGATTGCATTGATGACTGATTTGAAGTCGTGATTGTGGAGCAGTGGTCGGAGTTGTTTCAGCATTTTGAGTTTATAAAAGATCTTTTTTGTTGTTTGTTTTATGTGTGTGGACATGTTTAGAGTGAGCTCAAGGATTACACCAAAGTATTTTACCTCATTTTTAACCAATATGTTTGTGTCCTTTATCTTGATGGATGTTGGCAGGGTGAAATTTTGGTTTCTAGTAATATATAGTGCTTCAGTTTTACTGAAGTTGATCCTAAGGTTGTGAGTTAAAAGCCATTCAGTTATTTCTGCAAAGCAGTCTGTAATTTTTTTAAAAATTGTAGGGTTAGGATCCAAGATGGCGGTCTGAAGGGAGTGCTGTGTGGCTGCGCTTCATTTTATGGGGAAAAGGAAAGCCAAAGGGGCTAAGAAGCCCTCCTCTACCCCGGCGACCTCGACCCCTTTACCTTTGCAGGCAGTTGATCCGCTTGATTCCTTTCTAGTGCCGCGGCAGCAGTTAGGACAGCCGGCGGTTGGCGGCCCTAGGGACCTCTCGGCTGAGTTGAGTTCAGCGGGAGGATCCAGGCCTGACATCTCCTCGCCGGAGCAGTGGCGGCCCCTTAAAGAGCCTTTGTTGGAGGGGAGCCTGGTGCCGACGGCGTTTCCTCCCCTGGAAACTGGAAGGGGAGCGGAAAGCGGAGGGACGCCGGTATCGGGGAGCGGCAGGTTTGTTGTGGCAAGCTCTCCCACAGCCATAACGTCATCTTTGGCGGCATTGGGGTCTCCTGCTGCATCAGAGGTGGAGCGACGAACTATGGAAGCTGGAGCGGATGGTGCATATGCTTCGACGTCTTTCTCTTTTGAGAAGCCTGCGGAATTTACTCTGGAGTCAATCTGGTCTGCAATTGTGAAGTTGGGTGATCTTTTGGTTCCTCAGATCTCCAGTTTGTCATCTCAAATACAGGCCCATACTAGTCTTCTTTAGCAACATACGGTGGAGATTTCTGCAGTACAGAGCTCTGTTTCAGAGCTATAACAAAAAGTAACTCAGGTTGAAAACTTGGTATGGGTTACCAGAAAGATCTTACGGCGATACAGTTAAGAGTGGAAATGTTGGAAAATATGTCTCGCTATTCTAATTTACGTTTGGTTAATTTTCCTAAGGCCCAGTCTGTTGGTTCGAAGGAAATGTTTAAAAAATATATGATTGAAGTATTGGGAGTTCCTGTTGAGTCACATCCACCTTTGGTTAAGGCATATTATTTGTCTGTTAGAAAAAAAAAGTGGAGGGAGGTGGTAATATACCTGGAGTAGATGTGGCCGATTCTCTGGATGTATCTGCTATGTTAGAAACTTCCTTAATTGATAGTTACTCCTGCTACCCTTAACTGTAACTTTTGCATTGAATTCTGACAGGGATTGGTTCCTTAAAATGTTTTTTCGTAAACGGGATGTTGTATTTCTTGGTTTGACTGTTCGGGTTTTTCCTGATTTTTCCAGGGAAACCCAGAAACGTAGGCGAGAGTTTTTGCTCTTACGCCCAGGTATATTGTTACTAGGGGGTCAGTTTTTTCTTAAATTTCCTTCCAAATGTATGGTTAAATTGAATTCTGTCACATATGTTTTCTATGATCCATCTCAGCTGCTTGCTTTCATTAATGCCCGCCGCCCCTCTGATGCAGTATAGGTTCTACTACATAGTTTATTTCCTGACTGTTACCCTTCAGCTTGATTTCCTTCACTTATTGTTTTACTTTCAATGTTAGTTGGATCCTTTCTCTTATTGTGGGCTGTAGAAGGAACAGAAGTGTTATATTTTCTGCTACGTTTTTTTTTCCTTATTATTGGGCTGGATGTAAGTTCTAACCTTTGTTTTCTGTATCCTTATTGCCATTCAAGTTTTGTTTGCTTGGATTTATTGTAAAATTTATAAATAGAAAATAAAAATAAAAAATTGTAGGGTTAGAACAGTTGAACGGTAGATATAACATTATATCATCTGCTATTTTTTTAAGATAGAGCAGATGAGCAGTTGCGTTTCTCCCAGTCCGCTTCTCTGATATGTTACTTTCATCTTTAAGGACTAGGTCTAGACATCTGCAGGAAAGTATGCTTCTTTTCCCTTCGAGTGGGGGGATTGTTAGTAAGTGGAGGTTTGGATATACTAGTGCATGTAGAGCAGCTGAACTTTGGTCCAGGTTACCTACAAGGGTGAAGAAAATTGAATCAATTACTGTGTTCTGTAAGAAACTTAAAACTTGATTGTTTCCTTAATGTACAAGGATTTTAGTACCCTGTAAAGATGATTTTTTTATATAAAACATGCTGATCCAATTATTAATTGGGAGCACTGCTTTATAAAAGTATTTTAACACTAAAAGCCCCAAAAGGCATTTTACCTAGAAACCCCAAAGTGCATCAATTGACGCATTATCACGACGACTGCGTTTAGCATGAAATCCCACTAGAGGACAGCAACCTTGGGCCG
The DNA here is from genome assembly GCA_033557465.1 of Ichthyophis bannanicus. NCBI lineage: Eukaryota > Metazoa > Chordata > Amphibia > Gymnophiona > Ichthyophiidae > Ichthyophis > Ichthyophis bannanicus. The sequence goes on from CM066033.1 coordinate 1,226,236,198, forward strand.
GAAGGACTGGGGTTTCTAGTCCCACAGGTGCTCCTTGTGGTCTTGGGCAAGCCACTTAACCCTCCATAGCCCATGTTCCCTGTAAAATAGTTATCTCCAAGTTATAATGCCCTGTTCAATGTAATTTCAGTTTGTTCAATGTAAACCGCACTGATGCAGAATAGCGCGGTATATAAGATAATGTAAATAAATAAATAAATAAAATGTGAATTAATGTGAAGTTACTTATTTGTTAAATACGTGCAGTATGTGATGTCATTACATGACGTCATCGTGTGTTTATTGTTTGTGATGTCAGAGTAAAACTGTGAACAGTGACTGAGATGCGCCACCTAGTGGGAACATGAATTTATACCTAGAAGCCCAAAAGTACGTCAATTGACGCATCCAAGACAATTGAGTGTGTCAATTGACGTACTTCGGGGCTTCTACATATAAATTCATTTTCCCGCTAGGAGGTGCATCTGTCATTAATTTTTGATGCACATATTTGAACATCTTGACCTTGCTAACAAAGTCTTGGAACATGACTGACATGGTTCTAGCAGTGGCGCTGGTATACAACTTCGAAGATGCATTTGCATCAATTGACATACTTAGGGCTTCTAGTGTTAAATAAACAAACATCTGTGCCAGCACTGTACTGAAAATGTCATTAAAGTCCAAAGAGACACTTAACCCTTTCAGTATCACATTTGTGAGGGACTAGTGGGTCATCTGCTTTTTTTGTGCCATTAAGGGGTATGTTTACTAAACTGCGGTAATGTTACATACCGCGTGTTATGTAATGTTAATGCGCATTAACGTTACTTAACGATCGTTAACGTCCCTGGCCGCGGTAAACACCACAGAAGGTGGAGAGAGGGCGGAGAGAAGGGGTCAATGGGCGGAGAGTGGGCGGGGAGAGGCCCCTTTCACACTAACGCGCTGAACTGAAGGGCTGAATCCTACCGCGAATGAAAACCTGCCGTTAGATGCACATTTGCAGAAGAGAGAAACCATTTAAGTGTCAGCAATGTACAGCCAAGGCAGGGAGCCCAAGAAATGTGATAGTAGTGCTCCATTTTCAACAACACCATAGTGCCAAAGTATGAATGGCCACTATGGCGATGGTGCAAATGGGGCATAGGGGGCCACAGGCAGGACATGTAGCATGGGCAGCTGGGGCACAGGGTGGACCAGGCGGGCGCCTAGGAACATAGAAACCAGAAATCAGCAAGACAGCAGCTGACCAAGGCCAAACACAATCCACCTATATCTACCTGGTTCACCCTAGCCAATAGTTGCTAGGGCACTGACCTGACATCCCCCAGCCATCCCGCCCCCATGTGGAAGGGACATAATATTGGTAGGCAGTGATGGGGGGGATGTGAGGATGTCCATGTAAGCCCCCCCACAACGGGATCTGCTCCCTAGGCGGGCGCCTAACTACACAGTGGATGGCCTGGGACTGCACACTACCAGCATTGACAGCAAATGGCCATGTCAGCTTGGCAGGGGGGGGGGTGTGCCCGTGCTGGAGGGGGCAGTGCCACCTCCCTGCAGTGGACCTAGGCCATGCCCTGCATCAGTACGTGGTGTGCAGTGCAACATAAAGTCTGGCTGAGGAAAAGTACAGGTAGCTCCAGGGACTATTGTGCATTTGTGGCAACAGTGTGGTGCAGTACACCCAGCCAGCATGTCCAGAAGCAGAGTGTCACAGGTTCAAGCCCCAGCTGTGGTTCCTGCAGAGCATGTCCCTATGTTTTACCCTACAATGCAGATACAACAGCAACATGTGCAAAGCCCAAAGCAGCGGCGAACAGGGGTACAAACACCCACCTACACAGGCTCCACAATCCAAAGATGCATGAAGAGTCAGGCTGTTGGCCCCAGCATTGAGTTGAAGTTATCACCAGAGCACTACTACTACCCCCTGCACAGTTTAGCAATGTCGGCACTGTGATCAGGACCAGTGTGGCGGGCAGGGTTGCCAACCACCCCTATCTTTGTACAATGCTGTAATACGAGTGAGCGTGTATGTATGTCTATCCATTGTTCTGTGGCTGCCCACCCTTCACTGGGCCCAAAATGTCCCACTGTTACCAGCGTTAGCCTGAATATGTGCATAATGAGGAGCAAGGTATTTTGGGTATGGCCCAGACAGGGCAGATTGGCCAGGATGCATCTTCACAGGGTGTGGGGGCAATGGCTGGGACATTGCAGTGCCTGACCACCACCTGCATGGACAGGGTGGCTACAGCATGGCATGCTGGGAGGGCACTCACTCTGACCGAGCAGTGAACATGGCAGGTCTAGGTTCTCACATAGCGCTCTACACTATCTGCCTCCAGTGATATATTTGTGTTCCCCAGTCTTGGGGTCCCAATCACTGCGTTGCCTGCTTGCTGCACATAGTTTCTCTGAGAGCAGGCTGGTGGACTGTGCATGGTCAGAACACCTTTAAGGTACAGTCTGACTGTGCTGTCTGCTGGTGACTAGCAGACAGTGGTGGGAGGCAGTTGGGGTTTTCCAGACCTAACCCCAGCATTGCTGCTGGTCTGCCACTGCCCCAGTCATAGGTATGACTCTGGCCCACCAACCCTGGAGGGCTGTCTCATACAAACAGGATGGAGGTTGCTTCCCTGGTGTGGGGACACCTGTTCTTTACCTACAAAAAGGGTGATGTTGGCCCTTTGGGGTATGTAGTGTATACCGCTATGACCTATAAAGGCACTGCTACACACACCTCATGCAATTCTAGGAAACCCTCTGCCCTGATAACAGCTGCCCATGTCAGCAAGACCCTAACATGATGTACACACCAATCTGGCTGGTGTCTGGTCCCACAGGGCCACATGTCACTGCAGGATACAGATGGACACCAAATTACCTTTGGCTGTACTGCAAGGAACAACTGTCACACACTGGTAGTGATGGGGATGTACAGCCGGACCTATCTCTAGCACCACATGTACTGCGGACCTAGTGCTGGGCACCCATCCTATCCCTCAGGGTGAACACAGAACCTGCACAGTGGCATGGTCTGTAGCTACTCCGTGCCAGTATCATGCACTGTCAGTTCATCTTTCCAAGCTGAGGTACTGAAGAGGTGCAGACCCCATTTGGTGATCAGCTGTAGACTGCTATTCAGCATGTGCATTGCATCATGGGTACTGGTGGGGTTACCCTATCCTGGCACTCAGAGCAGACAGTTTGTGCGGTGACCTGCAGTCCTTCTGTACCCAGACATTGCTGTGACATACACCATGGAGGTATAGCCTACTGGTTAATACAATGCCATTCTTGGCAGTGTTCATGGGTTCAGTTTCTCATTGTTCCCTCCTCTTATGCCTGTCCTACTCAAATAGTGTGCATGCCTGTAGAGGTCATATTTTTGCAGATCTGTGCTTCCAGCCCATACTACCCTTGCCACAATTGCCAACATTCCCTTGGTCCGTCTATCTGCATCTGTCAGCTGTGTAGAGTCCTGTCAACCAGTGCAGGCTGCCACCCCATGTCATGCACTGCTACCCTTTCCTGCATTGCACCTCTTCATGCTTGCCTCACCTGTGCCTGATCTGCATGGCACCACCACTCCTCTGTCCACCCATCATTGTAACTATCCTGCCACCTCCGCCTCCACTGGGGGACATGTATTCCCATCGTCTGCCACCAACTGTTTTTCCAGTACTTTCCGTTGCAACACCCTGTGCTGTGGTACAGCTGCCCCACCATGTTTGTCATCAGTACTGGCAGGCACATGGGATGCCCGCAGATATGGCAGGTCCAGCGGCTCCCACTTCTCCCTCCTTCACTCACCTGTTCATTTCCTTTCCTGAGTGCTCTATCTAGTGTTAGGGCTACATCTGTCTCTGTTCTGCACAGGTCATGCATGTCATCCTGAGGCACCACCTTGCAGTCCCTAGGGCACACTAACCTAGGACACCATAACCTTGTTAGGCCACCTTAACCTATGGTTCCATAGCCCAGGGTGCCTTCTGTGGTGCCTTATCCAAGGGTGTCTAATATGGTGCTTAGCCTAGGAAGCCCTATAGGGCGCCTTATCAGGCACCTTACAAGGTGCCTTGTAATGCTCATTAGTCTAAGGCGCCTTGTAACACACGTTAGCTGCTACAGCTTGCTGTAACAATGCAATGCCCACACCTTTATATGGGCATCTGTACCTTTACCGCAGAACCTAATGCAAATGACATTACCGGAGTTTAGTAAACATACCCCTAAGTCAGTGTTGACTCATAGCAACCCAGCTACCTCTGGGTTTTCTTGGCAATGTATCACCAGAAGTATATTGCCAACCTTTTCTTCCAAGGGAATGGAGGGCAAAGTGACTTGTCCAAGGTCACAAGGAGTGCCAGCGGGAATCAAACCCTTGATCTTCTAGGTACTAGGCAGTTGCTCTAACCACTAGGCTACTCCTCCACTGCTATGTAAAGGTAAATGCTAAAAGTGAGATGAAATCTATGGATTAAATATTTGTTGATTTATGTGGAATGCTGCATTGAGTATTTGCTGTTTGTGTTTGGATTTCAGAATTGTTGTATGGCTTCTGAAGCAGGCAGTCACCAACTATGCATGTAGGGTTCTTGCTGAATTGTGTGTCCCTAATTTATAAGCTTACATAAGAACATAAGATATGCCATACTGGGTCAGACCAAGGGTCCATCAAGTCCAGTATCCTGTTTCTAACAGCGGCCATTCCAGGTCTTAAGTACCTGTCAGGTTCCCAAAGGTATATACATTCCAGGTTGCTTGTCCCAGGGGTAAGCAGTGGATGTCCTAGGTTCTCTTTAATAATGGTTTGTGGACTTTTCCTCCAAGAACTTATCCAAACCTGTTTTGAACCCAGCTACACTAACAAATTCCAGAGTTTGATTATATGCTGGGTGAAAAAATAGTTTCACCAGTTAGCCTAAAATGTGTCACGTTGTAGCTTCATTGCATATCCCCTAGTCTTTCTACTTTTGAAGGAGTAAATAACCAATATACGTTTACCTGTTCCACTCCATTCACTATTTTATAGACCTCTATCATATCTCCCCTCAGCTGTCTCTTTTCCAAGTTGAAGACCTAACCTTTTAAGCCTTTCCTCATAAGGGTATCCTGCCATCCTTTGGTCGCTCTTCTCTGTACCTTTTCCAATTCTGTTATATCCTTTCTAAAATATGGCAACCAGAATTGCAAACGATATTCAAGGTGCAGTTGCACCTTGGAGAAATATAAAGGCATTATAATATCTTTGGTTTTATTTTTTATCCTTTTCCTTATTCCTATCATTCTATTTGCTTTCTTGGCCACGTCTGCACACTGGACAGAGGGTTTTCAATGTATTATCCATGAAAACGCCCACATCCTTTCCTGAGTGGTGATTCCTAATGTGGAACCTTGTAGTATGGCTTGTTCTTCCCCAAGTGCATAACTTTATACTTGTGCACATTAAATTTCGTCTGCCATTTGGACACCCAGTCTCCCAATATTTCAAGGCCCTCTTGTAATTTTTCACAATCCTCTTGTTTTTTTTAATAACTTCAAATAATTTTTTGTCATCTGAAAATTTGATCACCTCACTCATTATTCCCATTTCCAGGTCATTTAAAATATGTAAAAAAAGCAGCGGACCCAGCACAGATCCCTGGGATACTCCCCTATTCACCTTTCTCCATTGAGAAAATTAGCCATTTAGCCCAACCCTCTACTTTCTATCTTTTAACCAAGTCCTAATCCACAGTAGTACACTGCCTCCTATCCCGTGACTTTTAATTTCTGTAAGAGTCTCTCATGGGGGACCTTGTCAAAGATTTTCTGAGAATCCAGATAGACCATATCGACCGGCTCAGCTTTGTCTACCTCTTTAATCACACCTTTGAAGAAAATATAGCAGTTTAGTGAGAAGACTTTACTTGGCTAAAGCCATGTTGACTTCCTGCCATTAAGCCATGACTAGCCACATGTTCAGTTTATAAAATGTTATTTTTATAACTAATGTGTGATGTTATCGCTTCTTATCTACCTGGAAATATCATTATGCATGAGGATCTGATGCAATGAAGTTGATAATGCAGGGGGGCTTTGTCAGGTCTGCACGTGGGGAGGTGTGAGGAAGTGGTGTGCTTCATCATGTTCTGACTCCTCCTCTTCCCTCTCCCATATTGTTTCCCTTTTCTTCCTTCTTGCAATCCCCCCCCCCCCCACACCACACCACCATTCTACCCTCTCTTTAGAGCTGCCTGCAAATTTCTAACAAGGCCACTTCCCTTCCAAGTAGCTTCGAAGCCCTTGCAGGAAAAGTACCCATGAAGGTACCTGGCTTGGAAGTATCATTGTTAGAAATATGCAGTACCATAGGGCATTTTAAGGGGGAGAACGGTGAGAGAAACAAAAAAAAACCCCAGACAAATGTATCATCAGTGCAATGATGAGAGTTCAGCATTGGCAGCAGATTAAGCCTCTCATGTCAGACCGTTTGCTTGCATTTTGCTTCCTTTTTGTAGTCACAAGGTTAACAGTTTTTCTCTAATTTTGCCTTTACCTTGGTTTTCTTCTCTTTGCTGTGGAGGATGTGTCCATTTCTGTGGTATTACCATTGAGGTGGTAAGTTTCTTGGACTATGCATTATGGTAAAAGTTTCATAAATAGTTTGAAAAACAACAACAAAGCTTAAACGATAGCTTGAAGTGCGATTTGTAATGTTAATATACTAATCTGCTTTCTTTGTCTCTGTGTATTCCGATGTTGCAGTTTGTATGTCCATTCTCTTTTTTGAGGTAAAAAAAACCTATTTATTCTCTATGAATTCTTTTTCTGTATTTAGTGTTCTTCTCTTCATTACTGCTAATAAGATCAATTTTCAAAAATGAGCAGGATGCTTTTATTAGTTTACCAGATTCAGAATTAAGCATATTTTAGCAAGTTAAATTATGGAAAGCTTGATTTAACGCTGTAGTCAATTTACCTAAATATTTGGTGCTTATCACTGAATATCAGTACTAAACAGCTAACTTATGTCCCCCATCCTAATTCTGCCCCACAGCCACATGCTTTTGAAGTGACCTCGACCATGCAGAAGGTCCTTGATGCTCCGCTTCCCAGGCCAGCTGTGGCCAAGGGCATTATGGATCACAGTCCCAGGAAAGATTGCCAGGCCCATTACTTAGGGGTGACACCTGTGGGATCAGAGTGAGGACCCATTATTACAGGATTCCTGAAGGAGCCATACATCGGCTCCCAGCCCAGGACTATCATTACAATGATCAGACTATGTATGTTGGGCATGAGGAAGGAGCAAAGGGAGGGCTATACCATAGAAGAGTAGTTGTGAATGAAGGGTCATGACAGTAGATCTCAGGTTTGGTCACGATTAAGCTGGAAGTACTAAAGAGAAAGAGGAGGAACCTTCCAGGTAAAAGACAATTTTAAAAACATATTACTTGTGTTTGATAAATATTTTTCTAGTTTAATTTAGTTAGCAATCTCTCTGGACAAGGGACCATCCTCACTTACTGCGAGTCAATTTTCAAGCAGCCCAATGCAAGCAGCCCACATAGGTGCAAAACTGGAGGTACTTGGTACCCACAGATCTTATACAACATTTTTCAAAACAAAAAATGCGCACATACTTTTTCCATTTGAAACTCTCTATAGGTATAAAATACTCTTGGAAATCTGCACCTGCTGTTTCTGCAGGTAAAACATTTCTGGAAAATAACACACACAGTTTTGAAAAAATCCATGGACATTATTTTCTGACCCCACCCTAAGCCCATGTTTCAGTGGGCTACGGCAATGGGTTTCACAGAGGCCATGCTGACAATGACAGAAAAAGTCACGCTGATCCATCCAGTCTACCCCACCTGCTCTTTGCAGAACTGTAAGTTATGAGAAAGTCCTTCTCCGCCTCTGAGATTATTGTGTAAGTGATCTGCATTTTCCTACAGAATATAAAAGAAATGCTGACAGAAGAGCATTTCAGTTTGCTGATAGGAACATTGTGAACATGGGAGTGAGTAAGATCTGCTGACTTAAGCCTTCTCTTCAAGAACAGCTGCTGGTGCCTGACCCTATCTGTGCATTTTCCTGAGGAGTAAACACTGAGCACTTGCTGCTTTATCAGTGTAGATCCTGCTGCTGCTGAAGGTTTCTGTTACAGTGCACATGGATGTAAAGATAAAGACAGTACCTCTTTGTTTCTCTCTGCTTATATGCTGTATTTTCCTTTATATATCTCTAGCAATCTATCCAGAAACAGTATTTATATAAGGTATCTAGCAGGCAAATCAATAGTTTGTATACACAGCTTATTTTTCGCAAGCTTTGTTTATGCTGCCATCTAGTGGTTCTCTTAATTACTGTGCGTAACATTAAAAAAGAAATACCTAGGTGTCAATTTTCTAAAGCCCTTATTCGGATAATCATGGAGGCTATCCAGACAAAGCCACTGAGAGAGCTGTTAAGCTACACTATCTGGATTGTGCCACAGAATCTCTCTTCAGACTCCTGAACACTATCTGGAAAGCACTGGGGTGGTCTGTGAGTGGAGCGAGGATAACACCCGGAAAATCAGCACCACTATCTGGATAGTGCCGATTTTCAGCTATTTTCTGGATAAGTGTGTCTGTATGGTTTGGGTTATTGTAAAAGCTGTTCTAAGTTGTTATCTGGATAAAGGCTGGAAATGGTTCATGCAAAAGGGAAGGTCTAGATTTCAGGATAACTAAATTTGTCAAAATGGGGGAATAACCCAAGGAGGAGTTAGCTTAATAAGAATATCTGGGGAAAGTAGAAAAGCAGTGGGCAAAACAAAAAGGAGATACTTTAAGGATAATGAACCTTTTTGTTAGGAAAATAAATACAATTGTGGTCAACATAATTGCTACCCTTGCAGGTCAACCCCTCAATGTCCAGTACCTCCTAAAAAATAAGTGGTCAGTGAAGTGGCTTTGAACTGTACATGCACAAGTATTTGACACATAAACAAATCAAATAAAGGAAGACCAATTAAAAAGGAAATAATTGATTACTGGCACCCTTATAAACAATTCAAAGCAGTTTGACCACAACTATATTTACATACAGGTTTTTTTGGTCAAGAGCTATTAACTGATGATAAAAACATTTTGCTCTGCCCCCTGGAAGCATTGAAATAGGCACTTTTTTGCATCTCATCTGTGGTCTGGAGCTGGTATAGGCATAAACGCCTCAACAACCAGGACCAAATGTGCTTGTGCTGTTCTAAAACCAGACCGTGATGTGCTTCCATCTCTCCACGCAGGCCATGGCTCCTCTCCACCCCTAAGCTTGCTACATGAGCTTGCTTGCACTGGAGGGCATCTGTATATCCCAGGCCTGATAGTCAGTATGGGCGGCTAGCACTGCTAATATGGCTAATCACTGGAATGAAAGTTAAACCTGGATAGTTAATGCCAGGGTCATATCCAGCCCCAGCATGGAATATCTGGGTTAGCCACAATTTACCACTTGCTGACCAGGTAGTGGCAATATTGAGCCACTGCCCGGTTAGTGATACAAGCTCAGTGTATCTCAGGATGCACTGCCCGGGGCCAGGTGCAGCCATTTCTGAAGATGGTGGACCACGAGCAGGGGTATATAGGCAGCACTCTCACTCATTTTGAAAGGTACTGGGGGGGGATTCAGGGGCCACCAGATCTATTTTGTTTGTTAGTCTGTAGGGGGTGGGGGCTAAGGGGGCCACCAGGTCTATTTTGTTTTTAAGGGAGGTGGGGGCTCCGCACCATTAGGCCACCAGGGATTCACTATCTGTCAAGGCACCAGCCCCCGACAGTATTTTGATGGCATCAGGGATTTTTTCCAATGCCACAATTGCCCCCAATGCCATCAAAGTACTGTCGGGTGGGGGGGGGGGGGTGTCAAGGTGCTGCAACCTGCTCATGCTAACCTAATACAGAACTGGTTCCTACGATTTTTGAATCCCAACACTGATCGGGCCCCCCCATTTCTAAAATGGTCTGAGGATATCTCTGTGATTTCCACTTCTGAATTCCTGCTATCAGACATCCAAATCACAGCTAGAGCTTCTAAAATATTCTCAATGGCATTTATCTGCTATTATTTTATCTCTTTCCATGTCTCTTTCCTCCTCTCTTCTCGTCCCTCTTTCCTTCTCTTTGATCTTTCCTTGGTTTCCTCTATTTCTGCCTCTACTGTTTTCCTTCCACTCTTTTCTCTATCTCCCTTTCCTCATATGTATATTTTTTTAAACTTTTTATTTATGAAACTTCAAATATACATCCATAAATTGAATGAACAGGAAGAAAAACAGAAAAATTCAATAAGCAAATATCAATGGAGCAAGAACAGGTAATAAACCAAACCAAGGAATTAACCTAAGCATTATCACAGTACAAGCAGTTGCAACACCCCAGCATATCAGATCTCAGACAGCCTTAACCAGTAACATCTCAGGAGGCACCACCCCTTGTGCGGAAAACCTCTCTATACATAAGTAACTGTAGCAATTGACCCGGCTCAAAGAATACACACTATTTAGACAAATGAGAAATCATACATTAAGACCTTCATAGTAGCACCAAGAACTACATCCTAGATCTTAGGGCCAAGATCTCTCTGTGCTTTTTCTGAGTATCTCGTGACACATCAGGAAAATGTAAATCTTAGAGCCTAGAAATTCAGCAGTCATAGAATGAAAAACTAGACATAGAACTGCATCTCTGTCAGATTCTAAGACGAAGGACGCCACCAGTGTAGTTCTCTCAGTAGTCATATCTGCAAAGATGATTCCAAAAAAGCAGAAGTTCCCCATATCAGGGATTTGAGCCACACCAGTGCCTCCTTCCAGCCCCAGGACAGGAGGACTCAGGGACGGGGATCAGGCCCACACTATTGGTGGTACAGCATCTCCACTGATCTTTAATACTTGCCCCTGATATTTCCGTGATATTATCGGACACTTAGGGAAGCTCAGGAATCTTAAGTTATTCCTACAAACTTGAATCTCCAGAAACAGGAACTTCCTACTTACAACCTCCTTATCCCTTAACTGAGCAACACTCACAGTTCAGAGACTTTCGAGGGCTTCTTCCAGGGCTTCCAATCTGGCAGCATGGTTGGCTATCGCAGTTTCACAGGTAACAGTCCTAACCAAAACTTGATCCACTTGAGCTTTAAAGCTATTTGTATAGTTAGCCAAAGAAGAGTCCATAGACTTCATGACATCCCATAGCACATCAAGTGTGATTACAGCCGGTCGTGCAACCATTGCTTGGTGATTTCCCCGAACCGGAGACTCCAACAGTGCACCAAGGACCACCATTGACTCTGAGGGAGGCTCCGCTACAAGGGACACACCAGGAGAAATTCTTACTGAGGCCCCTTGCACCTCCTCAGACAGCTCTGAATACGGCAATGGTGGGGCTCAACAATGCCCTGCTGAGACTGGCATCCGACTCTCCCATGCCAGACTGAGCCAAAGAGACAGGTTGTGCCGCATTTACTGAGGAGAAGAACAGCAAGGTAGACTGCAGTGGCGCACTTGGCATGGATGCAGACACCAATGCCAGGGCATTCCTCTTCCTCTTCCAAGGCATGGTAAGTGCTGCAGGAACTCACACACTCTTTGCCATCTTGCCCCGTATGTGTATCTTCTTGAACACAACTACTATTTCCTGCCTCCCATGTCTAATTGAAAGCATACCCAGAAGAATATCATAATCTGGACAAATTTCAATCTGATTCTAATAGGACTGAGACCATCTTGAATAACGTTGTTGAGAATCTTTATAAAGGCTTAGATGAAGGAGCTGACTCAGTTTTGGTTCTGCTTAACTTCAGTGCATTTATGATATGGTGGATCAATGTATCCTCAGGGCCAGGGTTAAGGGTTTGTGGCAATCGTTTAGTCCAGTAAAAAGAAAGCAGCACAGCATGCATCGCACACGTTTACTTGTATTATACTACGCGACAAAGCCAAGTGTGTTCCTCTTTTCAAATACCCCCTGAAGAAGGCTTTTTAGCCGAAACGCGTTGGGGTTCATTAAAGAATTTATTTCGAACTCATTTGTCGCCAGTCTTTGTACCTGCTTGGTTTGTCTTCAATCCTCTGCAATCTACAGATCAGCCATCCCCTCCCTCATTACTATTACCTTTTTCCAAAAGTGCTTTGCAAACTCTATCCACATGATGCCGGTATTTCTCCTTCAAATCAAATGTTATAATCAAGAAAACTGCAGTGAAGGGGCCCCAACATTACCTCTCTCTTCTCACCCAACCTAACATAGAAAAAAAACACAAAGGGGCTTGGCAGCCCAAACAATAATACCTTCCCCCTCGCACACAGAAAAAAAGGGCTTCTGCTGCCCAAACAGTACATCTCTCCCCCAACCCCCCTCCCCATGCCTACATGTAGGAAAATCACAAAGGAAGCTTAGCGGTTCAAACATAACATCTCCCCCTCTTCCCTATAGACAAGACAACAGGGGTTTAGTGGCTCCAAGATAATATCCCCCACCCCAACATCGATGGGGGCAGGTATATTATGAAATACAAAACCTTGCAAAAAGATCACTCACAGTCTAAATCAAACTAGCCATATCATAACAGCACCAACCCTACCTATGCAAAGGTAGCACTGTAAGTAAGAACCAACCTGAGGGGAAGCCATTTTGGAACCAGTCCTTAGTGGAACACCAGATCTGGTGCAAGAGATGAGTGTTGGGACCACTTGGCAATAGTGATCACAGCATGATCATGTTTGATTTAATAAATGGAGGAAGGATGGTAAGGAAATTCACAGTACTACCTTTTAACTTTCAAAAAAGAGACTATGATAAAATGAGGAAAATAGTTAAGAAAAAACTAAAAGGAACAGTTGCAAAGGTTAAAGATTTATATAAAGCATGGGTGTTATTTAAAAATACTGTCTTGGAAGCCCAGACCAGCTGTATTGGAATACATATTGGAATACATATAATAATAATAATAAGCGTGGACGCTTTAAGAAAAGTAGAAGGAAGTCCAAAAAACAGCCAGCATGGTTTAAAGATGAAGTCAGAGAAGCTGTTGCTGCTAAAAAAAAACATCTTTCAGGTAATGGGAAAAGGAACTAAATGACAAAAACTGGAAACCACATAAGCAATAGCAAATTAGATGCAAGGCATTGATAAGGCAGGCAAAGAGAAAATTTGAGAAGAAGCTTGCTCTGGAAGCTAAAATGCATAATAAAGAGACTTTTTCCAAGTACATTCATAGCAAAAACCTATGAGACAGTCAGTTGGACCATTAGATGACAGAGGGGTAAAAGGGGCACTAAGAGGGGACAAGGCCATAGCAGAGAGACAGAATGAATTCTTTGCTTCAGTCTTTACTGAGGAAGATTTAGGGATGTTACCCATGACTGAAATGGTATTTAAAGGTGATGCCGCAGAAGAATTGAAAGAAATATTGATACACCTGGAAGATGTATTACAGCTATTAGATAAACTGAAGAATAGCAAATCACTGGACCGGATACTATATATCCAAGGGTGTTGAAAGAATTGAAATATGAGATTACAAACGTGAAAGACGCCAGAAGCACTGCTCCACGGGCGTATTATTCTCCAGAGCATGAAACCTCAAGGCTGACAGGTAATCGTAATCGGGTTAAAATAGAGCTAAAACCATGAAGACCGCCTTCATGGTTTTAGCTCTATTTTAACCCGATTACGATTACCTGTCAGCCTTGAGGTTTCATGCTCTGGAGAATAATACGCCCGTGGAGCAGTGCTTCTGGCGTCTTTCATGTTTCAGAGGCACTATTAGCCCTTGTGTTAAGGGCTCCAATCACATTTTTAGTGCGTATTGTGAAATTCATTGCTACCACACACCGATAAGTGTGCCCTTACAACCCCTGATGAAGTACAACACGAAACACGGTCCTGTGTTGGGTTTTGGCCACCTTATGATTGTTTAATAAAGGTGTTGTGTGTGAACCTGCCACTCTTTGTGTTTGTTTTGGTTGCGTTTCTGCTGAGTGTGGCTGTTGCTGTTCTCCCTGTTGGTCCTTAATGGGAGACAGCCACATTAGGAACCACCACCCAGAAAAAATATTTAGGCGTCATCATGGATAACATGTTGAAACCCTCTGCCCAGTGTGCAGTGGTAGCCAAGAGAGCAAATAGAATGCTAGGTATCATAAGTTAAGGAATGGAGTATAAAACAAAGGATATTATAATGCCTCTGTATCGTTCCATGGTGCGACCGCACCTTGAATATTGTGTTTAATTCTGGTCGTCGTATCTTACAAAGGATATAGCGCTATTAGAAAAGGTACAGAGAAGAGCCACCAAAATGGTAAAGGGGATGGAAGGATACCCCTATGAAGAGAGGCTAAAAAGGTTAGGGCTCTTTAATCTTGAAAATAGATGGCTGAGAGGAGATATGATAGAGGCCTATAAATTAATGAATGGAGCGGAACGGGTAAACATAGATAGATTGTTTACGCCATGAAAATATAGAAAGACTAGGGGACATGCAATGAATCTATAGGGTAACCTATTTAAGACTAATAAGAGAAAATATTTTTTTACTCAACATGTAATCAAACTCTAGAATTCTTTACTGGAGGATGTGGTAAAAGCTGTTAGTGTAGCTGGGTTTAAAAAAGGTTTGGACAAGTTCCTGGAGGAAAAGTCCATAAACCATCATTAAAGGGGACCCAGGATATTCACTGCTTGCCCCAGTACAAGCATTGTGGAACCTATATCCTTTGGGGAAACTGCTAGGTACTTGTGACCTAGATTGGCCACTGTTGGAAACAGGATACTGGGCTTGATGGACCTTGGTCTGACCAAGTATGGCATATCTTATGTTCTTATACCTAATCATGTTTCATGTATAATTTATAGGTATATTGTTCTCTGTAAACTGCCTTGGCTTGAAGATTAGGCGCTATATAAACCACCTAAATAAATAAATTATAGGGCCTATCCAATATGCCATCCATACCAACCACTAAGTTTTCCAATTCCTTCATCTCCCTTAGAGATCTTCTGTGCTTGTCCCATGCTATCGTCAGTTCAGATATAGTCCTTGTCTCCACCACCTCCACTAGGAGGCTGTTCCATGCACTCACTACTCTTTCCAAAAATAAATATTTTTTTAGATTACTTCAGAGTCTATCTCCTTTCACATTCATTCTATGACGCCCCCCCCCCCCCGCCCCTTTTCCAAATCTTACTTTCATTGAAAATAAATCTGCCTCCTGTGCATTTTTATTATGGAGGTTTTATAGGTCTCTACTGTATCTCTCCTCTCCTGCCTTTTTTACCCCCAAAGTATACATATCAAGATCATTAAGTCTGTTCCCATATACTTTATGGCCAAGATCCCTGACTATTTTAGTAGCTGCCTTCTGGACTTACTCAATCCTGTTTATATCTTTCTGAAAGTGTGGTCTCCAGAATTGCACACAGTTCACCAAATGAGGTCTCACTTGAGACTTCTACAAAGGCAATATCATCTCCTTTTTCATGCTGGCTATTCTTCTCCCAATGTACTAAACCATTCTTTTGGAATTTGCCATCATCTTTTCTACCTGTTTGGCCACCTTGAGATTGTCAGATTTGATGACCCCAGGATACTGCTCTTCTTTTGTGCACAAAAGTACTTTAGTCCTTATACTGTATTATTTCCTTAGATTTTTGCAGTCCAAATACACGATCCTGCATTTTTAGCATTAAATCTTAGCTGCCAAATTCTGAGGCCATCTTTCAAGGGTTGGTAGATCCCTCCTTATCTACAACTTCCAGGGTGTCTACCCTATTCCAGATTTTTGTATCATCTGCTGAGGCAAACCTTTCCTGATAGCTCTTCCACAATATCACTTACAAAAACGATGAAAAGAACTGAACCAATGACCAATTCCTGGTGCATACTTCTGGTAATTTTCCTATCCTCAGAGTGAATTCCATTTATCATTACCCTTTGTTGCCTCCCACTCAATCAGTGTCTAATGTAGTCAGTCACTTTAGGGCCCATACTATTGTTTATGGAAGGTTTTTTCTGACCTTCAATATTGAGGTCTTTTTCCTTTGATAAAATTTTTTGACTCGAGATGATTTTTTATAATTGTATAGCTTATTTATTATCCTCCAATTCTGGTTACAACTGAAGGTCTTTATCAGATTTCAATAGATGAGTCAATACATGCAATGTACAGTTGGACACGTATCTGTGGGAACCATGTCTTATTTGGTCTACAAACATTTATGGACACTGGAATACAGTCAGTTTCCTGCCATTGAATCTGCTGCTAAAATATTTCTGCTACACTGATTAGTGCTGCAGGTCAGTACAGCAATTTGCTAGGAATGAATGTAGAAAACTCCTATTCCTCTATTCCTTCCTTATAATATTTGTTTATTGAGCTTCAACTGACAAGGAGTTTAATGGTGAAGGAAGGCCAGCAAAAGTCAACGGGAGAGATGACTAGAAGAGTCATAGAATCCACGCCCTGACTGAGTTTCAAGGAGTAAACTGTGA
This sequence comes from Ichthyophis bannanicus, assembly GCA_033557465.1. Taxonomy (NCBI): domain Eukaryota; kingdom Metazoa; phylum Chordata; class Amphibia; order Gymnophiona; family Ichthyophiidae; genus Ichthyophis; species Ichthyophis bannanicus. The sequence continues at coordinate 1,226,252,713 of CM066033.1, forward strand.
TTGACAAAATCAAATGCAGTGGATAGGCTGTGGAAGATGAAGGTTGAGTAATGGCCTCCAGCCTTAGCCATGAAAAGGTCACTAGAAACTGTGGAAAGAGTCATTCGAGTGGCATGGAGAGGGCAAAAGCCAGATTGAAATGGCTTGGGCTCCAAGAAACTCGAGGTAAATGAAACAGCCCTTTCATCTAGTTTGGGTGTAACTGGTAGGAGAAAGGATGATAACAGGGTAGGAAAAGTCCACTGAAGATTTTTTTTAAGAAGTCATATAATGATAGGCAGCGGAACAATTGTAGTGGAAAATGATTGAGATCATAGCAGATGGACAGGATGATTGAAAGGTAGATAGAGCCGAGGAGTTGCTTGAGAATAAGGTAAGAAATAAAAACAGTGAGTTTGGAACAGGAGAGAAGGTAAAGTCAGAGAGAAGAAATCAGAGATGGGAGAGTGATGAAGAGAGAATGTAAAAGATTTCTGGTAGTGAATTCAAAATGAATCCTGTGAACTTTGTCATGAAAAAAATCAGCCACTGATCGGACAAAGAGAAAAGGTTGAAAGACAGATGGCAGAGCAAGAAAGGTTTGGCAAAAGAATGAGGGATGAAAGCAAAGGTGTCAGTGAGATAGACACAGGATGCTTGCTTAGCAGAGTGAAAGGAGGAGAGAGCATGAATATGAAGAGGAGGACATCAGCATGTAAGCAGAACATAGCATAGTAGCGCTCATTTAAGTGGGTACAGGAATGTAAGACACAGTTTTTGGGGTGAGCCAAGGTTGAGGTTTGGCATACCATACAGGATAGAGTATTGGAGACTATGATAGGGTCGCAGAGAAGGAAGACGAGACCGAAGCAGAAAGGATGCAAGGGTCAGTCTGCAAATTCCTAAAAGATAGATATGGTAGCAGTGCCACCAGTATACCCCATTTCAACAGTCCTGTTAAAATTATGATATAAGAAGCACTAAGGATATCTGACCACATGCTATAAGTAAAGCAAAACAATGCTGAGGAAATCAGACAAAGAGGAGCAACAATGAAAAGAAAAAGTGTTGTAAAATTAAGCTGCTGCTCCTTGATAAACCAACTTCAACTACTGTAGTTACATTTTTTTATTTGTATTACGAATGGCACGCTTAGAAATTTACTCGAGTCACCTAAGAGATTTTCAAATTAAATGTTTGCATGAGTCTTCAGAAAGTGAACAGCAGAAGTGATTACAGTACATATAAATTAAATTGGGTTCATATTGAGGAAATCCCCTAGAAGCAATGTATTTCAACTGGTGAATGCACGCAGTCTGAATGAAGAGCTTCACTTGATGGATCAGATCCCTCTGTGGAATAATTTTATCAATTTGGTTGGAATTATTCGTGATTTGAACATGGTTAGTCAAATATTTGTTTACTAATTCACTGGATTTGAGAGCATAATATTTTGATAATAATAACCAGAAAGAACTAATTGGCTCGTTTTGTTGCATTAGAAGATGATTAAGGTTTGCATATTTTCTATCAAATTTTTTGTACAGTGATCACATTTGTTTGCTGTGGTTTATCATTTAGCTACTGAAAATGGGACAATTTACCAACTAAGTGAAGAGATACACCAGACAATTGTTGGATTTAATTCCTCTGTGAAATAGTGGTATTAGGTAGAAGAGATTTGAAGATGGAGATGGTAAATGATGAACTGAGTGCTGGTTCGTTATCTCATTGATCGACCTGAGAATAAGTCATACAGTGAAAGTAATGAGGAAAGCCAGAGGGAGGGTTAGAGAGTATTGGAAAGATGGAGTAAGTTACCAATGGATTTAGGAGGGTGTACTAATTTGTTAAGGCGTAGGAAATTATTGAAAGCATACCTGTTTCCATAGTGACTGGAGGGGAGGTTGAAGTAGGGTTAATTTATTGTCTTTCATCTTGTTTATTCTATTCCGTTGTGTGCATTTTTTATGATTTTATTGTGAACCATCTGGAACGAGTATTCAGGAAAATGGTATATAAATTGTATACATAAATAACTATAACAGAACTGGTATCCAAAAACATTTATCTGGGTAGTAGCACCTGCTGTCTGTATAAATGCCACTGTAACAGATATTCAGCTGCACTACTGGGATACTGCCAATTTTAAACTGCCTTGGCATTATCTGGATAGTATCAGTCAACACAAATTTTGGATAAAATATATAAGGAGGAAAAGGATCTCAATCACCAAGCCAACCATTGCTCAGGTCCAAGGATCACCAGTCTCATCACCGATCCTTATATCAGAAAACTTTATTCTATTAACAATTCATGTAATTTATACCTTATATATTTTTTTTATTTTACATGCTTATTAAAAATTCATATCACAAAAGGTTTTGGGTTAACATTTCATATCAAAATTTATGAATTCAGACTTTTTTTTCAAAAATTCATATCACAATTTTAAAAAAGGTGTATCGTATCTTCCGTAATCAGATGTTCCATGTACCATCGATATACTAAAGTCCAAAATACACCTGTTAACAGAAGAATTCAGACTGACTCCTTGGAATAAGTAGAAATCATTTTTTCATCGAAAGGTGACTTTTCGACTTTAGTAAATAGATGGCACATGGAACATCTGGTTGAGGAAGCTACAATGTGCCTTTTTTTAAATTTTGATATGAATTTTGAAAAAAGTTTGAATTCATAAATTTTGATATGAATTGTTAACAAAACATTTGTGCTATGAATTTTTAATAAGAACATAAGATAAAATTAAATAAATATATATATATATATATATGCGCAATGTGTGCCTTTGAGTCAGTCCTGACTCCTGGTGACCCAGAAGCTCCTGGGTTTTCTTGGCAGTGTCACTGGAAGTAGATTGCCAGGCCTTTCTTCTGAGGCAATGTAGGGTTAAGTGACTTGCCCAAGGCCACAAGGAGTGCTAGTGGGAATTGAACCCTGGTTGCTTGGTTACCAAGCCAGTGTTCTAACCACTAGGCTACTCCTCCACTCATATATATATATATATAGATAACATGGATTATTAATGGAATAAAGTTCTTTTTACTATAAGGTTAAAAAATATTATTTTTTTCTGGCTCTATGATGGGAACAATGAGCCTTGCACATGAATTGTGGTCAGCTTGGTGACAGAAATGCTTTATTTCCTTATATATTTTATCCAAATTTTGTGTTATCTGGTTCTATATTTTTGGATCTGACACCCAGATTTTGTTTTGTCGTTTAACTATCCAGATAGTGCCAGGGTTGGCTGGGGGTGGAACTGGAACAGCAGCATGATTTATCTGACTAGCAGCAATTTTCAATGCCACTATCAGTGTTACTTAGAATAGCTTTTCTGCTCTTCCAAGCGCTATCCAGACAGCTTACTGGTTAGAGAGCAGGAATGAGTGGGTTAAGGACATAACAGGAATGTTGTCAGTTCCTAGTGATCATTTTGTGAATCATGCAGAGAGGGAAAAGATCCTCAAGTATCAAGAAATGCAGATAGAGACTAGGAAAATTGGCAGAAAGATACATAAATATTTCCCATTGAATCGGCAGCCACAGGTCTGATTAAGAGGAATTTCCAATCACACCTATACATGTTACATCTTATGCACTCCAGAATGAAGCTCTCTTCAGTACTATGCAAGAACTACAGTGAGTGTTAACAGTGCATTTGAGAAACTGAGTTCACAATCCATATATCCTGACTGAGGAGCGAGGTTCATTACAGTCATGGTATGCACAAAACTAACCTGTTTGGAGAAATTGCCCCTGAGACAAACTATCCCAACACATTTTAAAGATTTTCATCATTACCCATACAGGAAAGCATAATTGCTTACCTGTAATGAGGGTTCTCTGTGATCAACAGAGGTATGCAGCCACACTTCAAGGTGCTGTCCAAGTGACAGCGCCAGTGCGCGTACATTCAAACCTTACCATGACGCTCTGCATGTGTTATTTCATTTTATTTAAGATTTGATATACCATTTAATGTGGGTAAAGCAAAGTGGTTTACCGTGCTGAAGGCACATAGTGATAAAAACAGAGGGATGGAACTTGCAGAGCTGGGAGTGCATGAGAAAGAATGTCTATTACTGGATCTGCAGGCATATTGCTGATTACAGTGTCTGCGTGGATTCCATTATTGGTGTTATCCTGATGGTCTTTTTTTTCTCCCCCCAGATGCGGGGACGGCAGGTGGGTGAGTTTGGCTACATATGCTTGCTGAATACAGAGAACCCCCATTACAGGTAAGCAACCATGCTTTCTCCATATTGAAGCAGGGGGATGCAGGTACACTCCAAGGTGAGTCCACAGATGAGGGCCACTTGAAAGACTGATAATGGTTGCGCGGCCCAGGAAAAAATGGGAGGTGGAAGAATCTAAGCAAAGAGGTTTCGCAGGACAGCCTGGCCAAAGGCAAGGTCAGTTGTTGAAGAGTGATCCAGGTTGTAGTGTTTCGCAAACATGTGTACAGATAGAAACATAGAAACATAGAAATACGACGACAGAAAAAGACCACATGGCCTATCTAGTCTGTCCTTCCATAACAACTACAACAGTCCCCTTTTTACCTTTAGAGATCCTCTGTGTTTGTCCCATGCTTCTTTGAATTCAGTTACTGTCCTCATCTCTACCACCTCCACTGGGAGACTATTCCACGGATCCACTACTCTTTCCGTAAAGAAATATTTCCACATATCACTCCTGAATCTATCTCCCTTCACCCTCATCCCATGTCTCCTCGTAGCAGAACTTGCTTTCAATTGAAAGAGGCTCTCTCCCTGAACATTTATGCCACGGAGGTATTTAAACATCTCAATCATATCACCTCTATCCCGCCTTTCCTCTAAGGTGTACATATTAAGATCCTTCAGTCTGTCCTCATATGCTTTATAATGAAGACCACTAATCATTTTAGTAGCCACCCTCTGCACCGACTCCATCCTGTTCACATCCTTTTGAAGGTGCGGTCTCCAGAATTGCACACTATACTCCAAATGAGGTCGCACCAAAGACTTAAAAAGAGGCATTATCACCTCCTTTTTTCTGCTAGCCATTCCTCTCCGTATGCACCCAAGCATCCTTCTAGCTTTTGCCGTTGCCTTTCTACCTGTTTAACTACTTTAAGATCATCAGACACGACGACGCCTAGGTCCCGCTCTTCTTTAGTGGACAAAAGTACTTCACCCCCTATACTATATTGCTCCCTTGGATTGCTGCAGCCCAAATGCATGACCTAACATTTTTTAACATTAAATCCCAGCTGCAAAATTCTAGACCATTCTTCAAGCTTAGCTAGATCCCTCCTCATGTTATCTACCCCTTCCTGGGTGTCTACTCTATTGCAGATTTTGGTATCATCCGCAAAGAGGCAAACCTTACCTGAAAGCCCTTCCGCTATATCACTAACAAAGATGCTAAGAAGAATCGGACCAAGGACAGATCCCTGGGGCACACCACTGATAACATCCTTCTCCTCAGAGTGAGCTCCATTTACTTGTACTCTTTGTCGCCTCCCACCCAACCAATTTCTAACCCAAGCAGTAACTTTAGGGTCCATCCCTAGGGTGCTCAGTTTGTTTATAAGTCGCCTGTGAGGAACAGTGTCAAAGGCTTTACTGAAATCTAAATACACCACATCTAGGGCTCTCCCTCGGTCCAACTCCCTGGTCACCCAGTCAAAGAAATCAATCAGATTTGTCTTACAAGACCTGCCTCTGGTGAATCCATGCTGCCTCGGATCCTGTAATCCGCTGGACTCCAGAAACCTCACTATTTTCTCTTTCAGCAGCGTTTCCAATAATTTACTCACCACTGAAGTTAAACTAACCGGCCTGTAGTTTTCAACCACATCCTTACTTCCGCTTTTGTGTAAAGACACCACATGAGCCTCTCTCCAGTCCTTTGGCACCACTCCCGACTCCAACGAGGCATTGAAAAGGTCAGTCAGTGGAGCTGCTAAACGTCCCCAAGTTCCCTCAGTATTCTCGGGTGTATCCCATCCGGTCCCATCGCTTTGTCTACTTTAAGTTGAGATAGTTTCTCACAAACACAGTCTTTTGAAAATTGTTCAAGATGTCCTTTGCTTCTGTTCCTATTTGTGGGTGTTTTCTGAGGTCCTGCTCCTGGTTCTTCATCTGTGAACATAGAACAAAAATATTTGTTAAGCAATTCCGCTTTATCCTTATCAGCTTCTACATATTCCTCCCCTGCACCCTTGAGTCTGACAATGCCACTCTTGCCCTTCCTCTTCTCACTAATATATCTGAAAAATGTCTTATCCCCCCATTTTATTGCATTGGCTATTTCCTCCTCCTTTTGAATCTTTGCCTTCTTGACTACTTTGCTAGCTTCTCTAAGTTTTTCCAAATACAGATGCTTGTCTTCCTCTCTCTGTGATTTCTTGTATTTCATGAAGGCCTCCCTCTTTTTCTTCACTTTTTCAGCTACTTCTTTTGAAAACCATAGCGGTCTCCTTTTCCTTTTACCTTTATGTACCATTTTAACAAAAAGGTTGGTTGCCCTTAAAATATCCCCTTTCAGTTTTTCCCACTGTTTTTCTACATCCCTCAGCTGTTCCCATCCAACTAATGACTCCCTGAGGTATTGGCCCATCTTCGCAAAGTTAGTCTTCCTAAAGTCTAAGATCTTCACCTTTGAATGGATTCTAACAGCCCTAGTCCTAATACTGAACCACACCATCTGGTGATCACTGTTTGCGTAATGATCTCCCACTACAACATCAGAAACACTTTCACCATTGGTAAGCACCAAGTCCAGTATGGCCCCTTCACGTGTGGGGTCTGTTACCAATTGCCTGAATAGTTCTCCCTGTAGAGAATCCAGGATCTCCTTACTTCTAGATGATACTGCAGCAGGAATGTGCCAATCAACATCTGGCATATTGAAATCTCCTATCAGTAGCACTTCCCCTTTCCAAGCAATGCTGCGCATGTCTTCAATTAACTCTCTGTCCACCTATTCCTCTTGTGAGGGAGGTCTGTATATCACACCAATGTAAATAGATTTCTCTTTCCCTCTTTCTAGTTTAACCCACAATGCCTCCCCTCTCCCTTTTAAGCTCTGTAATTCCAAAGCTTTAATAGTAGTTTTTACGTATAGTGCTACTCCTCCTCCCCTACTACCTACCCTGTCCTTTCTGAATAAAGTATAGTTACATCCCAATCATGGTTTTCTGTGAACCATGTTTCTGTAACTGCCACTAAATCCAAGTCAGCCACTCCCACCAAAGCTTCAACATCAGGGATCTTATTTCCCATGCTACGGGCATTTATACACACTGCTTTCCATATGTTACCCATTTCCATAAAGTTATTTAATGTATCACCTACCTGGGGGCTTTCACTTACCTGGGGGCTTTCTTCACCCATCCCCAACGAATCTAGTTTAAAGCCCTCTTCAGTAGATTTGACAGTCTACTACTGAAGACGCGTTGACCTTTCTTGGACAGATGGATGCCATCTCTGCCCTGCAACCCTTGGAACAGCATCCCATGGTCTAGGAAACCAAAACGCTCTCGATGACACCATCCACGCAGCCATGCATTCATCTCCAGGATGCGAGCCTCTCTGCCTTGGCCTTTATACTCAACAGGGAGGATTGAAGAGAACACCACCTGTGCACCTAACTGCTTCACCCTCTGTCCCAGAGCCATGAAGTCACTTTTGATACGTTCTGAGGCAGTATCATTTGTTCCAACATGGATTAGCAACATTGGGTAATAGTCAGTGGGCTTGATGAGTCTCGGCAAACTCTGTAACATCTTGGATTTTGGCACCAGGCAGACAGCATACCTCTCTGGACATCAAGTCTGGTCGGCAGATGGACGCCTCAGTACCCCTCAGAAGAGAGTCTCCAACCACCACTACCCTTCGTTTCCTTGTGGTTACTGATTCTGCAACTTTGGGGTATTTGAGCTCTGGTTCTTTCCTTTCCAGGGATGCTTTCACCTCAACCACTTCCAGGGCTGCATAATGGTTCTTCAATTCAAGGGTTGGAGAAGTTAGATTGGTGATTTTGCAGCCCCTGGTGACTTGTGTCCAACCATCGACATTCTGTTGGCACCCATCTTGTCCTCTGCTGGAGAGCTTGGTTGCTGCAAGAAGCATCTCATCAATGTACTTCTCATTGTCTTGAATGCTCCTCAGCCTTGCCACCTCCTCTCCGAGTTCCTCCACTTGTTTCCTCAGAGCTTCAGTATGCAGGCACCCTGTACATGGAACCAGTCCTTCAACTGGCATTAGGACCTCTGTCTGGACTGAGGCAGAAGCTGTAATGGGGGCAACAGCTTTAGCGATAGAATTTTTCCCAGCCATTGTTCTGTTCGTGGAGCTTAGGTATCTGTTAAAGCAAAAGAGAGATCTACCAAGTACCAGCCAGTTTCCCAACTGTCCTTTCAAAGAAAAAGCAGTTAAATCTCCTTAATTATATTCAAAATGTGCTGGTCCAATTCTCTGTGCTTTGTCAAATGGGGAGATGCCCTATAAAGCAAGACTACTCGCTAGGGGTGGGTGGGAGTCGGGGTGGGTAGGGAGGGAACTAACACCTGATTAGGTGTTAGCAGTTCCCAAAGCTGAGGAGGTTACTGGAGTTCAACGACCTACTGTGCTCAAGGAAAGTCCCACTAAAGCACCAAAAAAAGTAACCTTGCTTTAAAAATGTACAAAAACCCTTTTAAGAGCTCCAGTTAGAGAGCTAACAGCTTAATATAATAAAACAAACGCTTAAATCCTTACTGTTGGTTGATCTTGAGTGCTCCTGTATGAAAGCCTGAACAGGGCAGGGCACTGGAGCCTTTTATGCAGGCCCTCAGCTGCTCTAAGGAAATCAGGCCCACTAACTCCTGATTAGGTGTTAGCAGTTCCCAAAGCTGAGGAGGTTACTGGAGTTCAACCACCTACTGTGCTCAAGGAAAGTCCCACTAAAGCACCAAAAAAAGTAACCTTGCTTTAAAAATGTACAAAAAACCCTTTTAAGAGCTCCAGTTAGAGAGCTAACAACTTAATATAATAAAACAAACCCTTAAATCCTTACTGTTGGTTGATCTTGAGAGCTCCTTAAAGCAGCTATATCTTAGCAACAGTAGCTGCTGTAGCTTGGAGATTGTGGGGGCCCACCTGTCCGCGAGGGGGTGTGACCCACCTGCACATAACAAAAAGATATACAGTCTGAAATCCAGGAGGAAAGGGTCTGCTTAGAAGCAGGCATCCTCGGGTTGTTAGGGCTGAAGGTGACAAAAAACTAGGAAGATTGATGAATCTGTGTAATAGTTTGCAGGTAATAGAGCAAAGCTCAGCGGTAATTGAGAGAGTGTAGAGCTTCTTGCGGAGAATCCGGCTGAGCATCCTGAAATAACATAGGAAGCACAATGGATTGATTCAGATGAAAACTGGATAAATCTTTGGAAGAAATTTATGATGGGTACGCAACAGCACTTTATCATGAAGAAGCTGGGTATATGGAGAATAATGGACAAGAGCTTGGAGCTCACTCACACGTCTTGTGGAGGTGACAGCAACTAAGAAAATGGTTTTCTAAGTAAGGTGTCTTAATAAAGTAGACTACAGGAGTTCAAAGGGGGCCTCCATGAGCTCCAAGAGAACAACACTGAGATCCTACATTGGAGCAGGTAGTTTCAGTGAAGGCGTGGTGTTTATTAAGCCTTTCATTAAGCGAGACACCTGTGGGTGCGTGGAAATGGGTTTGCCACCCTCCTGTTGATGGGAAGCTGCAATGGCAGAAAAATAGTATCGAACAGACGAAGGCTGAAGACCAGAGTCATATACAGGACATAAGTGAGGCTATGACTGAGGGAGCATGAAACTGGGTCTAAATCCCGAAGTGCAGCCAAATGGGAGAAATGAGTCCATTTATGATAATAGGAATGCTGTATAGAAGGATGGTGAGATGCTTGAAGTATCGCTTGAATATCAGTTGGCATAGGGAGAACAGTGTCAGTCAGCTGGTCAGCTTCCAAGCAGCTAGAAAGGTTGGGATTTAAGAGACGACCTCCCTGTTGTGTGAGAAGGAAGGAATGAAGAGGTACACTTTGTCAGTACTGCATATGCCTTATAGCACTATACAAATGATCAGTAATAGTAGTAGTAGGTTATGGCCAGGGGCCATGTTGTACCATGGTGAGGATATGTGAGTACCAGATCTGTCTGGGCCACTGAAGAGTAATGAGGATTAGAGTTGTCTTGTCTTCACGGACCTTGAAGAAGGTCCAAGGAATAAGCGGGAATGGCAGAAATGTATAGAGGAAGCAATTCATCCAGGAGATGAGGAAGGCATCCGCTGCCCATCTGTTTGAGCTGGAACAAAGGGAATAGTATAGTGGACACTTGGCATTGTCGTATGTGGTAAAAAGATCCACTTCTGGGGTCTTCCAGGCTTGTAAGATGGAGGCTAGGACTGTGGGCTTCAGATACCATTGGTGTGGGTCAAGACGACGACTGAGGGAGTTCACTAACTGGTTCTGAATACCCGGGAGGTAGACTGCCTGGAGGAAGACTCCGATGGATTGAGCGTAAAACACAGGCGGACGGCCTCACAGCAGAGCTAGAGGGAATCAGTGTCACCTTTTGTTGATGTAAAACATGGTGACCTAATTGTCGGTCTACAGCAGGAGCAATTTGTGGTGGACCCAATGACAGAAGGCATGAAGGACATAGTAAACTGCACACATCTCCTGGAGGTTGATGTGCAGAGAGGCCTCTCTGCTGGTCCAGTGGCCTTGGGTCATGAGATGCAGCAGATGGGCCCCCCAGCCCATATAGGAGGCATCTGTTGTTAGAGTGAGCTGATGTGGCTGTTCTAGGAAGGACCACCAATCAGTGAGGCTGGATGAAAGTGCCCACCAGCGAAGAAACTGATGCAACATGTGGAGGTTGGGTCCAGAGAGAGAGACCTGATGATGAAGGGCTTGAGTATGCTGATTCCAGATGAGCTTGTGATGCCATTGGAGAGGCTGCATGTAAGAACATGCAAACAGAATCACGTGCACTGAGGCTTTCATGTGGCCCAAAAGGCATTCGATGGTGCGAGCCAAGGCACTTTGCAGACTGAGCAGTTGGGTATTGAGCTACTGTAGGATGGATACTCTGTTGAGGGACAGAAAAGCAGAAGCCATTGTGGTGTGTAAGCATGCCCCAATGAAGTCCAGCACTATATGAGGTTCACACTCTGACTTTTAGAAGTTGATAATAAAGTCGAGCTGTTGCAGAAGTAAGAAAGTTGTGCTGACTAACATCTGTGTTGAGGCCTTGTCTGGTCCCGAAATGAGCCAATCATCCAGATAAAAGTAAACCGACAGGCCTTGCCTGTGTAGGTGTGCTGCGGCCACTGCCATACATTTTGTGAAAACCCTTGGGGCTGAAGGGTAGAAGGATCCAGAGAGGTGAGCCAGTCATCCTGCCTCAAAAAAGGAAGAATGCAGAGGTTGAGTTCTCGGAGGTCGAGGATGAATTGGAGTCATCTAGTCTTTCTGGTAATAAGGAAGATCCTGGAGTAGAATCTCTGGTTGTAGTCTTGCTCCAGTACAGGCTCTATTACATGGTTCCTGAGCAGATTTGCAAAGTTCTTCTGCTAGGAGGGGAAAATGCAATAGAGGAATGTTGCTAGGAGGTGGATTTTTTTTTTTGGGGGCGAGGGATATAGTGAAATTGAGTTTGTAACCTGATGCAACAAAGTTGAGAACCCAGCGATCCATGGTGACAGACTGCCAAGACTCTCGGAAGTGCTAGACACAGCCGCTTACTGGCAGATAGTCAAAAAATAGGGGTCGCCTTAGGCGGGTGAGCTGAGGCAGTCACAGTTTGTTTCCTATCCCTCTACCTGGTAGGCTGAGGATACACAGGGGCAGGTTGACTTTGTAAAGTAGTCAGAGAATAGGGCTAATAATGATGTTGAGAGTAAAATTGTTGAAAATATTGATAATGGTATGCCCTCCAGTATTGTGAATATGGTGGTCAGTGGGACTTCAGGGCCACCTCTGGAGGTTGAGCTGATAGTTCCCACACTGTAGAAGAGTAGTGCTTCACCTCTGAAACAGCCTCTTGCACCTTAGACCCAAAGACACCATCACCCTAGCAAGGAGCATCCACCAGACGGTCATGAAGATCTTCTGGTAGATCAGAAACTCTGAGCCAAGCCATGCAACGGGCAAAGATGGAAGTAGCAATAGACCGGGCAACTGAGTCGAAGGTCTCATATGTAGCTCAAATGATATGATAGAGGGACTCTTTCAGATTTTCTTAAAGGCCCTGTTCTCCAGCACTGGAATGGTAGCAGGGTATGGCATCTGCGACAGGAGCTCATGATGGTATTGCAAGATTTGAAGATGGGCAAGAATTTTCATGGCTAGCGCTCCACTCTGAAAGGTTTTCCTTCAAATTGAATGTTTATGTTTATACAATTTCTTGATATATCGCCCTGGCTTAAGGGCATCAGAGCGGTTTACACTCACTATTAGCAGGTACTGGATACAATCAGTGTTCACTGGTCCTTTCCAGGCAGAGTCTGGGCACAAGAATTGGAGGACAGATTTTTTTAAGCAGAGTTTTTTTAAGCAAGGCCTCAGAAATGACTGATTGATGGGGCAATTGCTGATGTTGAAATCCCGGTGCAGGTAGTACTTTGTATGAGATAGAGATGAGCAGTGGCATGCACCGATGCCGCTGTATTCCAGATAGAGGAAAGGTGGTCTTGCAAAATTTGAGGAACTCATATGGCAAGGACCTCTTTAAGGGTACTACAGACCCGCAGGATAGATTGGAAATCCTTTTTGTTGATAGAAGTCTAGGAGTCAGTTAGAGCTAATGCTCAAGAGAAAAATGGTAGAAACCATCATAAAGAACAAAATTACTCAACATATAGATAGTCATGGCTTAATGGGAGATAGCCAACATGGCTTTAGACAAGGAAGATCTTGTCTTACTAATATGTTATGTTTTTTTGAAGGTGTGAATAAACAGGTAGACAAAGGTGAGTCGGTTGATATAGAGTATTTGGACTTTCAGAAAACCTTTGACAAGGTCTCTCATCAGAGACTTTTGGTAAAATTAAAAAGTCATCCGATAGGAGACAGTGTACTATTGTGCATCAGGAACTGGTTAAAAGATAGAAAGCAGAGGGTAGGGCTAAATGGCCAATTTTCCAAATGGAGAAAGGTGAAACTATTTAAAGTTGTTAAAACCCAAGAGGACTGTGGAAAATTGCAAGAGGATCTTGATAAATTGGAAGACTGGGCATCAAAATAGAAGATGAAATTTAATGTGGACAAGTGCAGTTATGCACCTAGGAAAGAACAACCCAAACTATGGTTACACGCAAGATTCCACATTGGGAACCACCACCCAGGAAAAAGATTTAGGCATCATCGTGGATAACATGTTCAAACCCTCCGCCAAGTGTGCAGCGGCAGCCAAGAGAGCAAATAGAATGCTAGGTATCATAAGGAAAGGAATGAAAAATAAAACAAAGGATATTATAATGCTTCTGTATTGTTCCTTGAATATTGTGTGCAATTCTGGTCGCCGTATCTTAAAAAGGATATAGCGTTATTAGAAAAGGTACAGAGAAAAGCCACCAAAATGCTAAAGGGGATGGAAGGATACTCCTATGAAGAGAGGCTAAAAATGTTAGGGCTCTTCAACCTAGAAAAGAGACGGATGAGGGGAGATATGATAGAGGCCTATAAATTAATGAATGGAGTGAAACGCGTAAATGTAGATCGATTGTTTACGTCATCAGAATATACAAAGACTAGGCAGGGGATATGCAATGAAGCTACAGGGTAACCTATTTAAGACCAGTAAAAGAAAATATCTTTTCACTCAATGTGTAATCAAACTCTGGAATTTGTTACCGGAGGATGTAGTAAAAGCTATTAGTGTAGCTGGATTTAAAAAAGGTTTGGACAAGTTAAGAACATAAGATATGCCATACTGGGTCAGACCAAGGTCCATCAAGCCCAGTATCCTGTTTCCAACAGTGGCCAATCTAGGTCATACGTGCCTAGCAGTATCCCCAAAATACACAGGTTCCACAATGCTTGTATTGGGTCAAGCATTGATATCCTGGGTCCCTTTTTAATAATGGCTTATGGACCTTTCCTCCAGGAACTTGTCCAAACCTTTTTTAAACCCAGCTACACTAACAGCTCTTACTACATCCTCTGGTAACAAATTCCAGAGTTTGATTACACGTTGAGTGAAAAAATATTTTCTCTTATTTGTCTTAAATAGTTTACCCTGTAGCTTCATTACATGTCCCCTGGTCTTTCTATATTCTGATAGCGTAAACAATTGATCTATGTTTACCCGTTCCACTCCATTCATTTATTTATAGACCTCTATCATATTTATTTATTTATTTATTTAGCAAACACTTATATACCGCTACTTCCAGCGATCAGAAGCGGTTTGATTAAAGTCTTTGGGATATGTCACAAAATCAAGACAGGAAGATTGGGGCATAGATAGAAAGAAGAGGGGTAATACACAGCACACATCGCAGGGTCTAGATATAGCCCTCCATTAGGTATCATTCATATGTACAAACGCGATTATCCTTTAACTATTTACATTTGACAAACAGCTATTTGTTTCTTTTCATCTTGTTGGATTCACAGCTGGCCATAGTGGCAGTTGAATAGGTGAGTTTTTAATTTTTTTCATATCTCCCCTCAGCCGTCTCTTGTCCAGGTTGAAGTGCTCTAACCTTTGTAGCCTCTCTTCATAGGAGTAGCCTTCCATCCCCTTTACCATTTTGGTGGCTCTTCTCTGTACCTTTTCTAATAACGCTATATCCTTTTTAAGATACGGTGACCAGAATTGCACACAATATTCAAGGTGCGGTCGTACCATGGAATGATACAGAGGCATTATAATATCCTTTGTTTTATTTTCCATTCCTTTCCTTATGATACCTAGCATTCTATTTGCTTTCTTGGCTGTCGCGGCACACTGGGCGGAGGGTTTTAACATGTTATCCACGATGACTCCTAAATCTTTTTCCTGGGTGGTGGT
The DNA here is from genome assembly GCA_033557465.1 of Ichthyophis bannanicus. Classification (NCBI taxonomy): domain Eukaryota; kingdom Metazoa; phylum Chordata; class Amphibia; order Gymnophiona; family Ichthyophiidae; genus Ichthyophis; species Ichthyophis bannanicus. The sequence goes on from CM066033.1 coordinate 1,226,267,757, forward strand.
TCCCAATGTGGAACCTTGCATCGTGTAACCATAGTGTGGGTTGTTCTTTCCTAGGTGCATAACTTTGCACGTGTCCACATTAAATTTCATCTGCCATTTGGATGCCCAGTCTTCCAATTTATCCAGATCCTCCTGCAGTTTTCCACAGTCCTCTTGGGTTTTAACAACTTTAAACAGTTTTGTGTCGGAGGAAAGGTCCATAAACCATTTTAAAAGGGACCCAGGATATCACTGCTTGACCCAATACAAGCATTGAGGAACCTGTGTCTTTAGGGAGACTGCTAGGTACTTATGACCTAAATTGGCCACTGTTGGAAACAGGATACTGGACTTGATGGGCCTTGGTCTGACCCAGTATGGCATATCTTATGTTCTTATGTTCTGGAGAAATTTCGGGTAGGAAAAATCTTCTAAGGATACTTCCTCCAGTGGGAGGTGTGAGGAAGGTGATGCCTCAACATCCCAAAAGAGTGAATATTCTGTGTCCCACTGGTGAGAGTAAGAAGGCCTTGCAGCCAAGTACTTATCCACATCCAAGGGGTCAGGGACACTGTAATCCATACAGAGAGGGGGTCTTTGAGGAGAAACTGGTGGAGGATGGTAGCGGGTCACCAGCAGAAACAGCTCTCAGTAGGACTGTAGTGTCTTGGATGAAACGGCACAAAAGTTGTAGTAGAGGGTCCCTGGTAGACAACCTATCTACTGGCAACAGAGCAGGAGTAGTCAGCGCCGATGAGGGGACAAACTGTTGGCTGATCCTCCTGGATTTATGAGAGGAGGCATCAGAAAAGTTTCCCTTGGACATACATTTATGAGGATGAGTGTCCTGGGCACCATGAGCACCTGCGGGGTTGTCCCTGCGCCAGTGCTGCGATTTAGATTTATATTTGCCACTTGCTGGAGGTTCCAGCCTCGGAGAGTATTCCCTTAAGGTTGGATGAGGGGGAGATGGAGTATGGCCTGTGGTTTGAGGCTCTGGGCTGACTTCTTCAATGCTGGTGCTGGTAGGAGGTCTACCTCTGGCCGCATGGCAGCCTCATCCGGTCTCCATCGTGCCTTGTTTGGGCCCAATGAAAAAGGGGCAGATGACGACACTGGATTTGCCATTAGGTAGAATACAGCTGGAGAACCAACAAACTGCAAAAACTGAGAGGAGTATCTTGAACTCTCAGCCTGACGAAAGTGAGCAATGCCCTGTGGTTCAGGCAATGTCCACCCTTTTATTTTGTTTTTTTTAAAGCAGTCAGGAGAGGGCTGCTTAATATTCTGTCCCAGATGCTGTAGCACAATGATGCTGTTGCCCCTCACTCTTTTTTTTTCCTAAGTCCTCTTTCTGTCAGCAGTGATTGCTGATGCTAAACTGAGAGGTTGTAGCTGCAGGAAGCCATCAGAGAGCCCTGTTTTGTTTTGTGTTTTTTTTTTAATACTTCACGGCTTGAAATCCTGATGAAAACAAATTGAAAATTAATACAACAACGTGACTGACAGGAATAAGGGAGAGACACGGCTTGCTGGCTGCCATGGTAACAGAAGAGTGGACAGATGCAGAGTGTCACGGTGAGGTGGGAAGGTATGCGCATGCTCAGATGTCCAAAGACTTCTCTGAGTTAAGTAGATCCGTCATTGTCACTGTCACGTACACAGCACCTTGGAGTGTGTCTGCATCCCCCTGCTTGAATGCGGAGAAAGACTTATTCAGTGCAAAAAAATAATACAACAGATATTACATTGATAACAAAGTCAAAGGGACATGTTTACTAAAGCACAGTAGTGTGGGGTTTAGTGTGGGGTTAACGCACATTTGGGCCACATGGTCGCAAGGAGTGCATGGCCTAAAGGTGGTCACACTAAAAATGCAGCACCACCCAAACAACGCACGAATAGGCAGGATTGAGACAGAGAGTGGGCAGCAAGAGGGCGAAGATGGGCTGCACAGCTGGAGTAGGCGTGCTAGTCATGTGCCAGCTACATGAACATGCTGCTAGTGCAGGTGCCAACACCGCCTGCCTCCGACCAGGAGCCAGTTGCACTTGCTGTGCTTGCACAATTTATACACGAGTGTTAGGAAATATAAAGGGCAAAAAGCAGGGAAAACGCCTAAGAAAAAAATAGGGCAAATAGGTGATGTTAGCAGAATCCCTAGGTGACTGCTAAGCCACCTGTTTGAAGGGGCTGCATGGTGCAGCTACCATGACAGTGGCCCACAACAGCCTGACATCCACAAAACCAGCCTGCAGGTTAGGAGTGACCCAGAAACAGCAACAGCTGTCTTGGCTGACCACTGTTCACATCTGCATATACACTGCATAGCTGTCAGAGGGCTGCTGGTGTTATGTGCTGGGGAGTTCAGGAGATAGGGCCTATGCTCTCTGCGTCAGCCAGAGTTGGAGACAGCAAAGTACAGCAGCGGGTTGAGCATGCAAATTAGGTGTTTCATATACTGGCAACATGACAGTGTGGCAACTAAAAGCACTGTCTGACCCCTACCTCCTCTGCATGGGGCAGATGGCCCCTCACCCTGATGAAGGGAGGATAGGGGTGAACCGGTTGATTATAGTATATTTGGATTTTTAGAAAGCCTTTGATAATGTCCTCATGCGAGTCTTCATGAAATTAAAGAGTCATGCGATAGAGGGCAGTGTACTATTGTGGATCAAGAACTGGTTAAAAGACTGAAAACAGTAAGGCTAAATGGGCAATTTTCTCAATGGAGAAAAGTGAAAAGAGGAGTATCCCATGGATCTGGACTGGGCCCACTGCTTTTAAATATGTTCATAAATGACCGGGAAATGGGAAAAACGAGTGAGGTGATCAAATCTGCAGATGACACAAAATTATTCAAACTTGTTAAAACATAAGAGGATTGTGAAAAATTGCAAGAGGAACTTGATAAATTGGAAGACTGGACGTTCAAATGGCAGATGAAAATTAAATGTGGACAAGTGCAAAGTTATACACTTAGGAAAGAGCAACGCAAACTACAGTTACATGATGCAAGGTTCCACATCCACCAAGGAAAAAGATTTAAGTGTCATCGTGGATAACACGTTGAAACCCTCGGCCCGGTGTGCAGCAGCAGCCAAGAAAGCAAATAGAATGCTCGGAATCATAAGGAAAAAAATGGAGAATATCATCAAGGATATTATCATGCCTCTGTATCGCTCCATGGTGCAGACCACACCTTGAATATTGTGTGTAATTCTGGTCGCCATATCTTAAAAAGGATATAACAGAATTAGAAAAGGTACAGAGAAGAGCCACCAAAATTGTAAATGGGATGGAAGGATACCCTTATGAGGAAAGCTTCAAAGGTTAGGGCTCTTCAGAATGGGTAAACATAAATCAGTTGTACTCCCATCAGAAAGTAGAAAGAGTAGGGGACATGCGATGAAGCTACAATGTAGCCCGTTTAGGACTAATAATAGAAAATATTTGTTCACTCAATGAGTAATCAAACTCTGGAATTCGTTACCAGAGGATGTAGTAAAAGCTGTACTATGGCTGGATTTAAAAAAGGTTTGGACAACTTCCAGGAGGAAAGGTCCATAAACCGTTATTAAAGAGGACCTGGGAAATTCTCTGCTTACCCCAAGACAAGCACCGTGGAACCTGTGTACCTTTTTGGAAACCTGACAAGTACTTATGACCTGGATTAGCCACTGTTGGAAACAAGATACTAGGCTTGATGGACTTTGATCTGACTCAGTATGGCATTTCTTATGTTCTTATGTTCACATTAATGCTATATGTTAAAGAGGGCATTGAGTCAAACAGGATAAAGGTTTTACAGGAAACAAAATACACTGTAGAATCTCTATGGATATAAATTCTATGTAAAAAGGGGAAGGAAATGGCAGTGAAGGCATACTACCGTCTGCCTAGACAGAATGAACAGATGATGAAACAGTAAGAAATTAGGGAAGCTAGCAAAGTTCATAACACAGTAATAAATGGAGATTTTAATTACCCCAGTACTGACTGGGTCAATGTCACATCAGGACATGCTAGGGAGATAAACGTTTCTAGATGAAATAAATGACTGCTTCATGGAGCAGTTCGTTCATGAACCAACACAAGGGAAAGCTATTTTAGACCTACTGTAGTCTTTAGTGCAACATAGGAGCTAGTGCGAGAGGTAATGGTGTCGGGGCCACTTGGCAAGAGTGATCAGAACATGATCACATTTGGCTTAATATATGGAGGGAGGATAGCAAGGAAATTTTTTATTTTATTTATTTATCTAAGCTTATATACCACTTTTCTACCAGTCAAAGCGATGTACATTCAGGTACTGTATTTTTCCTTGTCCCCAAAGGGTTCACAATCTATGTTATTGTACCTGAGGCAACAGAGGGTTAAGGGGCTTGCCCAAGGCCACAAGGAGCACCTGTGGGACTAGAAACCTCAGTCCTTCTGGCCCAAGGTTGCTGTCCTCTAGTGGGATTCGAACCCCTGGCCCGCGGTAACTTGCCCTGAAGCACTAGGCCACTCCTTCTACAGTAGTAAAAGCTGTTAGTGTGGCTGGGTTTAAAAGAGCTTCGTATGAGTTCCTGGAGGAAAAGCCCATAAATCATTATTGATGTGGACCAGGGAAATCCACTGCTTACCCCTGGGAAATTGACTGTGCTAGCATTTAACTTTAAAGAAGGCTATGATAAAATGAGGAAAAAACTAAAAAAAAAAGAGCAACTGCAAAAGGTTAAGAGTTTACATCAGGCCTGGGTATTATTTAAAAATACTACCTTGGAAGTCTAGACCAGATGTATTCCATGTTTTAAGAAAGATGAGAGAATCTTTCCAAAAATAGAAAAAGAAAGACAAATTTCAAAAAACAGGAAACTGCATAAGTAATAGCAAGTTAAATACAAGACATTAATAAGGCAGGCAAAGATAATTTGAAAAGAAGCTTTATATGGAAGCAAAAGTGCATAATAAAAACTTTTTCAAGTACATCCATAGCAAAACAACAGTGAGAGTGTCAGTTGGACTCTTAGGGGTATGTTTACTAAACCGTTTTAATGTTACCGGCGTTAGTTGCAGTCTTACTGTGACGAATGCCATATAAGGTAGTGGGCATTCCGGTCTTAAAGTAGCATTTTGGGTTATCGCACGATAAAGTCCGTTATCGCATGATAGAGGGAGCCGTGGCACATTAACGCGCGTTAACCTTAATTAGGTGCGCTGACCTGCAAACACAGCAACAGAGGTGTAGCACAATGGTTAATACATTGACTGATGAAACAGGTGTCATGAGTTTGATCTCCCAGTGGGCTTAATAAGTAAGGCTGTCTGAGGCATTACCCTTTACTTTAAATCAGTGCTGTCTGAGGCATTTTCTTTTTTAAATTTAAATTAGTGCTGCCAGCAAACACACCCTCACAGTGCCGTAACCTAAAGTGCCTCATAAGACGTCCTATAAGGCACTCCAGAGGGCACATTATAAAGTGCACTGTCCGCCTAGGCACCTTATAATGTTCCCTATAGGGCGCTTTATAGGGTGCCTTATGAGGTACCTTAAGGTTACAGCACTATGAGGGTGTTTTTGCTGGCAGCACTAATTTAAATTAAAAAAGGAAATGCCTCAGACAGCCCTATCAAATAACACCACTGTGGGATCAAACTCATGACCGCTGCCTCCACAGTCAGTGAAGTAACCAGTGGGCTACATCTCTATAGATACTAACACACCCCTGGCTGGCTACTGAAGGACTGCAGGTCACCACACAAACTGTCTGCTGTGGTTATCAGGATAGGGTTAACCCACCCGTACCCATGATGCACTGCACATGCAGATCAGCAGTCTACAGATGATCATAAGATGGGGCATGCACCCCCACAGCACCTCAGTCTGGTAGGGGGAACTGACCGTGTGTGTTACTGGCACAGAGTAGCTACAGACCATCACATTGTGCGGGTACTGTGCTCACCCTGAGGGCGAGGTGGGGTGCCCAGCACCATGTCTGCAGCACCTGGCTTAGTTGAGATAGTCTATGCTGCAGATCACCATCAGTGCCAGTGTGTGATAGATAGTCCTTGCAGACACACCAAGGATACAGCTGTGTCCATCCGTATTTCCCAGTCACGTCTAGCCCTTGTGGACTATGATGCACCCAGAAAAGTGCATATCCTGTGTGGGTGCCATGGTCACATGATTTAAGTGAAGGGGGGTGTTTGGACTCCTAGGCGGATTATGTAGCACCACCCAACCCGCCCTCTGGGGCTCCGGGTGGGAGACAGGATCTCCCACCAACAGATCCACATTCTACATCCCTGCAATGGTGGCAGTAGAGGAGACCATCAACCCCAGTCCTGCTGGGGAACAGGCACCCTATAGGGCAGTCAATGCAGATCTATACACATCGATAAGGCAATAGCAGACAGACAGTAAGCCTGGAAATGCTAAGCTGCCCCCCACCACTATCTGACATTCTACAGCAGCGAGCACAGTGAGTCTCCAGCTGCTGCACCCTGCAATGTGTTCCAGCCATACACATACTAACTGCAGACAGTCTGCTAGCTAGTCCATAGTGCATGTTCCTGGAGGAGATGTGAGCACACCCACCAAGCAGATAAGTCAGTGATTGGGCCCCAGAAAAGAGAACCCATAAATATCACTTGAGAGAAATGCTATATAGCACTATGGGGGAACCTAGCCATGACGTGGTCACTGCTCAGTCAGGGTGGGGAGTGACCTCCCAGCAGGACATGCTGTGGCCACCCTGTCCGTGCAGGTGGTGGCCGGGCACTACAATGTCCCAGCCATTGCCCTATGCCCTGTGGAGATGCATCCTGCCCCCAGGCCACCCTATCCGGGCCATACCCACAGTACCTTTCTCCTCATTATGCACATTGGCAGGCTAACACTGGAAACAGTGCAAACAGTGTGGGCTGAGTAAGATGTAGGCAGCCACCACACACTGGATAAACAGACACATACTCCCACACCTATGCCAGCATTGTGCAAATATAGAGGCTTTTGGCAGCCCTGGCCACCACACCAGTCCTGGGCAGAGTGCAGGCATGGCTATGGTACACAATACAGTTGGGGTTACTCCCCGGGGTGCTAAACACTGTCAGAAACCAAAACTGAAACACACTCCACCGATATCAGAAAGGTTGCTATGATGCAGCTCTATCAGCAAATTGTGCTTAACTTAGGAATTGCTATCTGCCATTAATCACAGCAACCTTTTGATATATGTGTAATGTATTCCCAAGTTTAGGGCGGCATTGCTAAGGTATGCAAGTGCTAGAATTGGGAGATGCTGCTGCGCACAGGGCCCAACAGCCTGACTCTTCATGAGGCTTTGGATAGTGGAGCCTGTGGGTGTGGGTGTTTATGCTCCTGTTGGCCGCTGCTCTAGGGCAGAGGTTCCCAACTCCGGTCCTGGTGGCCAAACACAGTTCAGGTTTTCATGCTGTCCCTAATGAATATGCATGAGATACATTTGCATACCATGGGGGCAGCGCAAACAAATGCAGCACAGGCATATTTATTAGAGAAAGCATGAAACCTGTATGGTGTTTGGCCCTTCAGGACTGCAGTTGGGAAACTCTGCTCTAGGGACTGCACATGTTTATGGTGTCTGTGCTCTGTAGGGTAAAATATAGACGTTTCAGGCATGTTTATGTTATCTGCAAAAAAAGTCCCTTCTTTATTACCATGGTTTAGTACTGGGTAAAATATGGGGACTGGGTTGGCAGGAGCCACAGCTGGGATTTGAACTTGTGACCTTCTGCTCATGAACACACTGGCTGTGTGTACTGCACCACACTGTTGCCACAAGAACAGTTCATTCCCTGGAGATACCATGACTGTTTGTCAGACAGACACTGTCTGTTGCAGTGCACAGCACCCACCTAAATGGGGCTAGGCCATGGTCTGCTTTGGGCAGATGCCATTGCCCCCTCCACCACCAACACCCCTCCGCCACCATGCTGCCATGCCATTATGCTGGTGGTGCACAGTGCCAGGCCATCCAGTATGCCGGTAGGCAGCTGCCTATTGTGTGGGTTCTCGGGTAGGGGTGCCTACATGGACATGCGCGCTTCCCCCCCCCCCCCCCCCCACCGCCTGCCAATGTATATGTCCTTGGGGGTACCTGCTGGGTAATCTCCCCTGTGCCTCTGTGGGACACACACTTGTGCCCATGTTGGGCCCTCGTCAGTTGATGTCTTGCTGCTTTACAGTTTTGGCATTCCTATGTGCCACCTAGGCATCTGCCTAACACGCACTGTGCCCCAGCTGGACCACAGCATGTGCTGCCTGCAGCCCTCTGTATCCCATTTTCAGCATCTGTACAGATGCCCTTTCCTGCATGCCCACCCTGCTGTTGCAGCACATGTGCACACCATAAGAAACCTGCCCAATATAAAGGGAAAACCCTGATCAGCGTTATTTCAATGTGGGATCATTCACCTTGTAGGGGGACAGAGCAAAGACCCTTCCAAACATATCATCTTTTTTTGAGCTTTCTCAGTAGTGTTTTTTTATGTTTCTCATTAATATCACTATTGGCCAGCTTGGTTATGGGGATTTTAAATTTGGTTCCAGTCATTTTCAATGTTTATTTGCCTTTTTGTTTCGTGCACATGTATCACAACTATCACTTTTCTAGGTTTCCCTGGCTTTGCTGTACATTGCTGACGGAAATAGTTTCTCTTTCCTGCCAATGTGCCTTAACACGAGGGTTTCACTGGCTTTAGTGCTCAGACTCGGATTCCATAGCATTAGTGTGCCTGAAGCCTCTCCCCTCCCACTCTCCACCCATTGACCCCCTTCTCTCCATCCTCTGGGAAGCCTTATTCCACCCCTTAGAGCCAGATTTCACGGCGTTAGGGTGCCTTAACGTCGCAGGCACATTATCGCGCGATAAGTGACATTATTGGGCGATAATGCACCATTATCGTGCAATAATACCGTTGCTGCGCCATTAAATAAACATACCCCTTAGACCAGGGGTCACCAACCTGCGGCCCGTGGGCCGCATGCGGCCCACGAGGTCCCTTCGTGCGGCCCGCGAGGCTCTACCCCGGTTAACATTACGTGCGGCCCGCCAAGGATTCCCGCCATTGTATCCACGCGCTCGCAGCTCACCGACGACCACCTGCAAGCGTCCCTTCTCCTGTCAGTGTCATCTGTGAAGCCGGACTTTAAGCGTTTGTCTGCTAGCATGAATCATCAGCCATCTCATTAAATTCAATAAACTTGATCAGCCATTGTTTTCATAATTCTGCGTTTGTTGTTTTTTTTCGCGGGGGCGGGGAGAAGGGGGGTGCGGCCCGCGAGGCTCCCGGTAGTCGGCTGTGCGGCCCGCGGCCCTCTGGAGGTTGGTGACCCCAGCCTTAGACGATAAAGGAGCACTAAGAGAACAAGACCATAGCAGAGAGACTGAATGAATTCTTTGCTTGAGTCTTTACTGAAGATGTAGACAAACTTACCCATGCCAGAAATGATATTTAAAAGTGATGTGTCAGATGAATTGAAACAAAGCTTGATAAGTATGGAAGATGTAATACAGCTATTTAATAAACTAAAGAGTAGAAAATCACGTGAACCAGATGGCATACATCCCAGGGTGCTGAAATAAATGAAATAGTGATTTGTGAACTATCATTAAAATCATCTGTAGTATCTGAAAATTGGAGTGTATCCAATGTAAGACCAGTTTTCAGGGTTGATCCAGAAAACTACAGATTGATGAGCCTAATGTCAGTATTAGGCAAAATAGTAGAAATCATTATAAAGAATATGTAGTCAGTCATGGTTTAATGGCAGAAAACCAACATGGATTTAGCCAAGGAAAGTCTTATGTCACTAATTTCTTATATTTTTTTGAAGGTGTGAATAACCAGGTAGATAAAAGTGAGCCAGCTGATAAAGTGCATCTAGATTTTCAGAAAGCCTTTAACAAGATCCCTTATGAGAGACTCTTGGAAAAATTAAAGTCATGAAATAGGAGGCAGTGTACTGTTGTGGATTAGAAACTGGTTAAAAGTTAGAAAACAAAAAGTAGGGCTAAATGGCCAATTTTCTCAATAAAAAAAGGTGAATAGTGGAGTACCCCAGGGATCTATGCTGGGTCCACTGCTTTTTAACACATTTATAAATGACCTGGAAATGGGAATAACGAGTGAGGTGATAAAATTTGCAGATGACGCAAAATTATTCAAAGTTGTTAAAGCACAAGATGATTGTGAAAAATTACAAGAGGACCTTGAAAAATTGGGAGACTGGTTGTCCAAATGGCTGATGAAATTTAATATGGACAATTGCAAAGTTATGCCCTTAAGGAAGAAGAACCCAAACTACGGTTACCTTATGCAAGGAATGGAGAATAAAACCAAAGATATTATAATGTCTCTGTATCACTCCATGGTGCAAACACACCTTGAATCTTGTGTGCAGTTCTGGTCACCGTATCTTTAAAAAGACATAGCAGAATTAGAAAGATACAGAGAAAAGCGAACATATAGGTGAAGGGGATAGAAGGATATCCCTATGAAGATAGAAAGGTTAGGGCTCTTCATCCTGGAAAAAAGACAGCTGAGGGGAGATATGATAAAGAGGAATAAATTAATGAATGGAGTGGAACTGGTAAATGTAGATTGGTTGTTTACTTCTTCAAAAAGTAGAAAGACCAGGGCACATGTGATAAAGCTACAATGCAGAACTTTTAAGACAAATTGGAGAAAATATTTTTTTACTCAATGTGTAATCAAACTCTAGAATTTGTTACCACAGTAGTAAAAGCTGTTAGTGTGGCTGGGTTTAAAAGAGCTTTGTTCCTGGAGGAAAAGTCCATAAATCATTATTGATGTGGACCGGGGAAATCCACCGCTTACCCCTGGGACAAGCAGTATGGAATCTGTATACCTTTTGGGAACCTAACAGGAACTTGTGACCTGGATTGGCCACTGTTGGAAACAGGACACTGGTCTTGATGGACCCTCGGTCTAACCCAGTACAGCATATCTTATATTCTTGATGCATGTGGTAGGGTACTGACTGGCAGGCTGCCCAAAGCATGTGTTTCCTACCCTTACCTCTACTATCTGTGTGCTCATCATGTTTGGCCTCCCATTCTCGCCACATCGGGACAAATGCCACAATAGCTAGGTGGATAGCCAAGCCATATAAGAGGGGGGTTCCTTCCCTGCACACTAGAGGCCTTGTACTATATTTCCTGCAAGCTAGGCAACCTAGGCACCTCAGGGCAAAAGGGGTTTATATACTGGTTCGCCTGAAGAACACTGTGGGTACCCTGACATATTCCGTACTAGGGCCACAGTATCATCCGATGCCTCATTTGCACCATATCTCCCAGAGAGACACAGCACAGACTCTCTGCATGTGTTTGCTTTCTGATTTGATGCCCCACTCTCTTGTAGTTTGTCTCATTGTTCTGAACTGTGCAGCCATCTTTGCCTATGGTCATCACTCTCCATTCTGCACTGGTCTGTTACCACTTTCCTGTAGTGGTGGCTGGACACAGCGGCATGTCCCTACCTTGGTCACACCCCCTGCATTTACCATGGCCACTATGTCTTGGTGCAGTAAAAAATGCACATTATTCACACGTTAGCCCCACGCTACACATGGCACTTTAGTAAACATGCCCCCAAGTCTTAAAGGCAAAAATAACCTATGCAAACAAAAATTACATATCACAAAGAGCAAAGTGGACAAGGGAATATTTGTTACCAGATCACTGCATCAATGTCCTTAAAAGGCAAATCCAGGATGATCCAGGAACATGAAATATTTGAAGTTAAAATGATCAGTGCTTCAGCATAGGCATAAAAGGGTATGTTTACTAAAGAGTGCTAAGCAGTTTACAAAGTGTTTGAGTGCAAACTAACACACCTTAAGATGCTTGCAGGCATTAAAGTAGCATTTCATGTTTTACACACAAGTGGGGGGGGGGGATGGAATGTGCAGGAAGTAGGCAGAGACTGTGCCTTTGACACTGCATACTGGACCCACAAAAAACAAAGGAGATGAAAGATGCTCACATCACAAGGATCAAAAAGAAACCCCTCTCTCAACACTGAGCAGAACTAGGACGGTTCCCCATAGACCTCAATATACAAAAAATAATTTCTGATACTATTTTCGTCTCAGTAATAGAAATATAAACCCTCAGCAGTACTGGACATATTGCAAATTAATACAATACCTTACTTTAATACATGGCCTCGGTGGCTTTTCCTGATGCTTGGATCATCTGAGATAAGGTGTCAAACTTCACCTCAGATGATACTTTTGCTCCAGACTGGCTCTTTACAACTGACCGAAGCTGGCATGAAGATCCAGCGTTAACAAACAGTGTAAGAAACTACACTAAGTTTCAGTGCAGCTTTTTTACATTAGGTGCAATTACTTCTGCAGCGATTTGCATGCCAAGTGCACTGCAGTGTAGCATGGTTGTTTTCTGGCTTTTTTCCTGCATTAGCTTGCTTTCTGAATTGGAGAGCAAGCCTAGTCAGGGAAAAGCAGCAGAAAATGCCACACTAAGTTTTTCTGCAACGCCCATAAGTTTGTAACTGAGGCAGTAGAGGATTAAGTGACTTATCCAAGGTCACAAGGACTACCAGTGGGATATAAACACTGGTCTTTCTGGTCTCATGTTGTTGCCATTAGGCTACTCATGGATGAAAGACCAAGCCATTTTATTTGTATGAAGCGAATCTGAAGCAAAGGTCTAAACTTGTTAAAAATAGAGCTGCTGAAAGAACACCAGAATAAAGTTGTTTAACAGTACATATTCCATAAACCTGTTCCAGTCTGCTATGGACCTGAGGACTGTGAAGAAAATTTGTTTTTCAGCATGACAATGATCCTAAACATAAACTGCTACTTATCATTTATATAATGCTACTAGGCATATGCAGCACTGTACACATACACGTAAGAGATTGTAAGCTCTCTTGAGAAGGGACTTTCTACTAGGACAGACAAACAGAATGTAAAATGATGGCTCCACAGAGGTGTTACCCTACTTTACATTCATGATGAGTGTCACAGATAGCCAAGTTACCTCAGGTAAGCCACCAATGGAAACTCCCAGCTTACAGAGAAAATATTTTTTCTTTTTTTCTGCAATATACTCCACAGCTTCTTGAACCTTAAATTAAAATCAGGACTTGCCCAGGGTCGAGAATACTCCCACAATGAACCACTTAAACAAGTTGAACTTTTGAGAATTTTCTATGTTAATTTGAAAAGATTCTTAAAAAAAAATAGATTTGCACTAACAACAACAATCTTTATAAATGTAATCAAGTATTTTCTGTGAGCAAATCTTTAAATGCTTCTATTCAACAGTGGTATAACATTATCTCTCAAAAACAAGCATTAGTTAACCATTTTAAAAGCTTGAGATTTCTTGACTGTTTCTTCTACTAAGGAGTAATTTCTAACTTTATCTTTTATCTGTAGCTTTGCAGGTGAATGATTACCATCATACAGGTGAAGACATCTTTGTTTCAAAAAAATTTCAACTACTAGTGCATTAGTGTTTTTCAAGAAAAAATAGTCACTGTGGTATATCAGTCACTTATCTAAAATCTTCTTTACAGGTCTTTCTCTACATTGGGTATCTTAGGATCCTCTCTGCTCCAGCGATGTACAGTACAGCTGTAGTCAGGATACCTGCTTCCTATCTTTAAAAATCAATAAAAAAAACTACCTCCCCTAGCTATGTGTGCATCTAGAAAAGGGTTCCTTTCCTTTTCTTTGTTTTGCGTTTCTCTGACTGGTGTGGCTTGCTATTCCTCAGAAAATAAGATAATCAAATTCCCTATTTTTCCTCCCAAAGAACTCTGTGCAAAAATCAGTTTTTTCTTTAGGTATGTGCCAGAGTTAATTTTTTACAACTGCCAATCAGTTCAGGAAAATCTATACCAATTACCAATAAATTAAATTCTTTAAATAAGGCAATGGGGTTTTTTCCCCCACACATTCAATCCTTCACTCTTTCAAACATACACTCTCTTCTTCACTGAAACAGTTCCATATGTTTCAGAGTTAAATAAAACCTGTGAGAAGTATACTGGTTTAAAACAGCTCACTTTCAGGGTTCTCTCACAACCCTGAGAATTTTATACCTTCAGCCTTACTTTCCTTCACTGCTTGAAGGACTCCAGTACTCTTGAAAGCAAGTCTCAACATGTTGAATTTTTAATCAAAATAGTGCTCAAAATTAAATTCTCCAATAAATCACTTCAAATTCTCTCAAATTACTTACTTCAAATCCTCATTCAGCTTGGATTTAAAACTGCTCAAATGAGTTACAGAGCTTCTTCAGGCTTATTCCTGTCACCAAGGGAAAGATTTTCACATTTAGCTATAAATTTCCTCTCCAGCTTTCATTCTAGCTTTTTACACATTCCTCCTGTAAATAATTTTCAATTACTTACAGTTCTGATATCAATTAAATATTTTTCCAGCTCTTCCATACAGACATATTCTCTCTGGCATGTCTTACCCCATCAGTCTTCTTTCTCTGTCAGTAACTGAAGTTCCTGCATGTGGATTCAATCCTCTCTGTAAAAGTGTTTAAACTGTTTTTAGCCAGGCCATTTGTATCCAAGTTGATGACATTATCAATTTTGGAAAGTGAACCCTCCAAAATTTATGTTGTCATCCACTTGGGTACAAATGACCTGGCTAGAAACAGTGCCTCTGCAGTTCAAAGGGACATCCAGACTCTGGGAGAGAAACTTAAGCCCATTGTTAACACTACAATATTCTCAGAAGTTTTACCTCTTCTTGGTAAGGGGGCTGAAAGGCTGCATCACATAAACAACTTTAATGCATGGCTCCAAACCTGGCGCAAACAAGAAGGATTTAGATATATAGGTGACTGGGGAAACAGATGGATCAACAGAAGACTTACTGTGCTGATGGACTACATGTTTATGTTTATGTTTATTTGGTTTCTTAATAGACCGCCCATCACAACAGTGTCTGGACGGTTTACAAAATACATCAAAAACTGCTGGAAAAAGGAAACGTATGCCATAGTACGATAGGAAAGGAGAGAGAAGAATGGAGATTATAGAAAGATTATAGAACAGGTTAATAAGTATCACCAAGGGGGTGGGAAAAGAGGACAGGGGGTGGGGAAAGGCCAAAGGCTAGACAGAAGAGGTGGGTTTTTAAGTTTGCTTTAAAAGTTTTAAATGAGGGCTTTAGGCAGAGGTCCGGGGGGAGCAAGTTCCAGAGATGGGGGCCAAGGAAGTAAAAAGGGGATGAGCGGGTAGATTCTAGGTGGGCTTGGGATGGGGAAGGTAGGGTCAGGCGGTTCATGTGGATAGTGCGGAGGGAGCGGTGGGGAGTGTGGAGATGGACCAGATCAGCGAGATAGAGGGGAGTACCAGTGTGAATAGACCTGTGAACAAAGATGAGGAATTTGTATTGGATACGAAAGGGGATCGAAAGCCAATGCAGGCGAATAAGAAGGGGGGTGATGTGGTCGAAGTGGGAGGAGCAGGTAAGGATACGGGCGGCTGTGTTGTGGACTCGCTGCAGATGTTGGAGCTGAGATTGGGGGAGGCCAGCTAGGGAAATGTTGCAGTAGTCTAAGCATGAAATGACAAGAGAAATGAGAAGGGTGGTCATAGAAGAGAAAGAAAGGAAAAGGCGAACAGATTGGAGTTGTCTTAGAGTGAGAAAACAGCGTTGGACTACAGAAGAGATATGGGCTTTGAAGGATATAGAGGCATCGAGAATCATGCCAAGATAGCGCAGAGAGGTAATGATAGGGATGAGGGAGGAAGAGAACAAGGGAGTGAGGGAAGGAGCAGGACTACCGGCGGTGAACCAAATGGCTGAGGTTTTTGAGAAGTTGATATGTAGGAAATTGGAGGAAAGCCAGGATGCCACTGAGGAGAGACAGTTGTTAAGAGGGATGGTATTGGGGGTAACTGAGTCGGTGTGATAGAGAAGAAAGATGTCATCAGCATAATAGTGGGCAGAGATGCCGTGTTGTTGAACCAAGAGGGTGAGAGGAGCTAGGAAAATGTTGAACAGAAGGGGTGCAAGGACAGAACCCCGAGGAACGCTACAAGGGAGGGGAGTGGAGGGGGAAGAAAGAGAACCAGAGCAAACTGAGAAAGACCGACCAGAAAGGAAAGAGTGAAACCATCTCTCCATTGCAGGGAAAAGGATCCTAAGTAAAACATTTGGCAGAATATAGATAGGCATTTAAACTAGCAAAAGGGGGTTACAGATGGAGAAGGACAAGTTCAGGAAGTCACTCCCAGCAAAAGCATAACATTGGAATCAGCCATACTTTTAAACCACACATCAATGGCAAGTGGGAAGAGGCATGTAGAACAAAATCCATGTAAAATACAGGCAAGTCAGTCAACAAATGCTAGAAAGCAACAAGCATAAATGCTCAAAGCCTAGCCAACAAAGTTCCTGACCTAGAAGGCCCTAATTGTAGAAATGGACTTGGACATTGTGGCCATTACAGAAACATGGTTTAACGAGTCATGTGAATGGGATATAGCTATAGCTGGCTATAATCTATTTAGAAGAGATAGGAGAGGGTAGAAAAGGAGGAGGAATAGCCCTATATATCAAAAGCAATATTAAGGCAGCTGAAATGCAAGGGACATTGGAAAAAGAAGAAGCGCTGTGGATAATGTTGGAAAGAGGAGATGACACTATCATCCATACTGGTGGAGTCTACAGGCCTTGTGATAAGGAAGCTTATCATAGCTCAGGAAGGAGCTATAGAAAAGGTGAAGTGACTCTGAAAAAGCAACCTGTCAGTTCTGGTAGAAATAAGAAAACAGAATTTTCCCATAAAAGACTACCAGTCCCAGAATGCACCAGGTTTCCAGCAGCCATTAGAGGAGCTGAAGTGGGGAAACGTGTGTTCAATCAGGAGGGCTATGAGGTAATCCCTAAGCACTCATCTCAAAGGGCAGGGCCTGATTCAGCACAGCTGCGCTGTATTAGGGGGGAGCACTCATCTAGGCAGAATAAAGGTAGAGTTTATTCTACAGAGAATCAGCTTGAGCTTGATCATCTTCATCATCAGGAGGATCATCAGAAGCAGAAGCCAAACCGGACGGACAGAGAGGGAAAGAAACCCTTTGGGAGAAAGAGGAGAAAAGCCTTTGAGAGGTCTAGAAGAGCCCAGAGCAGTACGTATACTGGGAGGCATTCCAAGGGCCAGCATACACCATTGGACTGGGGAAAGCCAGAGGAATGGTGCTGCAGAGCTAGGAATCTCCAGACGGCACCTGTGAGGGAGACGGCTGCACGTGGAAGGGACCCTAAGACCCGTGCCAGAAGGTATGGGAAGAGAGATCCAGTGTCCAGGGATCTGGATTGGAAGGCTGGACATAAGAACTGGACTACATACTGGCCAGGCTATATAGAGAGGAACTCTAACAGCAATGGAAGCTCAGGTATGAACACTGATCTATGCCCTAGCTATAACCTTGAAAGACAGCAGGGAAACAAGTATTCTCCTGAAAGTGCTCCATTGGGAGATTCATCTGTGCCAATCCATGATATTGAACCCATGCTTGTTGAAGAAGAGGGGGTGATAGCAGATGGAGAATCTGTTTACATGGACTGCTCTCTGTCTAAACTCCTTTGGTGATTTTCTGTTATAAAGTACAGCAACCATCACAAAGAAATACAAACTTGTTCTTTAATCTACTCAGAAAAGCTCATGAGTAGGATTTTTAGCCATGCAGTAGAAAGCAAGCCAGCTAAGGGGTTTCAGCTGGATAACTGCTAGCAATTGAGCCTTACCTAATTGCTTGTGAGCTCTAAGAGAATCACTTCTGAATCTATGTGGGAAGATATAAGAAGTTTACCTGAAAAGAACAGTTTTTTTCCTTCTTTGTGGCTTTTGGTTTGTTGTTTGATACATGCTAAGAAAATATTAGCTAAGCCTACAGAAAAGACCAGTTTGTTATCAACCAGGTCTTATTTCTTTTGCTTTGATTGCCTGACAAGTTCAAATGTTGTTTTCTGATTTTGTTTTTCAAGTTTAACACTGAAAGCAAGTAACCTGATTTATGTGCTACCAAGCATATCTCTGTTGGGAGAAATAACCCCATAAATAAATATCTTATTGGCTTTACCCAAAAGCACAACTAATTATTGTGAGCAGCTGTGTCTGGTGTGAATGAACTGCATTGCCCACAATCCCTTGCAAATCATATAGATATATGCACTTGCCAAGACTGTGAAGATTCTCACCCAGGCAGCCGTCTGACAGCCTACAACTCAAACTGAAGAAATGGATAGCGAATTGATTTGATATTGCAAAGATAACCATGAAGGGGAAACTGATCATATTGGATGACTTTAATCTACCCACTGTGGATTGGAGTATTCCTTCTGCAAATCTGGAAGGAAGTAAAAAAAATTGTGGATGTCTTCCAAGATGCATTGCTTAGACAAATGGTGATGGAACCAACCAGGGAAAGCTTGATGCTGGATTTAGTGCTCAGCAACAGAGATAGTGTGTCGAATATCCAGGTGGGTGCCCATGTGAGCAGCAGTGATCATCACACAGTGTGATTTGAGATAAAATCCAAGGTGGAGTCCAATCACAGCAAGCTCAAAGTCTTAGACTTCAAAAACACTGACTTCAGTAAAATGGCCAAGAACCTGAAGGAGGAGTTGGCAGGGTGGGAGGAGGTAAAGGAAGTGGAATTGCAGTGGGCTAAACATAAGGCGGCAATAAAAATGGCAACAGATACATATATAAGGAAAGTAAATAAAACCAAGAGGAAAAGGAAACTTATTTGGTTCTCCAAAGAAATAGCTGTACAAATAAAGACAAAAAACCACACCTTTCACAAAATTCAGACGTTCAGAGGAACACAGAAAAGAATAGAGGATTAAACTAAAAGAGACAACAAGAGAAATAAGGATAGCAAAATCAAAGGCAGAAGAAAAGATGGCTAAAGATGTGAAGTGTGGCGAAAAAATTGTTTTCAGGTATATTCGGGAGAGGAGGAAAATCAGAGGTGGAACTGCAGGACTCAAAAGTGCTGGGAATGTATTTGTGGAAAGTGACATTGAGAAAGCAAAAATGCTAAACAAATATTTCTGCTCTGCTTTTACTAAAGAAAATCTTGGAGATGGATCACCTGTGGCTGACAAATATACAAATGGGAATGGAGTAGATATCCCACCATTCACAGAAGTGTTAGATCAGCTTGAAAAATTGAAACATGGACAAGGCCATGGGACTAGATGGGATACATCCCAGGATACTGAAAGTGCTTAGAGAGGTTCTTGTAGGGCCATTAAAGGATGTTTTTAATAGAGCCTTGGAGAGAGGACTGGAGAAAGGCTGATGCGGTACCTCTTCACAAAAGTGGTAATAGGGAAGACGTGACAAACTACAGACTAGTAAGCCTTACCTTGGTGGAGGGAAAAGTAATGGAGGCGCTCCTGAAAGAGCAAATAGTGGATTTTCTCAAAACCAACAGATTGCATGATCCGAGTCAACCTGGTTTTACCAAAAGATGATCTTGCCAAACGGATTGAGTTCTTTGACTGGGTGATCAGAGAACTAGGGCATGAGAAGGATGTGATCTACCTAGATTTTAGCAAAGCCTTTGATACTGTTCCTCATAGGAGGCTTATCAATAAACTTAATAGCTTGGGGATGGGTTCTAAAATGGTGAACTGGATCAGAAATTGGTTGACTGACAGACGACAGAAGGTGATGAAAGGAATGTGATTAGTGGTTTGCCCCAGGATTCTGTCCCGGGACTGGTACTGTTCAATGTATTTGTGAGTGAGTTATTCTGAAGGAATGAATGGAAAAGTCTGTCTTTTTACAGATGACACGAAAATTTTCAACAGAATGGACTCCCCTGAGGGAGTGAATAACATGAGGAAAGATCTACAAAAGTTGGAAGAATGGTCTAATGCTTGGTAGTTAAGATTTAATGTGAAGAAGTGTAGTGTCATGCACTTGGGAAGCAAAAATCAGAGAGAATTGTATGCGATAGGGGGCGAGAGGTTGGTATGCATGGACCAGGAGAAGGACCTCTGAGTGTATGTTTCTGAGGATCTCAAGGTGATGAAACAGTGTGACAAGGTGGTGGCAAAAGCCAGAATGATGCTGGGTTGCATACAAAGATGAATTATCAGCAGAAAGGAAGAGCTACTAATGCTACTGTACAAGTCGCTGGTGAGGCTTCACTTGGAATATTGTGTTCAGTTTTGGAGACCATATCTCAAAAAGGATATAAAAAGACTGGAAACGGTTCAGAGAAAAGAGACCAAAAAGACTGGGAGCGGGCATCAGAAGACTTATGAGAAGAGACTTGAAGACCTAAATATTTACACTCTGAAGGAGAGGAGGGACAGGGGAGATATGATTCAGACCTTTAAATACTTAAAGAGAATTAATGAACAGACAAAGCTCTTCCAAAGATGGGGAAGCTGTAAACGTAGAGGGCATAACATGAAGCTGGAAGGGGGTAAACTGAAAGACAATGTCAGGAAATACTTTTTCACCGAAAGGGTACTGGATGCTTGAAATGCCCTCTCGATGGAAGTGGTGGGGGCAAATACAGTGACAGAATTAAAAATGGCATGAGATCCCTTTATAGCAATAGGATAAAATAAAAAACAAACATAACTATCTTATATGTCAAATAGGGGTGACATACATAGAGCGGTAGGTGCACCCCTAAACAAAGGTATGGGGAGGAGTGACCTGCACGGAGCGGCAGGTGCACCTACTCTTGCTGCCATACTGGTTTTTATCTGCCATCATATACTATGTTACCCAGCTCTGTTTGGAAATAGTTCCTTACTACCTTCATTTTAACTCACACAGCACACTTTCAAAGCTCTAAAGCCCCTAACAGATCTTTGCATACCTTAAAATAATTTTATAAGCTATTTTTTTCAAGTTTGCTTCAGATCTGTATTATTTATTTATAGTAACTATGTCATGATTTTTGTTATCGCCTGTGAGCTCTCTCTGTGCTTTCTACAGGCTAAACTGCTTTCTGCATCAGCTCTGCTGTGTTCATTAACTCCTTTAACACTGTATTGAAACCACAGTCTGATTCCCCATACATTCGCATTGACACATGCAGACACACATTCCTTCAGAATCAGTAAAAATGTATTAATTTGGTATGTTTCCTTATTTGACACTTCATTTGAACTAGCCAGACTTTCATTTTAAATGTTTATTTCCTTATTTGAGACTTTACTGATCCTTTTCATTTATTTTAAATGTGGCCGTCAGTCTTTTCTTTTCATTTTCAACCTCTCTTTCCTTTTTATTTGGCCCCCCAGCAATAACTCGATGCCATGGCAAACCTGACCAGCCTGAAACATGCTCCCCCTGCCTCCCTACAGCAGAAATTTGAGCCAATCCTGCTCTGCTTTTAAAAACATGGCCAGGCATTTTTAAACTTTTTTTTTCTCTGTCATTACAAAAACAGGGGACTAGGGAATTCTTAAAGGAAATGATTAAAATACATATAGGTGTAGAGAGACGAATAAAGGGTTCAAGATCCAAAAGGAGCCTCAAAATGATGAGTTTTCCACCTGGATTTGAGATGGACCAGAGATGGAGCTTGACATACTGGCTTATGTAGTGTATTCCAAGCATATAGTGCAGCACGGTGGAACGAATGAAATCTGGAGTTGGCAGTATAAGAGAAGAGCATAGAAAAAAGTTATGTGTTTGATGAATGGAGTTCCCAAGGAAGGATGTAGAGAGAGATAATGTAGGAGAGATCATGAAGAGCTGCAGAATGAATGTACTTGTAGGTCAGGAGGAGAAGTTTAAACTAAATGTGGAAATTGACAGGGAGCCAATGAAATGACTTGAGAAGAGGGAACACATAAACATAGCAACACTGGCAGAATATTAGCTGTGCAGCTGAGTTTTTAACAGATTGAAAGGGAGATAAATGATTCAATGGGAGACCAGTGAAAAACAAGTAGCAATAGTCTAGAGGAGAGGTGATGATAGAGTGGATAAGGGTCTTGGCAGTGTATTCTGAGAAGAAGGGACTAATTTGCTGATGTTATAGAGAAAGAAATGACAGGTTTTAGCTATCTTTTGGATATGTGTGGAGAAAAGAGACAAAAGTGTCATAGATGATTCCAAGGTTATGAGCCAAGGAGATAAAGAGCATGGTAGTGTTATCTGCAAAACACAGAGAAGGGAGGAAAGAGGGGAAGTGGGTTTAAAAGGAAAGATAAGAAGCTCCATCTTGGCCATCTTCATTTTCAGACAGCGGTGGGACATCCAGGTAGCAATAAGAACATGGAAAATGCCATACTGAGTCAGACCAAGGTCCATCAAGCCCAGTATCCTGTTTCCAACAGTGGCCAATCCAGGTCACAAGTACCTGGCAAGTTCCAAAAAAAGTACATAGTTTCCACAATGCTTGTCCTGGGATAAGTAGTGGATTTCGCAGGTCTTCTTTAATAATGGTTTATGCACCTTTCCTCCAGGAACTTGTCCAAACATTTTTTTAAATTCAGTTACACTGGCAGAAGGGTGAAGCCACAAACCAAAATGGATGCAGCCTCATGAGCTCCGCTAACCCCCCACCACAAAAAAATGCAGCAAATGATAAAATCCATAGATGTATGCTGACACTAGCAAGCCCCTACACGCTTTAGAAGCAGAGAAGCTGTCAGGGATGAGAAGGCAGCTGCAGGATCCAAGATGCCAAACATCAGTGACAGGACTAACGGGTGCCTGGGGGAGCCTCCAGCAGCAAAGGTGCAACAAAGACACGAAGAAACCTGCAACAGCAGCTAACAACTGGGAGAGCCAGCACTGCAACAGGTAGTGGTGGATGGCACCTGCATAGTGAAAGGATCTGGAGACTGGCCCTTGAAGTGCTTTAAAGGCTGATTGGTGGTGAGAGGAAAGGGAAAGAGAGCAGCTGCAGCCAGCCACATGGAAACGGCAGAGCGTGATGGCGGAAACTATGCAGTGCAGAATGGCCTTAGAGTATGGTGAAACCCCCCCTCCCCCCCCACCCCAGACTAAGCGAATCCCGGTGCTGGAGCACTGCATCCCCCGCAAACCAGCAGAATATCCCTTGGGGGTTACCTAAACAGATGAAATCCAGAAAAAAGATGAATGCACAAAAGAAGACAGGCAACAACCCACCGGCCCTACTACTCACAGAAGAGGTAGCCAAGTATCTAACAAAAAGTGATGGCTGTGCTGGAAGATAAGTTGGCTAAATTCCAATTCACTCTGGAAGAAGTGAAAAAGGCCTTGTCATCCCACACTAGACAAAATTTCAGAAAACACTCAATGGACCCTGACAGTGGATGCAGAGCTGGAAGAGATGAGAACTCAACTAGTATAGCTCAAACAGAAGAATGAAAGCCTGAAAGAGGTTGGAGGAGCAAGAGAACAGGAGAGGAACAAACAACCTGCAACTGGTTGAAGTGGATGTGCTTCCTGAGTGGTTGGGACTACTGGCCACCTCACTGCCTCTGAAGGTGGAGAAAACACACTGCTTAGGAAATCAACATGATAAAAACAACCACCCAAGATTGGATATCTTCAAAGTCTTGAACTACTTGGATAAAATGGCGCTTTTGAATGCCTACCACCAGTAGAAACAGAGATAAATAGAAAGATCCTGATACTCCAGGACTTTTCAGTGCAAGTGGCAACTAAGAGGACAGAGATCTCACCTTACTGCTCACATTTGTTCAAGAAGGCAGTCTGCTTTAGCCTGCAGTACCCTGCCAAGCTGAAAATTTTCCATGAAGATGCAATGAGAACTTTTTAGAAGGAAGACATCAAAGCATTTGCAGAAAAAATAGCGAGAAGAATAGCTTGAAGGGCATACTAAAGCGCTCATGACAATTGCTGACAATTTATGGTATTGTCCTTGCAGAAGTCAGACACTGAATTAACAGACTTTCACTACTTGATCTTCTGTAAGGCCTCCAACAGGCTGGTATAATCTAAAAAATGTATGCTACTGTTCTATTCGGGGGGAGGTGTTCTTTTCCATGTGGTGAGGAGATATGGACAGCTCCTTTTGAAAGCAACCATGCTTGAAGTAGATGCTGGAGGGGCAAGTGCTTGCACCGCCTGGGGACTGGAATTCCACTTCCATGAACGAAACGCTGGCACACCAAGCACCTAATCATTCATGGGATTGCAATGTGAAAGGGGTTTGATCTGGGGAATAGTCTTAGCTTCAATGATCAGATGTGGGTTGCATGTTGACAAGTACTATTATTATTAAGGAACATCAGTGGTGGGTGGGGGGAGGGGAGAAGAGGCAGGAAGATCCTATGATATCTTGAATGGGGATGGATGTTTGGTTGATTGGAGAGGGAATGTCAGGGTGTGGGGGGAGTGGGGGGGAAAAAAATCAGACAAGGGTTTTGGGAGGGATGAATCAACATAATCAATGGGGAACATGGGGAACTGGGAAATTGCCTTGAAGAGGCCTCCATGTAGCCCTGAAAGAGTTGGGCATCCCTAGCTGGGGGGGGGGGGGGGGGAAGAGAGGGAGAAAGGCGATGCAATGGCAATAAAACACAAAAGCATCTACTAGTGTATGAGACAATGGCTGACTTGCAGTTGACCACCTTAAATGTAGATGAAATTCATTCACCAGTGAAACATACAAAAATTCTCATACACTTATGGAAGGCTAAAACAGTTATGGCCTTTTTACAAGAAACTTACTTCAGTGCTCTAGGGCACAAGAAACTACAAAGATCTTGGGTGGAGGAAGTCTACTCATTTACCTTTAATGGGCGACAGAGGGGAGTAGCCTTTCTTCTCAAGTAGGGTTTAGGCTTTCAAACACACAAAGTAATGCAGGATACAGAGTGTAGATATATTATTGTGTTGGGTGGAGTAGGGGGGACATAAATTGATGCTTAATTGATGCTATTCAATGTATATATAATTATGTATAATTATTTAGATAGTTATGCCCCAGTTCACACCCAGTTGATTTTCCCTGTTATCTGTAAACCTAGATCAGTCATGTACTGACAGGTATGTTGTTGTTCAATGTAAACCGCACTGATGATGAATAGTGCGGTATATAAAAAATGTTAAATAAATAAATAAATAAATATATATTGTCACAATTTCTTCACCGCCATAGTGGCAAAGGGGGCAATGTATGCCAATAAGCTAATCCTGCATGGGACATGAACATCATCACCAATCCACAACTTGATTGTAAACCTAGTAAGGGAACCCTCAAGAGACTTTTTGATAGAGAGGTGAGCTTCCTCTTAGGAGAGTTGGAGAAGATTGATGCACGGAGATATCTACTCCCCTGTGAGTAAGATTTCACTTTCCACTCCGCCCCCTCTTACTCTAGGATTGACTACTGGCTGTTAGACTCCTCTCTTATGGATAAGCTGACAGTAGTATGAATAGAACCCTATGTTATTTTGGACCACTAAGCTGTCTATATGGAGATAGAATTGGTCAAGAGAGGGAAAGAATTTATTTGGAAAATGTCCCCGGGGTACTACTCAGACAAATTTTTAAAGAAGCCATCTGGAAAGCATGGGTTGAATATGAGAGGCATAATAAAGGACTGTCGCTTCCCCAGTGACATACTGGGAAGCAGCAAAAGCCGTGATGCGGGGACAAATTACGGCATTCACCTCTGCGGCAAAGAGAAGGAGGAAAGAAACGAAAGTGCTTACAGCAAAACTGGGGGAATTTCACAAAATCCACACCTACTGTTTGAATGAGCAGGATAGACAAAGATGGTGAAACTCAAGAAACAGATCAATGTAGCATCTTGATGCAAAAATACTATTTGCATAGGAGGAAGGAAGGGGGGGGGGAGGAAGCTAGGAGATTACTGGCTCATTTGGTGTATAACCACAGAGCAGAAAAGTGATTACTAAAATCTAAAACAGTATAGGGGTATTCAAAATATAAACCCCAGACATTGTACAATGTTTTGTAGACTTTTACCAGAACCTTTATAGTGGGGGGAGGGGAGGGGAGAGGAACGGTCAGAATACAGGGTAAAATTTTTGAAAACTTGAAATTGCCACAATTGAAGGAGAAGATGAATGCCCTAGATCAGCGATGGCGAACCTATGGCACGCGTGCCAGCTGTGGCACGCGAAGGCCTTGCAGCTGGCACGCGGGAAGGTCCGCAATTAAGATATGCGGCGCGGCGGGAGGTGAGTGTGCTGGTGTCTGCTTTGCAGCTCATCTGGCAATGTGTTCCTCGCAGCGCCACCTCTAGCTGCCTGAACCACCGTGGGGCTGTGAGAAACAAAGTCTCACTCCCCGCCTCCGCCTCTGAACCCGCCCAGGTCCTCGCCTGCAGCACCGAGCGTTCTTCTGTCACGCCCTCCCACCCTGGCGGGAGACTTGAGGAGAACAGGAGACGCAATCTGCATTCTACATCAATAATTATTAGGTAAACTTCTACTTTGCCCTACCTGTGCTGCCTAGGTTTAATTGGACCAATAATACTAATGTTAATTATAATTATAAACTTATCTGGGCTTCTTTTTAAAAACCTATTAAATTATCTGGCTATTTGTCTAGGTGTCCAGGTTAGGGTTGCCACCTGTGTTCGGGTTTGTGATAAGGCTGTTGTCTATGTTTTCTATTTGGTGTCCGGTTTCTGATGGGATTTTATTTATTCATTTGCCATTTGTTTGGGTTTGGCCACAAGAAAAGGTAGTAACCCTAGTCGTGAGCCATGTCTTGATCTAATTAATGGTAGATTTACCTCGTTTATGAACATTTTACAAGGATTAACCTCAGTCCAGTTATTCATGGTTATTAAATCACAATGATTCAATTTGATTAACTGCTATTACTGTATCTCAAATCATACTTCAAGATTGATGCATATGGATCGGCAGGAGGAAAAATCGTTGCATCGAGAAAACTAGTGAATCATTGCACCCCAGCACTATTGTATAATGACAGAATGGCTTTTTAATTGGGTTTCATTTGTGTCACCCATTAGTTTAAAAAAAAATTACATCAAATGTTAACAACTAAACAGGTATATTTTTTGACCAAAACAGATGTCTACAATTAATAAAATTCCCCAATCACATATTTTTTTATATGGGAACGGATTTGTATACAGCACTTCATTAGTTTTTTTTTATTATACAAATTTTATCTTTTTGTAGACTTGAAGTCTTGAACAAAGAAAATGAGTACAGCAAAAAAAGCAAAAACAGATAGTGGAAGATCATTCCAAGAGGCCTGGACAGAGACATATGGAGTGATTGAACGCAGTGGAAAAGCATTGTGTATTATGTGTAATGAAAGTGTTGTGTCTCGCACATCAAGTGTCAAACGTCACTTTGAGACCAACCATAACAGTGTTGCTGAACTTGGTTTAGCTCAAAGAAAAGAGTTCCTTGTAGGAAAATTAAAGAAATATCACTCCCAGTCTCTTAGTTTTAGCAACTATCTTTCAAAAACTAATCATCTTACAGTTGCCAGCTTTCAAATTTCACTGTGCATGGCAAAACATGGTAAGCCCCTCTCTGATGGAGATTTTATCAAAAAGGCAATTTTGGCTGGGAGTAATTCACTCTTCCATGATTTCCAAAACAAGGATAAAATTATGCAGCGCATCTCTGAGATGCCGCTAAGCAGAAATACTGCAAAAGATAGGGTTCTGCGAATGGCTGCTGATGTTAGTCAACAGCTTACTTGCGACTTACAAAAAGCACCCTTCTACTCCATGTGCTTGGATGAAAGTACAGATATTACTAACCATGCAAGACTAGCGCTCATTTTGCGTTATGCTACTGGTGACATCATGAGAGAAGAGCTGGTAAAACTGCTGTCTTTGCCTGGAAGAACACAAGGGATAGATATCCACAATGCTGTGATGGAGGCTTTTTCATCACTAGACATAAGTCCAGAAAAAGTGGTTTCAGTTACTAGCGATGGAGCACCTAGCATGGTGGGGATAACATCAGGATTCATTCATTTCTTTGCTAAGGAAGCAAAACATCCACTGATTCAATTTCACTGCATAATACATCAAGAGGCTCTCTGTGCCAAAGAAAGCAGCAAAAAACTTGACGATGTCCTCAAAGATGTAACAAAAATGGTGAACTTCATCATGGGGCGTGCTCTTAATTTTCGACAATTTCAAGCCCTTCTTGATGAGGTTCAGGCACAATATAACACTTTACTGATGTACAATAATGTCCGGTGGCTGAGCAGAGGACGAGTGTTAGAGAGATTTGTGGCCTGCTTGGAAGAAGTTAGGCTATTTATGAACGAAAAGGGGGAAGACTATCCTCAACTCACCAACATGGCCTGGCTTACCAATCTCATGTTCTTTACAGATTTTACTAACCACTTTAATGTACTAAACAAAAAATTACAAGGCATGGGAAAAACAACAGAAAGCATGTTTAGTGACATCAAAGCTTTTGAGAGAAAATTGCATGTTTTTGAAAAAGACCTTGAGAGTGGACAGCTGAAATATTTTCCCAACCTAAAAATACATTTGGATAATTCTACAACATTTGTGGACAGTCATAAAAAACACCAGGAAATCCACAAAGCATATTCCACCATTGTAGCCGAAGCAAAGGAGAATTTTAGTAAAAGATTTTCTCAGTTCCGTAAGATGGAGACAACCCTTTCATTTATTACTTCCCCAGAAAAGTCCACATTTGAAGATCTTGATCTTTCTGCTTACAGTGGTTGGATATTCAAAACTTGGAAATGGAGCTACTGGAATTTCAAGAAAGCTCTATCTGGAAAAGTAAATTCAATGACCTGCGTGCGGCTCTTGAACGTATTGAGTGTGAAAGGGTGACAAATGAAATCACTGCTAGCAGTTCTGAAAATGAAATCCTAAAAGCGTGGAATTCTCTGCCAGACAATTTTAAGTCCATGAAAGCACTTGGGATTGCTCTTCTTACTTTGTTTGGGTCATCCTATGCTTGTGAGCAGCTGTTTTCGGCTTTGAATCATATAAAATCTGATGCTAGAAACAGATTAACGGATGACATGAGTGCTGCATGTGTTGCTCTGAAATTAACGCATTATGAGCCAAGGATTGACAAGTTATCAGCATGCATGCAACAACAAACATCACATTAATTTTTTCATGTATAGATTCTTTGGGAATACACACCGAGTCCTGACACAGTTAACAGTTTTGAGAAGTTTCTTTTTTTTTACTCAGGATACATTTGACATGTTATGTGAATAATACATTTAAAATATATTGTGTAACTGAATCAAATTCTTCCTAAATTCATTAAATTGAATGAAATCATTAAAACATTATAAATTGCCAATAAATTGAAATGAAAACCAAAGGATTGTGAATCAAATTGATTCTCTGACAATACAAAGATTCCAACCTTTACAAATGATGTTACATAGTTCAGGCAACTTTATAAAGAGTTTTTAGATACTAAAATCTTGTTGTTAAGGTTTAATTGACGTGCTGGCACTTTGAGGAAATTCTTTGGTTTTGTGCGGCAGTTTGGGCACTCGGGCTCAAAAAGGTTAGCCATCACTGCCCTAGATCAATACATAACAGTGGAGAAGGTCAAAGCAGTTATTAATGGGCTACAATGGCTAAGAGCCCTGGGCCGGATGGCTTGGGTGCAGAGTTCTATAACAATGTCAGACTTGGTGGGAGGGCCACTGGTGGATATGTACAAAGCTGTTGTGGTGGAGGGGAAACTGAGACCTCAGCAAAACAATGCTTATATTGTTGTTCTCCCCAAACCAGGAAGGACCCA
The DNA here is from genome assembly GCA_033557465.1 of Ichthyophis bannanicus. NCBI lineage: Eukaryota > Metazoa > Chordata > Amphibia > Gymnophiona > Ichthyophiidae > Ichthyophis > Ichthyophis bannanicus. Next base: position 1,226,297,515 of record CM066033.1, read on the forward strand.
CTAGAAGTGAGATCTTAGAGACCTATATCATTGCTAAACCAGGACATGAAAATACTAATTTACATACTAGCCAAAAGAATGCAGAGATGCCTCCCGAACCTTATAGATGGTGACCAAGTAGGATATGTGCACGGCAGGAGAGCCTCTAAACATTTTGAAGGCTCTGACTACAATACAAGTGGCTCACAATGGCACAGGGAATCCCACAATAGTAAGCTGCAATGCAGAAAAAGCTTTTGACAAGGTGTTATGGCACTATCTTTTCTGAGTATTGGGGAGATATGGTATTATCGTGGCCTTTGTAAATTGGAAAATAAATACTATGTCATACCCCAATGGCTCAACTTATCATTAATGGTAAAAGGTTAGCCCAATTTCCCATTTTGAGAGAGACGAGACAAGGGTGCCCCCTCTCCCCACTACTATTTGTCCTTTCATTAGAGCTGCTAGTTGCTAAAATTAGGGAAGGCCCTAGTATTAGGGGAATTGTTGTAGGGAAAGTCAACCTGAAGCTTAACATATTTGCAGATGACATGCTGTTTTTCTTAATTTAAGGGTGGATATTGATAAAGTTATTACAACGATAAAGAGCTTTGGGGCTTTTGCGGGATGAAAAATTAATTTTGGAAAATTAGAAGCCCTAAGCACTGAAGCGGAAGGGCTGCCTTGGATTAGTGCCGCCTTTCCTCTTTAGTGGTCCAAAGAGAAATTGACTTATCTGGGCATGTATCTAAGTAGTAGTGCTAGGGTAATGTATGAAAGTAACATTGTTAAAATACAGGATATCAAGAAATCTTGTGCACAGTGGAAAGATCTCCCCCTTTATCAGTGCATTTCTCCCCAACAAGGAAAGATGGTGCTCCTTCCTAAGATATTGTACATACTTCAAATGATGCCTTTTTGAATATGCCCACAAGAGGAGTGGCTTTTCCAGACCAAACTGAGACGGTTTCTTTGGAAGGAGAAGCTACCATGTTTTAGCCAGGCCAAATTCACTCCGGCCAAAGAACTAGGGAGCATAGGATTACCAGATTTGCGGATGTATAAAGGAGCGGCAATGCTATGTTGGATGAATGAGTTGTGTATGGGGTGTGTGCAATATGTGCCAGAGAGATTTTTAGATACTCTCTGAGCGCCTTATAAATTTGTTAACCTCATGCATGGGATCAAGCCCAAAGTGGAGAAAGAGGGAAAGGGAAAGGGAAAGGGAAAAGAGCTGTTGCAGGGCTTTCAAAAAGCTTGGAAGTGGTGGTGAAGACTAGATAGCAAGCCAGCCATATCACAATACTTAAGCATAGTAGGTAATCTGGAATGCCCTCCTGGGATGGGGCACATAGTCTTCCAGAGGTGGAAAGAATTGGGCTGCCATAGGCTAAGCCATATATGGACAACCTCTTGACTTTTGAAAGCTTTGGAGTCTTGCAGGAGAACTGGTCCATCCCACAGGGACACCAATTTTATTAATGGCAGGTGAAACACTACTGCCACCGAGTGCAACATGTGGAGGGTGCAGAACATGGGGGGGGGGGGAGCAGAGGGCTCGATAAGGAATTCCCGTCCTTGGCCCAGAGGTTGTCTAGATGGTACAAGGTGTGCAGGGATGCAAAATGAGAGCAATGGATGGGTACACTAGCTCAGGTATGGGTACACTAGCGGGATGCGGCCTGTCAGGTGATGGAGGAGGATATGGAAGTCCTATTCGGTAACATCTGTAAGTTTTTTACAAACACAATATAGGTAGCTGCACAGAACATATATAACAAAGGGAATGTGCAATAAAGCTGTGGCACAATGACACTTGTGGGACATGCCAACATCTGAGGGGAACCCTGGTCCACTCCTTTTTGGAATGTAAAAAACGACAGCCTCTATGGAAGACGGCTTTACATGCGATTGAGGGAGCACTGCAAGAGAAGATGAAATGGTCTCACAATACATTAGTGGTTGAAGATATGAGGGGATCACAGTTCCAGGGTCTGGGAGTACCAAATTAAGATTCTTGTATATTGCCCTATTCTTGGTGTGCAAAGTCATCCTTTGCTCATGGGCGGCAGAGGAAGGCCTTAAATCCTGCTCAGTGGACCCAACTGATGGGGAAACTGGCCAAGGATGTGAAGACTTATGCAACCAAGAATTTGTGGTTTCTTAATTTTTGAATGTGTCTGTAATTTTTCTTTCAAGTATAGAATATGTTGTATAGATCAGTGAAGGAAACTCCTACTTTAATACATTTTGGATTCTATTTTTGAGAGCAGAATATGAAAAATGTACAGGGGGTGGTCAAGACTTATGTGAAGGTCTGATTTATTCCAACATGAGCCTCAACTCCTATATGTCCCACTCTGGTGTGAAGTTGTATGCAAAATATTTAAAAATCTTAATGACAGACATAAGGTGGTAAACATGAACTGGATTAATATAGCAAACATACTACATTATCCAAGTAGAAATGAGATTCTTCAAAAATCTTGTACTTCCTCCATCATAAAAAGTGTTGCATCTTCCCATTTCAGGGAAGAGCTGATTCAAGAAAGGTCAGTGCATTTTTCCCTCTCAACTGATCTAAACAGATGTGACAGCTTCGTAAGAGTGATCTACATGCAAACTTGTCTTCTAAAAGTGGCCTGACAAGTGTTTCTGAAATTCAGCTGGTAACCTTTGTGAAGAGCTCAGGAGCCTAGACCTGGCCCAAAGCCTGCTTTAAAAAGAGTGCTCACAGCAGCAAAGAAAGAATCACATGACAGCTTCATTTTTTTCCTGCTCACAAGTATTTGCGAGCTCCATGACTGCTGGGCAAGACACTTTTGAAACACTGGCAAAATCTATTGCCTAACTCTTCTGATTCAAATACTCTGAATGGTAAATATTTAATCTGCATAGAACTCTTTTTGAAGCTTTGTCAGAGCTAAAACAAACATTTAGATACTACATAATAATTTGAAGACATGTTGCAGTACTTACCAGCCTAAGAGGGATTAAGGTTTAAAGTACAGAACTGCACCGCTAATTACATGCTAAAAGCAGAAGCTATATTATTAGATATAGCCCTCAAAATTTGTCAGGTATTTGGGAATACACAGTAACTCTAGGCACCATGCTTCCACAGGTGGTAGAGAGCAACAGGTAGCTAAAACTTATCATACTGAATTTTATTTCATTTATTAGAATTTCTATTGCACTTATCACAAAATTTCTCAGGGTACAGTGACACTTTGGCAAACATGCCCCTTAAATAAAATCCACATATATTCAGTGTCACTATCGGGACAGCGCGTGGTGCTGAATATACATATAGAGCAATCAGCGCCATTTGTTATTCATATAACTCTAGGACAGTCTTTTTGCTGACCTAAGTTTATCCAGCTAGATATCTGGATAGTGGGCTGAATATTACTGTTATCCAAATAATTTCCAGGAATGCCCAAGCTCCACTCCAGCATTATATAGATAGTGCCAAGCAATATTATTTATTTATTTATTTATTTTCATTTATTTTATTTTATTTTATAACTTTTATATACCGCGCTATTTGTTATCAGTGCGGTTTACATACAACAAGGGTGCACAGTCAGAAGTCTGTTCTGTGCTTACATTGTAACAGGAGTTTAAACTTGGAACATACATTGTAACAGGAGCATAAACTTGGAGCAACAGGGGAACTAAAAACATATGTACAAAATATAATTAGATTTGGATTGTATATACAGGAGGTCTAAGGCGGGTTCAAGATACTTGTGACAGGGTGCGGTTTGTAGACATTATCCTCCAAGGCTTACCAAAGACAATCTCCACCTGCTCCAACTTGCCCTCAACACAGCAGCACGTACCCTATGCAACGCACATAGAACTAAACACATAATGCCTTTGCTCAAACAACTAAACTGGCTACCCAACATCGAACGAATACAATATAAATCCATCCTCACAACCTTCAAAGTCATCAATGGCCTATCCTCCACCCATCTTCAAACACTAATATTCGAAATTCAAGACAATCCAACAAGGAGAACTGGATCCCAAAATACACTAAGCATGTCAGCACTCTACACCAGAACCATCTCCACCACACCCAAGAGAGCTTTTTTCCTATTTGCACCGACCCTCTGGAATTCGATCTCTCACAAGCTGCGGGCCACAAAGGACATAACATTCAGAAAGGCCCTTAAGACTCACCTGTTCACAGACCGCTTCGCTGAAGACATAACCACGCCTACCATGCAACATCCTCAGTCCCCCTTTCCCTCCCTCCTCTACCTTAATCCACTTGTTAATCTCCCTCTAATGTTCCCCCCCGATAATGTCCCACCTAACCTATATCCTTGCCTCTATATCCTTGCACCTCCAAATTTTAAGTTCTTGCCAAGTTGACTACCTTGTTCTATGTAAACTGTTCTGTTTAATGTAAAACTGCTTTGATCACAGGATAAAGTGGTATAGAAAAGCTGTTAAATAAATAAAATGCAGGGGGGCGGAGCCTGATGCCGAGCAGAGCAGACGCTTAGTGTGGTGGCTCCGAGGAGACCTCGCAAGAATCCAGACAAAAGTGCCTTTTTAAAACTTCCAAAGTCTCCTGAACGCAATTAAGGTACCTTCCTGATGGCGGGCCCTAAACCGCAGCGTTTAGATTATGCCAGCGCATTAAATAGCAGTGCTAAAAGATCTAAACCGGAGCCCATCTCCCCGCAAAAAATGGCGGCCACACGAGAGGGGCCTGATGTTCATCTGGAGCTCCTTACAGAAATTCGAGGAGTCAAGGAGCTAGTTAAAGCGAATGGTGTGGCGTTGAGCTCTGTGCATGACGAGATTGCCGGGCTACGCACTAAGCTTGAAAGCCTCTCGATGAGGCAAGATAAAGCGGAGGCAATCCTGTCTGCCCACGAGGCCCGATTGGAGAAAACCGCCAAGCTTGAAAAACAGCTAAAAACTCTACAAAGGGAGGTAGAGGACAGCAATAATCGGGCTCGTCGTAACAATGTGCGAGTGGTAGGAATACCCGAGGGATCGGAAGGGAAAGATATGAGAGTCTTCTTGTGTAAGGTGATACCTGAGCTTCTGCACTGCACTTTTGATAAAGATTTCGAAATAGATCGTGCCCATCGCGTCCCCTCTCATACTATACCGCAGAACTCCAGGCCGAGGCCTATTATTTTTCGCACACTGCGCTATCAGCAAGCGGCGCAGATTCTGGAACTGGCGCGCACATGCGCTCCGCTAGAATTAGAGGGGCGCAAGATCTCATTTTTCCCGGACTTGGCCAAACCTACGGTTAACCGGCGTAAGAGATTCCTGGAATAGAGACCTCGGTTACAGCAGCTCCAAGCACGATTTGGTCTTCTCTACCCTGCCAGAATGCGTGTTACCCTTCATAATCAAACTCGCACCTTCGAGGACCCAGACGCGTTCTTACAATACTTGGAAGAAATGGAAGCAGCCCAGATGCGTTGAGCAGCAGGGCATAGATGGCCCGGTTTAATTATGAGGGAAGGAAATTGTAACTGCTTCAGAGAATCCAGATTGACATTCTTTGCTTAGCAGAGGACTTTTGCTTTTTTCGGGGTGTCCTCGTATCTTTCATGTTATTAGTGATGTGCAAGTTGTTTACTTGGGTTGGGAGAGGGGTCTAACTTTGCAATGCGTTGCATGCTTGTATCTGTAACTAACATCGCTGGCGGCAAGGGCCCTCCTGTTTATCGGGTCTCCCGGACCAGCCCTGCCGGCCTGTGCTCACCGATAACTTTTCAGGGTATCGCCTCTCCTCCAGGGTTTGTGTTAATTTCTCAACTGGGTAGTTTTGCAAGATCTCTTAAGGGCTCTCACTCACTGGAGAGGCGCCTAGATATGTCACAAAGTAATAATATTATTTTCAAGGTAATAATATGTATCTGGCTTAGGCCTGCAAGGGGCAATTCTGCTACCGTTTTCAATGGCTCCTTGTAAAATAGTCTCTTTTAATGTGCAAGGAATCAACAGCCCGATTAAGAGAAGAAAAATCTTAGATTATGCGCGTCGAGAAGGGGCTGACATTTTGCTGTTACAGGAGACGCATTTAAACTTGAAGGAGTCTTTGAAACTGGGTCTGCGGCCATATGAGGTAATAGCGTATTCCCCGGCAGTGAGGAAACATAACGGGGTTGCCATTCTCGTAAGAAAATCTCTTAAACTCACAGTAATCAGCCACCGATCTGATACAGAGGGACGCTGGACTAAGGTCCTGGTAAAGCTGGGGGGGCTTGAAATGGTCATTATGTGTTTATATGCTCCCACAACTGATAATTTGGAGTTCTACGTTGCGGTTGCGAAAGAACTATATGGGGATAGTGGGAAGTCGCTTATAATTGGGGGGGATTTTAACCAAACATTAGACCCACTAATTGATCGCCAGCCGCCCTGCTCGCTTAAGCGCTCGAAGGGACAGCTCTTTTTAATTTCTATGATTCAGGAACTAGCCCTAGTAGACATCTGGCGCTTGCAACATCCACAAGAGCTTGAATTCACCTTTTTCTCAGCGCCGCATGCATCACAGTCCCGCATTGATTTTTTTCTGGTCTCCAAGGCCCTGGTTCCCAATATGGGGCCTGCTAGTCTTCACTCAATCCATATGTCGGATCATGCCCCTATTTCATTGGTCATCAAAGACGACTCTAGTCACAGCCAGTCTGCCGATTGGGCTCTTGATAGGTCTCTTTTAGATATCCCTGAATTTCGTATAGAGGTGGTTGCTGCTATCTCTGAATACTTTCAGTTTAACTCCCCACATGCCACTTCGGGGTGGGCTTGGTGGGAGGGCTTTAAGGCCACAATAAGGGCGGCCATCACTAGTTTCAGTATACGGTTGAGAAGGCAAAAGAAGAAGCGCTTGCAGGACCTCGAGCAGCAGATTAAAGCGGGAGAGCGGGTCCTGACGCGGAGGACTGACCCTTGCATTCTGGTGAGGCTTCAGCGACTGCGATTTCAGTATAACGCTCTTGCTGCTTCTGAGGCCTCCCAGAGTGTTAGGAGGCAGTATGGGAACTATTATCGGGAAGGCAATAAAGCAAGCAGGATGCTAGCAACGGCGCTGAAAGGTAAGCGGGAGGCCAAACGGGTCAGTGCCCTACAGGGATCGGAGGACACCGGCTTGATTGTCAAAGATGCTGAGATTGCCGAGGGCTTCAGGGATTATTATACTCAACTCTATAGCTCTGAACGGGAGTTCTCACAGGAGGGCTTTGATCAACTAGTCGTCAATACCCACCGGCCCGTTCTTTCGGATGAGCAGCGGGAGGAATTAGACGCTCCCTTAACTGGTGAGGAGATTTGTAGAGCAATAGCCTCCATGGCTACGGGTAAGGCCGCTGGACCGGATGGGCTACCAGTTGAATTCTTTAAAACCTTTGCTAAAACCTTCACTCCTCATTTGGAGCAATATTTTAAGATGTTATCCTTGGTAGAGCAGCCAACGGGAGCTTTTGCGGCAGCTAATTTAGTCGTGTTTGAGAAGCCTGGCAGGGACCCTCAGTTAGTTGCCAATTATCGCCCCATCTCATTACTCAACGCTGATTATAAGATCTATGCCACTGCCTTGTCAACCCGACTCTCGGGCATTATACCGACTTTGATCCACCCTGATCAATGTGGCTTTACGGCGGGGCGCTCGACTGCTGATAACGCGCATACCCTGTGTCATATTTTGATGGGAGCAGACGAGATGGACAAGCCTTTAGTTGGTCTCTCCTTGGATGCCGAAAAGGCCTTTGATCGCCTGGAGTGGCCTTTCCTTTTTGCGATACTTAGATGGTTCGGTTTTGGGTTGACTTATTTAAGGGATTTGGAAGTTTTGTACACTCTCCCCACCGCGCAAGTTTGTGTCAATGGAGTGACTTCAGCTCCTTTTACTTTGCGACGTGGCACTCGCCAAGGCTGCCCGCTATCTCCCATGCTCTTCAATCTAGCGATGGAGCTCTTGGTTCTTCTCATACGGCAAAGTCCCGATATACATGGAGCATCAATAGTGGGACAGGAAATTAAACTTTCGGCATACGCAGATGACCTCCTTCTTTTCACCTCCCCTGACTCGATACCTCGGATACTAGAGCAAATAGAGAATTATTCGAGATACTCAGGCTATAAAATTAATTGGTTAAAGTCTGTGGTGTTTCCCATGAACAAATGGGTACATAAGGAAAATCTTAGTCAGTACCCTTTTGTATGGGAGTCAGGCGCCGTAAAGTATTTAGGAGCCCATTATTGTTACCCTTTTGAGGAATCGGTTAGACGGAATGCTGAAGAGATCTTGACCTTAGCCCGGGAGCTGACTACGAAGTGGTCCCCTCTAATGCTCTCTTGGTGGGGTCAACTGGAAACTGTAAAAATGATGATAACTCCCAAGGTCAATTATATTTTGGAGATGCTTCCTAGCTATCTCCCTATTCGCGTCTATCAGCAACTCGAACGGCTGCTTCTTCAATTCCTTTGGAAAAATAGCACACCAAGGATCTCTAAAGAGAAGTTAAGGCTTAGTCGTGAGCAGGGTGGGGTGAACTTTCCTAATTTTCAATCCTATCATCATGCCTTCCTTCTCAAACAAGGTTCTAGATGGCTAGAGACCCCAACTGCTGGAAGGCCAGTTTGGGTGACCTTGGAAGAGCGGCTATTGGCACCATTTCCATTGGAGTATGTTCCAGGGATGCAATTCTCAAGTACTTCTTCGTTCCCTATAGTCATTATTGATACACTTAGGGCCTTTCAGTTTTTTATCAAGGTCGGCGGATCCGACTGCAGTTTTCGAGCTCACCTCCCCATTTGGAATAATCCTTTATTTAAAATCCAGAAGAAGACCTTTGCTTGGAAAACCTGGTATACACGCGGGATATGGCGAGTGAGTCAATTGCAGACTGCTAATAAATGGAAGAGTTTTGGGGTACTTCAGCAAGAATTTGGCCTCCCGCTTACTTGCCTTTTTCAATGGCACCAGCTTCGACACTGCTTAGTAGGTGCGGGAATAGATCCTAAACAGGGTTTATCCACTCAGGGGGCAACCGAAATTCTTCGCGACATTACACAAGCGCGGGGTATTGTGTCACAGATTTATAAGAGATTGACCCAATCCTCATCGCTTTTGATGCAGCCAGTACAGCAGAGATGGGAAAGGGAGACAGGGAAGAAACTATCTGAGGTCCAGTGGAGAAAATTCTGGTGTAAGCAAGTAAGAGTTTCTAGATCCGCCTCCCTTACTCAGACTCTGTTTTACTTTGCTCATCAATGTTTTTACACACCGGTCAAACTGGCTCGGTGGGATAATACTTTCAACCCTCTCTGCTGGACCTGTAATGTAGAGACTGGCACCTTGACGCATATAGTATACGAATGCCTGGGGGTCCGGACTTACTGGACTTAGGTTTGGAAACAAGTACAGCTTGTTCTGAAGTTCAGGGAGCCTCTCTCTTGGCGGATAATAGGTTTGCGGTCTGCAGCGGGTATACCTTCTTTGCCTAAGGAAGGTGCCTTTCTCTTAGATTTTATGATTGGTATTGCAATATGTTTAATTATCAGTCACTGGAAGTCCACTGCCCTAGTAAATGAGCGCGAGTGGTGGAACCGAGTTTGCTTGTATAGTCAGTTTGAGCAGCACTCTGATAAAACTAAACTGCTATCTGGGAATCAGTCTCTTAAATGGCAATTATTAAATGACTACATCGAGGCTGCTAAACTGAGTAGTTGATCAAGCTCGGGACTCGCTATGGTTTATGACTCCATTGATCGTGCATCTCAAACCCTGGAGGGGAGGGCTGGGGAGGGGGGGGGGAGGAGGGTATCAGGGGTTATCTTTCTGTATTGTTGTGTTAGAGGTAGACTTTGCTTTATTTAATAAATAGATCTGTGTGATATCTTGTTATGTTTGCTTTGTTTTGGAAAATGAAAATAAAGTCTTAAAAAATAAATAAATAAATAAAATGCAGCCAGGAAGGAGTTTCAGCAGTGCTATCAACGGTGCTGCAGAAAATCTACAGATAGCAGTGGTGAGAGGAAATATCAAGATAACAGCTGATGTTAGTTGCATATTTACTTTTGAATATCAACCTGAGTATATATGTAAGCAGATATCCTGAAAAACCCAAATGACTGGAATTCTCCCAGGAAGCCCTGTCAGAAGTCCACAGGATATTTTGCTGTATATCAAAGAAAGTAGGAGAAAGGGTATTGGAAGCTAAAGTACTATAAAAGTTATTAAATGTGTGAAAATAACTCGAAATATCATGTTGCAATTTCAGAAAAATCGAATTACGATTATGCATTAGTACTGATGGAAATAGTTACCGACATTCCCTGGATTTTTTATGAATGTAAGAGATTGCTTACAGGGTATACTATAATTCATTTGAAGGCCGAGCATATCAGTTCATCTGTTAAATACTGTGTGATAGCGCAGACCAGTGTTTAATGGAGTCTGAGGGAACAAATCTTACTGCATTGGGATTGCAACTGCCTAGAGACACAGCTGGTGAGAAGCATCATCAAACACCCAACAGCTGGCCTCTGGCCTCAGCCTTGAGCTAAGTTATGAAATGCCATCAGTATGTTACATTCTTCAATTCTGCCCTCTTCAAACTCCTCCACGGAGCTCTAATAAGTGAAGACAAAGTAACAGCATTTCCCGCCTGGCATCTCCCAATGCCAAAGCTGCATAAGAATTTAAAAAAAAAAAAAAAAAAGGTACTACGGAAAATTGCCTAACAATTGTCCAACATATAGCGAATGTCTTTTTTATACCGTGCTCTTTGGAATCAGTGCGGTTTACAGTCAACAACATTCGAACAGTGCAGGCGGGCCTGCACTGGACTTACAATGAACAAGGGATGATAACTTGGGATTAATAGGGTTAACTATGTACAGGGTATATACACAGCGTCTATTACCTCGTGGCATCTTACAGTATTACATCAATATTTACAGCAGTAGGTCACTATGTCTCTACATTCTGCCTACGGCTTCTGTTCTTAGGCACTCATAATTGTAGTTCATTTACCAGCTACTAAAGGATTCTTGGAGGATACAAACTCCCCTTTCCCCCACCCACATGCTCTGTTTATCAGTGTTTTCATACCACTGGTACTTTTTCCAATTGAATCACATAGGGGTTGTCAGCACAGAAAAGGCACAAAGCCTGCATGGAGAATAGTAGACAAGCCAGGGAAGGGGTGAGAGAAGGGGACATGGCATTTTCCAGTATTTAGCCAATACACATCAATTTTTATATTTTTGCAGCAGGGGTGTTTTAAGGGTTTTTAGTGGTTAAAACCTAAAAATCAGAAGCCCTATCTACAGTATAGATCTCCCTTTTTGGGAATCTGACAGGTAATTATGACCTGGACTGGCCGTTGTTGGAAACAGGATACTGGGTTTGATGGAGGTTATTTTAGAAGCCTTATTTGCAATTTCCATGTGTAAACTTATGGATTTACATATGGAATTGGCATCCACATGTAAAGGTCCATTTTAGAAAGGGCTGAATTTACACGTGGATGTCTTTACCACACAGAAATTCCAAAGAAGCATGTCGAGGGCATGATTAAGGAGTGGCCTGGGTGGGTCAAAAATCTACATATATATTTCCCATTTCATCTCGTCTTCATTTCCTTCTCTTTTCTGTATTTCTTTTCTTTTCAGACATGTGACGGCACATTTTACAAAGGACCTCCAAGGGCAATCTAGGGTGTCCAAGACAGAACATTAAAAAAAATCAAAAAACAGGGACGAGCGCGATTTCACAAACATGGACATGCCTAAAATAGATGGCTGAAGTGGCATCTACATAGGCATCCTGTTGGTGCAAACAGAAAACTAGCAATTACACAAAAAATACCATTGCAATTATGGATTGTACGTAGGATAGTGGAGTGCCATTTTCTCTACATCCTCCAGATGGTTTCAGGCCCAAATAAGCACGTTTCCAATGTCTATTCAGTGCTTGGAGCAGGGCTAAAATTGGACAAGGTCACAGACGTCCCTGAGGTTTCTGAAATTGATCAAAGATGTCTATGCACATTGCCCCACCCTGGCCACATCTCTGACACTCCCCACCTACTTGAGCATCCCTGCAGTGGAGATATCCTAAAACGCCATTTGTAAATGTTTCAGTGATCCACATGCAAATTTTCAGACTTCCAAGTTGCATCTAGGCCTTTTAAAATGACCTTCTTTGTAAACTTCCTTGTTTAGTCTTGACTTGAATGTGTGGTATAGAAAAGTCTTCTAAATAAATATAGAGAATACAGATGTATGACTGCAATTGTCCTTGTCAGGATTTACACCCTGTGCCCCAGTTATTGCAACCTCTATGGCCATATGGTGATGTTGCCTACAGGCAATGTGTGTTTTAGGCATGTGGGAAAGGGAGAAGGCAGGCCACATTCATCGGGGGGGGGGGGGGGCCCATTGGGGCGGTACAATGTTGATGTGATGTGCATGGCTGGGTGTATAGGAGACTGTGCTAGTGATGGAGAGCTCTATGATGGGTTCAGATGTGCTGTATGTGCACACAATGGGAGTGGTGAGGGGAGTACTATCTGTGCACAAGTATTTTGATGTTCTGAAAGGCAATAAACTGCTTAGCATCATATAAAACCTCAGTGTATTAGTTCATTTCTGGCTATCAGGCTATGACTGTATGGTGGCTCTATCTCCTCGTGGCTGGGGGCCAGACCCTCAGCAGCTGGCAGGCACTGGTGCTTCCCCTGTGCTAGGTTGTGTAGCATGCAGCACACCATGAATATCTGGAAAACCATGCAGCGCAGTAGAGTAGCTGTCCTCCAGATATATCATAGTAGCATAGTATATGATGGCAGGTAAAGACCAGTATGGTCCATCTAGTCTGCCCAGCAAGGCGGTAAGAGTAGGTGCATCTGCCGCTCCATGCAAGTCACCCCTCCCCATGCCTTTGTTTAGGCATGTACTCACCACTCCGTAGGTCACCCCTATTTGTTGAGATATAAGAGAGTTATGCTTATTTTGATTATACCCTGTTGCTATAAAGGGATCCTCTGTGTCTGTCCCATGGTATTTTGAATTCTGTCACTGTATTTGTCCCCACCACTTCCATTGGGAGGGCATTACAAGCATCCACCACCCTTTCAGTGAAAAAGTATTTCCTGACATTGCATTTCAATTTACCCCCTTGCAGCTTCATGTTTGCCTTCTAGTTTTACAGCTTCCCCATCTTTGGAAGAGGTTTGTTTGTTCATTAAGTATTTAAAGGTCTGAATCATATCTCCCCTGTCCCTCCTCTCTTCCAGAGTATACATATTTACGTCTTCAAGTCTCTTCTCGTATGTCTTCTGACACAGGCTCCAAATCATTTTGGTTACCTTCCTCTGAACCATTTCCAGTCTTTTTATATCCTTTGCGAGATATATATCAAGGCATCTGAATTGGCCCTTCAGCTATCTTTACAACCTCTCAGAGGTGGCTCTGGTGTTCCTATGGGACCTGTTGCATTGCTCATTACCTCATTGCTTGGTGCCACTTTCAGGGTCATCAGCCAACTCCTCAATGCATATCCTGTGTCACCTACAAGGGATGTTGGCAGAGATGACAGCTGCATATACTCGTAGCTCACTCATCTTATGTCTTCCCTATCTCGTGGTACCTTCTATGTCTGGTCACATATTATGTGGCCCTGCTGCATGCATTCATGGTCCATGTCCACCTGTGTCATCTCCCAGCTCTATCCTGACTCCACACCACCCCCTCACCCCTTTCCACATGCATGACAATGTTGACATTCATCCATCTACCTTAAAACCCGTTGCCTTCCCTCCAGTCAACATGCATACATGACCAAGTCAAGTTCACTATAACACTGTATGCATAGGCTTTCGGCTGCATTGGCCCCTTCCCCACAAAATCTAAGCACAAGGCCCCTGCCTAGTGGTATAGGCATAGCATATTTTTTCCTTTCTTTATTTTCTATCTTCCCTGATGGCATGAGGTCTTCTTTTCTATCAAGGGATGGAAACAACCTGGCACTTCACTCCATGGGGTAGCTGGGGGATATGAACCCAGGCCCACTGCTCAACAGACCAGTTGTTTCACCTTTGAGCTACGCACCCTCTCCTATATTGCGATTTTCCTGCTTGTTCACTCGAGGCACGTAGTGCTGGAACAATGTCCTGGCACTGCTTGTTTTCAGGTTTGACATACTTCATGCACGTTTGCAATCAATGGCATGCCATCCATGTCCACTTACCTAGCAGCCAGACTCCGATGATCTCTGCACGTGTAAGCCTCTCATATATACTAGAATGCATGAGGATAAATGAATCATGGCAGGATCCTAGGAACTGTGGAGAGACACCTATAATTCTGCCCTGGGCATTGTAGCCTATGAAAATAACAAATACCATACTGGGTCAGACCAAGGTCTATCAAGCCCAGCATCCTGCTTCCAGCGGTGGCCAATCCAGGTCACAAGTACCTGGCAGGATCCCAAAAAGGTACATAGGTTCCACAATGCTCATCCCAGGTAAGCAGTGGATTTCCCAGATCCTCTTTAATAATGGTTTATGGCTCTTTCCTCCAGGAACTTGTTCAAACTTTTTTAAACCCAAACCTAAGCTTTCTTTGGAAACTCGGATGACAAGACTTTGACTTTCATAGTTTGGACACATCATACAAAAAGAGAGATCATTAGAGAAAGTCATCATGCTTGGCAAGATAGAAGATCAACGCAAAAGAGAAAGGCCAGCAATGAGATGGATCGATACAATAACAGCAGCTAAGGGTACCGCCTGACTGAAGACCAAACAAAATTTAGGACAACTATCCAGAGGGTTGCCATGAGTCGACACCAACTCGAGGGCACGTAAAGTAACAGTTTTTACTACATCCTCCGGTAACAAATTCCAGAATTGATTACACGTCAAGTACAAAAATATTTCCCTTATTAGTCTTATATGGGTTACATTGTAGCTTCATTGCATGTCCTCTAGTCCATTCTACGCCATTCATTAATTTGTAGACTATCATATTATAAAAGACCTCAGCTGTCTCTTTTCCAAGTGGAACAGCCTCACCTTTTAAGCCTCTCCTCATAGGGGTATCCTCCCATCCCCTTTACCATTTTTGTCACTCTTCTCTATATCTTTTCTAATTTTGCTATATCCTTTTTAAGATATGGTGACCAGAACTCCACACAATATTTAAGGTGCAGTCGCACCATGAAATGATACAGAGGCATTATATCCTTTGTTTTATTCTCCATTCCTTTCCTTATGATTCCTAGCATTCTATTTGCTTTCTTGGCTGCTGCTACACACTGAACAGAGGGTTTCAACAATATTATCCACAATGACGCCTAAATCATTTTCCTGGGTAGTGGTTTCTAAGGTGGTACCTTGCATCGTGTAACAATAATTTGGGTTCTTCTTTCCTAGGTGGATAGCTTTGCACTTATCCACATAAAATTTTGTCTCCTGCTTAGACATCCAGTCTTCCAATTTATCAAGGTCCTCTTGCAATTTTTCACAATCCTCTTGCGTTTTAACAACTTTTAATAATTTTGTCTAATCTGCAAATTTGATCACCTCACTCATCATTCCTATTTCCAGGTCATTTATGAATATGTTAAAGAGCAGCAGACCTATTGCAGATTCCTGGGGTACTCCACTATTCACCTTTCTCCATTGAGAAAATTGGCCATTTAGCCCTACTTTCTGCTTTCTATCTTTTAACCAGTTCCTAATCCACAATACTACACTTCCTCGGATCCCATGACTTAAATTTAGTTAAGAGTCTTTCATGAGGAACCTTGTCAAAGGCTTTCTGAAAATCCAGATATACTATATCAACCGGCTCATCTTTGTCTACCTATTTATTCACACATTCAAAAAATAACAGATTAGTAAGACAAGGCTTTCCTTAACTAAATCCATGTGGGCTTTCTCACATTAAACCATGACTATCCATATGTTCAGTAATTTTATTCTTTATAATGGTTTCTACCATTTCACCCGGTGCTGATGTCAGGCTCACCAGTCTAGTTTCCCGAATCACCCCGGAACCCTTTTTAAAAATTGGTGTTACATTGGCAATTCTCCAGTCTTCTGCTACTAAAGATGATTTTAATGATAGTTCACAGATTATACTAATAGTAGGTCTAGTGTCTTATATTTCAGTTCTTTCAACACCCTTGGATGTATACCATCTGATCCAGGTGATTTGCTACTCTTCAGTTTATCAAATAGTTGTAATACAATTTCCGGTTTATTGATATTTCTTTCAATTCTTCTGATATATCACCTTTGTATACTATTTCAGGCACAGGTAACTTCCCTACATCTTCTTCAATAAAGACCAAAGCAATGAATTCATTCAGTTTCTCTGCTATGGCCTTGTCTACCACTTAGAACCCCTTTTACCCCTTTATCATCGAATGGTCCAACTGACTCACAGGCTTTTTTTTTTTTTTTTGCTACATGCCTTCTTGAAAAGGTTTTATTATGCCTTTTTGCTTCCACAGCAAGCTTCTTTTCAAATTCTCTCTTTGCCTGCCTTATCAATGTCTTGCATCTAACTTGCCAATGCTTATGTTGTTTCCTGTGTTCGTCATTTGGCTCATTTTTCCATCTCCTGAAAGATAGTTTTTTGGTAACAGCCTCTCTGACCTCGCTTTTAAACCATGCTGGCAGGTTTTTTTGCCTTCCTTCTCTTAAAGCGTGGAATATATTTGGTCTGGGCTTCCAAGATAGTACTTTTAAACAATGCCCATGCTTGATGTAAATCTTTAACCTTTACATCTGCTCCTATTAGTTTTTTCTTAATGATTTTCTTTATTTTATCATAGTCTCTCTTTTGAGATTTAGAAGGTAGTACTGTGGATTTCCCTGTCCTCCTCCCATTTATTAAATCAAAAACAATCATGCTATGATCACTATTGCCAAGTGGCCTCAAAACTCTTACCTCTTGTACCAGATCCTGTGTTCCACTAAGGACTAGGTCCAAAATAGCTTCCCCTCTTGTCAGTTTATGAACCAGCTGCTCCAAGAAGCAGTCATTTCATTTAAAAATTTTCTCTCTAGCCTGTCCTGCTGTGACATTGACCCACTCGATAGCGGGGTAATTGAAATCACACATTATTACTGTGTTGTAATTTTTGTTAGCTTCCCTATTGTCTTTCAGCATTTCATCATCCATCTGTTCATTCTGGCCAAGCAGTCGGTAGTACACTCCCACTGCCTTCACCTTTCACTTTTACATGGAATTTCTATCCATAGAGATTCTATAGTGTATTTTCTTTCATGCAAAACTTTGATCCTATGTGACTCGGTGCCCCCTCTAACAGAGTGCAATCCTTCCACCAATTTGATCTACCCTATCATTGCGATATAGTTTGTACCCAGGTATCACAGTGTCCCATTAGTTGCCCTCCTTCCACCAGGTCTCTGAGATGCCAATCATATCTAACCTTTCATTTAGTGCTATATATTCTAGCTCTCCCATCTTACTTTTAGACTTCTAGTATTTGCATACAGGCATTTTAGTGGTTGTATTTTATTCATATTAACCTGGTTAACAGTTGATGGGGCTGATTTGGAATCTTTCAGCTCTGTACTTAAGGGCATCTGGGTTACTTTTATCTTTATTGGAATTTCTCTGTTGGGATGCCCTAACTTCCCTCTTTTGCTACTATCCTTCACAAATACATCCTTCTGAACCCTGTACTGCTGGGTAGCTGTTGGCTTTCTGCTATTATCTAGTTTAAAAGCTGTTCTATCTCCTTTTTAAAGGTTAATGTCAGCATCCTGGTTCCATTCTGGTTAAAGTCGAGCCCATCCTTTCGGAAAAGCCCCTCCCTTCCCCAGAACATTGCCCAGTTCCTAACAAATTCAAAACCATCTTCTTTGCACCATCGTCTCATCCATGCATTGAGACCCCAGAGCTCTGCCTGCCTTTTGGGTCCTGTGCATGAAACAGGAAGCATTTCAAAGAATGCTACAGTGGAAGTTTTGGATATCAACTTCCTACCTAAAAGCCTAAATTTGGCCTCCAGAACCTCCATCCCACAGTTTCCTATATCACTGGTGCCAACATGTATCAAGACAGCAGACTCCTCCCCACCTTATCTACCTTTTCCTCCATGTGTGCATAGTCTGTTTTAGTCTGCTTTTCTCTGATCAGAGAAGCGCAGTGCTTTTTACAGTGCTCTGCTAGAGAAGTGGATATTGCCTCCTGTGACACCTTGCTGTGAGTTCTAGCTGTTTATTAATTATTTATTGTTTGTCTAACTGTTTATTTAATTATTTATTGTTTGTCTTAGTGGTGTGCTAGTTCAGCCTTCTCAGTTATAACTTACCTTGCCTCTCTCAACTAACTGGGCTTTGTGTGGTACCCCTCTCCCCCCTGCTGAGGGTTCAGGACAGGGTACCTTGTAACTGCCCTCTTTAATAGGACTTATCTCCCTCCCTCCCTCCCCAGCACCCACGCACCCCTGGGGTAATTGTAGTTTTATAGGTTCTTGCACATCTTAGAGGAAAGGGGCTGCTCTCAGGTGCAGCTCGTTGTCCAAATCAGTCATACACAGAGGACCTGAGATTAATTACTTAAGCTTCAGGTACACAAGGTGTATTAGGGGTATTAGATACACTTTTATTGGTATAAGCATCTACACCAATCCTTATTATATACAGAATTTAAAAGACCTAAACAGAAGCTTTAAACTAAGATGCAGACAGAAGTCCAGCAACGAGATGGGGGTTCTCCGGTCTTTTGCATTGAGTGTCACATGTATGATTTTCTCCCAGTTGGTGAGAGGTCTTACGTATGCACTAAGTGCAAAGAACTCTTTGCTCTCAGGGAACGAGTCCGTTCTCTAGAGGCTAGAGTAGCAGACCTGGAAGACATAAGAAAGACAGAGAAGTACATGGACGAGACCTACAGGGATATAGTCCTGAAGTCCCAGCTCCAGTCTGGCAGCATCCCTGTTGCCATGGAGGAGAGAGGTCACGTGACAGGAGAGCATCATCCTGGTGTGGCAGGAAGTGATTCTGTAACTAGGACCTGTCCTCCAGGTGATGTAAAACCCTCTCGCACCGAGGACGTTTCTCCAGGGCCATGGAGGGTCTGGACAGCTGTTATAGTTGGTGATTCAATCATTAGGAATGTATATAGCTGGGTGGCTGGTGGATGTGAGGATCGCCTGGTAACATGCCTGCCTGGTGCGAAGGTAGCGGACTTCACGCACCACATAGATAGGATCATAGATAGTGCTGGGGGGAGTCTGCTGTCTTGGTACATGTTGGTAACCAATGACATAGGAAAATGTGGTAGGGAAGTTCTGGAGGCTAAATTTAAGCTTTTAGGTAGGAAGTTGAAATCCAGAACTTCCAGGATAGCGTTCTCTGAAATGCTTCCTGTTCCACATGCAGGACCCAAAAGACAGGCAGAGCTCCGGAGTCTCAATGCGTGGATGAGACAATGGTGCAAGGATGAGGGTTTTGGATTTGTTAGGAACTGGGGAACATTCTGGGGAAAGGGGGGGCTCTTCCGAAGGGATGGGCTTCACCTTAATCAGGATGGGACCAGACTGCTGGCATTAACCTTTAAAAAAGAGATAGAGAAGCTTTTAAACTAGAAAATAGAGGAAAGCCGACAGTCACCCAGGAGTGCATGGTTCGGACGAAGGTATCCTTGAAGGATACTACCAAAAGCAGTGAGGTTCCAAAAGGGAGTATAGTAGCCCAAATGCCCTTGAGTAAGGAGCAGACAGAGCATAAAGATTCCAAATTACCCCTGCCTACCAATAGCCAGATTAATATGAATAAAATACAGTCTCTGAAATGCTTGTATGCCAATGCTAGAAGTCTAAACAATAAGATGGGAGAGTTAGAATATATAGCACTAAATGAGAGGTTAGATATGATTGCACTCTCAGAGACATGGTGGAAGGAGGATAACCAGTGGGACACTGTGATACCTGGATACAAACTATATCGTAATGATAGAGCTGATCAAATTGGTGGAGGGGTTGCGATCTATGTTAGAGAGGGCATTGAGTCAGAAAGGATTAAAGTTTTGCAGGGAACAAAATTTGCTGTAGAATCTCTATGGATTGAAATTCCATTTATGAAGGGGAAGGTGATGGCAGTGGGAGTATACTATCGACCGCCTGGCCAGAATGAACAAATGGATGATGAAATGCTCAAAGAAATCAAGGAAGCTAACAAAAGTCACAACAGAGTAGTAATAATGGGTGATTTCAATTACCCCGGTATCGACTGGGTCAGTGTCACAGCAGGACAAGCTAAAGAGATAAAGTTTCTAGATGGAATAAATGACTGCTTCTTGGAGCAGCTGGTTCATGAACCGACCAGAGGGGAAGCCATACTGGAACTAGTCCTTAGTGGAACGCCAGATCTGGTGCAAGAAATAAGGGTGTTGGGACCACTTGGCAATAGTGATCATAGTATGATCATGTTTGATTTAATTAATTAGTGGAGGACAGATAGTAAAGGCATCCACAGTACTACTTTTTAACTTTCAAAAGGGAGACTATGATAGAATGAGGAATATAGTTAGGAAAAAACTAAAAGGAGTGGTTCCAAAGGTTAAAGACTTACAGCAAGCTTGGGTGTTATTTAAAAATACTATCCTCAAAGCCCAGACCAGCTGTATTCCACGCATTAAGAAACGTGGAAGAAAGTCCAAAAAACTGCCAGCATGGTTTAAAGGTGAGGTCAGAGAGGCTGTTGCTGCCAAAAAAGCAACCTTCAGGAAATGGAAAAAAGAGACAAATGATGAAAACTGGAAACAGCACAAGCACTGGCAAGTTAAATGCAAAGCATTGATAAGGCAGGCAAAGCGGGAATTTGAGAAGAAACTTGCTACGGAAGCAAAAACATGAAATAAGGACTTTTTCAAGTACATTCGTAGCAAAAGGCCTGTGAGAGAGTCAATTGGACCATTAGATGATAGAGGGGTAAAAGCGGCAGTAAGAGGAAACAAGGCTATAGCAGAGAGACTGAATGAATTCTTTGTTTCGGTCTTTACTGAGGAAGATGTAGGGATGTTACCCAAGACTGAAGTGGTATTTAAAGGTGATACTGCAGAGGAATTGAGAGAAATATCGCTACACCGGGAAGCTATATTACAACTATTTGATAAACTGAATAGTAGCAAATCACCTGGACCGGATGGTATACATCCCAGAGTGTTGAAAGAACTGAAATATGAGATTGCAGACCTGCTATTGGTAATCTGTGAACTTTCATTAAAATCATCTGTAATACCTGAAGATTGGAGGGTCGCCAACGTAACACCAATTTTTAAAAAGGGTTCCAGGGGTGACCCAGGAAATTACAGACCGGTGAGCCTGATGTCAGTACCAGGGAAAATGGTAGAAACCATCATAAAGAACAAAATTACACAGCATGTAGATAGTCATGGCCTAATGAGAGACAGCCAACATGGCTTTAGACAAGGAAGATCTTGTCTTACTAATCTGATATGTTTTTTTGAAGATGTGCATAAACAGGTAGACAAAGGTGAGTCGGTTGATATAGTGTATCTGGACTTTCAGAAAGCTTTTGACAAAGTCCCCCATCAGAGACTTTTGGCGAAGCTAAAAAGTCATGGGATAGGAGGCAGTGTACTATTGTGGATCGGGAACAGGTTAAAAGATAGAAAGCAGAGAGTAGGGCTAAATGGCCAATATTCCCAATGGAAAAAGGTGAATAGTGGAGTACCCCAGGGATCTGTACTGGGTCCGCTGCTTTTTGACATATTCATAAATGACCTGGAAAAGAGAATAACTAGTGAGGTTATCAAATTTGCAAATGACACAAAACTGTTTAAAGTTGTTAAAACCCAAGAGGATTGTGGAAAACTGCAGGAGGATCTGGATAAATTGGAAGACTGGGCATCCAAATGGCAGATGAAATTTAATGTGGACAAGTGCAAAGTTATGCACCTAGGAAAGAACAACCCACACTATAGTTACACGATGCAAGGCTCCACATTAGATACCACCACCCAGGAAAAAGATTTAGGAGTCATTGTGGATAACATGTTAAAACCCTCCGCCCAGTGTGCAGCGGCGGCCAAGAAAGCAAATAGAATGCTAGGTATCATAAGGAAAGGGATGGAGAACAAAACAAAGAATATTATAATGCCTCTGTATCGCTCCATGGTACGACCGCACCTTGAATATTGTGTGCAATTCTGGTCACCGTATCTTAAAAAGGACATAGCGTTATTAGAAAAAGTACAGAGAAGAGCCACCAAATTGGTGAAGGGGATGGAAGGCTACTCCTATGAAGAGAGGCTAAGAAGGTTAGGGCTCTTTAGCCTGGAGAAGAGACGGCTAAGGGGAGATATGATAGAGGTCTATAAATTAATGAATGGAGTGGAACGGATAAACGTGGATCAATTGTTTACGCTATCAGAGTATAGAAAGACTAGGGGACATGTAATGAAGCTACAGGGTAAACTATTTAAGACCAGTAAAAGAAAATATCTTTTCACTCAACGTGTAATCAAACTCTGGAATCTGTTACCGGAGGATGTAGTAAGGGCTGTTAGTATAGCTGGGTTTAAAAAAGGTTTGGACAAGTTCCTGGAGGAAAGGTCCATAAACCACTATTAAAAAGGGACCCAGGATATCAATGCTTGACCCAGTACAAGCATTGTGGAACCTGTGTCTTTTGGGGATATTGCTAGGTACGTTTAACCTAGATTGGCCACTGTTGGAAACAGGATATTGGGCTTGATGGACCTCGGTCTGACCCAGTATGGCATGTCTTATGTTCTTAGGTGGTCCGTGAGGTCTGTACCTTCGCACAAGGCAGGCATGTTACCAGCGACCCTCACATCCACCTGCCACCCAGCTATCTACATGTCTAATGATCAAATCACTAACTATAACAGCTGTCCTAACCCTTCCCTCATGGGAACATGGCTCTGGAGAAACCTCCTCAGTGCGGGAGTGTTTTACATCTCCTGGCAGACAGGGCCTAGCTACAGGATCACTTCCTTCCACACCAAGGTGATGCTCTCCTTTCAAGTGACCTCTCTCCTCCATGGCAACCGAGAGGCTGCCAGACTGCATGTTCAAGGAATGGGTTTAAAAAAGGTTTCGACAAGTTCCTGGAGGAAAGGTCCATAAACCACTATTAAAAAGGGACCCAGGATAATCAATGCTTGACCCATTACAAGCATTGTGGAACCTGTGTCTTTTGGGGATACTGCTAGGTACGTATGACCTAGATTGGCCACTGTTGGAAACAGAATACTGGGCTTGATGGACCTCGGTCTGACCCAGTATGACATATCTTATGTTCTTATGATACAGCCATACTACAAGAGAAAACCAAACACTTAATTTTCATGGGTATCCATATGGTTATATTCGCTAAGAAAAGTCCATAGAGAGTCCGCATCTTCAAACAAGCATGTTGTGTTCTGAATCGTCACCCTCACATGGCTGGATAATGTAAGCCATATCAAGTCTTGAGCCGCTGAATAAGGAGCCTCTAAGTTAACAGTTGTTTCCACAGCTCAATCACAAACTTACTAAAATCTGGAAAAAGGGATATCTTATGTCCTTCATATTGAATAGGAGCCTGTGAACGAGCAGTTTGCAGGATTTGCATTGTTTGTGGGTATCGAAGGACCTTGATGACAGAAAGGTTTAGGAAACTTCACTACTGAGGCTTTAAACGATGAGCCCCATGGGCGTACTCAAGCTCAAAAGGATGCTGAAAATTCAATCTTAGAAGGGTAGGCAAAGGCTTTTCCAGAAAAGCAATAGGGTAAGGTCCTTCAGCTCCCTCAGGAATTCCCAGAATTCTTATATTATGTCTAGAGCGATTGTTCTGATCTTCAATAATTCGCTCTATCTGCACCACACGCTTAGGGAACTTCCTGGCCTGCTTCAGGAGCTCTTCATGTCAGCTCAGTTGAGATTCTGCCGCATTCAATCATAGTATCATGGTAGCATACTGCACCTTAACCTAGCTTGGTTTGCAAATTTCCCATAGTGACTTTATTGGAAGCGACCATTTCTTTTACTTGACGGATCTCGCTCAAGATTTCTCCCTCATAGGCCTGAGGGCCACATATGTATAATCTATGATGCCAAAGACAGCAGCAAAATATACATCATGGAACTGCAGCACACACTGCTGCATTGTGGAGAGGAAGACTATGTAGTCAGCTGTGCGGGTTACGAAGGCTGATAAGAAACAGGATATGTGCAGTGACAAAGCTGACTAGCTGAGACCTGCAGTGGCAGACAACACAAATTGGAAGCTACCTGTGGCTAGGAATGCTAGGGCTGTGATAACCTTTAGGTGCATGGGCATAGGCTAGCTCCTCTGTATGGGTGAGTGGAGGAAGAATTCCAGCTCCTGGCATAGATGGTGAATGGCAGCTTTGTCAAATCTGAACCAGGTCATAAATGAGGTCCAGATATTGGATTCTGGTCCTGTACACCCTCTGGTATGGGTGCCCTCTTCTTTCACGCCTTTCCCTCCAGGTGGGACTACTTTTGCAGGACCAGCACAAACCATGCGGACACAGCATCTATGGCTTCTATCCACCACCAACACCCAGTGCACTCTACTCACAAAGACACAGACTGATAAACATTCACACACACAATCTCACCTCCACGCCAGAATATAGGCACACTCACATTCAGTGGCACAGCTGGGACATAGACAAAAGCACACAAAGATCTAAGACTGGGGGGGGGGGGAAGCACGGGGGGGGGGTGTCACACAGATGCCAGGAGAGTGGGGCCAGTGGGTTTGGGGTCAAAGAGGGGAGGAGGTATGTAGGTTGGTGCTTTGTAAATGGACAGTGGTTGGGTTTAGGAACCATGACAGGGGGAGGGTATGTACAGCAGACACACGGGGGGGGGGGGGGGGGAGGAGGAGGAGTCAATACAGACACTGATCAGTAGACATGGATGACAAGCAGGCCAATCTTTCTCCAGTACAAGCTCCTCCAGTTACAAATCATAAATTGCAGTCACGATAGATGGCACAGTCCCTTAGATGTTTTAATATTTATAGCAGATACAGTGGAGAATGTTTGGATACAATGCCAGCATGTCCCAATGGCTATGCAAAATACATCTTGTACATCCGCCTGCTTGCTGCACCCTTGAGCTCAGAAACCCCTCCATACGTGACCCCTTCAGGACATTCATATAAGGAAGTTGGGCAATGTGGAGACATGCAAAACTGCTCATTTCTAAAATTGGGCTCTGCACATCCCCATCTTTTCAATGTCCATGTCACCAGTTTGGGATGTTCATCAGCCCAATAAGTCTTCTAGAATGACTCCCTTTAGGAACAACAACATAGGAACTACCCTACTAGGTCAGAACAAAGGTCTAACCAGCCCAGTATTCTGTTTCCAACAGCGGTATATCCAGATTACAAGTACCTGACAGGATCCCTAAAGTAAACAGATTCCACATCACTTACCTCCAGGAGTAAGCAGTGACTTCCCCCCCCCCCCCAAGTCTACTTTATTAATAACTGTTTATGGATTTTTCTTCCAGGAACTTGTCCAATTCTTTTCTATAAGCCTAACTATTCTAACTACTTTTTTTTACCACATCCTCCAGTAACAAATTCAAGAGCTTAATTGTACATTGAGTGAAAAAATGTCTCCAATTTGTTTTAAATGTGCTACTTAATAACTTCACATCACGTCTCCTTGTCCCTGTAGTTCTTGAAACAGTAAACAACTGATTTGCATTTACTTGTTCCACATATCTCCCCTCAGCCCTCTCTTCACCAAGCTGAAGAGTATTATAACCTCTTTAGTCTTTGCTCATAGGAGAGTGCTTCCATACCCTTTATCATTTTGATCACCCTTCTCTATACTTTTTAATTCCACAATGTATTTTTCGAGATATGGCATCCAAAATTGTACACAATGCCCAAGGAGAGTGGGTCACACTATGGTATTCTCCATTCCTTTCCTAAAAATTCCTAATACTGTTTGCTGTCTGTGGCAGCAGCCAAAAGGCAAAGGATTTCAATGTATTTTCCCCAATGATGCCTATATCCGTTCCCTAGGTGATGACTCTTAATTGTGAAACCTAGCATCATGTAGCTATAGCTTGGATTGTGTCCTGCAGAGTTTTTGTACAGTATGACTCACTGCCCTCTTGAGTATATAGTGCCGCCACTCCACCAATTGGATCCATCCTATCATTGTGATACAATTGCTAACCTGAAATTAGATCCCATCGATCATCCTTCCACCAGGTCTCATTATTATTATTATTACTACTACTACTGAGCATTTGCATAGCACTACAAGTCATATGCAGCACTGCACAAATATGTAAGAGACAGTCCCTGCTCATAGAGCTTACAATCTAGTCAAGACAGATAACACAGAAAGTGTAGGCTGGGATAAAACGAGGAGGAAAGAAAAAGGAGATCAGGTGAGTCAAGATCCAAAAGCAGCAGTAAAGAGGTGTATTTTCAGCCTGGATTTGAAGAGGGTCAGAGAAGGTACCTGGCGTACAGACACAGGTGCAGCAAGGTGAAAGGTGCAAAGTCTGGAGTTAGCAATAGAAGAGAAGGACACAGATAGGAGTTTACCAGAAGAGCGGAGTTCCCGAGGGGGGTTGTAAGGAGAGGAGAGAAGAAAGGTAGTGAGAAGCTGCAGAGAAGTTTGAACTGGATGCGGAAACAGCTAGGGAGCCAATAAAGTGACTTGAGAAGAGGGGTAATGTGGGCATGACGAGGCTGGCAGAAGATTAGCCACACAGTAGAGTGCTGAACAGATTGAAGGGGAGAGAGATGATTCAAAGTGAGACCAGAAAGGAGTAGGTTACAGTAGTCAGGACGGGAGGTGATTATGGAGTGGATAAGCATCTTAGTAGTGTGTTCAGAAAAGAAAGGAGGGATTTTGCTGATGATATAGAGAAAGAAAAGGCAGGTCTTAGCTATCAGCTGAATGTGTGGAGAAGGAGAGAGAAGAGTCAAAGACAACCCCAAGATTGCAAGTCAAGGAAACAGGAAGGAGTAAAGAGTTATCCACAGAGACTGAGACAGGAGGAAGAGGAGGGGAGGTTTTAGGGGGAAAGATAAGAAGTTCAGTCTTGGCCACGTTCAATTTCAAGCAGCAGTGAGACATCCAGGCTGCAATGTCAGAAAGGCAGGCAGAGATCCGGGTCTGGATAGCCGGAGAGATTTCAGGCGTAGAGAGATAGATCTAGGAGTCATCAGCATAAAGATGGTACTGAAAACCATGGGAAGAGATAAGCGCACCAAGGGACTGGGTATAGAGAGAGAAAAGGAGCAGACCCAAGACAGATTCTTGGGGTACACCAACAGGGAGTGAGATAGGAGGAGAACCAGGATAGTACAGAGCCCTTAAAACCAAGTGAGGACAGGATTATCAGAAGGTTGTGGTCAACAGTGTCAACTACATCTTCATTCAGTGATATAAATTCTTACCCTCCTCCCATCTTAGTGTTTAGACTTCTAGCATTTGTATACAAACATTTCAAAGTATATTCATTTGTATTTAGAATATTCCTGGCAGTTGACAGGGATCATTCTGGGCTACTTTTGACTTTTTTGGCAACTTATTAGGATTCTCTTTCTTCTGTTTGGTTAGCATCCTTCAAAAGTTACCTCATGTCATATCATGTGCTGCACGCTCTCCTTTTTAAACACAAGCACCAACAGCTGGGGTCTACTCTGGGCAAAGTGGAGCCATCCTTTTAGAATATATTAGTAGTATAATGGGTACACTACTCGTCAAACTGATTGACAGGTGAGATAAGGATGACAGGAGCCAATCAGCGTTCACTTCCGGTCTATGTCCCGCCTTAGGCCACGCCCCCTCCCATAGAAGTGAATGGTGAGTTAGCCCCGCCCACTCCCGCCCCCAAAATGTTGACAGGTACCAATCAGCGCCCACTTCCGGTGTATGTCCCGCCTTAGGCCACGCCCCCTCCCATAGAAGTGAATGGTGAGTTAG
Organism: Ichthyophis bannanicus; assembly: GCA_033557465.1. Classification (NCBI taxonomy): domain Eukaryota; kingdom Metazoa; phylum Chordata; class Amphibia; order Gymnophiona; family Ichthyophiidae; genus Ichthyophis; species Ichthyophis bannanicus. Next base: position 1,226,325,502 of record CM066033.1, read on the forward strand.
CCCCGCCCAGCCCCGCCCACTCCCGCCCCAAAATGTTGACAGGCACCAATCAGCGCCCACTTCCGGTGTATGTCCCGCCTTAGGCCACGCCCCCTCCCATAGAAGTGAATGGTGAGTTAGCCCCGCCCAGTCCCGCCCCCAGGCGTGGCCACCGCCCCCCACTTGACACACCCCTGCCCCCGCCCCAAGGATGACATCATCCAATCAGCATACTCTTCCGGGGGTGTGTCACACCCATGCCACACCCCACAATATGGCATTAGCCAATCAGCACCCACTTCCGGGGTTTGTGCTACACCTACAGCCTCCCACCCTCCTCCACGCCCCCTGCCTACATCATCGGAAATGACATCACCGGAAACAGGGCGTCATCAGAAGAGGGACTGTCCCTTTTTTGCTGACATCAGTGGAAACAGTATGGCTGACTCCGGAAATGTGTTTGTGCTTCTGCTTAATACTGAAAAACAAAAATGCTTTTCTCTCTGTCTCTCTCTCTCTCTCTCTCCCACACAGACTCAGTTGTTTCTTTCTCACACAAAAACTGATTCCTAGCACAGAGAGACAGGCAAGCTAGAATCTTTTTTCTTTCCAAAATGCAATTAGCACATCTTTGTTAGAGGGATCACCCTCTCACCCTCAACCACGCCCCTGCCTACATCATCGGAAATGGACTGTCCCTTTGTGCTGACATCAGCGGGGAGCAGTGTGACTGACTCCGGAAATGTGTTTGTTTTTTTTGCTTCTGGTTAATGTTTACACCTGCAAAAAAAAAGCAGGAACCCTGGAAAAATAAAATGCTTTTCTCTCTCCCACGGCACCAGTTCTTATTTCTCACAAAAAGATTCACGGCACAGAGAGACACAATTTTCTTTACAAATGCAATTACAAATGCAATTGTTAGAAAAACTAGTGCGGTCCATGTGATAGAAGTATTCTGACAGACCTGTAGAGTTCAGACTGAAATACAGAGAGACCTGAGTTCAAATCCCCCTAATACAGCTATTTTTTTTGAGAGAGCCGAGTTCAAATCCAAATACAGCTATTTTTTAGTGGCTTTGAAAAAACCAATACAGAGAGACAAGCCTGGACATGTCTCTCTAGGGTGTGGTAACACGTGATTGGTTGAAACAAGAGGTCTGTTCTGAGCATGCTCCAGGTGTTCTGAGCATGCTCCTGCTGTAAGGGGAGCATTTTAACACAGACTTTCAGAAAGGAAAAAATGGCTCTTTTTGGAACACCAAGCAGAATTTCCAGCAGGGCACACAACATTAATTACTTCCTTAAGGATCATGATGCTGTTGCAGAGGGGTATCCACCGATTGAAAATCCATTTGAACTACAGGAGAGTCTGGCAGATCCTCCGCCAGAAATAGCAGCTTTTGTGGATTATCCAGATGCCCAAATATTTTTCAACTCTCAAGAACCCTACGATTCTGGCACAGAACTTGGCTTAACATCTGACAACACAATGGACCTGGAGGATATAGAATTATATCACGCCACTGTAGATGCAGAAACAAACTGTTTATTGGAAGACCTAGGATCAGCAGAGGTAAGAGAAGTTTTTTTATTTAGAAAAGTGTTATAGAAGAAACAGCAGTTCACACTGACATTATTTTGGTTTTTTTTTTGTAGGGAAGTGACGAATCTCTGCTCCTACAGGGGCACATACAGACTGCCAATCTACGCTGTTTGTGCTTTCTCTGTACATATCAAAGGGAGGCATTTGATGTCATAGCCAGTCAAAGGGATTGTACAAAACCTGATGAAATAAACAGATTTAAATCTGTTATACAAACAACGGTGGCCTGTATTATCAAGAAATGCTGGCAGGGCATTATGCATAGAGACTGTGCAGCGTGTGTAATACATGCTCCAGGCCAAAGACACCATGACTGTTTAAAGTGGGAACGCAATGAAATACATCAGAAAATCCATAAAGCTTGTAACAGGTTGTGTCTAGGACCTATTTTAAATGTTGCCATGATTGCGGGTCATAAAATGAAAGCAACTGTCCTAGTTTATGAAAATTTGAATTTTTTGTTTGAACTCGTCAGAGATTTTAACAACAGTAGAAACCCAGGACAACTGCTCAATATTTTGCTTAATTCTGTGGCAGACAGCGAAAAAGAAATAGTGGAAGGCTTAATCTGTGACAGAGATTATAGATCGTTCTTTAAAAACACCAAGTTCTGTAAAAATTGACTTTTTATGAAAATGTATGTATTTCCAGAATCTATTAGTTGAACATACAGATGAACAAAAATTATATGTATGCCTTTTATTTTTTTTAAAACTTGTAATGCTCAAATGAATTTCACAAGATGAAAACATTTTATTTGAAATAAAATATTTTGAACCTATGTGTGGTGTGTTTTAGGAATGATTAGTTAATTAAACCTACAATGGTTTGTCTGGAAAAAAAATGGGGCCTCCAGGTGTGTCCTAAACAATAGGCCATAAGATAAGAATGTGCAGAACTGTCGTGTAACTAAAATCCACTTAAGACGTCTGGGAAATGGGTGGGAATGTGTATTAGCCACATACACAGATATATAGCATCTATTACACTGTGCTGTCTGCGAAAAAAAGGCATTGTGAATTAGCCAGGTCGTATGATAAGCTTATGAGATCCAGTATATTTCAGCAGCCAGAAAAGATCACACAGTCTCTATAGCTTGTATCATCTGCAACTTTTTCTTCAGACATGGTGAGTAGATATGAGTCTTTTTTAAAAATATTGTTGGCTATGTAATGTTTCTGTCTCTTATGATTGTCTTTAAAAAATAGGAGCAGAAAAAGGGGGTTACAAATAAACTTTCTCTTACAAAAAGAAGGCGGCAAAGAAATTTAAAAGGTATGTCCTGTGTTGTTTTAATTTTCTAACAGCTATGTTCTTTATAATGTGTTTCAGAGGACAGCCTCAACCTGTAATCTTTTTTATTTTAGACCAAGAAGATGCTACAAAACAAGATGGCCAGTCTAACCAACAGACGGTACCTTACAGAAAGCCAAAAGACAAACAGAATCGTGAGTATTCCAGTTTTATCCAGCACCTAGATTTTAAGGTCTCTGTAAAAGTATTAGCCCCCACGTTTTCTTTTTCAGACCGAGAAAATGTTAGAAAATCAGCGGCTATGGGAGAGAAGTCTAACAGGAAAAGATCACGCAGCGATAGTTTTTCTGATGGTGAATCTACACACGCCGGTACAGAATACGGAGGGCGTGGTGAAAGCCATGTCTTTGATCACAGTGTTTCAGAGGACAGCGCAAACAATCATGCATTAGGCCTCGCTGAAGAATCAGAACCAGTTAGCTATGTTCAGTTTGTGAAAAGGTGGGATCGTAAATTGGACAAGTTTAATGGTGTAATTTATTCAGAGGAATTTCGGTTTATTAATTTAGACAGGATAACATCATTATCTGAGGCTCAATTCGCCATTCGGCAAGGTATTCAACATATTCTGGATGAGGTTAGCAGCCGGGTTTCACCCGGTGATTATGTACAGGTGCATCTACACTCATCTCTTTTCCACAATTCCTTATATTCTGGTAAGTTAAACCCCGAGGCATTAGACGCTGACGATTTCTTAAATCAGATCGCTAAACTCCTTCAGAGTCACAGAGAAATCCAGGTTTGTGATATATTCCGGGTTGTTGTACTTGTCATAAGAAATCGGGGTGGGGGTGCTCGTAGGGTCTTAAAGACCATACCGTTTAGCCATATTATTCATAAGAAAAGGATGTATTTGATAGACTTGAACAACACTGATAATAGCCTGTGTTTTGCAGGTAGCCTCACAGCCCTCATGTCACAGGTAAAAATGACAGATGTCGAATTGTTAGAAGGTGCTAAAAAACTACATAACGAATTGGGGTGGCCGGTACATAGAAAAGTCATGCTCGATGATGTAGCAATATTTGAACAGCATTTAAAGATAAACATACGCGTTGTGCTTTACACAAAATCATGGGTTTGTTTTAAGACATCAGACAGACCTGTGTTCCCTAAGACTGTGTTCTTGTTGCTACACGATGACCATTTCTATGGTATAACCGATGTCAAAAAATTCTATGGGGAGCGCAACTTCTGTAGTTACTGTCAGAAACCGTACAGTCACGATCATAATTGCACATTATGGTGCCGTCTTTGTTTGACACTAACGTGTACGAATAATGTTGGTGTACAACAGAGATGCCCTAATTGCAAACTCTTTTGCCGTTCTAAAGAGTGTTTAGATAGACACGCGGATCTGGCTCTGAAAAAAGAAGTGGCGTGTTTATCTAAGATACTGTGCCAGAAATGTGAGTCTTATGTGGACAAGAAACATAAGTGCAAGGGCCGTCATTGTAAACTATGTCGCGAGCCCCTAACCGGGGATGGCGTCCACTTATGTTTTATGACCCCTATTGGTAAAACTGAAACATCTGAAAAGTATATTTTTTATGACTGTGAATGTATGCAAGAAACAGGCTGGCATGTCCCTAATTACATATATGCGACGGACTTAAATGATGAAAGAAACTGGGAATTCAAGGGTCTCGAATGTATTTCTGCCTTTATACAGATTTTTTGTGACAAAAAATTTAAAGGTTACACCTTCATAGCCCATAATTCCAAAGGTTATGACGGATATTTTGTTCTTAAACAACTGCTTAAGGAAAAGATGGACACGAGGCTGTTGGTTCAAGGTGCTAAACTTTTACAAATTACCGTTGAACCTCTGACTATCCGTTTTATAGACTCTCTAAATTTCCTGCCTATGAAACTTAGCAAACTTCCACAAGCCATGGGTTTTACAGGCAGCAAGGGGTACTTTCCACACTTTTTTAATACGCTGGAAAATCAAAATTATGTGGGTCCCATGCCGGGTGTTGAACATTACGGTGTGAGTAACATGTTGCCTGAAGAAAAAGATGAATTTTTACAATGGTACAAGGACAATCGGCATAAAACTTTTAATTTGCAAAAAGAGCTGGCTTATTACTGCCAGCAGGATGTATCTATTTTGCGACAGGCCTGTGTTCTCTACCGAGCTGAAATCATGAAAATGACAGAGAAAGAAGTGTTTGTAGAGCAGGGTGACATCTCAGAAATTCAAACAAGGTGTTTAGACCCTTTCCAATATATAACCCTTGCATCTGTATGTATGGCTATGTTCAGATTCATGTTTTTAGAACCCAAGACTGTGGCACTCATCCCACCAGATAACTATCACCGGCAGACAAAGAGATATTCAACCCCCTCTATTCAATGGCTGATGTATGTGGAGGCCAAAGAAAATATACAGATCACACATGCTCTGAAAGGTGGTGGTGAAAAAAAGGTGGGGGCTTATTTTCTTGATGGCTATGCCGTGATCGGTGGGGTAGAAACAGCTTTTGAATTTAATGGTTGTTTTCACCACGGCTGTCCGAGCTGTTATAACGATAAAGACCAGAATCCTATAGCAGCCACGACCTATGGTTTTCTTTATTACAAAACACAGCTAAAAGCTGCATTCCTGGAAAGCCGTGGGTTCAAGGTCATAAGTCTATGGGAGCACGAGTGGAAGCGGATGGTAAAAGAAAATGATGGGGGCTGCGCAGATTTCCTGGCTGACTCCGCATTACCACAACCTCTGATTCCACGAGATGCCCTTTTCGGGGGTAGAACAAATGCCATTTGTCTGTACCACAAAACAAGGCCTGGGGAAAAAATACACTACTATGATTTTACCAGCCTATACCCTTTTGTCAATAAAACAAAGGAATATCCAATAGGCCATCCAAAAATCATTTATGACAAATTTGGCCCCCCTACAAAGTACTTTGGTTTTATAAAAGCAAAAGTATATCCCCCACGAAAGCTCTTTTTCCCAGTGTTACCCATACGGTTGGGCGGTAAGCTTATGTTTCCGCTGTGTCACACGTGTGCTGACACACGGCAACAGGAAATGTGTGCCCACACGGATGAGGAGAGAGCTTTTGTGGGGACTTGGTGTACGGTGGAGATGAATTTAGCCATTGCAAAAGGGTATGTGGTTGTTGAAATCTATGAAATCTGGCATTTCGAGCAAAAATCTGATCATCTCTTTTCCGAATACATCAAAATGCACCTCCGTCAAAACAAGAGGCTTCTGGCTACCCTCGATGGTGCAATGATACTGAAAAACAAAATGTGTACATAGCTGATTTCTTTAGAAAAGAGGGGGTGTGTTTGCGTACAGACCAGATTAATGTAAACCATGCTAAGCGTCAAATAGCAAAACTTTTCTTAAATTCCCTGTGGGGTAAATTTGGTCAAAGAACAAACCTGCCTACCACAAGCATTGTGAAAGAACCTGATGATCTCTTTAAATATCTGTTTTCTCCTGAATTCGAGGTTTCATCATGCGATTTTATTGATGATGAAACAGCCTGTGTGTCTTGGAGGCACTCAAAAGACCAGTGTATATTGTCAGGTAGCACCAACGTTTTCATTGCCTGTTTTACAATGGCTTATGCACGCCTGGAGTTGTACAACCTTCTAGATAGTTTGCAAGAGCGCTGTCTGTACCATGATACAGATTCTGTGATATTTCTATGTCGAGAGGGTGATTGGAACCCATCTTTGGGCGATTATTTAGGTGAGCTCACAAGCGAGATACCCTCAGATGAACATATCACAGAGTTTGTATCAGCGGGGCCTAAAACATACGGCTACAAGCTGTCAAGCGGGAAGACCTGTATGAAAGTAAAAGGGATTACGTTAAACGTAGAAAACTGCCAGAAAATCAATTTCACTAGTTTGAAAGATCTAGTTTTGGACTACAAGCCTGGGACAGCAGATTTATCCCAGAAAAAGATAGGAGTACAACAACCTGGTATTATAAGAAACAAAAAGGGTTGGACAATAGAGACTGGTGTGATTAAAAAAACACAAAAGGTTGTGTATGACAAAAGGGTGAAGTTGGAGGATGGCTTTAGCACATTACCCTATGGATACTAGCGTGGTGGATGTGCGCTGGTCACATCCTTTTTCTTGTATTTTAGCGGGGCCGTCCAATTCAGGCAAGAGCTTCTTTGTTAAAAAGATGTTAGAACATGCTGGTCGTGTATTGACTGTCATGCCTAACAATATTGTGTGGTGTTACAGTTGCTGGCAACCTCTGTATAAAGAAATGTTAAATAAATATCCTTTTATTACATTTATGGACACTTTGCCTGATACTTTTAATGATGAACGGATGTTTCCAATCAATAAAGTAAACTTGGTTATTGTTGATGACCTAATGGATTCTGCCTGTAAAAGTGATGAAATAGAGAAAGCCTTTACCAAGTATGTGCATCACAGAAACCTGAGCATCATATATATTGTTCAAAATGTTTTCTGCCAAGGTAAAGCAAGCCGAACTATAACTTTAAATACCAAATACATGGTGCTCTTTAAGAATCCTAGAGATAAGTTACAGATTGCCATTCTAGCCAGGCAGATGTACCCTGGAAAATCAAAATTCTTTTTAGAAGTCTTTGAAGATGCAACCAGAAAGCCGTTTGGGTATCTCGTCGTGGATTTAAATAACACAACGCCTGAGGCTTACAGACTGAGGACAGATATCTTCCCGCCAGATTGGACCACGGTATACTGTGAAAAACCACAAATCTCACATAAAAAGAAATGAATATGTAACCAACCCCTTCATACATGCCTCTGTGTGTCTCAAACAACATGTCTCGCCGTGTAAAGAGAAACCTGCCCCTTTTAAAACTTTTGGTTCAAGCCTCTCCGCAGCACAGAAGAGCCATCCTGAATACAGCTTCTAATGATTTGGTAGCAGCTATAGTTGAAATCGCTCTCAACACCCTAAAAGGTAACATTCCTCTTTCACAACAACAGATAAAGGTTTTAAAAGGGAAGCGTCATGCCATAAAGAGTCTGTGCGATAAAAGACTACCCATTAAAAAAAAGAAGCAATTGGTGAGACAGTCGGGTGGCTTTATCGGGCCCCTGCTAAGTTTTGCATTACCGTTGATAACGGGGCTTCTGACAAACCTCTAATGCATCACGCTGAAAAAATGTACATAGTCCCTAGTCAACAACTTGAGCGCTTGAGAAACCCGCCAGATCGGGATGAAAATATTAGAACCACGACCATCCATAAGTTAGATGAAGAAATGAAAAACATCCTGCAAAGCGTCGGTATGTCTGAACACGAAAAGGCTAAATGTTACTCAGAAGTGCTACAGCGCTATCTCGTGCTTAACAGACAGAGGGATATGGAAAAAGAAAAAATAAACTTGTATCTACAGGCACAAGATGAGACATCAACGGCAGCATCTCTAGAAAATATTATACCTCCAGACCCTGTAATACAAGAAGTGTTAAACAGCATCAATATGCGCTATAGGAAAAATGCTGAGTTGCTGCTTAATAAACTGTTAAAAAACAAGAATGTGGCATCCTGGGAGGGAAATGGAACATTTGTATACCGGGGAAACCCCGTCAATGGCTCTAACCTACTCGACCTCGTTCGTGGGGCTACGCAGCCCCAAGCTCTTTCACAACGAAGAATACCCAGGGGCTGGGAGGAGTTCATGCAAACCCTAGCCGAATTAAATATGCCCTCTACGGTAATGGGTAATGCAGCCAACAGAGATGTACTGGCACGCCTCAAAGAGAACCCATCTGTGAAGGCTACTAAAATGTACACGGGTCCGATAAAGAGCAAAGAGCTACTCCCTCACAAAAAACGTAAATTATCCCACAGATACCGGTGGTTGAGTGTGTAAAAAAAAAAAAAATGTATTTTCAATAAAATGTTTAAAAACAAAAATAAAAGACTAGACAGTGGTTTCTTTTCAAAAAACCTCCTTAGAGGGGTTACTTTTTATTTAGAAGCATCAAAACATTCACGATAGGAAACACACACTTGCTGATTATGGAATGGATTTCTAAAAGATCTACACAAAGTTTGTTTGTTGCGTTTTACAAAAGGTAACACCATATCATCATTTTGCATTAAATCTTCAGAATACATTTCTAAAATATTTTCAAAAGGCACCCCTTTACAGCGGTGGTGCAAGAAAAATACACAGTGATATCCACAAGCCGTAGACATTGGGTGCTGTAATTGTCTGTTGTGGTATAAAACAGTTTTACAATGCTTGTTGAAAAAGCTCATAATGCTGGTAGGAAAGAATAAGCTATCAGGTGGTTGTCCATAAGAATCAAAAAATTCTCCTGTTCCATCTCCACATATATAGATGGCTAACCAGTATTCTCCAGGTAGGTTATGAGGGTGTGTATTTACCACCAAACACACTGGCTTCCTTGATATTTGTACATCCGCTAACCAATCGCTGGGTAGCACATCTAAAAAGAAATCTGCAACACAGGGGTCCTTCTTTAAAATACAGAAGATCTGCAGGGTGTTCATTTTCACGAATGATCAAAAAGAACATTCCTTCTATGATTAATTTCTATCACATTGTCAAAACCCCCATAAACAATCATGTTAACTGTATGGGGTAAGGCACTGGCAAAACGTATTTCAGCCCGCAGGTTACCAGTTTTAATCAGCGAGTAATGGTCTGCACACTCCTGATCCGGTGAAAGGTCAAACGCCAACAGGGTATAACCTTTGTAAAACTCCTGACGGTCAATCAGCAACGCTGTATCTTTCAGATGTTTACCACTTGCTTGTATCAGTTGCATATATTCTCTTACACAACATCCGTTTTGAAAGTCAGGTTGAAGAGGTTTCCCGGGTACTTGTTCACCATCCACATATAGAGCGGCAAAATTAATATCATAATGTTTAAAATTGAAGGGGTTTTTAGCATAATTACCGCTGAAAGCATCATTATCCACAAATCCCAGCACAATGAGTTTTGGTAGCTGCCCCAAAAAGAGATTTTCCTGGTTAGTCACACGGGCACCGGCTGGTATGCTAAACACCTTCAGCCCCACACGGTCAATAGCATACTTGACATTAGCTTTCAGCAGAGCTTCCGCATGTCCCAGGCGCACTCCGGGGGAAACTTTAACTCTCTTTACAAAGAGCGCAGCATTTAGAATAAGGATTTTATAACTTTTTTCGGCATCACCGCTCATTAAACAGAAAGCGTTTTTGTTGCGGGTCAATTTGATTTTGAGATCCACGCCATTAATCAATAGCTTTTCTTGAAAAAATAGATCGCTATGTAATTGCCCCAATAGCTCTACCTTGTTGCTAGAGACCGTAAATTGAGCCCTTTCAGTAAAGCCGATGTTGTGAGATCCTATCTCTCTCACCTCATGCTGCCCGGCTGTGTCTTTATAAAACAGACCGCTTGTAAACTGTGATTTGAGGGATCCTTCGCCATAATTGAGAAGCAGCTCTATGAGGGCTCTGTAGGGGTAGCAGTTGTTGCTCTGGCTAATGAGTTGGTCACCCAGTGTAACATCCAGCTGGCTAAACAGAGCTGCGATTGGGTAGTTCACCAGCGCTACTTTGGCTGCCGGTTCGATGTTCGAACCATCTTCTGCCACAATTTTACAGGTCAGGTGCAAAAGTGTACTATTTAAATCAATGTAGTCTTCACCATGACCTGCGATATAGAAGTCCAAAGGGGCTGTTTCCGACAAAGCCGATAATGGCGGAATTTCCACATAAATACTTTTTTCGATACTTGTTTGAGTCGGTGCTAGTTGAAACAGGTCCGGTTCCGATTTAACACACTCTTCAGAGCCGTGGTGTACAAAAGCCATGGTGCTTTTTAGAATATATCTCGCTGCCTAGAGCTAGCGCTTCTCTTCTTAGACCGGCGGTTAAGCTTCTGAGACCTGCCACCCACGGGTTTCTTTCTTTTAAAAGGTTTGGGCGGTCCTTGTGGTAACTCCCGAGACTCGGTTCTCTTTCTTTTAACAGCTCTTCTAATCACAGCCAGTCCTGATCCTGCCTGTTCTGTAGCCTGGTTCATTTTATTTAGAACGGCCGTTGTGACATGGCTCATGACATCCTTGGCTATGTTTTTTGCGGCGCCTTTCACGTGTGGTTTAATAATTTCAAAACCCCTTCTCAAAAACGGCATAGCTTTTCTAAAGAGGCTGCGAAAAACACCACCTACACCGGCCCCATACATGACCGGTACTCCATGATATCCTGAAAGCCCATAGCCGGCTTGGGTTGTATAATAATGCCTGTATGCTTTGGGGTCTCCGTAGTCTTTAGCCACAACCATTTTAAAAAACAGTCACCCTCCGGGGTCGCAGATGAAGCTTAAGGATCACCTTCCCGTAACGAAATGAGACGTACTTGTCCTGATCCGTCTTTATTTCAAATGTGATGGTATCAATATGCTGTTTGTTCACAGGGACATAGTGCGGCTTATCATAAGTTAATGTGATAAACTCATCCCTAACCCCTTTAGTTGGAACACAGCGCAGCAGTGGCACAAAATGGTCACCTACTAACTGGTGCTCTACAATATCTGTGTACAGGTAGAGGGTATTAAAACCGGCCGTGATATCCGTTGGAAAATGGGAACGTTGTGTATTAACGTATGCTTCTATTCCCAAAATGGTTGCCAAATCACCATACGCATAAATAGTAGACCTATCTTCCGATTTTATCCGGATTCTTCGCGCATGGGGCTCATAAATGATTAGTGGTACCGCCGATTTATAGATGTTGCTAATGTCCTGATTCATGGATTCCACTAAACGCTGCATGGTCGCGTAATGTCCTTTCCTGACTATAAGGTGCTGTATATTTCCTGCTGCGGAAACGATAACATACTTATGGTCTTCCTTAATATTCTCCCAGGTGTTGGGGTATTGTATTTCCACGAGCCCCACTTCCCACTGTCCTTGTAAGTCCAAAGGCCTTGCTAGTTGTATGGTAAAATTAGAGCTGGTATTTTGGGAAAACACATCTGCTGAGGCATTGCTAGGCAGGGTGATATAAAAGCCACCATCATTCATTTTCAATTTTATTTTAATGCTGCTTCAAAAGAAAGAAAGAAATCAGATGTCTTGAATCTCTGATGCTTTAACCCAACTGTTAAATTTAACAGGCCATCCCCTCCATTTCACGAGGTAGAATCTGTTCCTGCCACATCCTTTTACCTTTAGAACCTTTTCGATTCGGTATATTCTGTCCTGTTGCTGCGTGACTTTTAGCAATTCTTCAGGATAAAAAGAACCTTGTATGGCTTCACCGTCATAATCCTGTATCTTGTATGTTGCTTTCTGGCCCCTGTTTAAAATGTCCGTTATTATAAATACCTCGTCAGTCCACGTTTGCTCGTAACCTTTTTCAAATTTTCCTTTAGTTTTTGAAAGTCTTACATGATCTCCTTTCTTTAAGGGATTCTCGGTGTGCTTATGCTTGATGCTATCACCGTAGACTCTTTTCCAGATCTGCAGAGAATTTGTGTGTGTCACATCTACAGGTCTCGTCTTTATTGTTCTGTGAAAACTTTATAGCTGTGCACAAAAGCCTGCAGTACGTCTTGGTACCTAAAGGTGTTGTGTGCTGTAAAATAACTCCACATTTTGGATTTCAAAGTCCTGTTAAACCTTTCTACCACTGCTGCTTTAACATCGTTATTGGTTACAAAATGATGAACCCCTCTTTGTTTTAATAAATTCTTCAGGGACCTATTTAAAAATTCTTTACCCTTGTCTGTCTGTATTTTTTCAGGTGTACGACCTAGATTAAATATTTTTTCAAAGGCTTTAGCAACTTCATGACCGGTTTTCGATTTTAAACTTGCAGCCCATGCATATTTTGACAGGATGTCTACCACTGTTAATATGTATTTATAGCCATTGTTATAATGGGACAAGGCTGCCATATCAACTAAATCAGCCTGCCATTGCGCATCCACATCTGACACGATCGTCTTGTTTCTTTTAAAACGGACCCTAGCAGGTCTGTGTAAAGTATAAGCATCTTGTCCGGTAGCACCTGGAGCATGCTCAGAACAGACCTCTTGTTTCAACCAATCACGTGTTACCACACCCTAGAGAGACATGTCCAGGCTTGTCTCTCTGTATTGGTTTTTTCAAAGCCACTAAAAAATAGCTGTATTTGGATTTGAACTCGGCTCTCTCAAAAAAAATAGCTGTATTAGGGGGATTTGAACTCAGGTCTCTCTGTATTTCAGTCTGAACTCTACAGGTCTGTCAGAATACTTCTATCACATGGACCGCACTAGTTTTTCTAACAATTGCATTTGTAAAGAAAATTGTGTCTCTCTGTGCCGTGAATCTTTTTGTGAGAAATAAGAACTGGTGCCGTGGGAGAGAAAAGCATTTTATTTTTCCAGGGTTCCTGCTTTTTTTTTGCAGGTGTAAACATTAACCAGAAGCAAAAAAAACAAAACACATTTCCGGAGTCAGTCACACTGCTCCCCGCTGATGTCAGCACAAAGGGACAGTCCATTTCCGATGATGTAGGCAGGGGCGTGGTTGAGGGTGAGAGGGTGATCCCTCTAACAAAGATGTGCTAATTGCATTTTGGAAAGAAAAAAGATTCTAGCTTGCCTGTCTCTCTGTGCTAGGAATCAGTTTTTGTGTGAGAAAGAAACAACTGAGTCTGTGTGGGAGAGAGAGAGAGAGAGAGACAGAGAGAAAAGCATTTTTGTTTTTCAGTATTAAGCAGAAGCACAAACACATTTCCGGAGTCAGCCATACTGTTTCCGCTGATGTCAGCAAAAAAGGGACAGTCCCTCTTCTGATGACGCCCTGTTTCCGGTGATGTCATTTCCGATGATGTAGGCAGGGGGCGTGGAGGAGGGTGGGAGGCTGTAGGTGTAGCACAAACCCCGGAAGTGGGTGCTGATTGGCTAATGCCATATTGTGGGGCGTGGCATGGGTGTGACACACCCCCGGAAGAGTATGCTGATTGGATGATGTCATCCTTGGGGCGGGGGCAGGGGTGTGTCAAGTGGGGGGCGGTGGCCACGCCTGGGGGCGGGACTGGGCGGGGCTAACTCACCATTCACTTCTATGGGAGGGGGCGTGGCCTAAGGCGGGACATACACCGGAAGTGGGCGCTGATTGGTGCCTGTCAACATTTTGGGGCGGGAGTGGGCTGGGCTGGGCGGGGCTAACTCACCATTCACTTCTATGGGAGGGGGCGTGGCCTAAGGCGGGACATACGCCGGAAGTGGGCGCTGATTGGTACCTGTCAACATTTTGGGGGCGGGAGTGGGCGGGGCTAACTCACCATTCACTTCTATGGGAGGGGCATGGCCTAAGGCGGGACATAGACCGGAAGTGAACGCTGATTGGCTCCTGTCATCCTTATCTCACCTGTCAATCAGTTTGACAAGTAGTGTACCCATTATACTACTTATATTCCCTCTTTCCCAAACTGTTGCCCAGCTCCTAAGAAATCTAAAGCCCTCTTCCCTTCACCATCATCTCATCTATGTACTGAGCTTTGGTTTTCTCGGGGAATGAGGAACACTGAGCATGCTACCCTGGAGTGTCTAGGTCTTTACTTTCCACCTAAAAGCTTCAATTTGGCTTCCACAACTTTCCTCTTACACCTTCCTGTGTCTCTGGTACCTACATATACCACAACAATCAGCTTCTCTGCAGCACTGTTGATAATCTTATCTAGGAGACACATGTGGTCTACCTCCTTCTCATCGGTCAGGCACATTAACTCCAGCCAGTCCTCTACATTCCTAAAGATCAACATAGACCAATTACAACTTTCATCCTAGGCACAAGCAGGAATAAGCAAATAAGCATGAACTGTCACCAAAAATTGGCTTGTGTGAGGACACTTTAGCACTTTTCAACAACTGTGACACACTTGAAAAGCATCTTCCCCTCATTGGACTGAAGTAATTTTCAATAGAGTAAATGCCAGGTCATGCTCCATCTTCTAACCAATGTTTGGCCCTATTAGTCTTTTCATGCATAGTCTTATGCCCCAATGAGCTGTTTGGATTAATGTCGCCGCGCCGCTGGGGCAGGGTCCCGAGGCCGGCAGTAACCGGGATCCCGGGGCCCCAGCCTGGCGGCGGTGGATTCGCGGCAGTGGGTAGGTGGGGGGGGGGGGAAGAGCGTAGGAGGAGTGCGGCCGGCACCAGCAAGTGGCGTGCACACGTAGTGCCTCACGATTGGTGCTGGTGCCGGTCGGGGGCGGAGCGGCGGCACGCGAGGGAGATCGCTGGCGTGCGCTCTCCCTCTTTGCAGCGTGGCCAGCCACGGAAAAGGTTTGTCGTTCGCATTTGGGGTTTTCCTGGGCCTAAGGGGGCATCGGATTTCGGGCCGGCTGCCCGTCGCGGGGGTTCTAAATTTCGGCGGCAGGGCCCCTTCGTGTCGGCGCGAGGGGGGGGGGGTTCTTTGTTGGGCATTGATTGCCCAGTTGGCTGGCTCTGTGGAGGGCCTGGGCCTTCCTGCTGGGTCCGGTATCTTATAAAAAAAAAAAAAATAATAATAATAAATAAATAAATAATAATAACCCTTAATGCATAGACGAACGAGATAATTCTACCAAAAAAAAAAAAATAAATAAATAAATTTCAGCAGGTCTTACTGCAGGGCTATACCTCATTATATGTATATAGCTATTTCTATAGCTATAATCCTTTGAGGGGGAGGGCTGCGCCTGAGGTGCCCACAGTGGTGCAGCGGACTCCGCCAGCGCCTGTGGGACCTGTGGGTCGCAGGTTCCAGGCCCAGCGGGGGCACGTGCCAACCCGTACTCTTAATTAAAATTGCCTTCCTGGCACTACTCTGCGCTTAGGGCTGCGCTGCTGCCAGTATGGCTCGCCGGTCTAGCAGGGCCGCTCCCGCAAAGGTGGGGGCTAAAGGGGCTGCACGTAAGGGGAAGGGGCGTGGGAGGCCTGGGTCTGTGCCTGCCCTCGAGGGGGAGGCGGTGGTGGCTGTGGCTCAGGTCCCGCAGGGAGGGCGGGGCAGAGGAAGGGCGCCGAGGACGCGCTCTGGTACTGCGGGCCGGCCCGCGCGGGCTCGTGCTCCGGCGGTTTCGGCTGCGCCTCAGGGGAGCGGGACGCTTGGGCCTTCCGGCTCGGAGGGTGGGGACAGACTCTCGGGTGAGGTAGACAATGCCACGGTGGAGCGCTCCGGGGCGGGGGCTGCGTTGGGGGCCCGGTACCCGGAGGTGGGAGCTTCTCCTGCAGAGGGCGGCGGGTTGGTTGGGACGTATCCCCTTCCTCCCTCCGGTTGGTCCAGCCCGGGGTTTATGAGCGGGCATGCTCCGCCTGCTGGGTTTTTTGGAGCGCCGGGGGCTTGGCCGCTGGGGGGGGGGCGCATGGTGTGGGCCGGCGCGGTGGGGTGGGGCGGGGGATGGGGGGTGGGGGGGGGGGGGTGGCGGGCCCTCCGTTCCGGGGGGGAGGGGGGTGGCGGCGTGGGAGGCGGGTGGCCTTGGGTCCTCAGACTGGGGTTGGGGAGTGGGACCCAATGTTGCTTCCAACCCTTTGCGGGCAGGGCCTGCCGCTTTTTCTCCTCTTTTGCCTCAGGTTCCTCGGCGGGATTTGCCCAGAATGGACAGCATTGACCCTGGTCGAGCGGGCTCCGCTAGTGCGGTGGAGGAGCGTGAAGGTTCGGCTGCTGCGGCTCCGCACCTGCCGGTGTCTTCGCCTCTTCCTCTTGCGGCTGGTGAGTATACTGCGGGCGCAGACAGTTCGGTGGGGGGAGGGCAAGGTCCTGAGGTGGTTCCGGTGGCCGGGGGAAAGGAGACCGTCAAGCGAAAACACGGGCGTCGCTGCCGGAGGGCTTCTTCGTCCTCCTCATCCTCTTCCACGATTTCCTCTGACGATTCGGTGGTTGCGGGGGGTGAAAAGGAGGCAGGCGGCGGGTCGGCAGTGGTGCGTTGTGCGGAACTTTGGGAGGGTGTCCCTCGGAAGTTGCGGCACCGGATCAAGCGTCGAAAATATATTGATATCTTTCGCCTACTTGAGGGCCGTAGGCGCTTCGGCGAGAGTAGAAAAAAGCGCAAGGAGGATGAGAAGGCGGGTCGGGTGCGCAAGCCTTCTCGCAACACCCTGAATTGGACTCGGGCGTTTTTAAGGTTGGCCAGCGTTTGGGGTCATTATTTCCCGGAACAGTACGGAGCGCTCTTGGCTTACGGCGATACGATTTTGGCGGCGGCGCAGGCGCAGGACGGATGGGGTTGGCTGAACTACGATGAGGAGTTCAGGGACATGATGGAGGAGAGTAAGCAACTATCATGGGGCACGAAGGATATCAATCTGTGGTTGACGCAGATGTCCTCGAAGGGCCGGGCGGCTGGGGCCGCAGGGGGAGGTGGGAAGGCCGGAGGTGCTGCGGCGCCGGGGGGCGTTCGGCCCTTTCGGTCGGCCGCCACCCCGGCGCCTCAGCCCAGGGGTGGGGTGGCAGGCACGGACGTGTGTTGGCGTTTCAATAAATCCTCGTGCCCGTTCCCCGACTGCAAGTTTAAACATGCTTGTTCCTTGTGTGGCAGTGGACACACGGCCCTTAAATGCAGTAGGAGGGGCGTGGCAGGTGCTCCCGCGGGGGGCAAGTGAGGGCGGTCTCGTGTCTTTGGCTCCCACGCCTGTGCGAGTCGAAGTCATGCGCCCATGGCTGGTGGAGTATGGCAGGGCGAGCCGGGGGGGTGCGTGGAGGGTTTTACTGGAGGGTTTTTTCGGCGGGTTTTCGGATCCCGTGTCAGGGTTCCCCTGCCGAGGGGGGGTCGCGTAACGCTAGTTCGGTGTGCTCTCTGGGGGAGGTAGCGCGGCGGAAGATTGCGGAGGAGTGCGCGCTGGGCAGAGTGGCCGGGCCCTTTCGCGAGCCTCCCTTCTCCCCGTTCACGGTGTCCCCACTGGGGGTGGTGCCCAAGAAAGAGCCGGGCAAGTTCCGGCTAATTCATAACTTATCCTCTCCTGTCGGGGATTCCGTGAACGACCATATCCCTCGAGAGCGATGTACTGTGCGCTACGCTTCTTTTGACTCCGCTGTTGCGTTGGTGCAGCAATGCGGGGCTGGGGCGTCCTTGGCGAAGGTCGATATAGAGTCTGCGTTCCGGCTGCTGCCTGTGCATCCTGCGTCCTTCCCTTTGTTGGGTTTTACCTTCGAGTCGCAGTACTATTTTGATAAATGCATGCCTATGGGCTGTGCCATATCCTGTGCTTACTTCGAAGCGTTTAGCACCTTTTTGCATTGGGTGTTGGAAACCTTGACGGGGTTGCGTACTATAGTACATTATCTGGATGATTTCTTGTTCGTCGGGCCGGATCGGGAATCCACTTGTGTCACCTTGCTGGAGACCTTTTTGCGCGTGGCGGGGGACTTCGGTATTCCAGTAGCAGCTAATAAAACGGTTGGGCCTGTGACTTGCTTGACGTTCCTGGGGATCGAGATTGATACCGTGGAAATGGTGGTTCGCTTGCCAGAGCAGAAGGTGGCTCGTTTGCGGCGGTTGGTTGCTGTGGTGGGATCTGCGCACAAAACTACATTGCGTGTTATGCAATCTTTGGTCGGGCATCTCACGTTCGCGTGCAGGGTGCTGCCCATGGGGCGCCCCTTCGCTCGGCGGTTGTCACTCGCCATGGCAGGAGTTCAGCTCCCGCATCACCGTATTCGGGTGACGGCGGGAATGCGCGAAGATTACGGGTTTGGGATTCCTTTTTAGCTGATTTTAACGGTCGCTCGGTCATTCAGTTCCCTGAAATCTCGAATTCAGATCTGCATTTATTTACTGATGCGGCCGGCGGTTTTGGTTTCGGGGCTTATTGTCAGGGGGCGTGGTGTGCGGAGCCGTGGCCTTCCGAGTGGGTGCAGTCCGGCTTGACGCGGAACATTGCTTTTTTGGAGCTTTTTCCCATAGTGGTTGCTTTCTGGGTCTGGCCTGAGCGCTTACGGGATCGGCGGGTGGTATTTTGGTGCGATAACGCGGCAGTGGTGGAGGTTATTAATCGCCATGCGCCTCGATGCCCGAAGGTGGCTGCTTTAATGAGGATTTTTGTGTTAGCCTGCTTACGTATGAATGTCACTGCCAGGGCTAGGCATGTGCCTGGGGCCCAGAATTCCATTGCTGACGCTCTATCCCGTTTTCAGTGGGCGCAATTTCGGCAGCTGGCTCCGAAGGCGGATCCGGCGGCTTCCCCGGTCCCGGAGCATCTCTGGAAAGTTGGAATCCAGAGCTGATGGCACTGTTGTCGACGTCCGTGGCGCGCAGCACGTGGGCCCTGTATCGGCGTGGTTACTCCCAGGTGAGTGCTTTCCTGAGCTCTTGGGGCTGGGGCGGGGGGAAGGTGCCCAAGGGGCTAATAGGTCAATTCGTGCTCTGGGCGAAGAAGGCGGGTTGGACTCGCACGGCTGCTACGTCCGCAGTTGCTGGTTTTTTCCTTTTTCTGCAAGGCGGCGGGGTGGGGGAACCCGAGGGTTTCTTTTCTTGTTCGGTATCTGTTGGCGGGTTGGGCTAGGGCTCACCCCAGGCCCCAGGACTGGCGGCGTCCGGTTTCTCACGAACTGTTGCTGCGTGTTTGCGAGGTCTTACCTCGTGTTGCGGCTTCTCCTTTCGAGGCCCTTTTGTTCCATGCATTGTTCGTGACTGCCTTTTTTGGGGCCTTTCGCGTGTGCGAACTGGTGCCACGCTCCGCCAGGAAGGGTGCGCCTGGGGGTCTCGAGCCCTCCCATGTCACCATCCAGGGGTCTCAAGTTCGTATTTTCCTCCCACGGTCCAAGACCGATCAGACGGGAAAAGGGAGTTGGGTGGTACTGGGCGCCATATACCCCTTGCCCTCGTGCCCCGTGCGAGCTTTGAGCCTTTACTCTCTGAGGCGCTCGGGTTTGCATGGTTCCTACTTCTTTTTACATGGGGACGGTAGGCCGGTGACGCAGTTCCAGTTTACAGCGGTGCTGCGCCTGGCACTGCGGTCCTTGGGTTACGATGACCGGAGCTTTGCGTCGCATTCTTTCCGGATCGGCGCGGCCACCAGTGCGGCGGCGGCGGGGTTGGGGGGGTCGGTGATTCAACGGATCGGGAGGTGGCGTTCTGGAGCGTACGAAGGGTATGTGCGCCCTTAAGGGGTTGATCGCTGCCTCCGGGTGGTGCGGCGACGATGTCTTGGGGTTGCTTGGGTGGCACGGGGTTGCGGGGTCCGGGGGGGGGGGGGGGGCGGCTAACAACATTTTCTTCCTATTTCAGAGTTGCCTGCTGGTGGCAGTCCGCTTTGTCCTTTCAGATGGTGCCGGTTCCAGCGAATGGTGGATCATCGGCCATTCATTCGTCTATTGGGCCGAGCGGAGGGCGGTTGTCGAGGCCTTTGGGACTACATCTTGGTCTAGCGGCTTCTGGAGTTCGCCTCTGCTGGATGGGACAACGTGGAATGCGGTGGTGGCAGCTCGTGGACTTCGTCCAGGCACAAATGGCACAGCGTCGGCGGCCAGTCGGGCTATTGATTCACTTGGGAGGCAACGACTTGGCGAGCTGGTCCTGCAGGCAGCTCATTCGCGTGGTTCAGAGGGACCTTGGTCTGCTACAAGAACTTTTTCCGGATGTGGCCATTTTGTGGTCGGATATAATCCCTCGCCCCGCCTGTTGGACCCAGCGGCGGTGGTCGAGGGGCCTGATCAAAATCAATAGGCAGATCGGGCGGTGGGTTCAGCAAACAGGTGGACGGCGGGTGTTACATCCCTGGGCGGAAGTCCGGTGCAGTGGCCTGTACCGCTTGGACGGTGTGCACCTTGCTCCTGTTGGCCAGGATTTGTTGCTGAATGACTGGCAGGAGGCTATTGAATGTTGGTGTTGGTCGCAGCTTTCTTTGGGGGGGGCGGCACAAGGATAGGTGAACTACCTTGTGCCGGTGGCGGGGTAGCGAGCCGGCGCTCGCCGACCCGGTGGGGGGCATTGGAGGTGAATGCCGCTTGGCAGAGCAGCGGCATTGCCCCAGGTTGGGGAGACATCACGGTTGTGGTCTCTGCCCGGTGGGAAAATGCCGGCCTTTGCTAATAACATGGCGAGGCGGGCGGAGGGGCAATGGGGGGGTGGATGATGCACCACTTTGCTAGAAATGGCTGGTGGGGTATCATCCGGAATTCGGGAGGTGGAGGGGGGGGGAACGTTTTGACTAACAACGTTTGTTGGCCTATGTTCGGCCGGTTTTACAATGTTATAAATAAAGCTGCGACCAACTAATTGTTCACCAATTTTGTGGTCTGTGTGTCTTTGTGGGGGGGGGGGGGATGTGAAAGAAAGGGGTTTGGCTCGAGTGGTGGTAAAGTGTTATGACTGCCGCCAGCCAAAGGATGGGGCATCCGGATACTTCGGTTAATGTCGCCGCGCCGCTGGGGCAGGGTCCCGAGGCCGGCAGTAACCGGGTTCCCGGGGCCCCAGCCTGGCGGCGGTGGATTCGCGGCAGTGGGTAGGTGGGGGGGGGGAAGAGCGTAGGAGGAGTGCGGCCGGCACCAGCAAGTGGCGTGCACACGTAGTGCCTCACGATTGGTGCTGGTGCCGGTCGGGGGCGGAGCGGCGGCACGCGAGGGAGATCGCTGGCGTGCGCTCTCCCTCTTTGCAGCGTGGCCAGCCGCGGAAAAGGTTTCCCTCCCACCCTCCCCTTGCTCGTGGTTACCGGTTGGGGGGTGTTGTCGCAGCTGGGTATGGGGGTCTTGGTTGCAGGTGTGGCGGGGTAGCGAGCCGGCGCTCGCCGACCCGGTGGGGGGCATTGGAGGTGAATGCCGCTTGGCAGAGCAGCGGCATTGCCCCAGGTTGGGGAGACATCACGGTTGTGGTCTCTGCCCGGTGGGAAAATGCCGGCCTTTGCTAATAACATGGCGAGGCGGGCGGAGGGGCAATGGGGGGGTGGATGATGCACCACTTTGCTAGAAATGGCTGGTGGGGTATCATCCGGAATTCGGGAGGTGGAGGGGGGGGGGGAACGTTTTGACTAACAACGTTTGTTGGCCTATGTTCGGCCGGTTTTACAATGTTATAAATAAAGCTGCGACCAACTAATTGTTCACCAATTTTGTGGTCTGTGTGTCTTTGTGGGGGGGGGGGGATGTGAAAGAAAGGGGTTTGGCTCGAGTGGTGGTAAAGTGTTATGACTGCCGCCAGCCAAAGGATGGGGCATCCGGATACTTCGGTTACTCCTCTAGAGCTCAAAACACTCTGATAATTGCAGGTAAAACATCCCCTCCATTATTAAAGAAAAATCCTGTAAAATACAATTGCAAAAGCAAGGAGAATATACCATCCATAAAATGATATAAAAATATGACCTCAAAAAAATTGCAGAATTACATTAAAGTCAAAAATGTAATATAGCTGCATATCAGGAAAACGCTGTTACTAACATTTGCTCTATCTAGATACAAGAAGAATAAATGTTTTGAAGAGAGGACAAAGTCCTCATCCCCTGCACATTTAAATAGGTTCTGTGCTTTACGACTTCCCAATACTTGTCTAATACAAAAACAACAAGCTATGTGGAAAAAAATCTTTCCAAGTTACTTTAGTTAAACTCTCAAACCGTGGCTTAGTCTGCCATTTCCAGTACAAAGCCACTTTTTGTCTAGCAGCCACAAATAGATGCACCTTTTAGATTAGACTCTTTCCTTAGGGCTATTTCTTTCTTCTTACATCATTACTGCTGTATTAAATTTAAAAAAAATCCTTACATTTATGTATCCAAAGATTATTTTCTTCCAAAGTCCAATATATTGCTATCAACACATGATAGGTAGGTGGTGGGTTCAGTCTCACTCTCACCTGGCATATCGCAAATCCCTTCTCTGTGGTCTAACAGGGTTTAAATACCAATGGTGCTAAACGTTTTCTGTTATCACTACATATGTAGAATTCTTATGGCAAATTCATTGTATTATTTGATCCCACTCCTGCTCTACTACATCCTGGCCAGTGTCAGTTTCCCATGTTTGCTTGAACTCTTCAGTAGGATAACCTTCATCCCCCATCTGTTCTAATTTTGACATGACCCCTATTTACCTGTGCGGTATGAGCTAGCTTTTCAGAAATGGTACCATCACTCCCATCTTTGAGACCACTCGTGTCTTTATAGAGTAGTTTCTTCAGTTCCATATATTTAAAGTTAGGTCTAAAAAGTCTCTTAATTTGTTGGACAAAGAAATTTGTCTTCACATACACAACCTGCAAATCTGATACTAAAAAGGCATACAGCCAAAGATTTTCTTACTAAAGCAAGCTGGGAACTAGGGGTGGGAGTGGGGGTCAGGTAGAAGCCTTCCCTTTATATAAAGCATCATGGCAGGATCTTAATATCCTTGTTTCAAAGGAATGCTTTACCCTCTTCTTTAGATACTATGGCCCCAATACTCAAAGGCTCATATCCAGATAAATGCCTCAATCAGCACAATTCATAAATTTTCAGCAGCACTATACAGATAGTGCTACTAAAAATCCTTACAGATCTCTTCAGCTCTATCTGGATAGTGCCAAGGTAGAGTGAGTACAGTGGGTATGTCACCCCAGCACCTGGAGAACAGTGATATAAAGTCCATTATCTGGAGAAATATAGGAGAGCAAACACCATCCTAAATTTGAATAGCCTGCCATGACCAGTGCAGGCGGTTTTTTTCTGAATGAGTCAGCCGGGTTTCCCTTACGATGTCAGTTTTTTGTTTTTAAGAGCACATGTTTGGCATCTTTTTGTATGTTTGATAGGGAACAGCTAATTACATCAAGAGCTTTTCAGCTGTCTGTCAGCTTCGTATAAAGTGAGTATTGTCTCAGGTTTTTTCTTGTTTTCAGCATCCTTTTCTTTTTCAAAGTTCAGCTGTTGCTATTTAGTTTCTAGCTCCATTGGCCTTCATTCAGTGCACGCGTTATTTTTCTCTTGAGAAATGTCTTTTTTAGGCAGTATAATTATTTTTTCTGGGTTTCAGAGACATCTGGCTATGCAATTATAGCTCTACTCCCTGAAGAAGCAAGTAATGCGAAACACCCAGTGTTGGGAGTGATAACTGCATAAGCATAATATTTCTGGATGTGTCTTAGGGGTATGTTTACTAAACCGCACACACGTGCGCGGCGCACAAGAGCGGACGGTAATGATGCATTTAAGAGCTCTTAAGCACCACGCACGCGTGCGCGTCACATTAACAGGCCAGCACACGTGTGCGGGGCGCTCATGTGCGATAGAGGCGGGGAAACGCTTATGGAGGGCGGAGGAAGGCTCCTGAGGGGCGGGGGGACGGGGTCAATGGGTGGAGAGTGGGAGGGGAGAGGCTCCCCGCACAGGAGCGGGGCTGAATTTCGGCATGAAAAACACCGCGAGTGAAACCCTCGCGTTAGAGCCGATTTAAATGGAAGAGAAACCATTTCCGTCAGCAATATACAGCAAAACCGGGGAAACCTGCAAAACGTGAGCAGTGTGATACATGTGCACAGAACAAAATAGCAAATATAAATTAAAAATGACCACAACAAATGTCAAATAAATTATAATCCAGCTTGGCAACAGTGATATTAATGGGCAACCATAAAAAACACTCCCAGGAAAGCTCCAAAAAAAAAGAAATGATGTTTGGAAGGGTCTACGCTCCGTAGACCCTTTCAAAAACCACTGCATGTCAATGGAGCTGTCCTGGGAGTGTTTTTCATGTTGCCCATTGATATCACTGTTGCCCAGCTTGGCTTTGGTTTTATTCCTCTTCTTTTGGAGGCCATTTATGAGGTTTAATTGCACCCCTGTCCCCATACAAGGTAAACGAGCCCACAGTAAAATTGTGCAGAGCAGGGTGTCTGACTCGTGCGGCCAGGTTTCCTATCTCCAGAGACTGCACTGTCTCTGTGGCCACAGTGTGGTGCAGCGGACACAGCCAGTGCCTGTAGGACCAGAGGGTCACAGGTTCAAACCCCAGCTGGGGCTCCTGCCAACCCAGTCCCCATAGTTTTACCCACCACTAAACAGTGATAGTACAGACACTCCTGTATGGCAGAGAAAATAAGCATGGTTCCAACACCTATATTTTACCCTACACCGCACACAAACCATAACAATGGGCATTACCGACAGCCGAGTCCCCCACATGCAGTCCTGGAGTGCCACAACTCAATCAGGTCATATGCTTTTTTCCAGATAGGGACATGTCTGCATGTTGGCGGAAGGGTACAGGTGGTGGAGGGGGCAGTGGCTGCAAACCACAGCAGACAGTGGCCTAGGCCTGTGCAGGCTGGCAACGTCCACCATAACAGACAGCCCCTGTCGGATGTACAGTCATGGACTCCCCAGGGAGCACAGCACATCTGTGGCAACATGGTGGTGCAATGCACACAGACAGCGTGTGCAGGAACAGAAGGTCACAGGTTCAAAGCCCAGCTGGGGCTACTGCCAATCCAATCCACATATTTTTCCTACAACTAAACCGTGATAGTAAGGAGAAACCTTTTTTGCTGAGAACATACGCATGGTTCACACGCCTATATTTTACCACACCACACACAGACACCATAAACAGCCGCATTACCCAGAGCAGAGTCACCCAAATGCAGTCCTGGAGGGCCCCACACCATTCAGGATCCATGCTGCCTCTACTAAAGATGCCTGTGTTGCATATCTATGCACCACCCCCATGGTATGCTGATGTAGCTCATGCATATTCATGAGGGACAGCATGAAGACCCGAACAGTGGTTGGGACACCAGGACTGGAGTTGGGACACTCTGCAGTAAAGCAGCAGCCAACAGGGCCAGACACCCCCCCCCCCCCCCCAGGCCCCATTGGCCAATGCCTCCTAGAGAGGCAGGACATTGGGCCCTGCCTGTATCCCCCAATACTAGCAGTTGCATACCTTAGCACTGCCACCCTACACCTGGGTATATGGTACACAGCTACCAAACGTTGTCCATGATAACTGGCAGATATCAATTCCTACGTTAAGCACATGTTGCTCATTGATCTCCACCATAACAATCATTGTGATGTCTGCGGTGTGCACTGCAGGTCTGGTCTCTGACAGTGTTTACCACCCTGGGGAGTGACCCCCAACAGTAGTGCGTACCATATCCATGCCTGTACTGTGCCCAGGACTGGTGTGGTGGGTATTGCTGCTGGACCCCTCTATAGTAGCACAATGCTGGCATAGGTGTGGGGGTGGCTGTCTGCCTATCCAGTGTGTGGTGGCTGAAAACAACTTCCACAGCCCACACTGCCAGCAATGTTGCCAGTATTGGGCTGCAAATGTGCATAATGAGGAGCAAGGTACCATGGGTATAGGCCGGACAGGGTAGCCTGGCCAGGGTGCATCTGCACAGGGCATAGGGCACTGACTGGGACATATTAGTGCCCGGCCACCACCTACACAGATAGGGTGACCTCAGTATGTCCTGCTGAGAGATCACTCTCACCCTGACTGTGCAGTGACCACAGCATGGCTAGGCATCCCCATAGTGCTATATAGTATTTCTCTCATGTGATAGATATGACTGTGGCTATTTGGTTCTCCCACGGTAGTCCCCCGCCATCACTCGCCCCTTCCTTTTCTGGCACTCCCGTTCCCTTGGTCTCCACTTTTCGGTATTTGGGGGTGCACTTTGATTCAGATTTATCTTTTCACTCTCATATCTCTCAGGTCACTAAATCTTCTCTCTTCTTTCTCCGCCAGATTCGCTCGGTCCGTCCTTTTCTTTCCCCCTCTGCTCTTGCAACCTTAGTACTTTCTTTAGTCATATCCCGTGTCGATTTTGCCAATTCTCTTTTCACTGGTCTCCCTAAGAATCGTCTATCCCGCCTTCAACACATCCAGAACACTGCTGCATGCCTTGTCACTCACTCCTCCCTCCGCGACCATATAACTCCCATACTATTTCATCTCCACTGGTTACCGGTATCTTTTCGTGCTATGTTCAAGTTACTAACCCTGGTTCACAAAGCCTTTCACGACAGCACTCCCCAGTATCTCACGGACCTTCTCTTTTTCCACTCCCCTAAACACACCCCCCCCCCCCCGCTCCTTTCACCTCAATCGTCTTACCCTTCCCTCCCCCCTCCCGGGCTCACTTTCAGTCTACCCGTTCTACTGCTTTTTTCTTTGCTGGACCCGCCCTTTGGAATGCCCTCCCCTCTTCCCTCCGTTTAGAACCCCAACACTCTACTTTTAAACGAGACTTGAAAACTCATCTGTTCTCCTTAGCTTTTGATGTTCCCTCTCCTTTTGTGTGACCTCTCTCCCCTCCTACCTTTCGTTTGCTCCTAGGTTTTCTTCCTCTCTTTTCATGTCCCGTCTATCTGCTTTTTCTCTCAATCTGTCCTATCACATATTGTACATTTCTTTTCTTTTCTGCTGGCTTTTAGCCTTCTTTTATTGAATTTTATATTGTACACCGCCTTGGTTTTGTAGAAAGGCGGTTTTTATCAAATAATAAACATAAACATAAACATATGGGTTTCCCTTTGGGGCCCAGTCACTGATTTAACTGCTTGCTGTGTATGCTGACATCCCAGTTCTGGGTGCACGCATCTCCACCGGGAACATGCACTGTGGACTAACTAGCACACTGTTTGCAGCTGGTATGTGTCTTGATGGAGCAGCTTGCGGGGTGCAGCGGCTGATGACCTGCTGCAGGAGAATATCAGATAGTGGTGGGGCGCAGCTTAGCATATCCAGGCCTAATGTCTGTCTGCTATTGTGTTATGGATGTGTACAGAGCTGCATCGACTGCCCTGCCAAAATATGTACACTGCAAAGCTGATGCCACAGCCAGCCTTACGTATTAGGCACACTGGGGAGCAAACCCATGACCCCTGTATCAGCAGTCAGTGCCTTAACCATTGTGCTCTACTGCTGCTCCTCCTTGCCTGTCAGCGCACCTATGTATGCTTTTCAGTCCTTAAACTGCACAGTGCTGCCATAAAAAACAGTACACTGACCTTGTGGTACCTCATACGGCACCCTCTAAAGCGCCCTATACGCAACATTCTAGGGTGCCTTGGCTGACAGCGCACTTCAAAATGTGCCTTATAGGGCACCTGATGTTAACACACTTTGGGAGTGCGTTTGCTAGTAGTGGCAATTAAAATATGACAAAAATGCCTCCTAAAGCAATCTGCCCCATACTATGTTATGCCTCAGCCAGCCTTGTTCATTGGGCACTTTGGGGGATTGAACCCCTAATCCCTGCACCATTGGTCAGTGTCTTAACCATTGTGCTGTGGTTCTGTTCCTGTGATTACATATCAACGCGCCGCCTTATGCCACCCATTATTTATATGCCTCCTAAAATAATGCCTCAGCCAGCTGCCTCCATTGGGCACTGTGGGGGATTGAACCCCTGATCCCTGCACCGTTGGTCAGTGTCTTAACCATTGTGCTGTGGCTCTGCTCTTCTTCCTACACATCAGCGCGCCACTTATACCGCCCAGTATTATACTGCCTCCATAGACATCAGCGCGCCGCTTTAGGCCACCCAGTATTAAATATGCCGCCAAAAACATCAGCACGCTGCCTTAGGCCGCCCAGTATTAATATGCCGCCAAAAACATCAGCGCGCTGCCTTAGGCCGCCCAGTATTAATATGCCGCCAAAAACATCAGCGCGCTGCCTTAGGCCGCCCAGTATTAATATGCCGCCAAAAACATCAGCGCACTGCCTTAGGCCGCCCAGTATTAATATGCCACCAAAAACATCAGCGCGCCACACAGTATTTCTGCGACTCATAAATTACCACCTCAGCCAGCCATCTTCATTGGGCACTGTGAGGAATTGAACCCCTGATCCCTGCACCGTTGGTCAGTGTCTTAACCATTGTGCTGTGGCTCTGCTCTTCTGCTTGCCCATCAGTGTACCACATATGCCTCCCACGCAGCCATCTGATGCACTAAGGTGTGGGGCGTACAAGGGCGCCGCGCACCTTAGCGCATATTTAAATTCCGGCTTTTCTTTTTCAGGACGGAACGCCCACTCCTTATATGGCACCCGCACACTACCGGGGCCCGCACCTTACCGGGGTTTTAGTAAACATACCCCTTAGAGTTAAGTACAAATTTATTATTTAAAACTACTTCTAAATTGCCTTTCTGCTATCAAAGCTGTTTGCTGATAACATTAATAGGGCTGAGTGATGCTGAGAACAAAGCTATCAGTAGCTTAGCTACTGGCAAGGTGTCCCAAGATACAGGTCTCATCTGATATGCCAGACTAAGGCAAACCACCCATATGGGCAGCAGCAGAATGGGATGGTATTGTAAGCAGAGGATCATATTTCTGTGACAAATGCAACAACACTGGAATTAACTGCACGGAAGAAAGGCTGGGCAAATTTACTTCTGTATCTTGCCTCAAAAATCCAATGGATATTCACAAAACAAATTGCACTATAGTGCTGGAAGATGAGACCTCTAGATTGGAAGGCACTCAAATGGCTACTAGGGATGAGCTGAAGACTTCTCAGAATAAAGTCAGCATTTAAAATGGGGTTGGATGTGCTGATGTAGCTACACTTAAAGTCAGAAGTTGCAAAGATATCTTACATACTGGGACATGGAATGTAGGAAGCATGAAACAAGGGAAGTTGGAGGTAGTGAAGAATGAAATGGAACATGTACAGCTGCATATGTTGGGTGTCAGTGAACTGAAATGAAACTGGCTTTGGGCACTTTGCATATAATGATCATATGATTTACTATGCTGGAAACAAAAGAAAAAATGGTGTTGCATTTATAGTTAAGAAACTTGCACAACTGTAATGAAATACAGTGCAGCCAGTGGACGCTTAATTTCTATTTGTCTCCAAGGAAAGCCCATCAACACAACTATAATTCAGGTATATGCCCCAACAGCAGCTACAGAAGAGGAAGATATTGATGAGTTCTATGAACAAGTACAAGCTGAAATTAACAGAACATGCAAACAGGATATCCTGATAGTTCATGGGTGACCAGAATACAAAAATTGGCAACAAAGGAGGAAGAAAGTGGTTGGAAAATATAGACCTGGCAACATAAATGAAGCTGGAGAAAGACATAGAATTCTGCAAAACCGATGATCTATTAATCTCAAACACCTTCTTCCAGCAACACAAGCACAGACTGTACACGTGGACTTCACCCAATGGATTGTACAGAAATCAAATTAAGTATATCTGTGGAAGACAACTATAGAAAAATTCAACAACATCAATAAAGACAAAACCTGGAGCTGACTGTGGTACAGATCACCAACTACTAGAATATAAACTCAAGCTAAAGTTGAAAAAGAGCAAGCCATTCATGAATGTAGAAAAATATGGCCTTGAGAATATACCACTTGAATTTAAAGACTGCCTGGGAAATTGGTTAGCTACTTTAGATACAAATGACAGAGTTCCAGAAGACCAAGAAGGTTGTCTGGGAAGAAAGCAATAAGTCTCTATATAAGGTGAAAAAGCAAGAATGGTCAAAATGGATGACTGAAGAAACTCTGAAAATTGTCCAGAAATGCAGAGAAGCTAAAGCTAGAGGAAAGAGGCAATCGCAGAACTCAGATTTCCAATGTACAGCAAGACAAGGAAAAGTACTACAATGACACATGCAAGGAAATAGAATAAGAAGCTATTAGAGAAAGAACAAGTCTGGCATTTCTAAAGCTACGAGAGCTAAAGAGAAAATTCCAGCCTCGCATTGGAATGCTAGAAGATGTTCAATCCATGCTGAGACAATCAAGAAAGGATGGAAATATAAGGTCCTTATTTATTTATTTTATTTATTTAATATTTCTTATATACCGCGCTATTTATCATCAGTGCAGCTCACAGTGTAACAATAAAACATATAGGTCAGATGACTGGCCTTCGTTATAAAGATCAAGTGGACCAACTGACATTTCAACCTATACGTTATGATTTGGAACCATTGGTGATGAAAGAAGAAGTCGAAGCAGCAATGAAAAGCCTTATCAAAGAACAAAGCACCAGGCATTGATGGCATTCCCATAGAAGTATTACATCAATCGGATGAAGCTGTTACCATACTTACAAGGCTATGCCAGGAAATTTGGAAGACAAAATTCATGGCCATCTGACTGGAAAAGATGTGTTTATACCAATACTTTTTTTTTAAATTAAGGGTTTCTATTTAATACAACAGAAATATATACAAAGAAATATGCAAAATACATCAAAAAAGGAAAAAACAAGAGGAACCATATCCCCAAAGGATTACCAAAAAGAAAAAAAATATGTACTGCAATTAGACCACATCCAGGAGTGCAGAGGGCAACAATGACCTAGGGCAAAATACTTTGTCAAGCTCTAAATTCCCAAATCCCAACAAAACAAAATCACATATAATATACATAAGAAAACTACCCATTAGGTACCACTACGCACCCCACCTATTTATACCAATACTAAAGAAAGGTGACCTGACTGACTGTGGAAATTATTGCACAATCGCTTTGATCCCACATGCCAGCAAGATTCTACTCAAGATCATTCAGCAGAGACTACAACCATAACTGGAACGAGAACTGCCTGATGTGCAAGCAGGGTTCAGGAATGAGCAAGGAATGAGAGACATTATCGTGGATGTGAGATGGATCCTTGAAAAGACAAAAGAATATCAAAAGGATACCCATATGTGTTTTATTGACTACAGCAAGGCTTTTGACTGTGTAAACCATGAGAAACTCTGGGCCACATTAAGCAGCATGGGTATACATCTTTCTCATGCACAACCTTTACATTGATCAAGAAGCAACAGTCCTAACAGACCTAGGAGAAACAGAATGGTTTAAAATTAGCAAAGGTGTACGACAAGGCTGCATACTTTCCCCCTACCTCTTTAATTTATATGCAGAACAAATCACCAGAGAAGCAGGACTGTATGAAGACAGAGTTGTGAAGACTGGTGGAAGACTAAACAACCTTGGCTATGCTGATGATACCACATTACTGGCTGAAAGTGAAGACTATTTGAAACATTTGCTTCTCAAGATCAAGGAATATAGTCTTAAAATGTGTCTGCACCTTAACGTTAAGACGAAAAAGATCCTGATAATTGGCAAAATCAATAAGTTCATCATTGATGGAGAAGAAATTGTAATAATAGACAACTTTAACCTACTTGGATCAACTATCAATAAAGAAGCAACAAGTAGTCAAGAAATCTGACAATGCATTGCTTTTGGCAGAATGGCTATGAAGGACCTAGACAAGATTCTCAATAGCAGGGATGTCTCTCTCCGTATAAAGATTTGACTTGTTCAAGCCATGGCAATTTTCAATAACGTAATATGGATGCGAAAGTTGGACAGTGAAAAAAATTGATGCCTTTGAAGTATGGTGCTGGCGACGAATACTGTGTATACCATGGACTGCCCAAAGAACAAACCAGTCAGTACTAGAGGAGATCAAACCTAAACTTTCTTTAGAAGCTCAGATGACAAGACTGACTTTCATACTTTGGACACATCATGTGAAGAAAGAGATCATTAGAGAAAGACATCATGCTTGGCAAGATAGAAGGTCAACACAAAAGAGGAAGGCCAGCAATGAGATGGATTGATACAATAAAAGCAGCTACGGGTGCCAGTCTCAACAATGAGCCGCCTTACTGAAGACCGAACACAATTTAAGACAACTATCCAGAGGGTCTCCATGAGTCGACACCGACTTGACGGCACTTAACAATAACATTATTAATAGGGCAGGGCAAACACTGTTTTACAATAAACTGTGAACTGTTTTATAATAAAGGGAACATATAGGGGGTCATTCTGGACCATGAATAAGTCACCTGTTATGCAGGATGTAGGTATTTCCCATGACAATGTCTAAAACCGTATTCTGCACATTTGCAGCCCTGCACATACACAGCACATAAATAGGGATCCCAGAATGTGGGTGGGAGGGAGTGTAATAGGGGCATAGCTAGCCATGAAGATATATAAAACATATTCCGGTGCTACCCGTGTACGCCCAGAGTAGTCCCCACAGACATCCAGGTTATACCTGCTGAAAGGTGGAATAAAGGTAGGACAGAAATATTTCTGCCCTGCACCTCAATGCAGCCTATAGTGGTGAACGGATGTGTAACCTATGCTGTGCACTCGTGTCTGCAGGCTGGGAAACCACAGTATTCAGTGTTCTTGAACAGAAAGCAGAGGAGAGGGAGGTTTGAGGACATAGTAGCAAATATATGGGGAACAGCACATGTGTGCTTACTGCCTTTGCTGGCATTTGCTCAATGAGCTAAAGGGGAAAAGCAAAGGTCCCCTAACAATGCCCACATCCTCAAAAAACTGGTGACTGAGCCCTAGGACTCCATGTGAAAATGTAAGCCCAGTCATCAGTGGACACACAGGGCAAGAGGGATGTGGTCACTGCACTTTATTATTAAAAGAACGCCCCAACGCGTTTCGGCAATGCCTTCCTCAGGGGGCTGAGAACTGCAAACAAACAAACATAATAAAATAAACAAACAAATCCATATTAAAAAACATAAATAGACCAATTATAATAATACAAATAAATGAATGTAAATATAAATATCAAGTAAACGAATCTTCATGAAATAAACCACCAAGAGAAGGACCAACAAGTATAATTAAAAGAAGAAAATAAAAAGCAAGAATATCATTTAAAAAAACAAGTGTCATTTAAAAAGATACGTACTGTTGACCGTGTCTTTAAATTGATAGAAGCGCACAGGAAAAACATATAGCACTATATATAAGCTAAAAAATATATATATCAACAAATAATTAAATAAATAAATACAAAAACTTATAATACATATGCATAAAAACTCAAAAGACAATGGGAAACCCAAACCCAAACCATGTTGAATGGACCAAAAAGCACAATGCAGAAAAAACATTGACAATAAAAACAAGGTTAAAAATAAATTTATCAAACATTTAAAAACCAACAAATCATTGAGGAATTAAAGTAAACATAAAAGGTTAATGGAAATATACCCTAATGATGGTGAAACGTGTGAGATAATAAAAAGCAAAAACACACTGCTTGTATACCACACAAAAAAGCAAATTTAAAAACAAAAGATGTTCAGATCACGACTATAAGAGATTGACGACCATATGAGGAACAATTTGATATATAAAAACCATCAAGACTGACAAATGAAAAAACGCTGAATTTTCAAAAAATATATATATGTAAACCATATAAAATGTAGCTCACAATAGAGCAAGTAAAACATATGTAGCTACAATAAATGTTGACTACAAAGTGAAAAAAAAAGAAACCACCAATTTTTGACGTGATTTTGAAACCGACAAAACAATAAACCATATAAAATCTAGCCCACGAATAAGATGAATATAAAATTATGTGAACATAACTAAAAACCAAAACATGTGCCTTAAAATAGAAAAACAGTCAATAATGTGTAGAATACCGTACCGAAGCACTGCAGCACAGATCCAAAAAACGCCACATTTGGCGCGGTTTTGATCATACGGTAAATAAAGCCCAAACTGGAACAAATGTAAATATGTAGCATGTTGTAAGTTAAAAATGAATTAAAAATGAAAAGGAAAATAGCTGGGACCGAATCAAGTATTTTGAAAAATTATTATAGGCAAGAGTGTAAACGAGAGCACTTCATAGCACAACACTCATGTCCCCGTTGGAGCACGGATCAAAAAATGAATACATAAAGAACAAAAGCCTTGAAACATTGAAAAGAAAGAGGAAACAAAATGTTACCAATTCAGCGTCCATTGAGGGAGTGATTTAAGGGAGATGCGATCTGACCGTGCGTTATTTAAGGGGACCATAAAACCCAGAATGCAACTATGCAAATGTAGTGCGCAGATGCACAATGTTAATAAAGAGGTCATACCAACAAATAATTATAAATTTCTTGGTGAACAACAACTGATTAAAGAAATTACCTAGTTGAGAAACCAAAACCAAATGATGAAAAGAATATGTATAATTAAATTAATCACCCTAATTCAAAAAACGAACCAATATAGGACTATATATAATAGTCTAACCAAAAATGCTGATCAAATGGACACTTACAAACAGCCAGGTTGTAGTCCTGATTTAACCCATGGGGTTCAAGAGACTTCAATTCATAAATTTATCTTTGTTCTAAATGGAGAAGTATCTTATTTACATCACCCCCATGCCAGTGGGTATGCACAACCTTAATGACAAAATATTTCAAATCAGAAATTGAATGATTCTTACTGATCCAATGAGAAACTAATGGTTTGTCCTTGACCCGTCTATTTAAACTACTTTTATGCTCTATAATACGAGTCTTCACAGGGCGTGTAGTCTTCCCTACATAAATAAAATTGCACGGACATACTATAACGTATATAACATTGGAGGTGTTACAATTTGAATAATGGTTCAAAAAAGAACTTATTTGATGATGGATGCATAAAATATTCCTTAAGAGTAAGAGCATTTAAACAAACGGAACACTTACCACATTGAAAATGACCTTTTATTTTACAAACGGGTCTAGGTTTAGAAAGAGCTGACGGCACTAAAATATTACGTAAATTGTGGTTCCTTTTATAGGCAATGACAAGGGACTTATCAGTCATAGCTTGCAAAGACGTAATAAGATGCCATTCCTGACGAAGAATATTAGAGATCTCCTTAGAAAAGGATGAAAAAGTAATTGCACAAACAATTTTATTCTGTTGTGGATGCTGTGATGCATTCTTCACAAGCAGATCATCTCTGTTCGCACTTTTAGCTTTATTGTATGCCTTTCGTATAACCTTTTCAGGATATCCTCTTGATCTAAACCGATTATACATATCTACAGAATGTCTTTCAGAATCTCCCAGTAAAGTACAAAGACGCTTAATCCTTAAAAACTGACCATAAGGTAAATTCTCTTTCAAGGATTTATTATATAAACTATCATATCATAGTAAAGTATTCCGATCCGTCAGCTTTCGATAAAGTTCAGTAATGAAACCATTGGGTCCCTTTCTGATATTGATGTCCAAATAAGAAAGCTCATCAAGACTAAAAAGCCCCTCAAATTGTAGATGTTCATCCAATGAATTCAGCCAGTAATAAAATTTATGTAAATCTTCCTCCGACCCATCCCATAACAAAAAGACATCGTCTATATAACGAAGCCACATTCTAATAAACTTCTGATAGGGATGACATTGTAAGAATTGCTGTTCAAAATATCCAACATAGAGATTAGCCACATCCGGTGCCACGGGAGACCCCATGGCAACCCCTTTAACCTGTTTATAGAATACCCCACGAAAACAGAAAAAATTCTCATGCAAACATAGGAGGCGATGTGAGTAAGATAACATGTAGGAATCCGTACTGGTGGGGTCCTCTTAATCAAAGTGTTAGCAATAATCTCCAAGGCAGCATCCTGGAGGGTATTAGTATATAATGAACTGATATCCAATGTGACCATAATAAGTTATGGATGATAATCCTTAAAGTCTTTCAAAATATTAATGACATGTGTTGAGTCACGGACATATGAGGGGATAAGTGGAACAAAGGGATGGAGAAAATCTAAAAATTTGGAAAGTGGTTCCAAAATAGAGCCAATAGCTGAAATAATTGGCCGTCCAGGGGGATTAGTAACAGATTTATGAATTTTGGGTAAAACAGATTGTAGGTATAACAGGATGTGCAACTGAGAGAAAATTGATCTCATTGGGAGTGAGATACCCAGCTTGTTGACCACAAAAAATGAAAGTATCAATACTATGTTTCAAAGAGGGTGTAGGATCCTCAAAAATTATTTCATAAAAGGTGGAGTCATTAACTTGATGAAGTATTTCATTAACATTGTCTGTGGTATTTTGGATAACTAAAGCACCGCCTTTGTCAGCCCCCTGAGGAAGGCATTACCGAAATGTGTTGGGGCGTTCTTTTAATAAAAGCACAGTGACCACATCCCTTTTGCCCTGTGTGTCCACTAGGTTTGTTGCAAGTAGGTGCTCCTTTTTCTGGTTGAGCCCAGTCTTCAGTGCCATGTGCAGCACTCTGCCAGCTGGAGTGTTACGCTCCACACAGTGGATCTTTACAATATGACCTATGCAAACTATATCGTAATGATAGAGCTGATCAAATTGGTGGAGGGGTTGCGCTCTGTTAGAGAGGGCATTGAGTCAGAAACGATTAAAGTTTTGCAGGAAACAGAATTTGCTGTAGAATCACTATGGATTGAAATTCCATGGAAAAAGGGGAAGGCGATGGGAGTGGGTGTGTACTATCGACCACCCTGCCAGAATGAACAAATGGATGATGAAATGCTCAAAGAAATCAAGGAAGCTAACAAATGTTACAGCACAGTAATAATGGGCGATTTCAATTACCCCGGTATCGACTGGGTCAGTGTCACAGCAGGACATGCTAGGGAGATAAAGTTCCTAGATAAAATAAATGACTGCTTCTTGGACCGACAAGAGGGGACCGACAAGAGGGGAAGCCATATTAGAGCTAGTCCTTAGTGGAACACCAGATCTAGTGAAAGAGATAAGGGTGTTGGGGCCACTTGGCAATAGTGATCATAGCATGATCACATTTGATTTAATTATTGGAGGAGGGATAGTAAGGAAATCCACAGTACTACCTTTTAACTTTCGAAAGGGAGACTATGATAAAATGAGGAAAATAGTTAAGAAAAAACTAAAAGCAGCAGTTGCAAAGGTTAAAGACTTACATCAAGCTTGGGTGTTGTTGAAAAATACTATCTTGGAAGCCCAGACCAGTTGTATTCCATGCTCTAAGAAAAGTGGAAGGAAGTCCAAAAAAACTGCCAGCATGGTTTAAAGGTGAGGTCAGAGAGGCTGTTGCCAAAAAAGCATCTTTCAGGAAATGGAAAAAAGAGCCAAACGACGAAACCTGGAAACAACACAAACACTGGCAAGTCAAATGCAAGGCATTGATAAGGCAGGCAAGGGGAGAATTTGAGAAGCTCGCTGCAGAAGCAAAAACGCAAAATAAAGACTTTTTCAAGTACATTCATAGCAAAAAACCTGTGAGAGAGTCAGTTGGTTCATTAGATGATAGAGGGGTTAAAAGGGCACTAAGAGGCGACAAGGTGATAGAGGAGAGACTGAATGAATTCTTTGCTTCAGTCTTTACTGAGGAAGATGTAGGGATGTTACCCATGACTGAAGTGGTATTTAAAGGTGCGGAAGAATTGAAGGAAATATCGATACATCGGAAAGATATATTACAACTATTAGATAAACTGAAGAGTAGCAAATCACCTGGGATGGATGGTATACATCCAAGGGTGTTGAAAGAACTGAAATATGAGATTGCAGACCTGCTATTAGTAATCTGTGAACTTTCATTAAAATTATCTGTAATACCTGAAGATTGGAGGATCGCCAATGTAATGCCAATTTTTAAAAAGGGTTCCAGGGGTGATCCGGGAAACAACAGACCGGTGAGCCTGACGTCAGTATCGTGAAAAATGGTAGAAATCATCATAAAGAACAAAATTACTCAGCATGTAGATAGTCATGGCCTTATGGGAGACAGCCAACATGGCTTTAGACAAGGAAGATCTTGTCTTACTAATCTGTTATGTTTTTTTGAAGGTGTGAATAAACAGGTGGACAAAGGTGAGTCAGTTGATATAGTGTATGTGGACTTTCAGAAAGCCTTTGACAAGGTCCCTCATCAGAGACTTTTGGCAAAACTAAAGAGTCATGGGATAGGACGCAGTGTACTATTGTGGATCAGGAACTGGTTAAAAGATAGAAAGCAGAAAGTAGGGCTAAATGGCCAATTTTCCCAATGCAGAAAGGTGAATAGTGGTGTACACCAGGGATCTATGCTGGGTCCGCTGCTTTTTGACACATTCATAAATGACCTGGAAAAGGGAATAACGAGTGAGGTTATTAAATTTGCAGATGACTGCCCTGGCTTGTCAGGCTTGGCACCTGGGAGATTGGTTGGGAGGGACAGAAGAACATACGCCTAGGGCCTTGGAGGAGTGTTTAGTGGCCCCGTTGACTTTGCTGGGGGTTTTGCATGGGACGCATAGTGATCTACCGGGTACTGTCAGGCGGAATGCATTGGTGGATTCTGCTAGGCGAACCTGGCAACTGCTTAATAAGTACTGGAACGAATCGTGGAATGCTTCCAGTTGGCTACCTTTACAGGGGAATGACAAATTCCTCCCTGGGTCCGAGACGGTGACATTTCGTGACTGGCGGTCAAGAGGTATTCGGAATGTGAGGCACCTAGTAGACCCATCGGGAAGATGCAAGTCCTTTATGACATTGAGTCGGGAGTATGATTTGCCTACTAAACATTGTTTTGCATACATGCAGGTTTCTCATTATGTGGCCTCTTTGCCACAAGGAGCGCTGCAAATTGAACGATCGGCCCAGATCTTGGAATTTTTTAGTTTAGGGGAGGATAGTCCACCTTCGATTTCCAAATTGAAGCTTCGTCTGGATCGTTATAGGGCAATTCCCGACTATCGGGGAGTCGAGGTGGCCTGGGCAGCTGAGTTGGGTGGGGAAGTGCCTCCGGGGTTGGTTTGTAAGGCCTTGAAACGGATTGTTTGTGTGGCGCAGGGGGCTCGCTGGAGGGAGATTCAATTTAAATGTGTGACTAGAGTCCACTTCTCACCGCGGCGGGCATTTCGTAGTTGTTTGGGAACGGATGGCTGTTGCCCATGTTGCTCAGAGCCCTTGGCGACTTTATTGCATATGTGGTGGGGATGTCGTGGAGTGCGCTCCTATTGGGCTAGGATATGCAACTTTCTTAGTCAGTTGTTGCAGCAAAGATTTAGATGGACTGGCTCCTTTGTAGTATTGGATCAGCTGGCGTCTCCCTGGCCTGCGAAGGCAGGGGAACGTTTACTATTGCAGAAGGCATGTTTGGTGGGTAAAGGGCCGATTCTCCGCTTATGGAGAGAGCACCAGTCGCCAACCTTTGGTGAATGGCGGAAGAGTTTCCATCATTTGATGTTAACGGAGCGATGGTTAGCAAGGGGCAGTGTCAAGTGTTGGACAGTGTTTATGTCAATATGGGAACCCTATATTCAACAACTTGGGGTTCGCAGTCGTAATGAAATTCTCCAGGTGGGGTGTTGAATGAGACTTGGCCAAGGGGAGAGTGGGGGTGGACTAGTTGTAGCTGCCATTTAATGGATATATGATCCTAGAACGCTGGTGGAGGAGTGTGAGGTGGGTGGGGGGAAGGGGGGTTGGAGGGGATGAAGGGTGGGAGGGTGGGGGGGGGATGGGATAATACGTTATAACCCACCTGTTGTATTTCTTTATGTTGCCTCCTGGAGGGGATAAGAGTACACCCCCCGTGGAGACTTTGTTTGATGTTTCTTATTGTCTGATGGTGGATTTAAATAAAGTATATATAAAAAAAAAAAATTTGCAGATGACACAAAACTATTTAAAGTTGTTAAAACCCAAGAGGATTGTGGAAAATTGCAAGAGGATCTTGATAAATTGGAAGACTGGGCATCAAAATGGCACATAAAATTTAATGTGGACAAGTGCAAAGTTATGCACCTAGGGAAGAACAACCCAAAATATGGTTACACGATGGAAGGTTCCACATTAGGAACCACCACCCAAGAAAAAGATTTAGGCGTCATTGTGGATAACATGTTAAAACCCTCTACCCAGTGTGCAGCGGCAGCCAAGAGAGCAAATAGAATGCTAGGTATCATAAGGAAAGGAATGGAAAATAAAACAAAAGATATTATAATGCCTCTATATCATTCCATGGCGAGACTGCCCCTTGAATATTGTGTGCAATTCTGGTCGCCATATCTTAAAAAGGATATAACGTTATTAGAAAAGGTTCAGAGAAGAGCTACCAAAATGGTGAAGGGGATGGAAGGATACTCCTATGAAGAAAGGCTAAAAAGGTTAGGGCTCTTTAACTTGGAAAAGAGACGGCTGAGGGGAGATATGATAGAAGTCTATAAATTAATGAACGGAGTGCAACAGGTAAACATTGATTGTTTACGTTATCAGAATATAGAAAGACTAGCGGACATGCAATGTAGCTACAGGGTAAACTATTTAAGATTAATAAAAGAAAATATTTTTTCACTCAACGTGTAATCAAACTCTGGAATTTGTTTGTTTACAACGTGTAATCAAACTCTGGAATTTGCTGTTAGTGTAGCTGGGTTTAAAAAAGGTTTGGACAAGTTCCTGGAGGAAAGGTCCATAAACCATTATTAAGAAGGGACCCAGGATATCAATGCTTGACCCAGTACAAGCATTGTGGAACCTGTGTCCCTTGGGGAAACTGCTAGGTACATATGACCTAGATTGGCCACTGTTGGAAACAGAATACTGGGCTTGAGGGACCTTGGTCTGACCCCGTATGGCATATCTTATGTTCAGTCCCTGGATGCAAAGAAGGTCAAATGCAAACTTATTGGAACACAATAATGGGGAAAGTACATGCCAGTGGCCCTATGGCACATATTGTGTGCATAGGTCACTGTTGAGGTTAGTTACATATGTGGGCCTATGATTTGCAATGTGCATATGATGTCTGATCCTTGAGGCTGATAAACCTGATAGGCTGTTTTGGCCTAAAGCAGTTCTGTGACTGTTTGAGGTCCTCTTGTGTAGGTATCATGTCTGTATGCATCTTGAAATGTAGTGATCAGGTATGATGGGTTGGAAGTACTGATATCCATGGTTTCCATTCCATCATCTATGTTATTCGATGCAGAGCATGCTGTTGGTAGATGTCTGCTTCTGTGGGACTGCAAGAGAATGTGTGTGTAGTTGGAGGGCTGCCATGTATGTAGTGCTGCACTGCTTCTTGTGCCAGATTGGTCACACTCTACCTGTTTTTCTGCTACATTACAGCGTACTGGGATTGCTTTATAGTGTTCTGGGCATGCCACAGACTAGCTTTTATCATTTAACTTGCATCATCCTATGAGTATTGTCAACTTACATTGTAATTCTGCCTCATAACAGCACTGTCCATGGTCACAGTTGCTTAAAAGCATGTTTTAAAGGGGAGGTGTGGCTGTTCACATACATCTTTTCTGAATACGATGAGCACGGAAATGTACAATGCCGTTGTTGGCATATGCCCATCTTCATACAACGCAGCACTGTGTACAAGTCACGCCTAGCACATCTATGTGGACAATTCTGTACATGCAGCTGGTATCTATCCCCATGTGTGTGGAATTGGGGTCAATTTCTGCATGTTTCCATTTGG
Source organism: Ichthyophis bannanicus (assembly GCA_033557465.1). Taxonomy (NCBI): domain Eukaryota; kingdom Metazoa; phylum Chordata; class Amphibia; order Gymnophiona; family Ichthyophiidae; genus Ichthyophis; species Ichthyophis bannanicus. Next base: position 1,226,367,576 of record CM066033.1, read on the forward strand.
ACGAGCCCACTGCCAAGATGTACACATTTCCGGAATTGGTCATAAATTAAATAGTTTTTACTGAAATGTTAACTATACATTGAAATATTAATATAGACTTCACATAGTAGAGGATATGGGCAATGTGGTCCTGAGGTTCAGATCATAGGGTGGGTTAGAGTACATTAGCTTGGCTTTGTAATAGTAAGGGTGCATTATAGTAATCTTGGTGGCTTTTGCTATTTCTGCATATTATTTTTGAATACTGAACATTGAACACTGTGTAACCCAGCAGAGATTATTGTGGGATTCGTTACCAGTTAAGACTGTTGCTATATTTTCAACATAGTTACCTGTTTGAGATGTTATCTTAATTATTTTTCATCATTCCAAGAACTTTTTTTCTGGACGTTTATGTATGAGCTGACCTCTTGCCAGTTCTATTGATATTTTCATGAGGCAGCGTTCCCTTTGAGTTTTTTTATTTAACTCTGGCAAAACACCGAGATCTTTTTCCTCTTGAGAATACCATCTCTCATGTTCTTCTTATATTAATATTGAGAGTCTCCAAGTTAGGGTTATTTCAGAGATTAAGGGATTTTTTTATTGTAATAATAGTCTTTACCTACTCTATTAGAGGACAGAGTGTTTAAAGACAGCATTAATGAAAACAAACTGTTACTGTGGCATTTAAAGATTGAACAATGTATCTAAGAGGTAGCCATATAAGTCTTGAAAATCAGGGGTTTTTTTTTTGCAGAAAATGACTTCTGTAAAGATAACTAAAGTTTAATTAAAAGGCTTCTTCTACCGCCTGTTCATACACTTGAAATAAATAACCTTTAAATAATGATTGATGTCTGGAAGAGCCAAGCTGCCTCTCCTATGCAAACCCATAAGGTCACAGAGAGGTTCTCACTCACTGCCCTCCCCCCTCCATTCCAAACAAATCTGTTCCAGGAGTAAAGCAGATCTTTGGGAAAACAAGAGAGAACTTCTATAAGCAACATTTCAAACAAACATTCTTGGGAGACTATTCAGCTTGTTAGAACTCTGCCTAACCAGGGCAGTCAAACTACTAACTGAAGTTGATTGATTCTATTTGATCCGTTTTAAAATAGAGTATATGGGGAAATATTTGATTGTATCTCTAGATATTAAAATTCAGGTATTTCAGGTAGATAGATATCTAAGTAAATGGAAACTTTGATTTGATGCCTTCCCTTATTTCCACAAACTTTTCAATTGAGCAACTTAGTTTTATCCATGTCAACACTGTACACCATGAGAACTTGCTGAGTAGGGCATTTAAAGATTAGAGAGGTTGCTGAATTTATAGGAAAATACAGCAAAAAAACAGTATGTTGTGAACGCCAAATTATGTTAGGGTGATTTCATATTACATAAGCTACTGATGCAAGAAAGAGTTCAAAGAAGGGAGAGAGTATCCATGTCTGGTCCCTCTTCCCAAAGAGTATGATGTGAAACTTAGACCTGCACCTTCCTAAGGATAAACAAGATACCATGTGATTATGTTAGATCTTAAACCCCCTACCCTTTTTTTGGGTTTATAGAATGAGCCATGCCACCCACTCAAAATCATATTCCACATCCAGAAAAAGCAATAGGGATTCAGTACTTTTAATCATTTCTATTGGGTTCATTTATTTATTTATTTATTATTTATTTAACAACTATTTCTATACCGCTCTTTCACAAGTATCAAGTGCGGTTTACAATGAACAGTGTGTTGTATGGTATGGATAGTATCATACCAAGTCGTTTTACATAGAACAGATGAACTAGATACAGATAACGGTATAAATTTAAACAGTAAATTATTAAACTATTATAACATATACATAGTAAATATATACAAATTGTATCATATGTCGCGTGTGGTTGTATACTTTATGTAGGCTTCAGGCACGTGGGTATATGTTGTTTGAATTGTAGTAGTTAACCTGCGTCTCTTTGTGTCGTCTGGCCAGTCTCTGATCCTTGGTTGTAATGCAATGAGAATAAATGGGTTTTCAGTTTTTTTCTAAATTCCTTTATGTCTGATAGTGAGCGAATGTTGTCAGGAAGGTTATTCCAGAGGATAGGAGCTGAGTGTGAGAATGCTCTCATGTTGGTTTGTTTTTTTGCTTTTGTGTAGTCTTTTGGTACTGCTATAGTGTTAGTGTTTCTACTTCTTTGTGATCTTTTATCTATTTCTATCTTGATGAGTGTATTGAGTATAGTTGGCGCTAAGTTATTTATTAGTTTAAATGTTGTAAGTAATATCTTATATTTTATTCTGCTGTGGATAGGTAGCCAATGGAGTTCGGCTAATGTCGGTGTGATATGTTCAATTGAGCTTATATTCATTATTATCCTTGCTGCGATGTTCTGAGTTAGTTGTAATTTTTTAATATTTTGCTTTGTGATGCCATTAAGGATTAGATTTGCAAAATCAAAGTGTGGGGTGATGATGGCTTGTATTATGGTTATGAAGTCTTGTAAGTGGATTAATGGTCTTAGTTGTTTCAAGGTCTTAAGTTTGTAGTGTATGTTTTTTGTTAGATATTTTATGTGAGAATCCATGTTAAGTTTATTGTCAAGTATCACACCTAGGTATTTTATTTCTTTTTTTATGTTGATCTCATGGTTATCAAGTGTGATGGTGCTTGGGGGTGTGTATGTTTGGTTTTTAGTAATATATAGAACGTCAGTTTTTGCGAAATTAATGTGTAAGTTCTGTTCATTGAGCCATATTGTTAGTTCCTTAAAGCACTCTGTTATCTGTTGTAGTGGAGGGTGTGGGATTTTAAATGGTAGGTAGAACATTATATCGTCAGCGTAGATATGATAATGAACGCTATGACGTTTAAAGATATTGCTGACTGGTTGTAAGTAAATGTTAAACAAAAGTGCTGATAGTGCTGATCCCTGTGGGAGGCCTTGTGTTTGGTCGAATGTGTTAGATGTCTGGTTAAGAATTCTCACTGTTTGGGTTCTGTTTGATAGGTAGGATTTGAACCAGTTAAGGACAGTGGATGTAATTCCTATTTGTTGAAGTCTGTTAAGCATTGTTATGTGGTTTACACTGTCAAATGCGGCAGAGATGTCGAGGAATACTAGGATGAAGGCTTGTTTAGTGTCATCGATTCCTCTTAGTAAGGTGTCATAAAGGACTGTTAGCAGTGTTTCAACTCCATGGAAAGGTCTGAAGCCATATTGGTGTTCATCAAGGAGGTTCAATGTATCAATATATTCCTGTAGTTGTGTTTGAACTATTTTTTCAATAAGTTTGGCCATGAAGGGAATGCTCGATATGGGTCTATATGATTTTGGGGATAATTTGTCTAGTGTTTTATTTTTAAGTATTGGTCTTATTTGGACATGTTTGAGAGATGGTGGTATATATCCTTCGTCTAGTGATATGTTAACCATAGGGAGGATGAAGGGAGAGAGTATTGAGAGTGTCTTTTTTATCCAGTCAACTGGGCATGGGTCAAGGTATGAGGTAGTTGTATTTATGTTAGATATGGTTGTTTTAAGTGTGGTCTTTGAGATCAGGCTGAAGTTGGACCAGTTATCAGGGGTTGTTTGTTTCATATTGGTGTGTGTTGTTGGGGGGTTATTTGTTTGTATTTTTGTTTTATTGATATAGTATTGAGCTAAGTCTTGTGGGGTTATATCTATGGATATTTCATCTGAATTGTACGTTTTGTTTGTTAGTTTCTGAATTATACAGAATAATTCTCTTGGTCGGTTAATTGAATTGTTGAGTAAGTTAGAGTAATAGTTTCTTTTAGAATTGTCTATTGTTACTTTATATGTATGAAGGGTATTTATGTATTTCTCATGAGTTGTTGGTGATTTGTTTTGCCTCCATTTCCTTTCGTCCATTCTTAGTTGTCTTTTGAGATTTTTAAGTGTCATGTTAAACCATGGGACATTTTTTTTATCAGTTATATTGTCATTTTTATTATGTTGAGACAGATTAGGTTTTTTTTTCTGCTGCCAGTGAGATAGTTTTGTTCCAGGTTTTGATAGTTTCTTCTAAATTTGTGGGAGTCAGGGTGAGGTGAGGAATTATTTGATCTAAGAATTCTTCTTCATTAAACTTTCTAAATCTTTTATTTTGTGGAGGTTGTGTTCGTTTAGTGTGAATGTTGTCGGGGATGGTGATATTGAATTTTAGAAGGTAATGGTCTGACCAGGGGACTGGTATGTTTGAGAGTGATTTGGGGTTATATAGGTTGTGGAGTGAGTTTGGTAGGAATACCATGTCTAGAGTTTTTCCTTTATTATGTGTTTGTTCTGTTATTATTTGGTGGAAATCCAAATTGCTTACTGCTTCAGTGAAGTGGTTTGGATGGTTGTTGGGTGTAGAAGGGAGGTTAAAGTCACCCATCAGTATTATTGGATTTGTGTCCGTGGATGATGCTAGTAGTTCAATTAGTTTATCAGTGTTGTCTGTATTGTATTCAGGGGGTCTATATATTAGGCATATTTTTGTGGATTAAATTTTATAGTTAGTGTGTCTACATTATCAATATTGTTGGATGAAATTAGTTTTGCGTTAAGATTTTTCCTTATTATTATTAGTACTCCTCCACCTTTTTTATTTGTTCGGTGGGTATGGAAGATCTCGTATTCGGTTGACTTTAGTTGGTTCATGAATACTGAGTCTGTATCTTTGAGCCATGTTTCTGTTATACAGACAATATCTGTTTTATTATCATTGATGATATCTGTAAAGATTGGTAATTTGTTTCTCATGGATCTTGCATTGATCAGTTGGCAGGTGAGTGTTGTGTTGTTCTGAGTAGAAGTTGGTTGTGGTTGCTTGGGGTTGTTGTTAGGTTCAATTATTATATAGACTAGTCTAGGTTGTTTGGGTTTGGAGTTGGTCCAATTGTGGAGTAGAGGTGTTGTATGGTCATAGCGTGATGTACTTTGTATTATTGGAATAGGTCTATTATAGCTGTTTCTTATACATTTTGTAAGGTTTATCAGTGTGAGGATAAATAGGCAAATTAATATAATCCTGATGGGGGAGGAAGGTTGAGTAGGCATTGTTTAATTTCAAGTTTGTTTTGGGGGATTGTCTGGGAATTAGTTTTGAGAATGATTTGCGTTAATTGGGTATGTTATATATCTGGTGCTTAAGTCTTTTAAGTTGTGGAAATAGAGTGATGGTGATGTGTGTGTCTGATAGGAGTGATAAAATCTAGTAGGGTGATGTTGCAAAATGTTAAATAATGTTGCATTAGAGTTACTGGCAACAGTAAATATAATATAACCTACTGACAACAGTAAAGCAAAGTGGTATTCTAATTCTAAGTCAGAAATGAATTGCTGACAGCTGTAATTCCAATACTGATAGTAATTCTAATACTAACAACAGTGTTCTAATACTAAGTCAGAATTGAATTACTGACGACAGTAAGTGTAAACTTTTGACCACAGTAATGTCACAGAGAAGCATCAATATTAAATCAAAATTGATGTACTGACGACAGTAATTTCAGGATAAGTTATTGAGGACAGTAAATCAATGTAGATTTCTGACAATTTCAGATAATATGAGTGAGATACTGACAACAGTAAATACAAGGTAAGATACAGACAACAGTAATTACAGGGTAAAATACTGACAACAGTAAGTCAATGGGTTAGTTATTTGGTGGTAGTTGTGATTCTGTAATGCATTAATGGTAATAGGGAATTTGTGATGAGTTAAACATAGTATCTTACAAAAGAAACATGATGGCAGAAAAAGACCACAGGGCCTATCTAGTCTGTCCTTCCATATCAACTACAATACGAGTGTAGTCCCCTTTTTATCTTTAAAGTTCCTCTGTGTTTGTCCCATGCTTTTTTGAATTCAGATACTGTCCTCATCTCTACCACTTCCACTGGGAAACTATTCCACGCATCTAACACACTTTCAGTAAAAAAAATAAAAAAAAATAAAAATAAAATAAATTCTACATATTACTCCTATCCCCCTTTCACCCTCATCCTATGTCCTTGCGTAGCAGAGTTGCTTTCAATTGAAAGAGACTCCTCTGTGGCTTAAATGCACAGGAGCAATTTAAACATCTCTTTCACATCTCTTCTATCCTACCTTTCCTCAAAAGTATACATATTAAGATCTTTATGTCTGTCCCTATATGCTTTATAACAAACTATATTTGGTAGCCACCCTCTGCAGACTCCAACCCGTTTAACCTTTTGAAGGTGCGGTCTCCAGAATTGCACACAACACTGCAAATGAGGTTGCACCAGAGACTTATACAGAGGCACTATCACCTCCTTGTTTCTTCTGACCATTCCTCTCCTTATTCACCCAAGCATCCTTCTGGTTTTCACCGTCACCTTTTCTACCTGTTTAGCTACCTTAAGATCATTAGACACAATCATGCCCAGATCCCACTCTTCTTTTGTGGACAGAAGTTCCTCACCCCCTACACTGTCCCACTTCCTTGGATTTTTGCTACCCAAATGCATGACCTTGTATTTTTTAGCATTAAATCTCAGCTGCCAAATTCTACACCATTTTTCAAGCTTTGCAAGATCCCTCCCCATGTTATCTACACTTCTTCCTGAGTATCTACTCTATTGCAGATTTTGGTTCTAATCTGCAAACAGTCAAACCTTACCCGACAGCCCTTCCACAATATCACTAACAAAGATGTTAAAAAGAATCGGACAAAAACAAATCCCTGCGGCACACCACTGGTAGCTCCCTTCTCCTCCTCAGAGTAAGTTCCATTTACCTGTACCCTTTGCTGCTTCCCACTCAACCAATTTCTAACCCAATCAGTAACTTTAGGGTCCACCCATAGGGTGCTGTTTGTTTATAAGTTGCCTGTGCAGAACCGTGTCAAAGGCTTTACTGAAAATTAAGTACACCAATTCTAGGGCTCCCCCTCAGTCCAACTCCCTAGTCACCCAGTCAAAGAAAATCAATCATATTTGTTTGATAAGACCTACTTCTGGTAAACCCATGCTGCCTCAGATCCTGTAATCCATTGGACTCCAGAAACTGCACTATTCCCTCTTTTAGCAGCGTTTCCAATAATTTACTCATAACAGAAGCTAAACTAACCAGCTTGTAGATTTCAACCTCATCCTTACTTCTGCTTTTGTGTAAAGGGACCACATGTGCCTCTCTCAAATCCTCTGGGACCACTTCCAACTCCAAAGAAGCATTGAAAATGTCAGTCAGTAGAGCCACTGGAACATCAGATATATCCCATCCGGTTCCAGAGCTTTATCTATTTTTAGTTTAGCTAGTTCTTCACTAACACAGTCTTCTGAAAATCTTTCAAGCTCCCCGTCATTTCTGTTCCTATTAGTAGGTGTTTTCCGAGGTCCTGTTCTTGGTCCTTCATCTGTGAACACAGAATAGAAATATTTGTTAAACAATTCCACTTTCAGTTTCTACATATTCCTCTCCTTCACCCGTGAAGCTGACAATACCATTTTTGCCTTTCTTCCTATCACTAACATATCTGAAAAATGTCATCCCCCCCCCATTTTATTGCATTGGCTATTTCTTCTTTTTGTACCTTTGCTTTCCTGACTACTGCGCTAGCTTCTCTAAGTTTTTCCAAATACAACTGCCTGTCTGTCTCTCTCTCTGCAATCTCTTGAATTTCCTGAAGGCCTCCCTCTTTTTCTTCACCTTTCAGCTACTTCTTTTGAGAATTTTAGTAGCCTTCTTTTCCTTTTACATTTATTTACCTTCCTAACAAAAAGGTTTGTTGCCCTTAAAATATCCCCTTTCAGTTTTGCCCACTTTTTTTCCAATCAACCAGCTGTTCTCATCCCACTAACGACTCCTTGAGGTAATGTCTCATTTTGGAAAAGTTAGTTCTCCTAAAGTCTAAGACCCTCGCTTTTGAATGGATTTCATCAGCCCTAGTCCTAATACTGAACCACACCATCTGGTGATCACTGGATGCGAGATGATCTCCCACTATAACATCAGAAACACTTTCCCCATTGGTAAGCACCAGTTCCAGTATGGCCCCTTCATGAGTGGGTTCTATTACTAGTTACCTGAATAGTTCTCCTTGTAGAGAATCCAGGATCTCCTTACTTCTAGAGGACACTGCAATAGGGATGTGCCAATCAACATCCAGCATATTGAAATCACCTATCATGGCAATGCTGCTATGTCTTCTATTAAATCTTCATCCACTTCTCCTCCCTGTGAGGAGGATCTGTATATCACTCCAATGCAAATGGATTTCCCTCTAATTTAACCCACAGTGCCTCCTCTCTCCCTTTTAAGTCCTGTAATTCTAAAGCTTTAATATTATTTTTTAAATATAGTGCCACTACTTCTCCCCTTCTTCCTACACTGTCCTTTCTGAATAAAGTATAGCCGAGTATAATTACATCCCAGTCATGGTTGTCCATGAACCATGTCTCTGTAACAGCCACTAAATCCAAGTCAGCCTCTTCCATTAAAGCTTCAACATCTGGGATCTTATTTCCCATGCTACAGACATTTATACACACCGCTTTCCAGATGTTGCCCTTTTTACCCATTTCTACAGAGGTATTTAATGTTTCACTTACCTGGGGGGCTTTCTTCACCCATCCCCAATGAATCTAGTTTAAAGCCCTCTTAAGTAGGTTTTCCAGTCTGCTGCTGAAGCCACTTCAACCCTTCTTGGAAAGATGGATGCCATCTCTGCCCTGCAGCCCTTGGATCATCATCCCATTGTCCAGGAAATCAAACACTCTCGATGGCACCATCCATGCATTCATGTTCAGGATGCAAGCTCATCTGCCTTGGCCTTTTTACCCTTGAGGAGGACTGAAGAGAACACCACCTGTGCACCTATCTGCTTCACCCTCTGTTCCAGAGGGATGAAGTCACTTTTGATACGCTCAGAGGAATATCTAGCAGTATCATTTGTGCCGACATGGATGAGTAACATCAGATAATAGTCAGTAAGCTTAATGAGTCTCAGCAAACTCTCTATCATCACAGATTTTGGCACCTGGCAGACAGCAGAACTCTCTGGTCATCAAGTCTGGTCAGCAGATGGATGTCTCAGTATCCCTCAGAAAAGAGTCACCAACCATCACTGGTCCCTTCGCTTCCTTGTGGTCACTGATTCTGAAACTTTGGGGTGCTCAAGCTCTGGTTCTTCCCTTTCCTGGGATGCTTTCACCTCCTCCACTTCCAGGGATGCACATTAGTTCCTCAATTCAAGGGCTGGAGGAGTTGGAGTGTTGATTCTAGAGGTTCTGGTGACTCATGTCCAACTTTCTTCATTCTGTAGCCTCCAATCTTCACATCTGCTGGAGAGCTTGGATGTTTCAGTTAGCATCTCACTGTCTTGAATGCTTCTTAGCCACACCACCTCTTCTCTGAGCTCCTCCATTTGTTTCCCGAGAGCTTCAGCATGCAGGCATCCTGCACATGGAACCGGTCCTTCTACTGGCATTGGGATCTCTGCCTGGACAGAGGCAGAAGCTGTAACAGGGGCAATAGCTTTGGCAATATGATTTTTCCCAGTCATTGTTCAGTTGGTGGAGCTTTGGTATCTTTTGAAGGAGAAAAGACAGATGTACCAAAGTCCCTACCTGTTCCACAGCTGTCCTTTAAGAGAAAAAGCAGTCAACCTCTTAAATGTGTTCTAACAGCACTATTCTATGTTCCTGTGTATAGCTAATTGGGGAACTGCCCTATAAAGCAACTTAAATTAACCATTATGTATATTTAATTTCACTGTGATATAGTATTATAACATACTGTTTTATTTTGTATTTATATTGTAATGTATCGTTTTTGTTTTCCCATACCCTCAATATGTAAGCCTTTGTTGTCTTGTCAACCACTTTGAAGGATAAGGTGGTATACAAAACTGGTTAAATAAAGCAAGAATGCTTGCATAGGAGGGGTGGGGAGAGATTTAACATCTGATGAGATCAGTAGCTTCAAAGAGCTAGCTGTGAATGGATAGCTGGAACAAAAAAACAATTTACTAACTGATAGAGCTTTGCAGAACACCACAAAAAATTCCTCCTCTGCAGTATAGAAAAATTAGCTTTTAAAAATGAAAACCAAAACCCCTTTAAGAGCTTTCAGGCAGACAGTTTGTATTTAAAAGCCACACAGAATTACCTTGCTTGCAATGGAGTCCCTTTTAGGAATCTTTTCAGTCTTTAAATGGAAAAATAAAGTAGTTTAATTCCTATGAATTAGTTTGTGTAAATTAAAGGCGAAGTTGCTCAAACAGTGTGCATGTTTTAATGACAGTTTAGGAAAGTCTGGCTTTTAAGAGCAACATGTCCTCAAACCTGTTCTTTCTTTTGAAATAAGTGTTAACAGCATAGAATTAGGAAAGATATGATTTTCCAAAAATCAATTAAACAACCTTTTAGGTCTTGGGGCTAATACAAGAAAAAAAGGGTTTGTTTGTTTTTTAAATAATTCCAAGTGAAGTTATCCTCCCCTGGACATTTCCCTAAGTTATTGTTCTTTCTCCTTTAAGAACTGTAATCTTTTCTTCCACTAGCAGCAAACTGTCCACCAACAGTGAGGGAAGAGTAAACTTAAGAAGTAACCCTAAATTTCTTCCAACAGATCTCCAGGTCAGAATTCAAGATAACATGCAAAGGCGTCACTTGTTAGGTGGAATGTGCTAACTTCAATTTTGTATTGTACTCCTGCGTACCAGAGCACATTAGACAAAAAGGAAGACTGGCAGTGGGGCAGGAGCAACAGTAGATGAGGGGGTGGATGAGGGAGCAGAGAGACAGTTCTATGCTTCAGCCTCACCCCGTCCACGCCTCTTTCCTGCAGGCTGCCTGGAAGGGAGGGGCTGAAGCACACCACCATTGCTGTTTCCAAGTCTGAAAAAAGTGCAGGAACAGAGTTCCAGGCTGTTCTCCCAGAAGTTAAGTCCTGCTTGGTACTATGCTTCCCCACATCCAGGACAATTACGGGATACCTCTTTGCCCTCATTTAATTCAAAATAATTTATTCAGATATTTTGCTTTCTTCCTTAGGCAATGTGTCACTTCTAAATTTGCAAGTGGGAGCATGAATGGGTCAGTTAGATGCCACGGACCAGTTTTGGCAGCTTGGCACTATAACTAGACCATAGTGTGGGGGTTAAGTCTCCAAGTCTGAAATATGATATAAAGTGCGATACATCTTCCACTTACCATGCGATAAGTGCCGAAATTGCTGCACAGTAAATGCAAAAGGAGGAGATTCTGACCTGCGTTTAGCACCCGGATTGGACGTATATTCCTGCTAGACGGCAGGGTGCCAATTCCAACCACAGAGCTCCCCGCATGTAGAGCAGAGATGTGCGGGGAGCTCTGTATGGGAGCGGGAATGGGCAGGCCGAGGGAGGAGAGGGGGCAGGCCGGAGACATTTCTTTTATTTATTTGGTGTTCTTTATACCACCCCTTCCTGTGATCAAGGGCGGTTTACAATAAAACAACAATACATAGAACACATCTTAACAGTCTGTGACTCCAACGGAAGTCAGCACAATGTACATAGAACTAAGAGCAAAAACTATTTACATTCATAGAGAATCTGTAAGTTTCTACATAATGGGTGATTCTTCTGGGGAGGGTTAGTTTTGTGATGGCTCATGGGAGGAGTCATTCACTCCAGTATTGTCTCCAACATGCTGAATGAATAGGTAGTTTTTAAGCCTTTTTCTAAATGTTTGCTAATCTTTGGTGGCGCATAGTGAGTCTGGGAGGGCATTTCATAATATGGGAGCAACAAATGAAAAAGCAGTTGATAGTGACTTGTGGCATGACACCTACCTGGACGTACAGGACCGATTCCATTGTCAGCTCTGTACATCCGGGGTTGGCGATCTGGATGGGGGACTTATTCCACCTCAGAGGTGGAATATGTTCCCCTACAGTGGCAAAGGAAGAATACGTGCCTGGAAAAAGAGGTAAGGGGGTTCCCCACAGCCTGACCCTGGCCAGGGCAGGCCCACTTGGGGGTTAGGTGGCAGGGAAAGGACCATTGCTATACCTGCCAGGTATATATAGTTATCACATAAGGAAAACACTGCATGATATGTGTAGGGGCAGATGGCACAGATGCCATTACCAACTCCTAAGTGCACCCACAGCAATATAGTTACCATGTGCTAATTGCAAGGTGAAGTCCACATCTATTTTCTGCCCCATAACTGGTTATGCAGTTAGCATAGGATTTAGCATAAGCTATCATGCCAGTTCACGTGCAGCATGCTTAGTGCACATTAGTAAGAGGGCCCCTGATATCAGATCCTACTTATGGGGGGGGGGGGGGCAGGGGGTAGAGTGTAAATTCTACCATTTGGATAGTTATAAACTATACAAAGTTCACAGAACTGTCAAACTTGTTTTGTATTTAGTTCTGTCTTACCAGGGTTTAACACCAGATTAAAATCACCCTGAAAGGAGAATAATCGCTCCTTCTGCAAAATAAGAGCTCAGTATTAAACATTTTGTTCTAACAATTAACTGATTGCCTTTTGGCGACTAAGCTGAAGTCTTCACCAAGCTTCAATCATGCACTTTACATGTATTTTATTTATTTATCTAACATTTCTTATATACCGCGCTCTTTGTCATCAGTGCGGTTTACATTGAAACAGTATAACACTTGGTCAGTTAAATTTGGCCATCGTTTACAAAGAACAGGGCATTTAACATGGGGGAAACTATATACATTTCTAGTAAGTTACGTTGTTGCTAAGTTCACTGTAGGATTTGATGTCCTCAAAATAAAGAGGAGGAACACAAGGAGGAGCTACCTCCTGCAGAAAGTCCAAGCAGACACAAAGAGCAGGAGATGTTGGAGAAAAGGGTCTTTATTATGCACAGGACACCCCAACGCGTTTCGGCAACGCCTTCCTCAGGGGGAGAAAACTAATAAATACAAACATCATATATTTATTAATAAGTACAATCAAAGAAAATTTAAAACACAGTTAAAAACATTAATAAAAAAGCACCGGCAAAATATGAAGCAAAAAATATGATTCAACATAAAAATACACATAATAAACACAAAGCAGGGCTGAGGAACCAAACATATATTTTGAGCAATGGGAAGAAGAAAATTTGAACTAAAAATATATATAAAGGGTGGTGCGGACACATGCTGTATATACCATATAAAGATAATAATAAAATAAATTAAAACAAACAAGACCATGGAGCTCAAATACATGATAAAATAATGATAATGATAATAATAAATATACAACAATAAAATATAACAATATAAACATTAATTAAAATTAGATAAAAAAATATAATAAATACTAGTAGAATAGTATAAAAAGGTAAAAATATATAATAGTAATAATAATAGTACTAATCATAATGTAAAAAATAGTAAACAACTAGCACAGATCTAAAGTAAGCTGTAATAGTGAGACCAAATTGTAATAATAATATTAATAATAATGATAATGATGAACATCAATAAATATGGCATAAAATATAACAGAAATGCACATCAAAAAAAAGGGGGGGAGGGGATGTGTGATTACCTATAGAATACACACAAGTATTGAAGATCAAAAGTGAACTTAAACATTGGAACAGCAGATGAAATCCGAAAGTAAGGTCATGAATACCATGTTAAAGGGGCAGAAAAAATGAGGGAGTAATAACATATGTGCCTATGCATCTTATAGTAAAATGTAAGAAAGAAAACTATGGTGTACCATTAAAACCTAAATATAAACCCATTAAATAAAAAGCGGATAATCTAAAAAGAACAAAAATACAATAATAATTAGATAAAACTGATTAAACAATAAATAAAAAAACGATAAAAATATGAGTATATATAAAAAAATATATGTATAAATTTGATAAGTATAATATGTATCAATAAAAAACATATTGTGCATCCAATAATGGAATTATATAAGGTGGTGATAAGATATATACACCAATCAACCAATCACAGTGAGATAAAATCGCGCTCACGAGATAACAGCTAAAACAAAGAAGATGTAACACTGTATGTGAGACAAGAACACTATTAAAAATGCGTGGCAGAGAGAATAACTAAGCATAGGAAGTGCAGCATTGTGTGTAAGACAATCTCACTATTAGAAGTGCATGGCAGAAAAAATGCATGGCAGAAAAAACACAAAAGTGAAGATAACCCAGGAGGAAAACATAGTTGTGCAACTGGAGAAACCATACCGTATGACTAAACGGACGAATTGAGAGACATAACTGAACAAGAAATTATATAGCCTAAAAGGAATTGCATGAACCCGCGTAGGTACAATCCCGGGGTGTGAGTCGCAAGATAATAATCACGACGGTAAATAAAGTAAGAAGCCAACATGCGACAAAATATGTATAACAGTTTACTGCCCCAACTAAAATGCAACTATAAAAAGGAAAAAGATTTAAAAGAAAGCCATGCAAGAACATCGCCCACTTAGAGAAATACTCCTAAGAGCTGGGGCAACATGAAAAACTAACAACCGACGAGAGAGCAGACTGGAGCCGCATATAAACTTATCCAATAATGTGAAAGCAGAAAGATAGCGGACGCGGTAAACAATGTGAACCAAATGGATTGGTGCAAAAACAGTTCTTAAAACGAAAACAAAATTGTCATGAATACTGCTGATATGAAGGAGAAGGGGCTCACCCATATGCACGTTAGTAGAAGTACCGCCAAAACAAACTAGTACGAGGCTAGTCACAATTACCTGAAGGAGAAATTAACAATATCAGTCAAACAGGGAGGTAACTAAGAAAGGCTAAATAATGTAAAGAGAGAATAGCCAAGTAGTACTCACGATCTCAGTAGCCCTCAATGGCTAAGGACAAATATGTGAGAAGAAGTTGTGTCACTGAGAGCAGCGTTCAAGCCAACTGAAAGAATCAGAGAGCCGTGCTGTGCTGCTATTTAAACAGTGGTTTTGGCGCCAATTTTGCAAACATCGTAGTGGTTGGGGGAGGGGTCACGGAACATGTTGCATTGCACAAGTAATTAAAGAAACAGGGAAAAACTTTTTAACCAATGAACTGTGGTGCTAGAGAAGGATCCTTAAACATGTTATATTTGCAAAAGGAGATGGATAACCATAACTACTTAGTGAAAATTGCAGAAATGATATAATAAAGGTAATGTGTTACATGGCAAAAAGGGTAGTCAGCCCAAAAAAACTGATAAGTCTACCTCCTGATTTAAACCATGAGGTTCCAAGGTATTAAACTCATAAATGAACCGTTGTTCAAATCGTAATAGAGTTTTTTCTGTATTACCCCCCCTCCAGTGTGGGATAATAGTTTTGAGCACTGTAAATTTTATATCACTGATGTGATGGTTCATATCTAGCCAATGGGAAACAAGAGGTTTATCCGAGTGCTTCCTAGAAATGTTGCTGCGATGTTCAATTATGCGGGTCCGGATCTGTCTCAGAGTCTTGCCGATGTATAATTTCTGACAAGGACATTTTATCAAATAGACTACATTAGTGGTTTTACAATTGGAGTATTGATGTAAAAAGATCCTACGGCCGGTAACATTATCCAAGAAGAAATTTTTAACTATGATGGCATGGATACACACAGAACAGTTGCCGCAGCTGTAGTGTCCCTTAATAGTAGGGGCGGACCTACTGACTGTAAGAGCAGATGGAACAAGTGAATCAGATAAATTAGAGGTGCGCTTGTAGGCAATCATCAGCCTTTTGGTGGCAAAGGCTGGAATAGTGGAGAGAAGGTGCCACTCTTGTTTGAGGATATTAACAATAGCTTTAGAACAGCCAGAGAATGTTAAAGGACAAACCATTCTATCAGAGTGTGTACGTGTAGTCTTTTCAAGAAGGGAGGCACGATCGGTGGCACACGCCCTCTGGTAGGCTTTCTTGACGCAAGGTGCAGGGTACCCACGTTGTGCAAACCTACTCATCATATCTGCAGCATGATATTCAAAATCCTTATTATCAGTGCATAATCTCTTAATCCTTAAAAATTGGCTAACTGGGAGGTTATCCTTAAAAGATGGATTATGACTGCTATCATACTTGAGAAATGTATTGCGGTCTGTGGGTTTGCGATAAAGAGACGTTGAGAAACCAGAATTGGATTTTCTGATCAAAATGTCAAGATAGGGAATCTCTTTACTATCGAAATTGCCTTCAAATTGTAAGTTTGAGTCTAATGTGTTGAGCCATGCGTGAAAAATATGTAACAATGTCTCCGTACCATACCATATCATAAACACGTCGTCAATGTAACGCTTCCAAAGAAGCACGTTGGATTGATATGGGTGGCCGAAACGCGTTGGGGTGTCCTGTGCATAATAAAGACCCTTTTCTCCAACATCTCCTGCTCTTTGTGTCTGCTTGGACTTTCTGCAGGAGGTAGCTCCTCCTTGTGTTCCTGGTTTCCTTGGAGCCATGTTTTCTCCGTGGAAAGAGGTCCTCAGCTTTAAAGAGGATGAACTACGCTCTATGCTCCCAGAGGACCCTTTCTATACGGAAGAAGAGGGTGTTCCTGATTTAGAGGATGAGTGGCAAGAATGCGTTTGGTTTACACAGCGCTTAATCAGAGAAGATCTACACGCAGCCTCTTTACTTGAGTTTTGTAGGAGGAAGATGATACCTAGAGGACTACGAGTTCAGAAAGCACCCGGCATGTTCAAGGACGATGAGACTTTTATGTCTAATTGGATTAAGATTTTAAATAAATGTTCCTTGGACTTAATGATTCTTTTAATTAACACATCTAAACGCAGGGCTGAGGTTTTAAAACCTCAAATAGAACAAAAGTTTGAACAATTGAAAAAGAAAGATATGCAATTTGATATTGAGAAGAGGAAATTTGACCAAAATATGTTGGATTATAAGAAAGGTGTAAAAGAGAAGAAGATTAAAAAATTGAAGTGGGTTGAGGATGATTATAGGTCAAACATGGTGTACTATTGGACTTACAATAAATCCGACCTTAGGGATAGGAAGAGACAATTTTCCTATAGAAGAAGGGAATCACCTAGACAAGGTTACAGAAATAACCCTAGGGGCAATGTAAGGAATAGGTCTAGATCCCGATCAATTACCCCTGAAGCTGAAAGACACACTAAAAGGACAAGACATCATTCACGGGAACAGATCAATCCCTCTGCTTCCTTATTCTCCAATCAACCACCTCCACCGAGAGATAATAATTATGCTAAGAGACGGGATTTTATGATGGACAAATTATGGGAAAAAGGAAAAAGAAACTTGTCCCCAAAGTCGCCTCAACATCGTCCATACAAGCCCCGACATTCACCGAACAGACAATACCCACAACGCATGAGGACGCACAGTCAGGGCCTAATGGCCAAGAGACAACTCGACTGGGACCTCTAAATGCAGTTGTTAATCTTTCTAAATATTTACCATCAAAGGCAGAATTGGAAGTTCTTAATAAGGGCCTTTCATTTGTACCTACTAAGTCCCATGATAAGTTTGCTACACATGTTGAGCTGTATAAATTTTTTCGGAAATTAAAAATTGTTGACTATTTTTCCAACGCTCCTAATGATGATGGAGTTGATCATTCGGTTGTAAAAAAACCATCTACATGGATACCACCATGCAAACCTAACACCATGATTGCTGCATATGAGTCGGTTGTTCTTAGTAGAATTGACAATTTGTATAAGACACACACTAAGAGGCCCTTTTACAATTTGACATGCTCTCAAAATGCAGCTCTTCATAGCTTAAAATCTAATCATGACATTATTATTAAGCCGGCCGATAAGGGTGGAGCCATAGTCATACAAGACAAAGACACATACATAACAGAAGTCTTGCGCCAATTAAATGATACAGAATATTATCTAAAAATCTTTGATGATCCTACTGATCGACTACGGCAAAAAGTTGACACTCTGCTGCACATTGGCAAAGAAGCAGGGTATCTCACCGCAAAAGAGATTGCATATCTTACAGTTTCACATCCCATTATTCCCACCATATATGCTCCCCAAAATTCACAAATCCTTACAGAATCCACCGGGACGGCCTATAGTGTCGGCAATTGGATCACTCTTTGAACCTTTATCAAAACTTCTTGATGTTCACTTGAGACCCTTTGTCACCCAAGCACCTTCCTATGTCAGAGATTCTACACATATCATACAGATCCTACAGTCATTCCAAGGTCCCTTTGAAGATGTGCTCCTGGTCACATATGATATTCGTTCATTATACACTAATATTCCCCAACAGGCTGCTTTGGAGGTAATAGCCAATACCTTAATTATGAGACCCAAACCAGTACGCACTCCGACTTTCTTCCTCACACAGTTAGCGGAACTGGCCATGACCGAGAACTATTTCTGTTTTAGAGGCATCTTCTATAAGCAGATTAAAGGTGTGGCCATGGGCTCTCCCATGGCGCCTGATATAGCAAATTTGTACGTTACTAATTTCGAAACCACTTTTTTGTCATGCCACCCATATCAATCCAACGTGCTTCTTTGGAAGCGTTACATTGACGACGTGTTTATGATATGGTATGGTACGGAGACATTGTTACATATTTTTCACGCATGGCTCAACACATTAGACTCAAACTTACAATTTGAAGGCAATTTCGATAGTAAAGAGATTCCCTATCTTGACATTTTGATCAGAAAATCCAATTCTGGTTTCTCAACGTCTCTTTATCGCAAACCCACAGACCGCAATACATTTCTCAAGTATGATAGCAGTCATAATCCATCTTTTAAGGATAACCTCCCAGTTAGCCAATTTTTAAGGATTAAGAGATTATGCACTGATAATAAGGATTTTGAATATCATGCTGCAGATATGAGTAGGTTTGCACAACGTGGGTACCCTGCACCTTGCGTCAAGAAAGCCTACCAGAGGGCGTGTGCCACCGATCGTGCCTCCCTTCTTGAAAAGACTACACGTACACACTCTGATAGAATGGTTTGTCCTTTAACATTCTCTGGCTGTTCTAAAGCTATTGTTAATATCCTCAAACAAGAGTGGCACCTTCTCTCCACTATTCCAGCCTTTGCCACCAAAAGGCTGATGATTGCCTACAAGCGCACCTCTAATTTATCTGATTCACTTGTTCCATCTGCTCTTACAGTCAGTAGGTCCGCCCCTACTATTAAGGGACACTACAGCTGCGGCAACTGTTCTGTGTGTATCCATGCCATCATAGTTAAAAATTTCTTCTTGGATAATGTTACCGGCCGTAGGATCTTTTTACATCAATACTCCAATTGTAAAACCACTAATGTAGTCTATTTGATAAAATGTCCTTGTCAGAAATTATACATCGGCAAGACTCTGAGACAGATCCGGACCCGCATAATTGAACATAGCAGCAACATTTCTAGGAAGCACTCGGATAAACCTCTTGTTTCCCATTGGCTAGATATGAACCATCACATCAGTGATATAAAATTTACAGTGCTCAAAACTATTATCCCACACTGGAGGGGGGGTAATACAGAAAAAACTCTATTACGATTTGAACAACGGTTCATTTATGAGTTTAATACCTTGGAACCTCATGGTTTAAATCAGGAGGTAGACTTATCAGTTTTTTTGGGCTGACTACCCTTTTTGCCATGTAACACATTACCTTTATTATATCATTTCTGCAATTTTCACTAAGTAGTTATGGTTATCCATCTCCTTTTGCAAATATAACATGTTTAAGGATCCTTCTCTAGCACCACAGTTCATTGGTTAAAAAGTTTTTCCCTGTTTCTTTAATTACTTGTGCAATGCAACATGTTCCGTGACCCCTCCCCCAACCACTACGATGTTTGCAAAATTGGCGCCAAAACCACTGTTTAAATAGCAGCACAGCACGGCTCTCTGATTCTTTCAGTTGGCTTGAACGCTGCTCTCAGTGACACAACTTCTTCTCACATATTTGTCCTTAGCCATTGAGGGCTACTGAGATCGTGAGTACTACTTGGCTATTCTCTCTTTACATTATTTAGCCTTTCTTAGTTACCTCCCTGTTTGACTGATATTGTTAATTTCTCCTTCAGGTAATTGTGACTAGCCTCGTACTAGTTTGTTTTGGCGGTACTTCTACTAACGTGCATATGGGTGAGCCCCTTCTCCTTCATATCAGCAGTATTCATGACAATTTTGTTTTCGTTTTAAGAACTGTTTTTGCACCAATCCATTTGGTTCACATTGTTTACCGCGTCCGCTATCTTTCTGCTTTCACATTATTGGATAAGTTTATATGCGGCTCCAGTCTGCTCTCTCGTCGGTTGTTAGTTTTTCATGTTGCCCCAGCTCTTAGGAGTATTTCTCTAAGTGGGCGATGTTCTTGCATGGCTTTCTTTTAAATCTTTTTCCTTTTTATAGTTGCATTTTAGTTGGGGCAGTAAACTGTTATACATATTTTGTCGCATGTTGGCTTCTTACTTTATTTACCGTCGTGATTATTATCTTGCGACTCACACCCCGGGATTGTACCTACGCGGGTTCATGCAATTCCTTTTAGGCTATATAATTTCTTGTTCAGTTATGTCTCTCAATTCGTCCGTTTAGTCATACGGTATGGTTTCTCCAGTTGCACAACTATGTTTTCCTCCTGGGTTATCTTCACTTTTGTGTTTTTTCTGCCATGCACTTCTAATAGTGAGATTGTCTTACACACAATGCTGCACTTCCTATGCTTAGTTATTCTCTCTGCCACGCATTTTTAATAGTGTTCTTGTCTCACATACAGTGTTACATCTTCTTTGTTTTAGCTGTTATCTCGTGAGCGCGATTTTATCTCACTGTGATTGGTTGATTGGTGTATATATCTTATCACCACCTTATATAATTCCATTATTGGATGCACAATATGTTTTTTATTGATACATATTATACTTATCAAATTTATACATATATTTTTTATATATACTCATATTTTTATCGTTTTTTTATTTATTGTTTAATCAGTTTTATCTAATTATTATTGTATTTTTGTTCTTTTTAGATTATCCGCTTTTTATTTAATGGGTTTATATTTAGGTTTTAATGGTACACCATAGTTTTCTTTCTTACATTTTACTATAAGATGCATAGGCACATATGTTATTACTCCCTCATTTTTTCTGCCCCTTTAACATGGTATTCATGATCTTACTTTCGGATTTCATCTGCTGTTCCAATGTTTAAGTTCACTTTTGATCTTCAATACTTGTGTGTATTCTATAGGTAATCACACATCCCCTCCCCCCCTTTTTTTTGATGTGCATTTCTGTTATATTTTATGCCATATTTATTGATGTTCATCATTATCATTATTATTAATATTATTATTACAATTTGGTCTCACTATTACAGCTTACTTTAGATCTGTGCTAGTTGTTTACTATTTTTTACATTATGATTAGTACTATTATTATTACTATTGTATATTTTTACCTTTTTATACTATTCTACTAGTATTTATTATATTTTTTTATCTAATTTTAATTAATGTTTATATTGTTATATTTTATTGTTGTATATTTATTATTATCATTATCATTATTTTTATCATGTATTTGAGCTCCATGGTCTTGTTTGTTTTAATTTATTTTATTATTATCTTTATATGGTATATACAGCATGTGTCCGCACCACCCTTTATATATATATTTTTAGTTCAAATTTTCTTCTTCCCATTGCTCAAAATATATGTTTGGTTCCTCAGCCCTGCTTTGTGTTTATTATGTGTATTTTTATGTTGAATCATATTTTTTGCTTCATATTTTGCCGGTGCTTTTTTATTAATGTTTTTAACTGTGTTTTAAATTTTCTTTGATTGTACTTATTAATAAATATGATGTTTGTATTTATTAGTTTTCTCCCCCTGAGGAAGGCGTTGCCGAAACGCGTTGGGGTGTCCTGTGCATAATAAAGACCCTTTTCTCCAACATCTCCTGCTCTTTGTGTCTGCTCAAAATAAAGAGAACATTTTTTAAGGAACAAGAGAAGTTATTTGTAAAGAGCAACATTCTATAACTCCTGTTGCCTTCTCATTTGATAGATTTCAGATGAAGTTCCTGAAAGTTTGAAAAGAGTATGCTATCTAAAAAAACCCCACACTAATAGTTCCCATATTGATGTCTATATATTTTTCATTCTCTAAGAATAGAAGTTAAGTCCTTTACATCTTGTGAAATCTGAAGGTTAAAAGGTTTCTCTTCATAGGCACTTGTAAAGCAGCCCTCTCTTTTCTTTTGGAAGGCCTATTCTATATGTACCACAGATGAGCCCAAGTTTATGTAGGAAACAATTTCTCTGTCTACCACCTTTAAATTAAAAATAGCACTAGTCTTTTGGGCAGTACTATTAATCTGCTTGAGAGAAAGCTAGAGGCAACTAAATCATCTGAGGAACTAAAAAATATTGCGAAGGTAATTTTCATGAATGACATCAACCCAGCATAAATTTGCTATTTGAAAATCATGTAGTTAAAAAGCACAAGCAGGGATTAACAAGTGTATTTGGACAAGGCATTCAGAGGGACATCTTTAGTCTAAGGAAGAGCAATAACTCATATGGAATACTTTTTCAACATTTAGATGTTATTTGCAAGGGGGAAAGGTACCCACAGAAAACCACATGCAAATCCTTGCTCTCACTTTTTCCTTGGAGTGATGTTTAAAAGAGAAAGCATGATTTTACTTTCTGCATTGCGAACTGGTGCAAAGCCTATCAACTTTGTATCCATGCAGGCAAATGTGAAAACTACATCATTAGGAATGTTCTAGGTCCAGGACATCACCACACGACTAGATTCATATGCTAACTCATGGAAGCTCTTCTGCTTTAAGCACACTACTGGAAAACCTTCACAGGAATAAAAGGAGGACCGACACAAACATGATAGATGAGGCAACCTACAATGCCCCTTGTTCACTTCCTTCCAGCTGCTTTTTCCAAGGCAAGCAGAGTAAACAACCTTCTCCCAGCCTTCTCACTTTCCACAGCTGAGAGTGTAGGATGTTTACACTCCCTGGCCCTCGAAGTGTATAAGGTGTACATTACATGCAGACTTCAGACCAGGCTGCAGGAAAAACGATTTACAAAAGAATGTTAAACATTCTCCAAAAACTCATTCTGGCAAAAGGTTCCTCTTTCTTCAGGAAAGTTCATAAAGAGCTCCAATACAATGTCTCTAGCGGCAGCGAGAGTTCCATCCCTCTCAATAGGGAAAACAAATTTGCAGTCTAGCCTTGGTTTACTCCAGCACAGTTCAGGATGTCACAGCAACTGCACACCTGCAGAAAGAAGGAAAGAAAGGCTCAAATATTGGTGAGAAAGTTACTATATAGAGGTAAAAAACACTCTCCAGGATAAAGTTTTACATAAATGTTCAATTATTACCTGCAAATGCTAATACTTTTATGCAAATTGTAGTATGACTTAAAGGACACAGAGAGAGAGCAGCTAATTTTTCTAAACTTAAGTAGGTTCTTAAAGGGAAATTTGGACTGCTACAATTGTAGCATTTCTTCAGCTAGGACAGCAGCGATTAACACCAAAGGGAAGGAAAACTGGAAATAAAACTCATCTGTACAAGTCATGAAATTCTATATATTAGTGACTATACAACCTGGATTGAAATTTAGCATAAGCACAACACGAACATTTTACACCTTTGCAAAAAGCATTTGGTACAATGTATCCAGGACAGTCAAGCCCCACATGCTGTATCATATCACTCCTTTCTGGGTCCGTTTCATGCCTGACCAGAGTCTAGTTTACAGTGGTATAGCTGCAGCTTACTCTAAGACTCTACAGACAAGCAATTTTTAGGACAATGCTCACAGCTGCATTGTAACAAACCATGGTTTATGTAAGAAAACGACTTTCATTGTTCATGTTACTGTCACTTCAATATGGGGGGGGGGAAGGGGGGAGGGAGAAAATCAGGCATCCTAAAGTCGCTCCCAGAAGGGGTAGAAGGCACATAACTCGCTTTCTCCTCACCTCTCTCCTCATCCTCCTTCCAAACTCTCCCCTTTCTAACTTGCCAGCCCCTCCCATAAGGATGCTGGCAGACTATTTCCTTTCTTTCTTTGTGTTTATTTACAATATATTACTCTCCACTTTGAAAGAATATCACCTAAGGCTGTGTACATTTAAACAATACACAAGCAGCAGTGAGAACCCTATGGTGGAGTGTCAGGGCGTGCAACATTTATTTAATCAGTTTTATATACCATCTTTTCCTTCAAAGAAAGTGGTTTAAACAAGACAGGATATAAAATTATAGGGTAAAAGCAAGGAAAGGTAATAGGGGAGGTGTAGGGAAATATACCTTAGTAATAAAATGATGTTTTAGGAAGGTCCATAAAATCATATAAATAGTATTTGTTTAAAGTCCTTTAAATCTCTCATTGCTCGCATATTATCAGGCAGAGTATTCCATAAATCAGGTGCATGAAGCGATGGAGCCCTTCTGGACATTGCCTGATTTGTTTTTTGGAAATTAGGTGGAGTGGCTATCCTGTGTCCATACTTGCTCTAAGCGGTCTCATACTAGTATGCTTGGTTACTAAACTCTGAAGGGCATTAGCTGAAATATTATTCATAATTTTAAAAATATTTAAAATAGCCTTGTATTTTGCACGAGCTTGGCTGGGCAACCAATGGAGGGTCTGGAGCACTGGGGTGATATGATCGTATTTTGCTGTATTTGTGATGATTCTAGCTGCTGTGTGCTGCACCAATTGGAGAGGGTGAATAGAGTGAATTGGCAGACCATGATAAAGCAAATTTCCATAGTCTAATATAGGTACGACGACTGACTGACTGACATACCGTTCTAAAATGATCTTGGCTTAAGAGCAGTTTGAGCCTCCTTAAGAGTTTTAATTTATAATATGCTTTTGCAGCAATTTTATTAATGTGAGAATGGAGGTTTAACTTAGTGTCTAAGATAACTCCAAGGTACCTTACCTCATTTTTCACCTTAATGTGTTTGTCCTGGATGCAGATCTAAGAAGGCAGATTGAAGTTGTTTCTTCTAGTAATAAACATGGCCGCCGTCTTATTATAATTAACAGACATGTTATTAGTAAGCCATGTAATCAATCAACCAAGCAGTTAGTTAAGGGGGATAAGATCTGGTGCTTGCATGTTTATTGGAGCATAGACCATAATATCATCTGCATAGATGTTATAGAGCATCTTATGTTTTTTGAAAATGTGACAGATGGGTTGAATATATAAATTGAAAAGAATAGAGGATAAAGAGGAACCCTGAGGTATTCCTTGTGTCATTATGAGGCATGACGACTTTATATCACCACATTTTACCTGTTGAGTTTGGTTAGTGAGATAAGATTGGAACCATTTTAAAGCGTTGCTGCGAAGACCGATGCCAGAAAGCCATTGTATCATTCTTATATGTGAAACTGTATCAAAGGCAGCAGATATATCCATAAAGAATAGTAAAGCACAGTAACTTACCTGTAACAAGTGATCTCTGGCAACGGCAGGAATAAGTCTTCACATATGGTACATTGGTACTGACGGAGCCTGCGCGGGAACGCTCCCCAGCTTCCCAAAAAGGAAAGCTTTTGGGAGCATCCCACAGCGCCTGCGCGCTGCCTTCCCGCCTTTCCTAACCATCACTCCTCAGTTCGAGTTTAAAGCTGAGACAATAGAGAGAGAGAGGAAAGGAAAGATAGAAAAAGAGATACAACTCCTAGGGGAGGTGGGAGGGTTGTGAAGACTTATTCCTGCTGTTCCCAGAGATCACCTGTTACAGGTAAGTAACTGTGCTATCTCCAGGAACAAGCAGGAATGAGTCTTCACATATGGGGACTCCCTAGCAAAGATGCCTGGGAGATCCCCAAGGATATGAGACCTTGGGAAGGGGTCTACTTCCTTCTATGGATCTCAGGCATCCATCCAGGGAAGGAGGGTAGGAGTTGTTTTAAGAATGGAACAGGTGTTTGAGGACAGCCTGACCAAACAAGGCATCCCAGCGGGAGTCCTTGTCCAAGCAGTAATGGGCTGTGAAGGTATGAACCGAGGCCCAGGTGGCTGCTCGACAGATCTGGTCGATGGACACAGAATTTAGATGAGCCATAGAGGTGGCCATGGCCCTCACATTATGAGCTGTGACATGGCTCTCCAGAGAAAGGTTCTTACTCTGGTAGGCGAAAGAAATACACTGAGCAATCCAATTGGACAGTGTTCTCAGAGACTGGAAGTCCCAAATGAGAAGGATCAAAAGCAACAAAAAGCTGGGAAGACTTTCTATGTTGCTGTGTCCTTTGTAAGTAAAAAGCAAGAGCTCTTTTACAAACTTCAAGGAGGTAGTGGCTAAGGGTTCAAAAGGTGGCTTCATAAGCTGACCAAGAACGAAATTTAAGTCCCACGCCACCGGAGGAGGCCTAATGGGAGGTTTAGTTAAAGTTAGGCCTCTCATGAATCTTGCAATGAGAGGATGAGAGGAAACAGGTTGTCCATTGATTGGCTTAAGGGATGCTGCAATAGCACTCAAATGGACTCTTACTGAATTCGTTTTAAGGCCTGCATTGGAAAGATGCAGGAGATAGTCTAACAAAGAATTTAAAGGTAGTGCTAGAGGGTCAAGACCCTTTTCAGCACACCAAGTGGAAAACCTCTTCCATTTAAAAGCATAAGAACGCCTGGTGGAAGGTTTTCTGGTAGCATGGAGGATATCCTTCACTTGTTGAGAAAGATTCCAGTCTTGAAGGTCTAGGCCTTCAGTAACCAAGCTCTGAGGTATAGGGACTTGGGGTTTGGGTGCCACAAAGTCCTTTCCTCCTGGGACAGAAGGTCTGGAGCAGCTCCCAAGTCCAGGGAGGGGGCTTGGGAGAGATGCAGAAGTAGAGGGTACCACACTTGGCGTGGCCAGCATGGAGCTATGAGGATCATTTATTTATTTATATTATTTATTACATTCTCTTATATACCGCGCTATTCTGCATCAGTGCGGTTTACATCGAACAAACTGAAATTACATTGAACAGGGCATTATAACTTGGAGATAACTATTTTACAGGGAACATGGGCTATGGAGGGTTAAGTGGCTTGCCCAAGACCACAAGGAGCACCTGTGGGACTAGAAACCCCAGTCCTTCCGGCCCAAGGTTGCTGTCCTCTAGTGGGATTTGAACCCCCGACCTTCCGGCCTGAAGTACCTTGCCCCAACCACTAGGCCACTCCTCCACTCATAGATCCTTGATCCCTCTGGAGTTTGAACAGAGTGTTGGGAATCAAGGGAATGGGTGAAAATGCATACAGGAAGCCCTGACCCCAATGAAGGAGGAAGGCATCCTTGGCCTGAACTCTCTGACACGGAATTCTGGAACAGAACCGGGGAAGTTTGGCATTCCACGGACTTACAAAAAGGTCTATGTCCGGAGTTCCCCATTCTTGGAAGATTCAGAGTACCTGATCCATGTGCAGGGACCATTCGTGTGGAAGCAGAACTCGACTGAGTCTGTCTGCCCAAGAGTTTTGGACTCCTGGGAGGTATACTGCCAGGAGATGGACTTGATGCTCTCTGGCGAAGGCCCACAATCTTAAAGCTTCGTTGCAAAGCGACAGAGAGCCAGTTCCTCCTTGTTTGTTTATGTAAAACATGGCTACTTGATTGTCCGTATGAATGAGGACTGTCTTGTAGCTGAGGAGGGTATGAAAGACCTTGAGAGCTAGAAAAACTGCTCGAAGCTCCAAGTGGTTGATATGAAGAGAGGTCTCCTGTGAGGAGCAAGTGCCTTGAGTGGAGAGGTCCTGTAGATGGGCTCCCCAACCTGTTTGAGAGGCATCTGTTGTGAGGGTTGCTTGGGGCAACAACTGTTGGAAGGGGGACCCCAGCAACAAATTTTGAGTGGACATCCACCATTGGAGAGACCAAAAGAGACGTTTGGTGGTTGCTATTTGGTCTGAGAGAGCTCCTGAAGCTTGAGTCCACTGGGTGGACAAAGTCCATTGAGCTGCTCTCATGTGTAGGCGAGCATAGGGTACCACATGCACTGTGGAAGCCATGTGGCCTAGCAGTTGTAGCATCTCCCGGGCAGTTAAGTGGCTCTTTGACTGAATCTGGGAGGCTAACTGCACTAGACGTTGGCAACGGGCCTGAGGAAGGTAGGCCCTTGCAGTAGTGGTATCCAACCAGGCCCCTATGAATTCTAGGGACTGAGTAGGGGTGAGCTGAGACTTTGGAAGGTTTACCACAAGTCCCAGATATTGCAGAATGTGCCTTGTGCGGTCCAGGGAAATCTGGGCCTCTGACTGAGATGGAGCTCGGATGAGCCAGTCGTCCAGGTATGGGAAGACAAATATTCCCAGAGTGCGTAGAAATACAGCAACTCTTGCCATGCATTTGGTGAACACTCTTGGAGCAGAGGCCAGACCGAAAGGAAGGACTCTGTATTGGTAATGTTTTCCTTGGAAAAGAAACCGTAGGAATCTTCTGTGAGAGGGATGGATGAGGACATGTGTGTATGCATCCTTGAGATCTAGAGAACAAAGCCAATCCTGACTTTGAAGGTATGGAAGGAGAGTGCCCAGAGAAAGCATCTTGAACTTCTCCTTGCATAGAAATTTGTTCAATTCTCTGAGATCTAAGATGGGCCTGTATCCCCCTGTCTTCTTTGGAATGAGAAAATAGGTGGAGTAGAACCCTGACCCTTGATGAAGAAGAGGGACTTCTTCTATTGCCCCTTGGGCAAGAAGGGTAGCTACCTCTTGACCTAGAAGGTCGAGAAGAGATGTGGGAGAATGGAAGTGTCTCACCATGGTGTGGGGAGGAAGGTCTGAGAAATGAAGCTTGTAGCCCTCTCTTATGATGGAGAGGGTCCACTGCTCTGATGTTATTTGCTCCCATCTGGGAGCAAAATGAGCCAACCTTCCTGGAATGGCGAGAGGCTCTGGCTGCTTTAGAGCCAGAAAGGCTAAGTTCTCTAGCATCAAGTCAAAAACCCTGAGGAGGTTGGGCCTGCTGAGTTGCAGCAGCCCCTGTAGGCTTAGGCCTGGCCTGTTTAGGTTGCTGACGCTTAGTGGTAAAGCGACCTGTAGAAGATTGTTGGCCAGAAGTAGAAGGAAATCTGCCCTTTTTAAAGAAAGACTTTTTAAAAGGCTTTTTCTTGGCAGGAATGGAGGTTGACTTTGAAAGTCTATCCAGAGCAGAGTTTTCTGCATCCATTTGAGTGGCTTTTATTTGCCATTCTTTGCCAAATAGGTTTTCACCTGTACAGGGAGATTTCCTAAGCCATCTTGAACCCAGGGTTCTAAATCAGAAGCCTGGAGCCAAGCAATTCTGCGAGCAGCTATGGCAATGCCTGAAGCTCTGCTGGCACCTTCAAAGGAGTCAAAGGCTGCCCTGTTGGAAAACTTTGAAATGTCTTGGGTATGCTTAAGCCAAATGAGGAATTTCTCCCTTTTATCCTGTGGAAGAAAAGGGAGGAAAGTTTGCAGCTTTTCTGCAACTTTTTAGAAACATACCCATGTAAAGTCTATATGAGTTAATTCTGGCAATAAGCATACTGGCTTGGAAGATTTTCCTACCAAAAGCATCCAAGGTCCTGCATTCTCTTCCTGGAGGAGCAGAAGAGTGTCTTTTTGTACTCTTTATCCTTTTCATAGCTGACTGCACCACAATGGAATGGTGAGGAAGCTGAGTTTTATGAAATCCAGGACAGGGAGGAACACGATACATAGTGTCCAATCTGCGAGAATGAGGAGAGTGAGAGGAGTCTCCCTTAGATCAATCATGTGTTCATAAAGAATCTCATGAATTGGTAAGGTGACTGCCTCTTTAGGAGCCTTAGAATAGCCTAAAATATCCAATTTTTTTGCTCTAGGCTCTGATTCAGAGGTTACTGAAATAGAAAGTCCTTTAGGCACTTCTCTTATGAAGTCTTGAAAGGACAAGTCCTCTGGAGGAGACATTCTTCTTTTTGGAGAAGGCTCTTCAGGAAGGGCTATGGATACTTCAGCAGACTCCTCCGATGCATCAGAATCTTCGGAGGAATCAAAGTATCGACTGTCAGGGTGCTCTTCCAAAGCTCGATACGCGTATCGAGCAGTATCGACATCGGGCGTCCCCGGTACCGGATCGGTACCGATAAGCAGCCCTGGACAAGGAACCGCAGTAGCCGGTTTCCTGGTCAATGTAGTCGGTACCGGTATCGTCGCTGGTGCCGGTACCGGAGCCAATACCGACAACGGAGTTTGTTTCGGTACCAGCGGCGTCGCAGCTTGAATGAAGGCCGCAATAGCCTGCTACATGGACAGAACATTCTGATCCATCGACGCCATGAATGCCTGGAAGTCGGTACCGGGAGATTGTGCCGGTACCCCAGAGCATTCTAACAGGTGATCGGTCAAGGCCGTGCCATCGATGTCAACCTGTAACCCCATAGGAGCAGCTTTGGAAGCCGGAGCTTCCCGCTGGGGTTGTTTTGCTGGGGCAGGATCCTCGAGGGCAAGCCCAGAGGCATCTCGATGCTTAGAGGGAGATCTACCCTTCGAGGACCTGCTAGGTTTATGTTTGGTTACCTGAGATCCATCAGGAGAAGAAGACCTGGAAGATGTCGATGCTACCGACGCTAGATCAGCGGGAAACAGCACATGGAGCTTAGCTGCTCGGTTCTGTAAACCCCGTTTAGACATTAGAGAGCAGGACGGACAATCCGGAATGGAGTGTTCAGGACCCAAACATTTAAGACACCATTCATGGGTATCTGTAACAGACATAGTACCGCTACACTTAGTGCATTTTTTTAACCCGGAGGCTGGTTTTTCCATGAGGGAAATTTTCTTGTAGGCCCTGAGGCCTAAGAGGAAAAATACACTAAGTGAAGAAAAAAATAATTTTTTTTTTAAAGAAAGAAAGAGAAAAAGACCGGTGGTACCGGTCCGGAGTCGGGGAAGGCAGACACGCGACCAAAGAAATAAAATAAAATAAAGAACTTCTTCAGCGGTGACAGGGCTCGACCTGCTGGCTCCACGGCAAAGAAGAACTGAGGAGAGATGGTTAGGAAAGGCGGGAAGGCAGCGCGCAGGCGCTGTGGGATGCTCCCAAAAGCTTTCCTTTTTGGGAAGCTGGGGAGCGTTCCCGCGCAGGCTCCGTCGGTACCGACGTACCATATGTGAAGACTCATTCCTGCTTGTTCCTGGAGATAAGAGGATTTCTACTAATATCTATACCTCGTATAAGATTATCTATTAGAGAAGTCAAAAGAGTTTCAACATTGTGGAGAGGTTTAAAGCCATGTGTTGATGTATATCCAACGGTGCATGTAAATCAATGTGATCTTGTAATTGCTTTAGGACGGCTTTTTCAATTATCTTTGCAAGCAAAGGGAGACTGGAAATTGGACGGTAGGATTTGGGATCTGCATGATCAAAAGTGATATTCTCAGGTACATACAGCAATGATGGCAACAGCAAATGAAAGAATGTGTGCACATGGCCAATCGGCTGAATCTGGGGAGAACCACTCCATTTCTTCACCTACTCATTGTTTTCACACGTGACATCCATGTCAGA
The DNA here is from genome assembly GCA_033557465.1 of Ichthyophis bannanicus. Classification (NCBI taxonomy): domain Eukaryota; kingdom Metazoa; phylum Chordata; class Amphibia; order Gymnophiona; family Ichthyophiidae; genus Ichthyophis; species Ichthyophis bannanicus. The sequence goes on from CM066033.1 coordinate 1,226,399,085, forward strand.
CAACACATGTAAGCATTGTATTTCATAAAATATGCTAAAATAAACTCAAAGCATTCTTTTTTTCAAGCAGTGGCCACTTTGGCAAAGAAACAAAAACAACCCCTCCCCCCATACACACACAATTTGAGAGCCAAGATTCTTGCTTTTGTTCTGTGTTCACAGATGAAGAACCAGGAGCAGGACCTCAGAAAACAGCCACAAATAGGAACCGAAGCGAGGGACATCTTGAACAATTTTCAGAAGACTGTGTTCGTGAGAAACTAGCTCAACTTAAAGTAGACAAAGCGATAGGACCGGATGGGATACACCCTAGAATACTGAGGGAACTTGGGGACGTTCTAGCAGCTCCACTGACTGACCTTTTCAATGCCTCGGAGTCGGTAGTGGTGCCAAAGGACTGGAGAGAGGCTCATGTAGTGCCTTTACACAAAAGCGGAAGTAAGGATGTGGTTGAAAACTACAGGCCGGTTAGTTTGACTTCGGTGGTGAGTAAATTATTGGAAATGCTGCTGAAAGAGAAAATAGTGAGGTTTCTGAAGTCCAGCAGATTACAGGATCCGAGGCAGCATGGATTCACCAGAGGCAGGTCTTGTCAGACAAATCTGATTGATTTCTTTGACTGGGTGACCAGGGAGTTGGACCGAGGGAGAGCCCTAGATGTGGTGTATTTAGATTTCAGTAAAGCCTTTGACACTGTTCCTCACAGGCGACTTATAAACAAACCGAGCACCCTAGGGATGGACCATAAAGTTACTGCTTGGGTTAGAAATTGGTTGGGTGGGAGGCAACAAAGAGTACAAGTAAATGGAGCTCACTCTGAGGAGAAGGATGTTACCAGTGGTGTGCCCCAGGGATCTGTCCTTGGTCCGATTCTTTTGAACATCTTTGTTAGTGATATAGCGGAAGGGCTGTCAGGTAAGGTTTGCCTCTTTGTGGATGAAACCAAAATCTGCAATAGAGTAGACACCCAGGAAGGTGTAGATAACATGAGGGGGGGATCTAGCTAAGCTTGAAGAATGGTCTAGAATTTGGCAGCTGGGATTTAATGTTAAAAAATGTAAGGTCATGCATTTGGGCTGCAGCAATCCAAGGGAGCAATATAGTATAGGGGGTGAAGTACTTTTGTCCACTAAAGAAGAGCAGGACCTAGACGTGGTTGTGTCTGATGATCTTAAAGTAGCTAAACAGGTAGAAAAGGCGACGGAAAAAGCTAAAAGGATGCTTGGGTGCATACGGAGAGGAATGGCTAGCAGAAAAAAGGAGGTGATAATGCCTCTGTATAAGTCTTTGGTGCGACCTCATTTGGAGTATAGTGTGCAACTCTAGAGACCGCACCTTCAAAAGCATGTGAACAGGATGGAGTCGGTGCAGAGGGTGGCTACTAAAATGATTAGTGGTCTTCATTATAAAGCATATGAGGACAGACTGAAGGATCTTAATATGTACACCTTAGAGGAAAGGCGGGATAGAGGTGATATGATTGAGATGTTTAAATACCTCCGTGGCATAAATGTTCAGGGAGAGAGCCTCTTTCAATTGAAAGCAAGTTCTGCGGGAGGGGACATGGGATGAGGGCGAAGGGAGATAGATTCAGGAGTGATATGCGGAAATATTTCTTTACGGAAAGAGTAGTGGATCCGTGGAATAGTCTCCCAGTGAAGGTAGTAGAGATGAGGACAGTAACTGAATTCAAAAAAGCATGGGACAAACACAGAGGATCTCTAAAGGTAAAAAGGGGACTTTTGTAGTTGTTTATATGGAAGGACAGACTAGATAGGCCATGTGGTCTTTTTCTGTCATCATATTTCTATGTTTTTAAGAAAGCCACTGTCATTTGGAGCATGGGGAGAGGGGTCCTCTCTAATGTTATAAGCTTGGGCATTTCCCTCTGATGTGGTTGTGCTGGCTGCTCAGGTACATTCAGATAAACTCATAACTAAAGTAAAGTCCACTCCAACACATTATTTCACTAAACCTGCCTCCTCCCCAAACACATTCACTAACTCAGGTTTCAACCTATCTCCCCCCACATACTCTTTCCAAAATACATACGTTTCCAATCACAGTCAGTCTCCACATGCCATTCCCACCAGTCAACCTGAAACAACTGAAATATGAGATCGCAAACCTACTATTAGTAATCAACAAATTATCATTAAAATCATCTATAATACCTGAAGACTGGCAAATGACCAACGTAATGCCAATTTTTAAAAAGGGTTCCAGGGGTGATCCAGGAAACGATAGATTGGTGAGCCCAACATCAATACAAAACAAAATGGTAGAAACCATTATAAAGAAGAAAATTGCTGAACATGTAGATAGTCATGGTTTAATAGGAGAAAGCCAACATGGCTTTAGCAAAGGAAGGTCTTGTCTTACCTAATCCGTTATAATTTTTTGAAGGTGTGAATAACATGTAGACAAAGGTGAGCCAGTCAATATAGTGTATCTGGGTTTCAGAAAGCCTTTGACAATGTCTCTCATGAGAGACTCTTGGCAAAATTAAAAAGTCATGTGATATGAGGTAGTGTACTATTGTGAATCAGGAACTGGTTAAAAGATAGAAAGCAGGGAGTAAGGCTAAATGGCCAGTTTTCCCAATGGAGAAAAGAAAGGTAATTAGTGGAGTACCCCAGGGATCTGTGCTTGGTCCGCTGCTTTTTAATATATTTGTAAATGACCTGGAAATGGGAATAACGAGGGAGGTAATTAAATATGCATATGACACAAAATTATTCAAAGTTGTTAAAACCCAAGAGGATTGTGAAAAATTGTAAGAGGTCCTTGATAAATTGGAAGACTGGACATTCAAATGGCAAATGAAATTTAATGTGGACAAGTGTAAAGTTATGCATCTAGAAAAAACAACCCAAACTATGGTAACACGATGCAAGGGTCCACATTAGGAACCACCACCCAGGAAAAAGATTTAGGCAACATTGTGGATAACACAATGAAACCCTCCACCCAGTGTGCAGCTGCAGCCAAGAAGGCAAATAGAATGATAGGAATAATAAGGAAAGGAATGGAGAATAAAACAAAGGCTATTATAATACCTCTGTATTGTTCCATGGTGCGACCGCACCTTGAATATTGTATGCAATTCTGGTCGCCATATCTTAAAAAGGATCTAGAAGAATTAAAAAAGGTACCGGGAAAAGAGCCACCAAAATTGTAAAGGGGATGGAAGGATACCCCTATGAGGAAAGGCCTAAAAGGTTATGGCTCTTCAACCTGGAAAAAACAGCTGAGGGAAGATATGATAGAGGTCTATAAATGAATGGAATGGAACAAGCAAACGTAGATCAGTTGCTTATGCCAAGCGGTCTCCAATTCCGGTCCTGGAGGGCCTCAATCCTCTCAGGTTTTCCGGATGTCCCTAATAAATATGCTTGCGATAAAGTTGAATACAAAGGGGGGCAGTGCATGTAAACAAGCTACAGCAGATTAGTTTTGCTCTCAGAGACAAAGACCTTTGTCTGTGAGACTGGATAAACACTCTACTGGGCCCCAAGGGAACATATATTTGTAGGCCTCTACCGTGGGTCCCGTAGTCACTCATCCTCTCCCCTTGCGAAGCCACATTCACTTTTTGCCTGCTTCCACCTTTATTTATTGATTTTTTAATGACTAATAAAGGGCCAACCTATCCCTTAGATACTTGGGACCTAAATCGTGCATATCCTCAAAAATCAGGAGATGCATGATATTGGCAGTCCAATGTAAGGATTTCAATATTAGCACAATATGCTCCAGTATGTTTACAGGTTCAAAACAATGAGGCCAGTCCATCTATGCAGAGCTCTTCTGGGGAGTGCTATGTATAAAAAAAAACATTACAATAGCCAATTTTAGAATTGACTAGAACCCCACAAGATAAAGCTTGGGTAGAGGTTGAGCAATTCCCCGTAACTGTTTACTATTTTCTAGGAATAACGAAAAGTATTTTAGACAACCTTCAGATAATCCAGTATCAGAGATGCTTCTAGTACAGGGTGGTTTGCTACGTTAAACACTGGTTAGGTATGAAAAAGACAGATACAGAATCAAATTAGGGCTACCAAGGGCTGTCACAGTGCTATGGGATGTATGAAACCCAGACTGGAGCACTATCTACAATACCACTATCCCCAGAAACTGTAAGGACACCATTTCCAAGTTTGTTAGACATGATGATCAATTTTTTATTAGTCTATGTGGACCTAAATTTGCTTTTACGAGTCTCCTTCAGGATGCAAGCTGATCGGTTTTCCAGGTGATGCAAAAAATAAGGACTAGCCTGTTTTAATGACCAGAAGGAACAAGGGTCCACATTTTAACTCCTCTAATTAATGATAATGGTCTCATTTTGATCAATTTCAGAAAAATCACCTCATGGACAGATTAGTGCAAAGGGTTTCAAAACTCAAAACATACAGAGCAATCCAGTGCTCAATCTCTTCCTGTAAAACCTAAGAGGGCTTGGGTCTCTATGAATGGTCAAATCTTTTTGAGAAGCACTGGGTTCAAATTTTGATTTTAGAAAGTTTGCAGATTTAAGCTATGACAGAGATCATCATTACCCACAAAACATGTTTTTCTGACAGGGATCTGGAACTAGGAATGGGCAGCCATGATTTAACAGGTTTTGATGGCGAAAATACAAAACAAAAAAAAGAGGGAGGAAGGGTCCAGACATCTCCACTATCATGTGCAAGTCAGATTTGCATAATATGGATCCATAGCAATCACATTCTCACTTCTTGCTTCCGATCTGAGAAAACTTCTTCCTACTTTTGCTTAACACAAAAAAAAACTGTGACCATCAAGAACCAGAAAATGAAAACCCAGTATAAAATTTAAGCAACCTAAATAAGCTGGAACATGCTGCTAAAATAAGTAGTGAAAATGAGAATCAGAAGGAAATTGTATTCTGTTACGTGCATTCACGAGAAAGAGGACTAGAAAATGAGCCTTGTACCTGTCAGGACGAGGGGAACAAAGTGGCAAAAGTTAATCCTGTCCATTTCCTACATACAATCAGCAATGCTGCTAAAGATGTACACGTTGACTTCAACTGACCCTGGAATCAAAGTGCACGGACTAAGCTGGACAAGGCAAGTCATATTCTAAGGTTGTACAAAGATGTAGTCAAGAGCACCGGGGGAGGAGGGAAGGCAACAGCAAATTTATACCCTTAAAGCATATGGATAGCTGGCTGCTGCCCCCCTCCCCTCCCCCACCTTTACATATGTGATATGACATGCAATCAGTAAGAATAGCTATGGTGGCTGCCTAGCCACTTGGCCACTTGTTCAGATAAGATGGGGCTGCAGCCAATGGTATAAAGACAAGCAAGTCACACAGGCAGGGCATCTGGCACTTTCCTACTCTGCCTCTTCATAGAAAGGGTCGAAAATGAACACAGTCCAACAACATTTTTGTATGTGGTTTTTCTAGTGAAAACCAAAATACAAACAACTCTTAATACCTAAGTTCAAGGGACTGGCCCAGTGCCAGATGGCAAGAAAGAGGGAACTAAATTTTGGGGATGTGGGGGGAGTTACACTGTCACTTGACAAGCACATCCTACTACTGGTAATCTCATAAATGTTACCTGGGAGTTCAGACCAATGATGTGTGACTAGAAAAAAAGAAGAAAAAAAAAAAGAACCCAAATAGAACTTTCAAATGTGGCTGTGGACAGTCCGAACACAAGGCTTGGCAAGTTCAGTGAAAAAAATTGTTCATGGGCACTAAGCATCTTTTATGGATGTGCCAAGCACAAAATTGCTTACTTTAATTAACAATTTCTGATGCCACCAGGTGTCAGGTTAAACTTAAAATAAATGGCTTGGTTCCAAGCGTGGATTTTTCATGCTAATCTTCCCCTTTATTAAGATATTGCCAGTTGCATGCCAAACATTGTAGACACATTTTTTTATTTAACATGTTTTTTATATCGCTTTATCATTTTAATCAAAGCAATTTACATTGTAACTTAAACCTAGTACTGTACATTAAACAGGAACATTGATAACTTGGATTTTTCTAAGGCAATGGAGGGTGAAGTGACTTTCAGTGTTAGTGGGAATCGAACTCTGGTCTCTAGGTTCTCATGTAACCAATAATGTTCTCTAATGCCAACTGAGTGCATCTTGGTATTTGTAACAAATTATACAACTTTGTGTTCTGAAATATTCCCTTTTTAAGATTTTGTAATATAGCAGATATTGGAATACTAGCTTCTCCAAAGACATGAGTGTAAGGCTGCTCTTTATAGAAAAAGCTTCTTCTAGAGCTACTCTACCCCCTTGCTTGTTCTGTCTCTTCAATAGATTGTAAGCTCACTGAGCAGAAGCTCTCATGTATAGCACTATGTATACCTTGTAGCGCTATACAAATAAGTAGTAGAATGCTTGTGCTGGAGTTTCTAGAATGTTTTATTATAGATTAGACACCCCCTTCCCCCAGCCTCACAATGCTAAATACAGCAGTCCTTTATCACCTTTCAGATTCTGTCCATTAGAGCAGAAAGGCTTAACATAATTTTGGATCTTACAAACATTTGGAAACATGTGGCAAAGCATAGTCAGTCACCTGTAACAGGTGATCTCCAGGAACAGCAGGAATTTAGACTTCACAAATGGATGACGTCAGTACCAAAAGAGCCCACGCAGGAACACTCCCCAGCAATAGGAAAGCTTTTGGGAGCATCCCCCTGCATCTGCGTGCTGCCTTCCCAACTCTACTTCCTCAGTTGAGTTTGTAGCTGAGAGAAAAGGAGAGTAAAGAAAACCTATAACTCCTAGGGGAGGAGGGTGGGTTGTGAAGACTAAATGCCTGCTGTTCCCAGAGATCACCTATTACAGGTGAGTAACTACGCTATCTCCAGGAACAAGCAGGAATGTAGTCTTCACATATGGGACTCCCTAGCTCAAAGATGCCAGAGAAAATGACCTCAGAACTGTGGAGGTTTGCCTCAAGGTAGGCTTCAAGAGGTCATAAGTCCTCTAAGGATGTCTGGTATTGCTAAATTCCAGGACGAAGGGTAGGAGCTGCCCTTAAGTCTAGAAGAGGTGCTGGAGAAAAGCCTGACCAAACACAGCATCCCAGCAGGAGTCCTTGTCCAGGCAGTAATGAGCAGCAAAGATATGGACTAAAGACCAAGTTGCTACTTTACAGACTACAGAGCGTAGATTCACCATAGAGGTAGCCATGGCCTGGACATTATGAGCAGTGATGTGACCTTCAATGGATAGTCCTGCTTGATCACAAGAAAATGAGATGCAATCTGCTATCCATTTGGAGAGGATACATTTAGATACTGGTAACGCCAGGTGACTAGGATCAAAGGAAAACAACAACTGTGAAGCTCTACGGTACTCTCGAGTCCTCTGAAGATAAAAGGCTAGGGCACGTTTGCAGTCTAGAGTATGCAGGGTTCCTTATGCTCTAGACAAATGTGGTCTAGGAAAAAACACAGGAAGGTAAACTGACTGAAGTGAAAAGGGGACATCACTTCTGGCATGAAATATGGGCGAGTCCTAAGGATGACCTTGTCATGGTGGAACCGGGTGTAAGGTGGGTCTGCCACCATGGCTTGAAGTTCATTAATGCATCTAGCTGAATGCACAATGAGGAAAATGACCTTCCATGAAAGAAATTTGTGAGGTCATAGCCAAGGGTTCAAAGGGTGGCTTGAGTAGCTACGCTAGAATGACAAAGATCCCATGCCACCAGAGGTGGCCTAATGGGTATTTGGTAAGCAAGAGCCCTCTCAAAGTGTGCAACTAGCGGTTTATTTATTTTAACGTTTTTATATACCACCCCTTCCATCGATCAGGGGCGGTATACATCGAACAGAATTTCAAAACTTGGTTACAAGAACGTGTCAAATTATAATACAATGATACAATAAACTATAGCAGTTGTGATGAGATGGGCTGTCCATCCAATAGATGAAGGGTGGCTGCAATATCACTAAGGTGAACTCTGAGCTGGTCTTGAGACCTGTAGAAGACAGGTGGAGGAGATACTGGAAGAGTGCCTCCACTGGAGCCAAAAAGGGATTGATATCCTTCTGGGAGCACCTGGTAGAGAATCTATACCACTTAAAATCATATGAATGTCAGGTGGACAGCTTCCCGGAAGCTAAGATAACGTTCTTTACCTCCTGGGCGTGGTTAAGATCTTGAAATTTATTTAAAGGTCTTTTATACCGCTTTATCATTTCAATCAAAGCAGTTTACATTGTAACTTAAACTTGGTAATGTACATTAAATAGAGACATTGCTAACATGGAATTTTCCTAGACAATGGAGGGTTTCAAAAGCTAAGATGTAAGATGCAGACACTGCAGATTGGGATGAAGTAGCATTCCTCTTTCATGAGAGAGGAGATCAAGTGCAGACCCGAGACACAGAGGTTGAGTTTCAGACAGACGTAGCAGGAGAAGAAACCACAGTTGATGTGGCCAGTGTGGGACTATGAGGATCATGAAACCCCTGTCTGCCTGAAGCTTGAAAAGCATCTTGGGAATTAGGGGAAAGGGAGGGAAGGCATACAGAAGACCCAGACCCCAATGGAGGTGGAAAGCATTCATCTGCTGGTTGCTGGACACAGGAGTTCGGGTGCAGAAGCGTGGGAGTTTGGCATTCTGTGGAGTGGCAAACAGATCTATTTCTGGAGTTCCCCAGGTCTGAAAGATGGAGGTGGTTGTCTCCAGATGGAGAGACCATTTGTGGGGAAGAAGGATTTGACTCAATTTGTCTGGTAAGACAATTTGTTCTCCTGGAAGATATACCGCTTGGAGGTGTATCTGAAAAGCAATGGCAAAGGACCAGAGATGAAGGCTTCCTTGCAGAGGGGCTAAGAACCTGTTCAGCCCTGCTTGTTCAAACAGAACATGGCCACTTGGTTGTCAGTCTGAACCAGGACTATGTGAGATTGTAAATCTTAAACTCTGAGGACATTGGAGATAGCATGAAGTTCCAGAAGATTTATCTGGAGCTGGGACTCCTGCTCTGTCCAGAGGCCTTGAGTGGAGAGAGCACCTAAATGTGCCCCCCAACTCAGCTTGGAGGCATCTGTCATCAGGATGCATTAATGTGGAAGTATCTGAAAAGATGACCCGACGAGGAGATTGTCTGGGGAACACCAGCACTGGAGGGATGTGTCTCTGATCTTGTTGCTAAGATTTGTTGGAGGCTTACTTCCACTGTGAGGCAAGTGCCCATTGGGCAGTGCGCATATGTAGATGGGCGTATGCTACCACATGTACTGTTGAGGACATATGACCTAGAGTTTCAGCATTTCTCGGACAGTCAGATGGTCTCTGCGTTGTGCGTGGAATGCTAGCTCCATGAGGCATACACAATGGTGTTGGGGCCGGAATGCCCTTGACTGTTGTGTCTCTAGTAGAGCTCCTATGAACTCTTCTGTCTGAGTAGGACAAGATGAGATTTTGGAAGATTTAAGACAAAGCCCAAGTATTGCAGCACCTGCATTGTACGAAAGACAGGTGGACCTCCTGGGAGGTCCCTGCCTTTATGAGTCAGTCTGAGTAAGGGAAGACAAATATCCCAAGAGATTTTAGATATGTGGCAATGACGGCCATGCACTTTGTGAAGACTCTTGGGGCAGAAGAGAGTCCAAAAGGAAGGACTCTGTATTGATAGTGTCTTACTTGAAATATGAAGCATAGCTAATTCCTGTGTTTTGGATGAATGAGGATATGCGTGTACACTTCTTTTAGATCTAGAGAACAGAGCCAGTCCTGACTCTGGGGGTAGGGAAGGATGATCCCTAGGGAGACCATCTTGAACTTCTCACAGACCAGAAACTTGTTTAAATTTCCAAGGTCCAGGATGGGACTGTATCCTCCACTCTTCTTTGGTATGAGAAAGTATGGAGAGTAGAAGCCCATTCCCTGCTGAGGTGTTGGAACCTCCTCTATGGCACCCTGTGATTGAAGAGATGTATTATTAATACATCTTGAAGTTGAAGTTTTGTTTAAAGTAAATAGTTAAACTCAACCGTTCATTGTAAATAGTTAAATCTAATTGTTCAATGTAAATGTATACATCTGTGTACAGTTGTTAAAATGTTCCTTGTAAACCGCCCTTGATCGCTGGAAGGGGCGGTATAGAAATATATACATAAATAAATAAAAAAAATAAATAAAAAAAAGAGAAGTCACCTCTTGCAGCAGGAGAGCAGCGAGAGGGGGCTGAGAATGATATTCCCCTACCAGTGTGAAGGGCAGCAGGGTGTGAAGATGAAGTCTGTACCCCTCCTTCACTATGGTTAGAGTCCACTGCTCTGAGGTGATGAGATGCTACCTGCCTGCTATGTAGAGGGGGTTGGGAACCTCCAGAGGCAGGGTGGCTATGTTCTCTAGGAAAAAGTCAAAAACCAGGTGCAGACTGAGTCTGCGCTACTGGTTCAGCCTTAGGAGTCTTCTTCTGTTGCTTGGAAGGCTGTTGTCTCTTGAGGACCCCGAGGTTGGTACTGAGAAGCAGGGTGATAAGAAGGGCAAGACAACTTCTTAGCATAGAAAGTTTTCTTTACAGTTGCTTTTTTCCTAGCAGGGTTGGCTGCAGTCCTAAAAAGCCTGTTTAGGGTGGTATTCTCAAGTTCCAACTGAGAAGCCTTGTCCTGCCTGTCCTTGCCAAAAAGGTTTTCACCTGTGCAGAGAATATTGCCCAGTTTATCCTAAACCCACTGTTCAAGATCTGATTCCCAAAACCTTGCAATCCTATGTGCACCAATACAGATGGATGTGGCTCTGCTGGTGCATTCAAAGGAAACAAAGGCTGCTCTATTAAACTTTGAGACATTCTGGACGTGTCTAACCAATGTAAGATAGTCACCTCTTATCATCTGGAAGAAGAGGTGCCATGGTCTCAAGATCCCTGGTTTCTTCCTTGAAGAACATACCCATATAGAGAATGTATGAGTTTATCCTAGCTGAAAGCATGGAAGACTGAAAACACTGAAGTCCAAAAGCATTGAGGGTTCTCTACTTGGTGGGTTAGAGGAATGTGTTTTAGAACTCTTAATGCAGCGCATCGTTGATTCCACCACCTTTGAATGGTAGGAAAGCTGCGACTTTTGGAAGCCGGGACGCTCGGGTACTTGATACATGGTATCGGGTTGTTGAGTATGGGGTGACATAGTGAGGGGAGTCTCCCAGATCCGGAGCATGAGATCATGAAGAATGTAGTGAATCAGAAGTGCAGCCGCCTCCTTAGGAGCTGTTGGGTATTGGAGGATCTCCAATTCCTCTGCCCCAGGCTTTTTCTCAGATGTCACTGTTAAAGAGAGACCCCCAGCCAGGTCCCGAATAAACTCCTGAAAAGACATGTCCTCGGGAGGGGACATATGCCGTTCCAGTGAGGGAGAAGGGTCCTCCAGTAGATTTTGAAGTCCTTGGGTATCGAGTAACTCGTCATCGGAAGAATCTGAATTGGAAGACTCAAAGTATCGGTGGGAACAATGTTCCTCTTCCAATAGGGCCTGATACTGATTAAAGTCAGCAACGGTACAAGGGACCTGCTTGGACGATACCTCAGTCCCGGGAACAGACTCGCGTGCTGGCATGGGCAGCAGCAGACCTAGCAGCATGTAACACGAAGCAGTCTGCATCAGTATCTAATCTGGTACCAGTGTCAGCGGTACCGTCTGTAGCGATAGCAATTTGACTGGGAAGGAAGCCGCCAGTACAGCCACCCTCTGCTTGATGGTCAGGATACACTGATCCATGGAGGCTGCCGATGCTTGAACATAACATAACATAAGAACATAAGATATGCCATACTGGGTCAGACCAGGGTCCATCAAGCCCAGTATTCTGTTTCCAACAGTGGCCAAGCTAGATCATATGTACCTAGCAGTATCTCCAAGAGACACAAGTTACACATTGCTTGTACTGGGTCAAGCATTCATATCTTTGGTCACTTCTTAATAATGGTTTATGGACCTTTCCTCCAGGAACTTGTCCAAACCTTTTTTAAACCCAGCTACACTAACAGCCTTTACTACATCCTCCGGTAACAAATTCCAGAGTTTGATTACACGTTGAGTGAAAAAATATTTTCTTTTATTAGTCTTAAATAGTTTACCCTGTAGCTTCATTGCATGTCCCCTAGTCTTTCTATATTCTGATAAGGTAAACAATCGATCTACGTTTACCCGTTCCACTCCGTTCATTAATTTATAGACTTCTATCATATCTCTCCTCAGCCGTCTCTTTTCCAGGTTAAAGAGCCCTAACCTTTTTAGCCTTTCTTCATAGGAGTATCCTTCCATCCCCTTTACCATTTTGGTGGCTCTTCTCTGAACCTTTTCTAAAATCGCTATATCCTTTTAAAGATACGGCGACCAGAATTGCACACAATAGTCAAGGTGCGGTCTCACCATGGAACGATATAGAGGCATTATAATATCTTTTGTTTTATTTTCCATTCCTTTCCTTATCATACCTAGCATTCTATTTGCTCTCTTGGCCGCCGCTGCACACTGGGCCGAGGGTTTTAACATGGTATCCACAATGACGCCTAAATCTTTTTCCTGGGTGGTGGTTCCTAATGTGGAACCTTGCATCGTGTAACCATAGTTTGGGTTGTTCTTCCCTAGGTGCATAACCTTGCACTTGTCCACATTAAATTTCATCTGCCATTTTGATGCCCAGTCTTCCAATTTATCAAGATCCTCTTGCAATTTTTCACAATCCTCTTGGGTTTTAACAACTTTAAATAGTTTTGTGCCATCTGCAAATTTGATAACCTCACTCGTTATCCCACTTTCCAGGTCATTTATGAATATGTCAAAAAGCAGCGGACCCAGCACAGATCCCTGGGATACACCACTATTCACCTTTCTTCATTAGGAAAATTGGCCATTTAGCCCTACCCTCTGCTTTCTATCTTTTAACCAGTTCCTGATCCACAATAGTACACTGCCTCCTATCCCATGACTCTTTAGTTTTGCCAAAGGTCTCTGATAAGGGACCTTGTCAAAGGCTTTCTGAAAGTCCAGATACACAATATCAACCGACTCACCTTTGTCCACCTGTTTATTCACTCCTTCAAAAAAACATAACAGATTAGTAAGACAAGATCTTCCTTGTCTAAAGCCATGTTGGCTGTCTCCCATTAGGTTGTGACTATCTACATGCTCAGTAATTTTATTCTTTATGATGGTTTCTACCATTCTCCTGGTACTGACGTCAAGCTCACCGGTCTGTAGTTTCCCGGATCACCCCTGGAACCCTTTTTAAAAATTGGTGTTACATTGGCGATCCTCCAATCTTCAGGTATTAGAGATGATTTTAATAATAGTTCACAGATTACTGATAGCAGGTCTGCAATCTCATATTTCAGTTCTTTGAACAGCCTTGGATGTATACCATCCGGCCCAGGTGATTTGCTACTCTTCAGTTTATCTAATAGTTGTAAGACATCTTCCCGATGTATCGATATTTCCTTCAATTCTTCCGCACCTTTAAATACCACTTCAGTCATGGGTAACATCCCTACATCTTCCTCAGTAAAGACCGAAGCAAAGAATTCATTCAGTCTCTCTCCGCTATCGCCTTGTCGCCTCTTAGTGCTCCTTTAACCCCTTTATCATCTAATGGACCAACTGACTCTCTCACAGGTTTTTTGCTACGAATGTACTTGAAAAGGTCTTTATTTCACGTTTTTGCTTCCGCAGCAAGCTTCTTCTCAAATTCTCTTTGCCTGCCTTATCAATGCCTTGCATTTGATTTGCCAGTGCTTGTGCTGTTTCCAGGTTGTGTCGTTTGGCTCTTTTTTCCATTTCCTGAAAGATGCTTTTTTGGCAACAGCCTCTGACCTCACCTTTAAACCATGCTGGCAGTTTTTTGGACTTCCTTCCACTTTTCTTAAAGTGTGGAATACAGCTGGTCTGGGCTTCCAAGATAGTATTTTTCAACAATACCCAAGCTTGATGTACGTCTTTAACCTTCGCAACTGCTCCTTTTAGTTTTTTCTTAACTGTTTTTCCTCATTTTATCATAGTCTCCCTTTCGAAAGTTAAAAGGTAGTACTGTGGATTTCCTTACTATCCCTCCTCCACTAATTAAATCAAAGGCGATCATGCTATGATCACTATTGCCAAGTGGCCCCAACACCCTTATCTCTTGCACTAGATCTGGTGTTCCACTAAGGACTAGGTCTAATATGGCTTCCCCTCTGGTTGGTTCATGAACCAGCTGCTCCAAGCAGTCATTTATTTCATCTAGGAACTTTATCTCCCTAGCATGTCCTGACGTGACACTGATCCAGTCGATACCGGGGTAATTGAAATCACCATTATTACTGCGCTGTAACTTTTGTTAGCTTCCTTGATTTCTTTGAGCATTTCATCATCCATTTGGTCATTCTGGCCAGGTGCTCGATAGTACACCCCCACTGCCATTGCCTTCCCCCTTTTATATGGAATTTCAATCCATATAGATTCTACAGCAGATTTTGTTTCCTGCAAAACTTTAATCCTTTCTGAGTCAATGCCCTCTCTAACATAGAGCGCAACCCCTCCACCAATTTGATCAGCTCTATCATTACGATATAATTTGTACCCAGGTATCACAGTGTCCCACTGGTTGTCCTCCTTCCACCATGTCTCTGATATTCCAAATCATATCTAACCTTTCATTTAGTGCTATATATTCTAACTCTCCCATCTTATTCTTTAGACTTCTAGCATTTGCATACAAGCATTTTAGAGAATGTATTTTATTCATGTTAATTTGGCTATTGTTAGACATGGGTAAATTGGGATCTTTAAGCTCTGTCTGCTCCATACTTGAGGGCATTTGGGCTACTTTACTCTTTTGTGGAACCTCTCTGCTTTTGGTAGTATCCTTCAAGGATACATTCTTCCGAATCATCCGCTCTTGGGCGACTGTCGGCTTTCCCCTAATATCTAGTTTAAAAGCTGCTCTCTCTCCTTTTTAAAGGTTAATGCCAGCAGCCTGGTTCCATCCCGGTTAAGGTGAAGCCCATCCCTTCGGAAGAGCCCCTCCTTTCCCCAGAATGTTCCCCAGTTCCTAACAAATCCAAAACCCTCATCTGTGCACCATTGTCTCATCCACGCATTGAGACTCCGGAGCTCTGCCTGCCTTTTGGGTCCTGCACGTGGAACAGGAAGCATTTCGGAGAATGCTACCATGGAAGTTCTGGATTTCAACTTCCTACCTAAAAGCCTAAATTTTGCCTCCAGAACCTCCCTACCACATTTTCCTATGTCATTGGTACCGACATGTACCAAGACAGCAGACTCCTCCCCAGCACTATCTAAGACCTTATCTAGGTGGCGCGTGAGGTCCGCTACCTTCGCACCAGGCAGGCATGTTACCAGGCGATCCTCACGTCCACCAGCCACCCAGCTATCTACATGCCTAATGATCGAATCACCAACTATAACGGCTGTCCTAACCCTTCCCTCATGGGCACATGGCCCTGGAGAAACTTCCTTGGTGCGAGAGGGTTTTACATCACCTGGAGACAGGTCCTAGTTACAGGATCACTTCCTGCCACACCAGTACCAGAGATTTGCGCTACCATCCCAGAGCATGGCACCAGGAGCTCTCCTGAGGTGGAGGCCTCGGGAGCATCATGAGACCCCTGATGGTTTTGGAGGAGAGGTCCTCCCGCTGGGGTTGTTTGGCTGGCCGATCCACCTCCAGTGCAACGCCCAAGGCATCTCTATGCTTAGAAAGATCTACCCTTGGGGGGGGGGGGGGGGAGATGGCCTGCCTTAGAAGATTTGTGCTTCGATACCTGAGATCCTTGAGAGGAAGACTATACCCTCAATGATGTCGATGCCAAAGAAACCGCCTAAGGCAAAAAGTGTGCCCAACTTCGTGGCTCAATTATGCAGCCCTCTCTTGGTCATCTTCTTGCACAGGGGACATTCTAATGGCTGGTGGTCAGGCCCAAGGCATTTGACACACCAGTCGTGAGTGTCAGTAGCAGAGATGATACTGCCACATTTAGAACATTTCTTAAAACCACTAGCTGGTTTCTCCATAATGCCAGTAGACGCAATGGTAGGCTTAAAGTCTAAAATGGCATCAATACGACTGAGGAAACTTTTTTTTTTTTTTTTAATAAGAGAACAAATGAGAGTCCATTCTGGCATCGACGGGAAGGCAGATGCTAACCACAAAAAACAAGAACTAAAGAATTTTCTGCCGTGACAGGATTTGCTTCCTGCTGACTCCGCAGAAAACAAAGAACTGAGGAAGCAGAGTTGGGAAGGCAGCATACAGGCTCAGTGGGATGCTCCCAAGCGCTTTCTTATTGGACACTGGGGACCATTTCCATGCGGGCTCTGTCAGTACCAACATTACCATATATTCCTGCTTGTTGCTGGAATTATTATATCATATAAAAAATGTGACACTTTAGGCTCTGGACATCACTCATTCATAGTATTTGGTTTTTTCACTGCTGTGTTGTGTCTGTTTTTATTTGTTAAGCTCCAGTGGCATAGGGACTGTCCATTATGCATCTCTGCACAACACTGCATACATCTGGGTTATGACATGTAACTTATTAACTGAGGCGTATGCAAAATGGTTAACAGAGCACTCTGGTCATTTTGCCCCCCTTTTTAAAAAACTTTTTTACCTGATCCTTCTATTCTATTTTACCTTAAGTCTTTTCTCTATCCTAGCCTTTCCTTTGCATATTTATAATTCATTTTTGTTTTTATATTTTCAGCAATGTAAACCATTTTGATGCCACCAAGTAGAAAGGCTGTATGGTAAGTTTTTAAATAATAATAATTTAGAACTGGCAACTGTTTCCTTGGTTGGGAAAATATTCCATACACATGCATATAAAAATATATTCAAGATCTGACTTGCATAAAGTGCTGCATGACATTTGCCCAGTAAGCCTTTAAGGGCTGGAAAAAAACAACAAATGCTCTCTGCACGCCCAATAGACTTTCTTCCCCTTCCAGAGGCTGTAGCTGTTGGCAGAAGAACAAAACATAAAATCTAGCTGAACCCACAGCGTCTTTGAGCAACTGCATCACCTTTTCATATTCCAATGATTTGGCAACTTTGGTGCAGATGTAGGTTAACTCCTATTTGAATTACTGTAATGCCATATATGCTGGATTACCACAAAGAAAGCTTTGTTGCCTGCAACATGTACAAAACAAAGCAGCAAGGTATCCAGTGAATCATAGTTTCAGGACTATATTACCATGGCACTCCAGAGCCTTCACTCGTTTCCAATAGATCATCATCATTCCCAGTTTCAACTAGTGCCACTGACTTACAAAACCAAAAATGGTCTTAGTTCCGAGTACCTTTCTGACCAGTTTTGAGTTCCTATGTCCAGGTTGGTCTTTATGGTACCAAAAAGACAGCTTGCTAATAGTTCACTTTGGTTCTCAAGCAAAGCTTTCTACAACTCTACATCAGGTCTCTTCAGTTATGGCTCTATAGCTATGGAATGCTCTGCCAAAGGAAAAAGAGGCTAGAAATTGATTTAATCTCTTTCCATTTTGCCTTGAAAATGTGATGCTTCCCACAGGGCATTCAACATCAGAAAGTCCTTACCTGAAACTTCTGTGACTCTGATCTTTGAATTATTTCATATCTGCAGTGGGGTAGGGATTTTAGGAGACTGTAATGATTGAGGATTGGTGTGTTAGACGTTCAAAAGGTCTTTGGTGACATTGAGTTTCTAGGTATTATTGTATTGAATGTGTTTACTGTAAAACTTATTACAATTTACAGATTTTGTACATTACTTTGGCCTGCTGACAACGCACTTAGGCATTTTTTGCTAAAATACACTATTGTAAGAACATAAGATATGCCATACTGGGTCAGACCAAGGTGCATCAAGCCCAGTATCCTGTTTCCGACAGTGGCCAATCTAGGTCATAAGAACCTAGCAGTTTCCCCAAAAGACACAGGTTCCACAATGCTTGTATTGGGAAAAACCCAAGGAGCCGCAGTGGGATTTGAACCCTGGGTGCTCTGGTTCTAGCCTACTACTCTAATCATTAAGCAACTCAGAGCCTTGCAGCTGGAACCATAGAGGCTGCTCATGTAGTGCATGTTAAGCCCCAAAAGTTAGTGCAGAACGGAAAGCACACCTATGTTGGGCGTATGCCCAGCATGTTGCCCTGCAGTTAGTGCAAGGAGACATACCTCAACACGCAAACTATAAATGTACTTAACACAAGTACACTTAACCACCAACCAATGGAGACAGTAAAAACATCTGCGCTAAGAGCCAGTTATATCCACGTTAACTGCAGTGTGCCATCAACGCCTGCATCCCTAATCCATCCAGTTGGCGCCCCATCATGTGCTAGGTGGCTAGTGCAGAGCTTCTACTGCACAGCACAGCACAATATGCATGTGGTAAACCCCATGCTAACCATTAGGGCACTTTAGTAGACATACCCATTAATAAATGTAATTTAATATAGCGAAGGTATAGATAAGCTCGTGCAGCAAAAATGCCATTTTTCCTGAGCAATAGGTTAATAATAGTATCATGTACTGATGTGGCATAATACAAGTGTATTCTGGAAGAACGATTTCTGTACCAACCTGTGCCTAGGAAAGCTATGTGCTCATAGTGGTGATGGTAATTAAAGAGGGTAAAGTTTCACACTGCTGCTATGAACCCACTAAATTACACCAGTATGGATTTGATACAAAAATCTATGTACACTGTTTCAAAGAAGCTTCCTCCTAGAAGATTAAAAAATATATAGTTGAAGAAAATTAAAAAAAACCTTACATGTGAGAGAATTAACATTCCATATGAAAATCTGGATATATCTCCATAAATGACAGGACAGAAGAGCTGAGTAAACAAAGCATTTGTTAATTTATATTTAAAAAATGAAATCCTGATATGTTGTGATACCCTTCCTAAAGGGAAACAACTGAATCTGTAGAAGGGACTTGGTCTTGTCTCAAAAGTTCTTCTGCTACATTTTCTTTGTTGGTCCTTCAAATAGACACCAAAATCTAACATTCCAAATTTTTTCAGCCCCAATACAACTACTATGAACACAACCAATTTTTTTTGCTTTTGACCAATAGTTAACCAGCTCCTCACCTAATTAGATGCACTATCCTGTGAATCCAGGATAGGTCCAGTCATTCTTATTTCAAGGAGCTACTACCAATCACTTTGATATGTTCAACAGTACTAGCTAATGTTTCTTCAGCATTTCAATAACTTAGCTCACTAATGCGAAGTTAGACTGACAATGCGGCAGTCACCTGCCTCTCTTCCTACATTCGAGAAACAGTACTATATTCAGTTCCTTGGAAGGTCTTCATATCTCAAGGCCGAAGAGACCTGTGAACGATTTAGTCAGCATTCCAGTTCTTACATTAATTTTACTTATCACAAAAGTCACCCAGTCTCCCACAATTCTATGGTTGCAAATCTGTCCCTTCCTGTGAAATGGCCCGATTCTCAAGGAATCGCCACAGGATACCAAAGGTTAGCTGAACAGACAGCCACTGGCCAGAAGCATTTTTCAACTCCCAGCTGATTTTCTACTCCACCTTGTGCTGGTCAGTGACAGGAGTGGCCGTACCTTGGGCTGCATCCTCCTCCTATCACCAGAGGGCTGACTGCTACTTTTGAACTATGTGCCTCTGGATTGTCTCATGGGATTCAAAGCAGTAGCTGGACCTTGGCTGGTAGAGAGGGAGGGCATGGCCCGATGCACTACCATTCTACATCTGCTGCTGACCAGCAAGGGGAAGTGGAATTGACAGGCAAAAAGAGAAAAATCTATAGGGGGTTGAAGAATCTAGGGATATGTATGAAAGGAGATGAGGAGGGTGTGCATGTGCTCATATTGGCACTTAAGATAGGAAAAATACACTATGAATGGGGAATAGGGAACAAAGAACCAGAATAAAGATAGGGATACTAAGAAATAGAGAGGAGGGATGCAAGGACACTGTCCTTCTCTCCAGATATTTGTCAAGATCTCAGAATCTCCTTCCCTCAACCCCCATCAATCCTCCATCTCTTACATCAGGACTATGGCAATCTTGCATATCTGGGTCTGCCCCAGAGAAGTGTGTGTTGGTTTCTGTTAGTCCAGATGTAAGAAAGCTACCCGTGCTTGAAAATGGTATATAAAGGTGATGTAACGGACAAATTTAAAGAAATATTGATAATCCAGGAGGATATATTACAACAATTGTTTGATAAACTGAAGAGTGGCAAATCACCTGGTCCAGTTGGTATTCATCCAAGGGTGTTGAAAGAACTGAAATATGAGATTACAGACCTATCAGTAATCTGTGAACTAATCATTATCATCTGTAGTACCTGAGGATTGAAGAATGGCCAATGTAACTTCAATTTTTAAAAAGGGTTCCAGGGATGAACCAGGAAACTACAGACCAGTGAGCCTAACTTCAGTACCGGGCAAAATGGTAGAAACCATTATAAAGAATAAAATTACCAAACATGCATATAACCATGGTTTAATGGGAGAAAACCAACATGGATTTAGCCAAGGAAAGTCTCGTCTTACTAAGCTCTTATTTTTTGAAGGTGTGAATAAACAGATAGACAAAACTGAGCCAGTTGATACAGTATCTGGATTTTCAGAAAGCCTGAGACACTCTTGGCAAAATTAAAGAAGTCATGGGATTGGAGGCAGTGTATTATTGTGGATCAGGGACTGGTTAAAAGATGGAAAGCAGAGAGTACAGCTAAATTGTCAACTTTCTCAATGGAGAAAGGAGAATAGTGGAGTACCCCAGGGATCTGTGCTGGGCCCGCTGCTTTTTGACATTCATAAATAACCTGGAAATAGGAATAATGAATGGGGTGATCAAATTTGCAGATGAGATAAAATTATTCAAAGTTTTTAAAATGCAAGAGGATTGTGAAAAATTGCAAAAGGACCTTGAAAAATTGGAAGACTGGACGTCCGAATGGCAGATGAAAAATTTTTTTAATACAATTTTTAAAAAAAAAGGTACAAGAAATTACCATCTTGCACAGATAGAGCTAGGTACAGAAATTAAACTATACACAAAACCAATCATATCAAAGAAAAATAAGAAAAGATACCCAATCCTCAAGTCCTCAACATTGAAGGGTTAGGACGGGTCACAAAACACAGGAAATCTATCACAATCAAAAAAGGAAAACACAGACAACCAAGGGGACTACACTATCCATTGTCACAAAGCCCTACAAATGTAGAGCCACCCTCTGGAGGCCCAGAAGAGGAATCCTGAATAGCCGGCAGCCTGGAAGAAATAAAGGAGGTCAACTGGGATGGGTCATCAAAAAGGATCACTGC
Source organism: Ichthyophis bannanicus (assembly GCA_033557465.1). Lineage (NCBI taxonomy): Eukaryota > Metazoa > Chordata > Amphibia > Gymnophiona > Ichthyophiidae > Ichthyophis > Ichthyophis bannanicus. The sequence goes on from CM066033.1 coordinate 1,226,420,424, forward strand.
TACCAGCCAACTTTACCAAACATTTACAGGGAAAACATAAAAAGAAAAGCCCACCCAGCTGAACCACCCCAGGCTGAAGCAAAAAAATTGCTGTCTCCTTTTCTGAGTGACCCTAGAAACATTAGGGAACATCCTAATCTGGGAATCCAAGAACACCTTATTGGGAGGTAGGCAAAACTTCTTCAAATGCCAATCTCTATCGGCCTTTAACGCAAGAGTGACCAACAAAGTAGCGGTCAGAGGTTGACTTCTCCAAAAATGTAGTCAAATCCAGACTATCAAAGGATAAGGCTGAGGACCTCTCCAGATTGTCCACAGCCTTAGCCTTGGCAGTAGGCAAATAGAAAGTCTTTGAAATAGGTGGCAGGAATTCAGTCGGAACCTTCAATACAGAGGTCAAAAACTTCTTAAACAACTCAAGGGCTGAAACAGACGGCATATCTTAGGAAGATTTAAAACTCACAGGTTCCGATTCCTAGCTGAGTTTTCCAAAAACTCCATCTTACTATGAATAACCTCAGAGTCTCTAATAAATGTTTGGGTAGTCTTGTATCCGATCCAGGTGCCCCTCAAAAGAGGCAAACTTAGCATTCACAGTAGCCTGACCAGTTTCTTAAAGAACCAACTGCTGCACAAATAATTGTAACTGCTGAGAAATAGTCTGGAATTTTGAAGAGATTGAAAGTTCCATAACAGAAAAAGCTTCCCATAAACCAGGGGTGTCCAACCCTGTCCTGGAGGGCCGCAATCCTGGCAGGTTTTTGGGATAACCCTAATGAATATGCATGAGATATATATGCATTAGAGATATCCTGCCAACCTGACTGGTGTGTGAACCTCCAGGACTGGATTTGGGAACCCCTGCCTTACACCTCTGTCATTTAACATTGCGAGTGGACAAGGTGCAGACGTCTTAGACATCAAAAAGGGTAGACAGAGTTTTTCACATTCCTCCTCGCTTCTCACCACCACCAAAATGTTGTCTATTAGACAACTTTTTGGTGGTGAGAATCGAAGTAAGATGGAGAGGCACAAGGCCAGGAAAACGGAAAGCACAGTTACTTACCTGTAACAGGTGATCTCTGGGAACAGCAGGAATAAGTCTTCACATATGGGTACCGTCGGTACCGACGGAGCCTGCGCGGGAACGCTCCCCAGCGTCCAGAAAGAAAGCTTTTGGGAGCATCCCACAGCACCTGTTACAGGTAAGTAACTGTGCTATCTCCAGGAACAAGTAGGAATGAGTCTTCACATATGGGGACTCCCCAGCTAGAGATGCCAGGGAGATCTCCAAGGTTGTGAGTCCCTGAGAAGGGCTCTACCTGCCCCCATGGATCTCGGGCATCCAACCAGGGATGGGGGGTAGGAGTTGATTAGGTATGGAACAGGTGCTTGAGAACAGCCTGACCAAACAAGGCATCCAGGCGGGAGTCCTTGTCCAAGCAGTAATGGGCTGGGAAGGTATGAACCGAGGCACAGGTGGCCGCTTGACAGATTTGATCGATGGACACAGAGTTCAGATGAGCCATAGAGGCTGCCATGGCCCTCACATTGTGAGCTGTGACATGGCCCTCCAGAGAAAGGTTCTTACTCTGGTAGGCGAAAGAAATACACTGAGCAAACCAATTGGACAGAGTTCTCTTAGAGACTGGAAGTCCCAAATGAGAGGGATCAAAAGCAACAAAGAGTTGAGAGGACTTTCTATGTTGCTGTGTCCTTTGTAAGTAAAAAGCGAGCGCTCTTACAATCCAGGGTATGGAGATTCCTCTCTGCACTTGATGCATGAGGTCCTGGAAAAAAGACAGGTAAATACACCTCCTGGTTCAAATGAAAAGGTGAGACCACTTTAGGCATAAAGTGTGGATTAGTCCTGAGGACTACCTTGTCATGATGGAACCTTGTATAAGGAGGATTAGCCACCAAGGCTTGCAGCTCACTGATGCGGCGAGCTGAGGTGACTGCAATGAGAAAAGTAACCTTCCAGGAAAGAAATTTCAAGGAGGTAGTTGCTAAGGGTTCAAAGGGTGGCTTCATAAGCAGGCCAAGAACCAAATTCAAGTCCCATGCCACTGGAGGTGGTCTAATGGGAGGTTTAGTTAAAAGAAGGCCTCTCATGAATCTTGCAATAAGAGGATGAGAGGAAATAGGCTGTCCATTGAGAGGCTTAAGGGATGCTGCAATAGCACTCAAATGGACTCTTACTGAATTCGTTTTAAGGCCTGCATGGGATAAATGCAGCAAATATTCTAGTAAAGAATTCAGAGGTATAGCAAGGGGGTTAAGACCCTTCTGTGCACACCAAATGGTAAACCTTTTCCATTTAAAAGCATAGGAACGTCTAGTGGAAGGCTTTCTGGAAGCATGAAGGATATCCTTCACCTGCTGAGAAAGATGCAAATCTAGGTGGTCTAGGCCTTCAGCAACCAGGCTCTGAGATGGAGACTGGGGGTTTGGGTGCCACAACGTTCCCTCCTCCTGCGACAGGAGGTCTGGAGCAGATCCCAAGTCCAGGGAGGGAGCTTGAGAGAGATGCAGAAGTAGAGGGTACCACACCTGGCGTGGCCAATGTGGTGCTATGAGGATCATAGACCCCTTGTCTCTCTGAAGTTTGAACAGTGTCTTGGGAATTAGGGGAATGGGTGGAAAGGCATAGAGGAAGTCTTGCCCCCAATGAAGGAGGAAGGCATCCCTGGCCTGAACTCCCTGACACGGAATCCTGGAACAGAACCGGGGAAGTTTGGCATTCCACAGACTTGCAAACAGGTCTATGTCCAGGGTTCCCCAAATTCAGAAGATCCTGGCTATCTGGTCCCCATGGAGGGACCATTCGTGTGGAAGCAGAACTCGACTGAGTCTGTCTGCCCAAGAGTTTTGAACCCCTGGAAGATACACTGTCACGAGACGAATTTGATGCTCTCTGGCGAAGGCCCACAATCTCAAAGCTTCGTTGCAAAGCGACAGAGAGCCAGTCCCGCCCTGCTTTTTCACGTAGAACATGGCTACTTGGTTGTCCATGTGGATGCGGACTGTCTTGTAGCTGAGCTGGGTGTGGAAGACTGAAAGCTAGAAGAATTGCTCTGAGCTCCAAGGAGGTTGATATGTAGAGATGTCTCTTGTGGAGACCAGATGCCCTGGGTGGAGAGATCTTGTAGATGAGCTCCCAAACCCTTTGGAGAAGCATCTGTTGTGGTCTTGGGCAAGCCACTTAACCCTCCACTGCCCATGTTCCCTGTAAGTATTAGTGTATGTGTCTCATATCCCTGCGTGTTAAATGTATACCCCAATTGTGCTGTGACCGCTTTGATTGAAGGATAAGGCGGTATACAAAACTGTCTAAATAAATAAAATAAATCTGTTGTAAGGGTTGCTTGGGGTAGCGATTGTTGAAAGGGGGACCCCAGCAACAGATTTTGAGTGGACCTCCACCACTGGAGAGACCAGAAGAGGCGACTGGAGGTTGCTATTTTGTCTGACAGGCACCCTGATGCCTGGGTCCATTGGGTGGACAGAGTCCACTGAGCTGCCCTCATGTGAAGGCGAGCGTAAGGAACCACATGCACGGTGGATGCCATGTGGCCTAACAGTTGTAACATTTCTCGAGCAGTTAAATGGGACTTTAACTAAATTTGTGAGGCTAACTGCACCAAGCGTAGGCAACGGGCCTGGGGAAGATAGGCCCTTGCAGTTGTGGTATCCAGCAAGGCCCCTATGAACTCTAGTGACTGAGTAGGGGTGAAATGGGATTTTGGGATGTTTATTACAAGTCCCAGATACTGAAGAACACGCCTTGTGCAGGCTAGGGAAGTCTGGGCCTCTGACTGGGACGGAGCTCGGATGAGCCAGTCGTCCAGATATGGGAATACAAATATTCCTAGAGTGCGTAGAAATGCAGCTACTACTGCCATGCATTTTGTGAACACTCTTGGAGCAGAGGCCAGACCGAAAGGAAGCACTCTGTATTGGTAGTGCTTTCCTTGATAAAGGAACCGAAGGAACCTTCTGTGTGTTGGATGGATGAGGATATGGGTGTACGCATCCTTGAGATCTAGAGAACAAAGCCAATCCTGACTCTGAAGGTATGGAAGGAGAGCACCGAGAGAAATCTTGAATTTCTCCTTGCATAGAAACTTGTTCAATTCTCTGAGATCTAATATGGGTCTGTAACCCCCTGTTTTCTTTGGGATAAGAAAATAGGGGGAGTAGAACCCTGAGCCCTGTTGAAGAAGGGGTACTTCTTCTATTGCCCTTTGGGCAAGAAGGGTAGCAATCTCCTGACCCAGAAGGTCGAAGAGAGATGTTTGAGAATTGAACTGTCTCACCATGGTGTGAGGAGGAAGGTTGAAGAAATGAAGCTTGTACCCCTCCCTTATGATGGAGAGGGTCCATTGCTCTGCCGTGACTTGTTCCCATCTGGGAGCAAAGTGGGCTAACCTTTCTGGAATGGTGAGAGGCTCTGGTTCTTCTAGAGCCAGAAAGGCTAAGTTCTCTAGATGTAAGTCAAAGGCCCTGAGGAGGTTGAGGCTGTTGGGCCGTAGCAGTCCTTGCAGCCTTAGGCTTGGCTTGTTTAGGTTGTTGCTGACGCTTTGCAGCAAAACGACCTGCAGAAGATGCCTGCTGACCATGAACAGGATAATTTCCCCTTTTTGGGAAAGAAAGCCTTTTTGAATAACCTTTTTCTAACAGGAGCAGAAGTAGACTTTGAAAGTCCATCTAAGGCAGAATTCTCAGCATCCATCTGAGTGGCCTTTGCTTGCCAATCCTTGCCAAAAAGGTTTTCACCTGTACAAGGAAGATTTCCTAATCCATCCTGGACCCAGGGTTCCAAATCAGAAGCTTGTAACCAAGCAACTCTGCGTGCACCTATGGCAATAGCCGAGGCTCTGCTGGCACACTCAGAGTCAAAGGCTGCACGGTTGGAAAATTTGGAAACATCCTGGGCATGTTTAAGCCAGGTGAGAAACTCTTCCCTTTTATCTTCTGAGATAAAAGGAGATAAAGTTTGCAGATGATCTGTAACTTCCTTTAGAAACATCCCCATATAGAGACTATAGGAGTTGATTCTGGCAACAAGCATATTGTCCTGGAAAATTCTCCGGCCAAAAGCATCCAAGGTTCTGCATTCTCTTCCTGGAGGATTAGATGAGTGTCTTTTTGCACTCTTTATCTTCTTCATAGCAGACTCCACCACAATAGAGTGGTGAGGAAGCTGAGTCTTATGAAAGCCAGGACAAGGAGGAACACGGTACATGGTGTCCAACCTAGGAGAATGAGGGGAGATAGTGAGAGGTGTCTTCCATATGCCCAACATGTGATCATAAAGGATCTCATGAATTGGTAAAGTAGCTGCCTCTTTAGGAGCCTTAGGATATTGTAAAATATCCAATTGCTTGGCTCTAGGCTCTGATTCAGGGGCCACTGAAATGGAGAGGCCCCTGGCCACTTCCCTAATGAAGTCTTGAAAAGACAAGTCTTCTGGAGGAGACATTCTTCTTTTTGGAGAAGAGGGCTCCTGAGGAAGGATTACTGATGCTTCGACAGAAGACCGATTCAACAGAGTCTTCGGAGGAATCGAAGTATCGCCTGTCTGGATGCTCCTGCAGAGCCCGATACGCGTACCGAGTGGTATCGACATCGGGAGTGATCGGTACCGATTCAGTACCGATGGGCATCACAGAACAGGGTACCGCTGCAGTCGACACAGAAGCCGATGTCGATGCAATTGGTACCGGCACCGGAACCGGTACCGACAACGGAGTTTGTTGCGGTACCGGAGGCATCGCAGCTTGTATGAATGCCGTAATGGCACACTGCATGGTCAGAATATTCTGATCCATCGACGCAACCAATGTCTGGATGTCGGTACCAGTGGAAACCACCGGTACCCCAGAACATGGCAACAGGTGATCGGTCGAGGCCGAGCCATCGATGTCAACCTGTAACCCCATAGATGAAGCTTTGGAAGCCGGAGCTTCCCGCCGTGGTAATTTTGCCGGTGTGGGATCCTCGAGAGCAAGCCCGGAGGCATCTCGATACTTGGAGGGAGATCTACCCTTCGAGGACCGGCTGGACTTATGTTTGGTTACCTGAGATCCATGGGAGGAAGAAGCAGCCCTGGAAGATGTCGATGCCACCGAAGCTGCATCAGAGGGAAACAGGGTACTGAGCTTGGCCGCTCGATTCTGTCGACCTCTTTTAGACATCATGGAACAGGACTCACAATCAGTGATGGAGTGGTCAGGACCCAAACATTTTAGACACCAGTCATGGGTGTCGGTGATAGAAAGAGTACCGCTGCACTTCGTGCACTTTTTAAACCCCGAAGCGGGCTTTTCCATGAGGAAAATTTTTCTAGGTCTAAGGCCCAAAAGGAAAAAATGCACAGAAGTGGGAACGGTAGGTTTTTTCTTTTTTTTTTTTTTTAAAGAAGAAAGAAAAGACCAGCGGTACTAGTCCGACGTCGAAGAAGGCAGACGCGCGACCAAAGAAATAAAAGAAAATAAAGAACTTCTTCAGCGGTGCCAGGAACACGACCTGCTGGCTCCGCGGAAAAGAAGAACTGGAGAGAGGCGGTTAGGAAAGGCGGGAAGGCAGCGCGCAGGCGCTGTGAAATGCTCCCAAAAGCTTTCTTTCTGGACGCTGGGGAGCGTTCCCGCGCAGGCTCCGTCGGTACCGACGATACCCATATGTGAAGACTCATTCCTGCTTGTTCCTGGAGATAAAGAATTTACAATCCTTGACATAATAGGGGAGGGAAGATTGAAGGCCAAGGAAAGGAGGTGGGTCTTTAAATAAGCCCTATGGAGCCAGCAGTATGGAAGGGAGCCCCTACCTCCGACCAGGACATAGAAATGGCCACCCTCTAGAGGACTTTAGTGAGATGGAGTGGGAACGAAAAGGCCCACGTTCTGGGGAGGACTATGTACGAGGCCATCACCAGTTAGGGACTGCCAAGGGGTGGAAATGGCTTTGACTGCTATGTGGGAGGTGGCAGTCTGACCAGGCAAGTGGAAGCTTGAGTCATTTACCTAGAGAGATTTGGAACTGTTAAAGATTATAGAGACTGTGTTTAAGGGCTCGGGAGAGAGCTAGCTGTTGAAGGGTGGCAGCGAAGAGGGACAACCTTATTTACATATAACCACTGGACTACTGTAAGAGGGTTTTCCCCGAACTTAGAGGAAGCCAGGAAGGTACAGACTCTGGTTCCGGGGAGAACAGTGATAGGACTCTTGTTGAATTGTACTGAGGAATGTAACTATTAAGTTTATCTTGTTTACCCCGAGTGTACAGGGACTATCCCATATAGATTCTCAGATCTAGGAGACTTAGAAAGGAGGGTTCCCCAGTCTCTCCTGAGACGTCAAGTAGGATGGCATGGAGAGGTAATGTAGGGGCTGGGAGAGACTTCCTGGAGACAGAGTGACTGCACAAAGATGTTGCAGCGGCCGGAGACTACTCCAGATACCCATTCCAGGCCAGAGGAGCATTGCTATGACCGGCAGTTAGCTTAGGGGGACTATGCTGAGAGAAGGGTTGATTTTATAATTTGTACTTTGTTTTGCGTCTCTAGATAAAAGTGTTTTATAAGTTGAAACAAGTAAATCAGTCTACCCCTCCACGATCCCCTCTGCCCATCCTCCCCCCTCCTCTCCCTAGCCTCAATTTGCTCACCTCTTTGCAGTTCCTAAGTTCTCCTTGTCCCCCATTCTCCATAAAAAATGTTTCTAAAGAACAAAAATAATTATTCAGACAAAAGTACGATTGGAATAAGTTTACATTATTTAACATACAAAATTAATCAGGTTTATGCAAATATGATGCATAAAATTACAGAGAGAGTTTAAGAAACTTTGGTGGCTGGAATTAAAAAATAAAAAAAATCCATGCAGCAGTCTACCTCTGAGCTCCTGGAGAAAACTGGCAGCTATGGGTAACAGTCTCATGTTCCAAAGCCTTATTTTGAAGTTTGTAAAAATATTGGACATATTTAAAAAAAAAAAAAAAAAAAAAAAGGTATACCCTTGTAGAGAGGCTCAAACCTATGCTGCAGAAATGTCTTTAATGCTTACTGCCAAACCTACTCCAAGATGCTGCATAACGCTAGTGACCTCATGACCTCAGTTGCCGTGTGCAATATAACTGGTGCAAAGTTTCGGTTGCTGCACTGAGCTCACAGAAGTGCTGAAAGCTGATTTTCATTTGTGCCGAATTTCTCATCTGAGTTACAAACCTGGAGCAGCCAGTTGATCGTCATACCTGACTGAACTGAATAGAGGGGTTGCATGCAACTGAGAAATGCTTACAAGCTTGCAAATTGAAACTGAATAGTAAGAATATCTGAGCTTCTTTGGGTTGGGAAAAACAGTTGTATCTAGGATTTCAGGTTAGGCTTGGGGGGGTTCCCTGCTGCCACTGTCATCTGCATGGAACCTGGAAGAAAGAACAAATTCTTCTCACCTTCAGAGAGATCTTATCAAAACCCAGATTACCATCCAGTATCCTTGCATTTACCACATCAGGAACTACAACTAACACAATTAGGAGAGCTAGGGTGATTTTTTGGGGGTGGGGGAGGGGGGCAAAGGGTTGAAGTGCAGAGATGTTATTCCTTATGTTAGAAACATAGAAACGTGAGGGCAGAAAAAGACCACATGGCCCATCTAGTCTGCCCTGCCACATCAACTACAATAGGAGACCACCTTTGGTTACCTCTGCAAGTCAGGTGTTACTTTAAAAAGTACTTATTGAAAGCTGTGAAAAGGATAGCTCCCAGTTAGTTACAATTGTTGATAAAGAGTTATGTCACAAGCAGGCCCTTCCATTCCTCCAAGGCCAGATTTAAGATTCTGGTGCCCATGAGCAAATCCAGGCAGCAGATCGTAGACAGTGGGGTTCAGGGAGGTGTCAGATCTCAAAGATTGGAGAACCAGAAGACAGAGGAAAGCCCCACACATGCGCATGGCCCTGAAGTAAGCAAGAGCAGGCTCCACTTTAGGCTGGGTATTAGATGCCTTTAAAATTTGGTGCCTCAGGCAGTTGCTCATCTTGCCTAGGCCTACATCTGGGCCTGGACTCTTCCTTTTTGAGAATGAGACAGATGCAAAGCTGGGACCAAACCTTTCAGCTGTGGCCTCAAACTTTGGATTGCTCTGCGCCTCAGTACATGAGATTAGATGATTTGCTTACCTTCTGAAAATACGTTAAAAAGTATAGCTGTTAGCTGAAATACATCAGCACATACCCTTAAACTCAGATTGTCTATATCAAATAGTTTTATATAATTACTGTAAAGTATTATATTTTATATCTGTGTATTGTCTGTCATTATGCATTTTGTTGTAATGGCATCTGCAAAGTTTAACAAATTAAATAAAAAAAACCCCAAAAATCATCCTCCAACCGGGGTTGATAAACTTAGTTGCTTTAGCCTTTAACTGAATCTTAATAGAATTTGCCTTTCAGTTTGAAGTAGAGTGTATTACTTGAAATACCTTAGTTCTCTCATTTCCTACCAGTTTGTGTTGAAAATGAACTCCAGAATTTGTGAGACACAATCAAAAATCATAACTCAACTGGATCACAAAAGTAAAAATTATCGTATTACATTTGATTAAGAATAAAAATCAAGAGTGAAGCACCTATTTTCAAATGTCTCAGTATGTACATATGTAGCTAACATTAGATAATAATGTTAATACAATGCAAGACCCTCCTCCCCCTCCAAACATTATGGGATAGGCTTGGTATCTACAATTAGCTTGAAAATCCAAATCCACAGTGAAAGTGACTCAACAGGACTTTTTAATGATCAGTAGCTGGAAAGAGGGTAGTTACTCACCTGTAGCAGGTGTTCTCTGGAAACAGCAGGAATCAGTCCTCACATATGGGTGATGTCGGCACAGATGAAGCCCATGCAGTATCCACTCCCCAGCTGTCATAGAAAGCCTTTGGGAGTTCTACCACGCATGTGTGGACAACTTCCAGCCCAAATGTGCCATCTTACCTCAGTATGATGATATAGCATAAAGAAGCATAAAAAGAAGAAGTCCTCCACGGGGAAGAGGGAGGATTGATAACTGATTCTTGCTGTTCCTGGAGAACATTTGTTACAGGTGAGTAACTATGCTTTCTCTGGGAACAAGCAGGAAGTCATTCCTCACCTATGGGACTCTCAAGCTACAGGCTACTGAAAAAAAAACTTGTAAAAAGGCCATGAATGACCAAAAAAAAAAAAAAAATCAAACCGTGAATTCTAGCGGAGCATGCAGATTGGACCCAAGACCTCTGACACAATCAAAGCGTCAACCAGGGAGGAAGTTCTCCGGTAGCCTGGACTCACAGAACGGTCAGAGGGAAGGAGCTGCATTATTCCCCAAACAAATGACAGAGTACTGCCTGGCCAAAGGTGCAGTCATGCCAGGATTCCTCCTCCAAGCAGTAATGTGCTGCGAGGACCAAGTGGCCGCCCGGCAGATCTCCAACAAGGAGACGGAGCGCAAGTTAACCACTGAAGCTGCCAAAGCCACTGGTGAGGCCTCAGAATACTGTGTTCAGTTTTGGAGACCATATCTCACAAAGGATGTAAAAAGACTGGAAACTGTTCAGAGGAAGGTGACCATAATGATTTGGAGCCTGCGTCAGAAGCCTTATGAGAAGAAACTTGAAGACCTAAATATGTACACTCTGGAGGAGAGGAGGGATAAGGGAGATATGATTCAGACCTTTAAATACTTCAAAGAGAAATAATGAACAAACCTCTTCTAAAGACAGGGGAAGCTGTAAAAATAGAGGGCATAACATGAAACTGCAAGGGGATAAATTGAAAGGCAATGTCAGGAAATACTTTTTCACTGAAAGGGTAGTGGATGCTTGGAATGCCCTCCCGATGGAAGTGGTGGGGGCAAATACAGTGACAGAATTCAAAATAGCATGGGACAGTCACAGTGGATCCCTTTACAGCAACATGATAAAATCACTATCTAATTTCGCAACAAACAGGGGTGTCCTACACGGAGCGGTGGGTTCACCCCTAAACAAAGACATGGGGAGGGGTGACCTGCACGTAGCGGCAGGTGCACCTACTCTTGCCATCTTACTGGGCAGACTAGATGGACCATACTGGTCCTTATCTGCCATCATTTACTATGTTACTATCTGCACGTTGTGAGCAGTGACATGCCACTAAAGGGAGAGACCAGTCTATGCATAGGTGAAGGAGATGCAGTCCGCCACCCAGGTGGACAGGGTGCACTTAGAGGTCAAAGGAGATGAAGAGCTGCGAGGAGCAGTGATGGGCTTTCATTCACTCAAGATAGGCCAACTCCCTCTTACAATCCAGAATGTGGAGTGCGGCCTCCTCCCGATTCGCGTGAGGTCAGGAAAAGAGTAGTTACTCACCTGTAACAGGTGTTCTCCAGGAGCAGCAGGAATCAGTCCTTATATGGGTGACGTTGGCGCCGACGGAGCCCTCGTGCGGAGCATTTCCCCAGCTTTCAAAGAAAGCCTTTGGGAATGCAGCGCTCATGCGCGGTCCCCTTCCCGCCCAAGGGTGCCATCTTGCTCAGTCTGATGACATAGCTAAGAGACAGCAAAAAAACAAAATGAAGTATAGGACTGCAACTCCAGGGGAGGAGGGAGGGTCGTGAGGACCGATTCCTGCTGCTCCTGGAGAACACCTGTTACGAGTAACTACTCTTTCTCCAGGACCAAGCAGGAAGTCACTCCTCATATATGGGACTCCCCAGCTCTAGGCTACCGGGAATCCTAAGCTGAAAAAATGGCTCCCTCTCAAGAGCCTTAGCATTCGTGATAAGAATATCCTCTGAGAACGCCCCCGTACGGTAGCCCAACACAAGGGCCAGAGGGTAGGAGTTGCCTAAACCTCAAAGAGATTACGGAGTACCGCCTGTCCGAAAGCACTGTCCCTTTGGGACTCTCTCTCGAGGCAGTAATGGGCTGCAAAAGTCTGGCTTGAAGACCAAGTAGCAGCACGGCAGATTCTGCCAACGGAACAGAGCGGAGATGAGCTACTGACGCGGCTTTCGCCCTGACACGGTGGGCCGTGACTCGACCCTGCAAGGGGAGGTCGGCTGCCTTGTACGCCCAAGTGATACAATCTGCTACCCAAGTGGACAACGTACACTTGGAGACAGGTAACCCCATCTTATTAGGGTCAAAGGAGACGAAGAGCTGAGTAGCCTTTCGATGCCCCCACGTACGTTCTATGAAAAAAGGCAACGCCCTCTTACAGTCCAGGGTATGTAAGATTGTTTCAGCCCGGCTGGTATGCAGCCTGGGAAAGAAGGTCAGAAGAACCACCTCCTGGTTGAGGTGGAAAGACGACCACTTTTGGAAGGAACTTCGTATGGGTCTGTAGGACCACCCTGTTCCTATAGAACCGTGTATACGGTCTCTCAGAAACCAGAGCTTGTAGTTCACTCACACGTCTGGCTGAGGTAAGAGCCACCAGGAAGAGCGCTTTCCAAGAGAGGAAGCACAAATGGAAAGTAGCCATCGGCTCAAACGGTGGACAAGTTGCTGCAAGACCACATTGAAATCCCACTCAGTTGCCAGTGGACAAACCGGAGGCTTGAGTAGAAGCAGACCTCTGAGAAATCTGGACACCAAGGGGTGAACCGACAGACTGTCCCTCCACCGGTGAGTGGTGTGCTGACAGAGCACTTAGGTGGACCCGAACAGAGTTAGACTTAAGGCCTAGGTCTGACAGGTGAAGTAGATACTGCAGTACTACTGGCACAAGGCAAGACAAAGGATCTTCATTGTGCTGAGCACACCATACCATAAACCTACACCACTTGAGGGCATAGGACTTTCTGGTGGACTGCCTCCTGGAGGCCAAGACCACCTCCTCAACCTCCTTAGGTAGAAGTAAGGGAGCTAGCACTATCCTTTCAGCAGCCAGGCCATCAGATTGAGGGACCTGAGATTGGGGTGCAGAAGGGAACCCTGATCTTGAGACAGGAGGAGATCGTGTTGCAACCCCAGGGGGAATGGAGTTTCCACCGCCAACTGCAGCAGAAGTGGAAACCACGGCTGCCTCGGCCATCTGGGGGCTACCAGAATCAGAGGCTTTGTCCCGGAGGATCTTGAACAGGGGTGTGGTAGGAAACGCATACAGGCCTATAGACCAAGAGATCAGAAAAGCATCTGCTGCCATCCTCAGGGGATGCGGCTGTCTGGAGCAAAACCTGGGCAGCTGACGGTTTTGTGGACTTGCAAAAAGATCGATGGATGGAAGTCCCCAGCGGAGGAAGATCTGCTGGATTCAACTGCCATTCGTGAGGCTGTAGAATCCTGCTTAGCTTGTCTGCTATGAAATTCTCCTGGCCAGGTAGATAAATTGCTTTGAGAAACATGCCTTGCTTGGCTGCAAAAGAGCAAAGGGCCAGTGCCTCCTGACATAGGAGCCTGGACCCCGTGCCCCCTTGTTTGTTCACGTAGAACATTGCCATTTGATTGTCAGTCTGAACGAGAACAGACTGGTGAGAGAGGGCATGAGAAAATGTTTGCAGAGCTAAGCGGATTGCTCACAGCTCCAAAAGACTGATCTGCTGCGTGGCCTCCCGAGGAGACCAGAGGCCTTGAGTGCACGTGCCCTGGCAATGTGCACCCCAGTCCTTCAAGGAAGCGTCGATCGTCAGCACCCTTGTGTGTGCTGGAGCCTGTAAAGGTTACCCCCTGAGAAGGTTTGGGAGATGTAGCCACCACTGTAAGGAGTCCAAAAGTGGTTTGGACACCTTTACTCTGTCTCAAAGGTTGCCTGTGGCCTGCGCCCACTGAGCTCCGAGGCACCAGAGAAGCCCGCATGTGCAGATGGATTCACATGTACCATGGATGCCATGTGGCCCAGGAGCCACAAGTAGTACCTGGCGGAAACATAAGAATTGCTCTGAAACTGGTGGGCCAAGTCCATCAATCTCTGGGCCCTGTCCTCGGGCAAGTAAGCTCTTGCCTGCAGGGTGTCTAATCTTGCCCCTATAAACTAAGTTTTGAGAGGGGAGCAAGGTGGACTTTGCGTAGTTTATGACAAAACCCTGATGCTGAAGAAGAGACAGTGTGAAGAGTGGCTTGTCTGGTCTCCTGGAGAAACTGGCCCCTGATGAGCCAGTCGTCCAGATATGGGAAGACAAAAATTCCCTGATTCCTGAGATAGGCCGCCACCACTGCCAGGCATTTGGTAAAAACCCTGGGGCAGAGGTTAGGCCAAAGGGAAGTACCCTGTACTGAAAATGGTTTCCTCCCACCACAAATCTGAGATATTGTCTGTGGTCTGGATGAATGAGGATGTGAATATAAGCATCCTTTAGGTCAAAGGAGCATAGCCAGTCTCCCTGCTGGAGGTAGAGCAGCAGTATCCCAAGGGTAAACATCTTGAACTTTTCCCTCTCTAGAAACTTGTTTAGGTTTCGCTAGTCTAGGATAGGCTGAAGGCCTCCTGTTCTTTTTGGTACCAGGAAGTACCTGGAGTAGAAGCCTTGCCCTTTCAGGTGGTAAGGCACCGGTTCCACCGCCTGTTCCTTTAGCAGACTTGCCAACTCCTGAAGGAGGAGGTTTCTGTGTAGAGGGAGTCTTGGAGGCTCCCCTGGAAAATAGGAGGAGGGTATCTAGTGGAAGTGAAGCATGTAGCCCTTTTGGACTATGCTGAGTACCAAGGTATCCCCTGTGATGGCTGGCCACCTGTAGGCGTACAGGGTCAGCCGACCTCCTGTGCCGAGTGGAGCCAGCGGCAGAGAAGAGGCTATGCTTTGGGAGTCAAAACCCCGCTCTCTGCTGTGTAGGAGTTGGAGACTTGGGGGTCTTCTGCCTACGGGGCCCATGCCCCTGCCCCTTGGCCTGCTGGCCCTGTTGGGGAGCTGGAGAGGCCTGATATTGAAGGTAAGATTTGTAGGCAGCACCCTTCCTCGGGAAAAAGGGCTTCTTTCCTGAGCCCTTCTTTTTTTTTGAGAAGGGGCAGAAGTCTTCCTAGACAGCCATATCCTGGTGAGAGTCTCAGTCTTGATTTCTGTAGCCTTTTCAGTCATGGGCTTACCGAATAGGTTATCACCTCGGCAGGGGTGTAGCCAGGCTTGACGGCATGCAGCGATGCCGGCCGCGGCTACTCGGGCCGAAGCCTCGAAGCCATCATAGGCTGCTCGAGAGAAACTTTGAGCACTCTCGGATCCCTGTCGACAAGGCCTTGAATCTCTGCAAGGGCTCCTCCTTTGCCAGGTCTCATAGGTACATGCCCATGTACAGCTGGCAAGTCTGGACACGGCAAGACAGCATAGAGCCCGGGAAGCACTTTCTACTGAGGGCATCCAGGTTCCGTGCCTCCCGTCCGGGGGGCACCAAGGATTGCATATTCTGACTTCAGGCGGTGCATGGCTGATTCCACAACCATGGAATTGTGCAGTAGCTGCGCCTTTTGGAACCCAGGGCTCTTACGGACTCGATAAATGGAATCAACCCGTTTGCTAAGAACCAATGCCAAGGCCGGTGCCTCCCACATACGGAAGAGCAGCCATTCCAGCATTGGAGGAACCGGTACAGTAAAGGCTTCCTTTGGAGGAAAGTCATACTGGAGGGCATCGAGCTCTTCGGCTCGAGGCTCCTCCTCGGCATCAGCAGGGAATGCCAAAGCCTTAGTCATGTCCTTTACGAAGTCCAAGAACCGGGGGGGGACCTTCTCCGAGGCTCGGACTCCAGTGAGTCCGAAGGGACGCACCGGGTCCGGAAGGTGTCCGGAGACTCCTCGTCCTCCGTCTCCCACGCCGACTCTTCCGAGGAGTCGTCGAGCGGCTCTGGCCATGTGGGCTTCGGTGCCACCCGCCCTGACTCCAAGGGCACCGGCGTCGACGACCTCGGCCCCGCACGGGAGGTCGAGGGGGGACCTTGACCGAGGATCGACTCGAGACTTGATGGACTCAAGGATCGGCTCGGTCTCTGGGTTCGACTTGTACATCGAGGTCCTGGTGGTCGGGGCAGATGCACCGGTCAGACCGGCGATCAGCACCCGCTGCTGTTCCATGAAGGCAGCCAAGCTGCTCTCCAAGGCCGTCAACCTGAGTCCAAGCTCAGGAGACCCAGCAGCCCCCGACTCAGGCCCCTATGGCGGCTCTCCCGGAAGAGAGTCCACGAGGACAACAGAACTCACGTGACTCGGGGACTCCGGCTCCATACAAGGTAGCTTGGACGGCCTCTCCAACTCAGAGAGCCTGGGGCGGCGGTCAGGACTACGCGACCTGGCCCTTGAGGACCCAGGAGCTTCCACCGACGTCGCCCTCACGAGCTGCTTCTTCCTTTTGTGCTCCCGGGTGGGAGACCCCCTTTCAGAGGAACCACGACGGCGCTCGGGTTCTGACTCCCAAGATGTCGAGACCTCTGACGAAGTCCGGGCCCAGCCGGACGCGGACTCCGAGAAAATTCTCTCACGTTGATGCTGACGACTCCTAAGTGCCTTTGATGACATTTTGCCGCACAGGCCACAGGGTCATGGTTGGGCCCGAGGCATCAGAGGCAGCAGTCATGTGTATCGGTGAGAGACATAAGTTTCTTACACCGATCACATTTCTTGAACCCGCTGGCAGCCATCGAGGAGAAAAGGACCCCTGCAAGGTCAAAAGACTGGGCTGCCAATGAAAATAACAAAAAAGGCGCAAACGCTAGTCACGAAGGACAAAAACCGAAAAAAGAATACCAGACTCGATACCGGTGTACCGAGCCCAGGCGGGAAGGGGAACCGGCATCGAACCGGATCAGAGAAAGCGAAAATCGCAGGGGAAAAAAAAAAATCTACTTTTACCAGGTGAGACAAACTCACGTCCATTGAGCTCCGCAGAAAAAGAAAGACTGAGCAAGATGGCACCCTTGGGCAAGAAGGGGACCACGCATGCACACTGCATTCCCAAAGGCTTTCTTTGAAAGCTGGGGAAATTCTCCGCACGAGGGCTCCGTCGGCGCCGACGTCACCCATATGTGAGGACTGACTTCCTGCTTGGTCCTAGAGAAAAAAAAAAAGATAGGAAGGACCACCTCTTGGTTCAGATGAAAGAGGGAAAGAGGCAGAAACCTGGGATACGTGTCCAAGACAACCCTATTCCTGGTGTAGGGAGCATGTGCCACCAAAGCCTGCAGCTCACTAACTCTGCAGGCAGAGGTAAGCACCACCAGGAAGACCACATTCCAAGAGAGGTACCTGAGGTAACATGAGGCCACTGGCTCTTAGGATGGAACCATGAGCTTACCAAGAACCACATTCAGGTCCCAGGCTGTTGCAGAGGGATGTATGGCAGGCCATGTGAGTAAGAGATCCTGCATAAAGTGGCCAATGAGCGGATGGAAGGACAGGGGTTGCCCATTCACCAAATGATGGTGCATTGCCAGCGCACTTAGGTGCACACTCCCAAGTTGGATTTCAAGCCAGCTCGGGAAATGTGCAGCAAGTACTGCAACACCATTGGCACTGAAGAGAAGAAGGGATTGATATCCTGGTCCGTGCACCAGATGGGTAATTTCTGCCATTTAAAGGCAAGATGCCAGGAGAACATCTTCAACATGCCTGGGCAGATGAAACTGGCCAAGAGCTACCCTTTCAGCAGCCAGGCCATCAGGGGAAGGGACCCGAGGTTGGGATGCAGGAGGGAGCTGTCCTCTTATATCAGGTCCAGAGCACAGTCCAGGGCAATCAGCGGCCCTGAGAAAGATTGAGCAAGCAGGGGAAACCACGGCTGCCGAGCCCACCTGGGAACTATAAGGATCACAGAGGCCCAATCCTACTGAATCTTGAGAATGGTCTTGGAGACCAGTGGGGTTGGAGGGTATGTTTACAGCAGCCCCTCGCTCTATAACAGGAGAAATGTGTTGGCTGCTACTCGATGCGGGGCTGGTATCCTGAAGTAGAAGCATGGCAACTGAGCATTTCTGGGATTGGCAAAGAGGTTGAATGTAGGACAACCCCATGATAAGAACAGGCAGCGTGCCACTCGTGGGACTGCAGAACCTGACTAAGGTGATCCATGAAGACATTTTCCTGTCCTGGAAGGTACACTACCTGAAGCAGCATACCCCTCTCCTGGACGAAGTTCCAGAGACAAACCACATCCTCGCATAAGAGGTACAACCAAGCGCCTTACTGTTTGTTGAGGTAAAACATCACCATTTGCTTATCCTTCTCAACCTAAGACTCAAAAAAATGGTCCAAAAAACAGAGTGTTCAAACCACCTTATACAAAAAAACCACTCTGATATTAACCAGTTGTAGCTCAATAATCTATAACATGCTAATGCCAAGAAGCCAATAGTAAATCTTGTTTCAAAAGGGCTGGTCTCAGACTGATGACTAGCTTATCCTCCAAACGGAGGGAGCAGAGTCTAATAGCATCAACGACCACCCTTATTTAATTCAAAGTGCTTCTCAATAGTGCTTCTTAGTAGTGCTTATTCAACATTCAAATAAAGTCCCCAACATATACTGTTGTCATAACAATGATGGATAAAAAATAGCTTGTCTTTTAAAGAGGAGTTAAACTTGGTCTGGAAAAGTGGTTCCCCAACGCCGATCCTGAGTACCGCTATCGCGTTTCACAATGCGTTTCTTCAGGGGTGAAATAACCAAAACTGTAGACCATCCTCAGAAGTGGTTAAGAGCCATCTATAAACAAAAACCGATATTTGAACAAAAGTCAAAAAATGAAAATCGCTACAAAAAATCAGTAATATATACATCCCCTTTCTTCTCCTCGGTCACATTAAAATATATCAAATAATCAACCCTTTCTGAATTGTAGATATATGTATGTTCTACTAACCATACTAAAAATGACAAAACTTTTGGATAATGCTGCCCACGTCCACAATCCTTTACAGAACTCCTTAGGAATCTTCTCAACGTTCAGAGACGCCGCGCATGCGGAGAATAGTTCAGCTGAGGTATTTAAACTAACGCCAAGATGACGTCAGTTCATTCATACCGGCCGCACAACCTGGTTCGATAAGTATGCTGGAATGCCCGCAGAGCGTATGCAATGGCTCTGAGTCTGAGGAAGTTCATCTGATGGAGACACTCCTCCACTGACTAGATGTCCTCGGTCCACAGCCCAAAACAGTGGGCCCCCCAGTCCAGCTTGGAGGTGTGTCATGAAGGTCGCCTGAGGGGAAGGAGACTGAAAAAGCCTCCCTGTCAGGAGGTGCTGTGGCTTCTGTCACCAATTGAGGGATGCAGGGCATCGGGCATGACGTGCATTGTTGAGGCCATGTGTCCCAGAAGGCACAACATCAGGCAGGCTGGGGCCACCATGCCACCCTATAGGTCCTGCACCAGGGCCACCAGGCACTGAGCTCGATCTAGGGGAAGAAAGGCCTTGGCCTGAACAGTGTCCAGGAGGGCCCCGATGAACTCCAGGTACTGTGCAGGCTGCAGGTGGGACTTGGGATAGCTGATAAACCCCAAGTGTTCTAGAACAGGATGATGTGGCATCCCACCTGATGGACCTTCTTGGCAGAGCTAAAGCCGCTCCTTATGAGCCAGTTGTCCAGGTAGTATTTATTTTATTTATTTATTTAACAGTATTTTTAAACCGCCTTATCTTATTAATCAAGGTGGTATCACAGCAAACAATCGAGTAAAGTGAGTGTGTTAAACATGCAGTGAGGGTGCAATTTAGTTGAGTGTGTGTTGTATCGTGTGCTAGATTGGGGTGAGCTATGTACAAGGTGTGGTGTATTGTGTGCTAGAATGGTTTGAGCTATGTACAGTGTGGGCTATATACAGTGGTGCTGCAAAACATTTTCTATAGAACACAAACACCCCCTGGAGGCACAGGTGAGCAGCGACAACCGCCAAGCACTTCGAGAACACCCCAAGGGGGCAGACACCAGCCCGAATGGCAGAACACGGTACTGGTAGTGCTGTCCTCTGATGAGTGGAGGTACTGCTGGTGAATGGGATGGATCAGGATGTGGGTATCGGCATCTTTGAGATCCAAGGAGTATAGCCAATCTCCCTGCTGGAGGTAGGGCAGCAACGTTCCAAGGGAAACAATTTTGAACTTCTCATTCACCAAGAACAGACTGAGGTCCTGCAGATCCAAGATGGGCCAAAACCCTCCCGTTCTTTTTGGAACCAGGGAGCAGAACCCTGTTCCCCTCCAAGGGGGGGGGGAATGAGCTCCACTGCCTTGTCTGCCAGCAGGCCCACAAGTTCCTGCTGCAGAAGTCCTTGGTGAAGAGGAGTCGTAGGAAGTTCCCTGGGGAAGAGCAGAGGTGGCGTCTGTTCAAAGTAGAGGAGGGAACCCTCACTGACCACCTGCAGAGCCCAAGCACCGGTGGTGATACTGGGCCACCGGTGAGCAAGGAAAAACAGATTCCCCTGTATGTTGCAGCTCCTGACCCGGGAGGGGAAGAGCAGCTATGACCAAGGAGTCAGAAGCCTCCCCCCCCCAGTCTGCGGCAGAATTTCTGTCTGGGGCTTGGGAGCCTTAGGTTTATGAGGGCCATGCCCCTGGCCCTCGGCTTGCTGTTTCTGTGGGGGAGCTGCATAGGCCAGAAACTGGGGATATGTTCTGTAAGCCTTCCTCTTTTTCAGGCAAAAGGCCTCCCCCTCCCCCCCCCCAAAGCCTTCCGTTGGCAAAGGTCTGCAGTCCTCCTGGTGAGCCTGGTTCTGGTCATGAACTCCGATTACAACTCTGCGACCTTGTCCATCATAGGCTTGCCAAAGAGGTTCTCTCCCCAGCATAGGACATCAACCAATTTGTCCTGAATCCTTTGCTCCAGGCCCGAGAACTGTAGCTATGCCAGGCACTGGGCACCAATGCACACCGCAGCCACTCTAGCCACAGACTCGAAGCAGTCATAGGCTGGCTGAGTGATATATCTGGAGCACTCCTTGAGTGTTGATACCAGGGTCTGGAACCGCTGCAGAGGTTCATCAGACAGGTCAGCTGAGAACCCGGCAAGCTCCTTTTCCAGGTCTCTCAAGTACATGCCCATGTACAGCAGGTAGGCCTGGATACGGGCCATTAGCATCAAGTCCTGGTAACATTTCCTACCATAGACATCCATGGGGCGGGACTCCTTTTCCGGGGGCACCGAGGAGTGTCTCTTATTTAGACAGTTTTGTATACCACCTTATCCTTCAATCAAAGGGGTCACAACACAATTGGGGGATACATTTAACAGGAGGGGATATGGCTCTTATGGCTCTTGATCAGATGCATGGCCAACTCCACCACCACAGTTGTGTGGTAGCTGTGTATTCTGGAAGCCAGGGCTCTTGAGGACCAGATACATGGAACCGAACCATTTGTTCACTATTGGCACCATAAATGGTGTCTCCCATATCCTAAAGAGCAGTCTTTCCAGGACAGGAGGAATGGGAAGGCGCATCCTTGGGGGCGAAGACAAAGGTCTTAGCCATGTCCTGCACGAACTCAACATTTTCCTGGCCCCCCTCGCTCTGCTTATCCAGCAGCATGGTATCTCGGCGTATTATTACGCTGATGATATTATTCTTCTTTCACACTAGCTCGCTTTCACCTGATATTGGTCCCCTCAACGTTTGTCTCTCTTCTGTCTCTTCCTGGTTCTCAGAAAACTTCCTTCACATGAATTTGTTGAAGACTTCAGCTATATGGTTCACTGCTGGTGCCCCTATCCCCACCCTCACCCCATCCCTGTCTGCTGACCCCATTCCTCTTGTTTCCTCACTGCGCTCTCTCGGTGTCACCTTGGACTCGGCATTAACCTTCAAGGACCACATTTCTTCTGTTGTTCAACGTTCCTTCTACACACTGCGGCAACTCCGTGCTGTTCGTTCTTTTCTCCCCCCCTCATCTCTGAACGCACTGCTTTTCTCTCTTGTCGTCTCTCGTTTAGATTACTGTAATGCATCTTTAGCTGGGCTTCCTCTCACCCAACTCCGTAGGCTTCAACTGGTTCACCACACTGCTGCCCGCCTTCTGACACACTCCTCCCGGTTCGCTCACGTCACCCCTCTTATTCGCTTACACTGGCTGCCCATTCCTTTTCGAATCCAATACAAGATCCTTACCTTTGTGCACAGATCTCTACATACCGGTGTTCCGCTTTATCTCTCTGATTTAGTCCATTTTCATTGTCCCTCAAAAGCCCTTAGATCAGTCCATGCCAACCGGCTATTCCTACCATCCCCTTCCCAAGCATATCTTGAAACTACACGCTCCTCTGCCATCTTCATTGGTCCCTGCCTTTGGAACTCCCTACCGTCAGCTCTTCGCCTGGAACTCTTACCCCTCTTTCAAGGCTAAGCTAAAGACCCATCTCTTTTGCATAGCTTTCGATCTTCCTCCCCCTCCCCCTGCCGATACTTAATGGTATTTCTTTCTTCTCTCACTGCCTTATTCTGGCCTCCTCCCTTGCTGCTGTCTCTTTTCTATCAAAAACTGGCGTTCCTTTGTTTCCTTTTCAGCAGTTTCCAATTTTAATGTAAACCGCCGCATGCCTTTTTTGGTTTTGGCAGTCTATCAAGTTTTAAATAAAGATAACGTTAAAGAGGTACTTGGATGGGGACCGCCAAGACTCCTGCGGCAGGGACAGGTCTGAGGGAATGTCCCAGTGCTGACAAGTAGAAACAAAAACAGGAAGCGGCAGATTCAACACCCAATGAATTTATTATAACCAAATAAGTGGCCTAAGCCCAACACAGGCCGTGTTTCGTATATAACTTCCTCAGGGGCTATCAGGACACACTAAAAAATAAATTGTAAAACCATATTAGTATAAATAAACGATAAATATACCAAAAAAGGAGGGTTAAAATAAAAAGTTGTGACATGAATATACAATATACATAAAATAAAGGCAAAATTGGACTATATCAAATAACTTAAGTCTCAAAGAAAACTCATCAATAATAATCAATTAAAATCATAAAAAACCATATACAGTCACTAAAAATAAACCCTAATCTATTCAATAAACTGTTCTATGGATCTGATGACATATAAATATGTATACATACATATGTAGAAGTACATAAATAGGATAATTAAATAAATAAATTAAAAGTGCTAATTGGAATCCAATAAAAAATACCAAACTATTTGTAATCGTACAAGCATATGCAACAAAAAATGTAAAAAATGCCATATACAAACACTTAAAATTGAATCCTCATATATTAAATAAACTATGCTATAGATAAATTAACATATAAATATGTATACATACATATACATAAGTGTATAAATAATAAAATTATTAAATAAATAACTAAAAATGCTAATAGGAATACAAAAAGTAAAATCAAACATTTATAATTGTACAAGAATATACAACAAAACTGTAAAAAACAACTATATACAATCAAAGATGGGAAGGGATGAGGAGACTAAAGGAGTAGGTCTGAATGAGAAACAATTATGCTGATACTAAAAAAACCTATATTGTAAAGTTGTTCAACTTTACAATATAATTGTTTTTACTTTTTGTATTCCTATTAGCATTTTTAGTTATTTATTTATTTAATAATTTTATTATTTATACACTTATGTATATGTATGTATACATATTTATATGTTAATTTATCTATAGCATAGTTTATTTAATATATGAGGATTCAATTTTAAGTGTTTGTATATGGCATTTTTTACATTTTTTGTTGCATATGCTTGTACGATTACAAATAGTTTGGTATTTTTTATTGGATTCCAATTAGCACTTTTAATTATTTATTTATTTAATTATCCTATTTATGTACTTCTACATATGTATGTATACATATTTATATGTCATCAGATCCATAGTACAGTTTATTGAATAGATTTATATGTCATCAGATCCATAGTACAGTTTATTGAATAGATTAGGGTTTATTTTTAGTGACTGTATATGGTTTTTTATTATTTTAATTGATTATTATTGATGAGTTTTCTTTGAGACTTAAGTTATTTGATATAGTCCAATTTTGCCTTTATTTTATGTATATTGTATATTCATGTCACAACTTTTTATTTTAACCCTCCTTTTTTGGTATATTTATCGTTTATTTATACTAATATGGTTTTACAATTTATTTTTTAGTGTGTCCTGATAGCCCCTGAGGAAGTTATATACGAAACACGGCCTGTGTTGGGCTTAGGCCACTTATTTGGTTATAATAAATTCATTGGGTGTTGAATCTGCCGCTTCCTGTTTTTGTTTCTGCTCGTTTGAGTGGCTAGCGCTGTTTCTTTGTGGACCCCAGTGCTGACAAGTATCCAGTGACTCATCACCAGTCTCCCGCTCTGAATTGGAAGATACGTTCAGGATCCGGTGGGCGGTGGGCATCGGACTGGTGCCCGGCAGAGGGAATCACCAGGGCCCAAGGCTCCCAGCGATCCAACCCCGAGGTACTCAGTGGGGAGGTCCAGGCCCTCACAGGGGAAGTAAACTGATGCCTGGAATCTGAGCCTGGTTGGAACTGTTCCAGCATAGGCTGAACTTCCATGGGTGATGCCCTCGGGGTAGAGGGGTCTGACCACCGGTCCAGAGGAAAAGTACCAGTTGTCAGGGCCTGCTGCAGTGTCAGGAGGGCAGCGAGGCTGCACTCTAAGGCAGCCATCCTGACCTCCAGGCCAGTAGGCTCCGCAGGCACCGGCATGGGCACTGAGGGAATCAGGCCTGACGCTGGCTCCGTCAAGAGGGTTTCCTCGAGGATGACTACCTCAGAGGACCATTGCCGATCCCCTGAGGCTTTAGGGGTCTCCTCCCACCGGGCAGCTTGGAAGGCCACTCCTGGACCTTGCCCTCCGCATTGGCTTGGGGGCTCCGATGCCGGTGAACATGAGACTTTCCCTTGGCACCAGAAGCTGACTTCGACAGGGTCTTATCTTTCCAGGAATGATCTTCCACGGCCGATCCCAGGTCTGATGCCCCACGACTTTGGAGCTCAGATCAAGCATGGTCCACATGTGCAGCCGAAGTCTCATCTGTGGCCCCTGAGGGCACAGATTTCCTAGATGACGCTGGAGCCGAATGGGAGGTCTTTGGGCCAAACAGCGACTCCTGCTGCCTTTCATGATTCTTTTGGCCCTTGCTCATCATCTGGAGACACAGCAGGCAGGAAGAGTCATCATGGTTGGTGCCAAGGCATCGCAGGCAACAGTCATGACTGTCCGTGCGAGACATGGAACGGTTACAATGATCGCACTGCTTAAAGCTACTGATCGAAGACATAGTGGGGAAGATGGCACCTGTGAGGTCAAACTCTGTCTTGATTAGGAGGGTGTGAGAAATACCCACATACCGAAGGAAAAGAAAGAAAGAAAAAGGAGGGAACCCGAAAAAAATCACGATGCCAAGACAATGCATCTGGGAACCAAGAAGGTGACGATACGCGACTGGAGAAAAGAGGAATCGTGACCCCCCCCCCACCGACAAAAATCTGAATTTTTTCCAGGGACACAGACTACACATCCGATGGGCTCCATGGAAAAATGAAGACTGAGGTAAGATGGCACCTTTGGGCAGGAAGGGGACCACACATGTGGTAGAACTCCCAAAGGTTTTCTATGAAAGCTGAGGAATGGATACCACTACTACTACTACTGAACATTTGTATAGTGCTACAAGATGTACGAAGCTGCACAGACATGTAAAAGACTGTCCCTGATCATCGGAGCTTACAACCTAGTCAAGACAGACAACACAGTAGCTGTAGATATGGGATACATCTACGAGGAATGGTAAGGAAACAAAAGATCAGATGATACTACTACTACCACCCCCATCATTAATACCACACGGGCTCCGTCGGTGCTGACGTCATCCATATGTGAGGACTGACTTCCTGCTTGTTCCTGGAGAACTGGCTTTAGACAAGGAAGATCTTGTCTTACTAAACTGTTTTTTTTTGAAGGTGTGAATAAACAGGTAGACAAAGGTGAGTCGGTTGATATAGTGTATCTGGACTTTCAGAAAGCCTTTGACAAGGTCCCTTATCAGAGACTTTTGGCAAAACTAAAAAGTCATGGGATAGGAGGTAGTGTACTACTGCGGATCAGGAACTGGTTAAAATATAGAAAGCAGAGGGTAGGGCTAAATGGCCAATTATCCCAATGGAAAAAGGTGAATAGTGGAGTACCCCATGGATCTGTGCTCGGTCCGCTGCTTTTTGACATTCATAAATGACCTGGAAACGGGAATAACGAGTGAGGTTATCAAATTTGCAGATGACACAAAACTACAGTATTTAAAGTTGTTAAAACACAAGAGGATTGTGGAAAATTGCAAGAGGATCTTGATAAATTGGAAGACTGGGCATCCAAATGGCAGATGAAATTTAATGTGGACAAGTGCAAAGTTATGCACCTAGGAAAGAACAACCCAAACTATGGTTACACGATGCAAGGTTCTACATTGGGAACCACCACCCAGGAAAAAGATTTAGGCATCATCGAGGATAACATGTTAAAACCCTCTGCCCAGTGTGCAGCAGCGGCCAAGAGAGCAAATAGAATGCTAGGTATCATAAGGAAAGGAATGGAAAATAAAAGAAAGGATATTATGTGGCCTCTATCATTCCATGGTGCGACCGCACCTTGAATATTGTGTGCAATTCTGGTCGCCGTATCTTAAAAAGGATATAGCATTAGAAAAGGTACAGCCACCAAAATGGTAAAGGGGATGGAAGGATACTCCTATGAAGAAAGGCTAAAAAGGTTAGGGCTCTTAAATCTGGAAAAGAGACGGCTGAGGGGAGATATGATAGAAGTCTATAAATTAATGAACGGAGTGCAATGGATAAAGCATAGTTACTCACCTGTAACAGGTGATCTCCGAGAACAGCAGGAATTTAGTCTTCACATATGGGTATCATCTGTACCGACTGAGCCTGCGCGGGAACGCTCCCCAGCGTCCAATTAGAAAGCTTTTGGGAGCATCCCACAGTGCCTGCGTGCTGCCTTCCGCAACTGACTCTCTCCGGTTGAGTTTAAAGCTGAGACAAAGAGAGAGAGAGGGAAAGAGAAAGATAGAGAGAGAGATACAACTCCTAGGGGAGGTGGGTGGGTTCTGAAGACTAAATTCCTGCTGTTCCCGGAGATCACCTGTTACAGGTGAGTAACTATGCTATCTCCAGGAACAAGCAGGAATGTAGTCTTCACATATGGGGACTCCCTAGCTTTAGATGCCAGGGAGAGACCCCACAAGTTGTGTGTCCCTGTGAAAGGGCTCCACTTCCCCCCATGGATCTCTGGCATCCGACCAGGGATGGTGGGTAGGAGTTGATTAGGTATGGAACAGGTGTTGGAGAACAGCCTGACCAAACAAGGCATCCCGGCGGGAGTCCTTGTCCAAGCAGTAATGGGCTGTGAAGGTATGAACCGAGGCCCAAGTGGCTGCTCAACAGATGTCGTCGATAGACACAGAGTGCAGGTGAGCCATTGAAGCTGACATGGCTCTCACGTTAAGAGCTGTGACATGACCTTCCAGAGGAAGGTTCTAACTCTGATGGGCAAAGGAAATACACTGAGCAATCCAGCTGGATAATGTTCTCTTGGAGACTGGAAGTCCCAAATGAGAAGGATCAAAAGCAACAAAGAGTTGAGGACTTTCTATGTTGCTGTGTTCTTTGCAAGTAAAAGGCTAAAGCTCTTTTACGGTCCAAAGTATGAAGATTCCTTTCTGCATTTGATGCATGAGGCCTTGGAAAAGACACAGGCAGGTAGATCGTTTGGTTTAGATGAAAAGGCGAGACCAACTTTGGCATGAAGTGTGGATGAGTCCTAAGGACTACCTTTTCATGATGGAACCTTTAATAAGGTGGATCAGCTACTAATGCCTGCAACTCACTGATGCGGCGTGCTGATGTGATTGCAATGAGAAAGATAACCTTCCAAGAAAGGAATTTCAATGAGGTAGTAGCTAAGGGTTCGAAAGGTGGCTTCATGAGCTGACCAAGAACTAGGTTTAAGTTCCATGCCACCGGTGGTGGCCTAATTGGAGGCTTAATTAGAAGGCCTCTCATAAATCTTGCTATAAGAGGATGGGAGGAAATAGGTTGTCCATTTAGAGGCTTGAAAGAAGCTGCAATAGCACTCAAATGGACTCTTATTGAGTTAGTTTTAAGTCCTGCATTGGATAAATGGAGATACTCCAGTAATGATTCCAGAGGTATCGCAAGGGGGTTAAGACCCTTCTGCAAACACCATATGGTAAATCTTTTCCACTTGAAAGCATAAGAGCCTCTTGTGGAAGGCTTCCTGGAAGCATAAAGGATATCCTTTGCTTGCTGAGGGAGGTTAAGATCATGGAGATCTAGGCCTTCAGCAACCAAGCCCTGAGATGCAGATACTGGGGATTGGGATAACATAACATTTCGTCCTCCTGAGACAGGAGATCTGGAGCAGAACCTAACTCCAGAGAGGGAGCTTGAGAGAGATGTATAAGCAGAGGGTACCACACTTGCCGTGGCCAATGTGGAGCTATGAGAATCATACGGCCTCTGTCTCAATGAAATTTGAACAGGGTTTTGGGAATTAGGGGAATGGGTGGAAAGGCATAAAGGAAGTCTTGACCCCAGTGAAGGAGGAAAGCATCTCTGGCCTGAGAGCCTTGAGCCGGAATTCTGGAACAGAACCGGGGAAGTTTAGCATTCAACGGACTTGCAAAGAGGTCTATGTCCGGGGTTCCCCAAATTTGAAAAATCTTGGCCACCTGGTCTGCATGTAGAGACCATTCGTGTGGAAGCAGAACTCAACTGAGTGTCTGCCCAAGAGTTTTGTATGCCTGGAAGATATACTGCCAAGAGATGAACCTGATGCTCTCCGACGAGGGCCCAATGTCGCAAAGCTTCGCTGCAAAGCGACAGAGCCTGTTACCCCCTGCTTGTTCACATAGAACATGGCTACTTGATTGTCCGTATGAATGAGGACGGTCTTGTAGCTGAGCAGGGTGTGGAACACTCGAAGAGCAAGGAAGATTGCTCTGAGCTCTAAGAGATTGATATGTAGATGAGTCTCCTGTGGAGTCCAAGTGCCTTGGGTAGAGAGGTCTTGTAGATGCTCCCCAACCCATTGGTGAAGCATCTGTTGTGAGAGTTGCTTGGGGTAAAGGCTGTTGAAATGGGGACCTCACCAACAGGTTTTGAGTGGACTGCCACCATTGCAGGGACAAAATAAGGCGATATGTGTTTGCTATTTTGTCTGACAGGCACCCTGATGCCTAGGTCCATTGAGTGGATAAAGTCCACTGGGCTGCTCTCATATGGAGGCGAGCATAAGGAACCACATGCACAGTAGATGCCATGTGGCCTAGTAGTCTAACATTTCTCGAGCAGTGAGAGGAGACTTTGACGCTGCCTGAGAAGCTAACTGCACCATGCGAAGGCAACGGGTCTGGGGAAGATAAGCCCTTGCTTTTCTGGTATCCAGTAAAGCTCCTATGAACTCTAGAAACTGAGTAGGAGTTAGACTGGATTTTGGGATGTTTATGACCAGACCCAAATACTGAAGGATACGCATTGTGCAAGCTAGAGAAATCTTGGCCTCTGACTGATGGGGCTCGAATGAGCCAGTTGTCTAAGTAGGGGAAGACGAATATTCCTAGAGTGCGGAGAAATGCTGCTACCACAGCCATGCATTTCGTAAACACCCTCGGTGCTGAGGCCAGGCCAAAAGGAAGAACCCTGTATTGGTAGTGCTTTTCTTGAAAAAGGAACCGAAGGAACTTTCTGTGAGTTGGATGGATGAGAACATGAGTGTCCGCAACCTTGAGATCTAGAGAACAAAGCCAATCCTGACTCTGAAGGTATGGCAGCAGAGTTCCCAGAGAAATCATCTTGAATTTCTCTTTGAACAGGAATTTGTTCAGTTCTCTGAGGTCTAAAATAGGTCTGTGTCCCCCTGTTTTCTTTGGGATAAGGAAATAGGGGGAGTAAAACCCTGTACCCTGTTGAGGAATGGGTACCTCTTCTATTGCCCCTTGGGCAAGAAGCATAGTGACCTCTTGATTTAACAGGTTGATGAGAGAGGTCTGAGAATTGAACTGTTTTACCATTGTGGGAGGGGGCATGCAAAGAAAGTGAAGCTTCTACCCCTCTTTTATAATGGATAGAGTCCAATGTTCTGCTGTTATCTGCCCCCATCTGGGGGCAAAGTGACACAACCTTCCTGGAATGGTGGAAGGCTCTGGACCATTGAGAGCCAGGAAGGCTAAGTTCTCTAGATGGAAGTCAAAGGCCTTGTGGAGGCTGAGACTGCTGAGGCTTAGCAGTCTTTGCTTTCCTTTGCTTAGGTGGTTGCTGACTCCTTCGGGCAGGCTGACCTGCAGAACGTCCCTGCTGGGAATAAGAGGGATAAAACCTCCTCTTTTTTGAGAAGAATGGTTTCTTGAAAGATTTCTTCCTTGCAGGATCAGCTGTGGCTTTGGATAACCTATCCAAAGTGGAGTTGCCAGCATCCAACTCATTGGCTTTTTCTTGCCAATCTTGCCGAATAGATTCTCACCTGTACAAGGGATATTGCCCAGTTTGTCCTGCACCCAGAGCTCCAAATAAGATGCCTGGAGCCAGGCAATTCTACGTGCACCTATGGCAATGGCAGAGGTTCTGCTTATGCACTAAACAGTCAAAAGCTGCACGGTTGACAAACTTAGAAACATCTTGGGCATGTTTAACCAGTGTGAGAAAATCCTGCCTTTTATCCTCAGGAAGAGGAGGGCTCAAAACCTCTAAATCTCCTGTGACTTCCTTAAGGAACCTTCCCATATGATATAGGAACTAATCCTGGCAGAAAGCCTGGAAAGTACGACATCCAAAGTTCCACTCTCACATCCTGGAGGATTAGAGGCATGCCTCTTTGCACTCCTGATCCTTCTCATAGCTGGATTCCACTACAATACAGTGGTGAGGAAGCTGAGTCTTCTGGAAACCAGGACAAGGAGGGACTCGATACATGGTATCCAGTCTACAAGAGTGAGGAGAGGTGGGGTAAGAGGTGTTTCCCACATTCTTAACATGAGATCATGTAAGATCTTATGGATAGGCAAAGTAACTGCCTCTTTAGGAGCCTTGGGATATTGTAGAATCTCCAACTCCTTTGCCCTGGGCTCTGTTTCAGGAGCCACAGTAATGGAAAGACCTCGAGCCACCTCCCTGATAAAATCCTGAAAGGAGATATTTATTTATTTATTTATTATTTAATACACACTTATATACCGCTGCTTCCAGCGATCAGCAGCGGTTCGATTCTTCTTTTGGGGTTGTCAAATCAGGACTGGGGGTGATAGTAAATACATAGGTCTGAGGGGAAGGTCACAGCACACAGGATTAGTGTCTTGGGGATGGGATTATACATATTTACATTTATACATACATATTTACACATTTTTGGATTACACATTTTTACATATTTATATATGAAGTGGATTCAACAGCATATAATTATCCGATTGCTTTGCTACGATTCCATGGAACGTGAGAGTCATGGCTGATTGTAGTAGCATTTGAATAGGTGGGTTTTTATCTCCTTCCTGAAGATTGTAATGTCCTTGATTAGACGCAGTTCAAAAGGGAGTTGATTCCAGATATTTGGCGCAGAGAATGAGAAAGCTCTGCGACATGTACTTGTTTTCACAGTTCTGATGTTGGTGGGGACCTGCAGGGTGCCCGAGTTGGTAGTTCTTCTGTCCCTATTTGCAGGTTGTGTGCTGATAAGTGTGGACAGGAATGAGGGGGCTATGTTGTTGATAAGTTTGAATGTGGTTACTAGCATCTTGTACTGTATTCTAGCTGCAATTGGAAGCC
Source organism: Ichthyophis bannanicus (assembly GCA_033557465.1). Taxonomy (NCBI): domain Eukaryota; kingdom Metazoa; phylum Chordata; class Amphibia; order Gymnophiona; family Ichthyophiidae; genus Ichthyophis; species Ichthyophis bannanicus. The sequence goes on from CM066033.1 coordinate 1,226,452,177, forward strand.
AATGTAGGTCGATTAAAATGGGGGTGATGTGTTCAGAAATGCTTGTTCCCATTATGATCCTGGCAGTCACATTTTGGGCCATCTGAAGGATATTTAGTGATTTTTTAGGCAGACCTTGTAAGATGGCATTACAGTAGTCTAGGTGTGGCATAATGAGTGCTTGAGTCACGGACCGGAAGTCACAGGGTGCTATTATTTTCCTTAGAGGTTGTATCACCCTAAGTTTATGGAAGATGGCTTTGTTTGTTTTACGTAGGTGTGTCTCCATTTTTAGGTTGCAGTCGAGTGTGACTCCTAGATATTTGATTTCATCTTTCGCGTTGTACGTGTTGTTGCACAGGGTGATTGTAGACGGGGGCTTGAAGTTCGGTTTACTGGATATATACATGACCTCTGTTTTTTTGTGGTTAATCGTCATGTTATTTTTCTGTAGCCATAGTAGCATTTCGTCCAGGCAGCTTTCGAGCTGTGTATATTTGGGGTCAGCGGCGTCTAGTTGTGTGTAGAGCATAATATCATCCGCATAGATGTGGTAGTAGATGTTATGCCTTTTAAAAATGTCGCAGAGGGGTTGCATGTAAATGTTGAACAGTAGTGCCGAGAGAGCTGAACCTTGGGGTATGCCCTGTGTTTGAGAGAACGGTTCTGCTTGTTCCCCATTGTATTGTACTTGAGGCCTTCTGTTCGATATGTAGGAGGAGAACCATTTGAGGGGGGTTCCCACAACTCCTATGGATTCCAGTTTGCTAAGGAGGATCCCATGATGTACAGTATCAAAGGCGGCGGAGATGTCAATGAAAATGAGTATAAACATTTTCTTTCTGTCTTCTAGTCCTTTGAGTAGGTTGTTCATTAGCGCTATCAGAAGTGTTTCAACTCCATGGTTTCTTCTGAACCCGAATTGTTGTTTGTCTAAGGTATCATGGTCATCAAGGTGATCTTGAAGTTGTAGGAGCACTGCCTTTTCAATGATTTTTGCCAGGAATGAAATGCTGGATATGGGGCGGTATGAGGTCGGGTCTTCCTTGTTGAGAGAGTTGTTTTTTAGGATTGGCCTTATTATAGATTGTTTTAGTTGGTCAGGCATTATTCCTTGACTTAGCGACTGATTTACAATGTGTGCTATTTGCTGGTTGATCTCTTTTTTGCCGCTTTGATCCATGCAGTTGGGCATGGGTCGAGTGGTGAGGTGGTGGTATTTATGGAGGTTAGAATGTTGGTGGTTTGTTGTTCATCAATGTTGTGGAATGTGTTCCATGTTAGTTCTTGCTTCACTTTTGTTCGTAGGTGCAGTGTGCCTACATCGAACGTGGGGGCGGTAGTAGTCAGTTTGCTTGCGTAGTAATTTGCCAGAGTTTGTGGGTGGATGGGGCTATCTTGATGTTCCGGTAGGGCTGTTTTGGTAAGCGATTTTACTAGTGCAAAAAGTTCACGTGGTTTGTTGATGGCTTTGTTTAGGATGTTGGTATGGTGTATCCTCTTTGCTGTGTTTACTTCTTCTTTGTATTTTGAGAGGAGATTAAGGTACACAGCCCTGAGTTCGGTGGATTTAGTGTGTCTCCACTTTCTTTCGTGCTTTCTGAGGTCTCTGTTCATTCTGGTCAATGTTGTGGTGTACCAGGGTTCTGATTGGTGTTTGGATGCGTTTGGAGTCTGATTCCCTTTGTGGATCGCTATGGTCTGAATTCCGGTATCCCAATTGCTTGTTAATTCATCGAGGTCTGTTTTTCCCAGGTCAATGTGGGATTTGATAGTATTGATGAGACCTTCCATGTTTGGTTTGCTAAATCTTCGTTGTTGGTGTGATACTCTTTTTGCTTTTGTGTCTTTAGTCAAGTTCGGAAGCTTTAGCCGTATATTGATTTGGTGGTGGTCTGACCAGGGTAGTGGACTGATCTCTATCAGGGGCTTCTCATCATTGGCCTGTTCTCCTTTGGGTGTGAAAACCATGTCTAGTGTGTGTCCTTTTTCATGGGTGGGTTCTGTTATTAGTTGTTGGTACCCTAGCTGGGTCATAGCTTCTAGGAAGGTGTTTGCATTCGTGGCTGATGTTGATGCTAGATTTAGGTCCCCTAGTATAATCTGGAATTTTCTTGGTTGCGTCGATGAAATGGTTTCCAATGCTGATGCAAATATCTCATGATGCGGCGTGGGGGGTCTGTATATCAAGCAGATGGATAATGCTGAGTTTTCTACCTTGAGTAGCTCTATGTCTGTGTTTGAGTTCTGATATGTGCTTGAGAGTTTCAGGTTGTCTTTTGCTATCATGAGGACCCCTCCACCCTTCTTGTGGGATCGGGGACAGTTATACAGGTTGTATCCAGGTTTGCTGATCTGGTTCAAAATGGCTGCATCTGTGTCTGTGACCCATGTTTCGGTTATACATAGGATGTCCGGTTGGTCGTCTGTGATGATGTCGTAGATTATGTGGGTTTTGTTCCTGATTGAGCGAGCATTGATGAGGATGATATTACAGGCTTCATGCAGGGCCTGCGTAGCCTGGTTGCTAGTGGTTTGTGATGTAGTTTGGTTGAGTGAGTGGGGCAATGCTGCTTTGGGCTTGCGGTGTCTCCGATTTCTCGTAGAACTTTTAGTGGAAAGCCTGTGTTGGTGCGTGTGTGTTACAATCTTTCCTGCGAAGTAGTATGGTGCGATTAGGAGCGGTTGTGGGGTTTGTATGGAGTAGAGGAGGTAGAATGGGGTGTAAAGGTGTGGGTGGGATTGGTATAGGTTTTGACTGAATGCGTATGCAGGTATTAGTGTGAACATGTATATCCCCACGTACCAGATTAGCGCCTTCATTTTTAGCTGTGTGGTGTAACTCTGCAGTGACCTTTACTCTGAGAGCTATATTTTTAGATCTGGTAGTTGGAATTGCAGCCTTAACAATTGCAGCCTTAACAATCGTGGGTAACAACAGTATAGCTTGTAACAGTTAGTACCAGCAAGTATCAACAGTATCCAGTGTTAACAGTATCCAGTATACATGTCAGGGATACGAGTTAATAGTGGCAAAACATTAGCAACATTAGCAACAACGGTGGCAACAATGGTTGTAACTTCACAAAAAGTATCGATATTGGTAATATTTGTAATTATAAGAAAACAAGACTAGTAGAGGTAGGGGTAGGAGTGCCTGTTATTGTCAGAGGTTGGCAACACTAGCATGCAACTAAATCCATAATGGGGTGGAGTTGGTGGTCGTCAACAATATTGGTCAACAAACTTTGTAGCATACATTTAAGCATAGTGCATCTACATCAACTTCATCAGATTCAACAGTCAGATTTTAAGTGTCAGTTTGGTTTGTAAGATTAGGTATTGCTAGCTGGACTATCTCTTTGAGGGTGACTTACGTGGCGCTTGTCCTCAGTACGTAGAGATGGCTTGCCTCTAGCAGTCACCTACTGGTCTGGTTGTGGTTTCCTAGTATTTTCGGTGCTTTGACTTTGGAGCGGACTATGTGGTAGTTCTTAACAATGCGTGTCTTACCTCCTCGAGTGAGACTTCGGTGGTGATGTACTCATGGCTTTCCTTCGTGATGTTAAGCACTATCCATCCGGGCGCGTGGTGTTTGGCGCTTGGCGAGCTCAGACCCGTCCTGGGGAGCTCGAGCCGTGGGTGATTGTATCCACTAGATATATGACGGAAGGTCGTAGAATCAACTTGAGTTTACTTGGTCGGAAGCTTCGTTGCTTGATAGCTGGAGCTTCGTGTGAGGTTGTGTGCCGTGCTTTCCGTTCTCGCCTTCTGGTCCCCGCCTAAGGGCCACGCCAAAGGGCCCTCTGGCGAGGCCCTCAGGCGCGGGCCCGCCCCGTAGGGATGCCGCTTAAATAAGGCTCAGGCTGCCTGCTGGATTAGCTCCCACTGCCCCGATTGGGCAGGAGTCCTCCCACTGCCCCGATTGGACAGGAGTTAATCCCGGGGACCGGTGCAGGCTGTAAGCGGCTCCCTCGGAGTAGGGACGCCGCTTAAATAAGGCTCAGGCTGCCTGCTGGATTAGCTCCCACTGCCCCGATTGGACAGGAGTTAATCCCGGGGACCGGTGCAGGCTGGAGGAGACATCTGGTACCGACAGAATTGTCAGAATCCTCAGACTCCTCCGAGAATTTTAAGTACCTTCTGTCTGGATGCTCTTGAAGAGCCCGATACCTGTACCGGCCGAAGTCGGTACCGGGGGGAATCGGTACCAGTGTATTGGTACCGGAAGGCATCGCATGACTGGGTGCCGGCAAAGCAGACAGTGTGTTGATGCCGATGCTGTCGGTACCGGTGCCAGAGTCAGTGCCGGTTGAACTGTCTGATGCGGTTCCGAGGGCGTCGATGCCGCAAGGAGAGCTGCCAGACTGTGTTCAATAGCCAGGAACCTCTGGTCTATCGACGCTGCCGATGCCTGGGTGTCGGTACCGGAGAAAACAGCCAGTACCCCAGAGCATGGCACCAGTAGTTCTGCCGAGGTCGAGGCCTCGAGAACATCCTGGAGCCCCAATAATGCTTTGGAAGCCGAAGCCTCCCGCCGGGGCAATTTTGCTGGTACAGAACGCTCAAGGGCAATGCCAGAGGCATCGCGATGCTTAGAAGGAGATCTACCCTTTGAGGACCAGTTAGATTTATGTTTAGTTACCTGAGATCTATGGGAGGAAGACGAAGCCCTGGAAGACGTCGATGCCACAGAAGCTGCATCGGAGGGAAAAAGGGTGCTGAGCATAGCAGTTCGGTTTTGTCGACCCCTCTTGGACATCAAGGCACAAGCCATACAGTCGGAGATGGAGTGGTCAGGACCTAAACATTTGACACCACTCATGGGTGTCTGACGGAGATGGTACCGCCACACTTGGTGCAGTTTTTGAAACCCGAAGGGGGTTTTTCCATATTGGAGGAAATTTTGGGCCTAAGGCCCTAAATGGCACGTGTACCTGGAAAAGAAACGTTTGGAAAAAAATACTATATATATATATATATTTTTTTTTTTTTTTTAAAAAGAAAGAAAGAACCACCGGCGGTACCGGTATAGCGTCGAGGAAGGCAGACGCGACCACAAAAAAGAAGGGAATAAGGAAAAACCTTTCTGCGGTGACAGGAACAACGACCTGCTGGCTCCGCGGAAAACAAAGAACTGGAGAGAGGCAGTTGGGAAAGGTGGGAAGGCAGCACGCAGGTGCTGTGGGATGCTCTCAAAAGCTTTCTAATTGGACACTGGGGAGCGTTCCCGCGCAGGCTCCGTTGGTACCGACGATACCCATATGTGAAGACTACATTCCTGCTTGTTCCTGGAGATACGTAGATCGATTGTTCACGTTATCAGAATATAGAAAGACTAGGGGACATGCAATGAAGCTACAGGGTAAACTATTTAATACAAATAGAGAAAATATTTTTTCACTCAGTGTGTAATGAAACTCTGGAATTTGTTACCGGAGGATGTAGTAAAGGCTGTTAGTGTAGCTGGGTTTAAAAAAGGGTTGGACAAGTTCCTGGAGGAAAGGTCAATAAACCATTATTAAAAAGGGACCCAGGATATCAATGCTTGACCCAATACAAGCACTGTGGAACCTGTGTCTTTTGGGGAAACTGCTAGGTATGTGTGAACTAGATTGGCCACTGTTGGAAACAGGATACTGGGCTTGATGGACCTTGGTCTGACCCAGTATGGCATATCTTATGTTCTTATGGGGTTTTCCCTAAAATGATCTCATCCTGCAGTGGGTCACAGTTAAACATCTAGAATCTCCCCAACTCAAAAGGAGGCATAGTTTAAAACATACATTAACAAAAAATGCTATTGCTTAGTATCTTGGCTTTTATATAATATCCAGAAATTTATTTAATGGTTCTATTTTCTAAGAATTAAAAGATATGCACCCATTCATTGTTTTTTTTTAATCTTTATTGAGAAACACACTATCCATGGTGTTTTTTTTTATGGGAAATACTATTTGTTGACTATGGTGAAATTAGGCTTTATCTGTAAATTGGTTTTCCTTGAGGAACTCCAGTCCAGTCTTGCACCTCAGGGTAGGGCACCTTTTTCAGCAGCTTGGAGGCTGAGCAGGTCACATTATGACGACATCAGGATACATAGGCAGCTGGCACCACCCACCAGCCCCAGTAACCTATTGACAAAGACTCACGGGAGCAACAAATAAGAAGTTAGCAATAGAAAAATCACAAAACTATTTTTGGTTCTCTTAAGAAAATATCCAGAAAGACCCCTTCCTGGGCCCTACCCCCAGCCAAGGAGCCTTCCACGAGCAGGTCAGCTTTTCCTAATATCAAGCGCCCTGCCCACCTCCCCCCCCCCCGCCAATGAGGATGCGACAGGCTGCGTATCAAACTACATCCAGAAGGCAGGCATTACCACTTCTTCAGCCGTCTCAAAGTCACCTGAAACCCCCAGGCCTTCTAAAACGTTGAAATCCTTCAGGCCTGGGTCGCGAGCAGCTACTTAAACACAGATGGGAGGGTTCCGGGAATGGACTGGAGTTCAAGGAAAGCCAATTAGCAGGTAAGGCCTAATGTCACCTTCCTTATCATCCCTCCAGTCCAGTCCCACACCTCAGGGATGTAACAGAGCCCACTATCCAAAGAAGGGACCTGCGAGCCTTGCTTGAATCAGCATCACGCCGAACCTTGCATCCCTTGCTGCCTGCACATCCAACCTGTAATGCCTTGTAAACGTATGGAGAGACGACCAGGTGGCCGCCTGACAGATCTCCCCTGGCAGAACCAAACTCCACTCCGCCCAGGAGGTAGCTTGTGCCCTAGTGGAATGAGCCCGCAGCCCCCGCAGAACCGCTTTACCTTGCAGAACCCTGATTTAAGAAATCTTGATTTCAAGAGACAGATTTCTTAAATCAGGGTTCTGCATCGGGAACATTCTAATATGGTAGAAAGTCACTCCATGGAAACAATCATAACACAGGTACACTACCAAAAAACTGCCTCCAGTTTTGCAACTGATTCCTATAGATTTTGGGGTGCTGAATCCAGGAAAAATAGCCAAAATGTTCCATCACGTCACGTTTTCTTGCAAAATTAGATTTCTTACCCATATAAGGAATGTTCACATAATTTCTTTTTAGCCGACTGCAGTTTATTTTCTTGGCCCAAAATAGAGGTTGTAATGGTTAACTAACTAGAAACACTCCCTCATGATATTTTAGAGTGTTTTGTATTCATTTTATACATTAACAGGACAATTGGGAGGCGGGGGGCTAAATCCAGTACTCGCGCTGGCGCATGTTCTTTACTGTTCGCCTCGCCTCGTTCGCTCGCTCAAACACGGTGGTTGCGACATGAACGTTCCTGTCAAATTTCAGTTTCTTGCAAGTTCATTATTACCTTTTGTTTGCTCAGTCGTAATCCAGCTTTATTCCGAAGTGGTTCACTACAGTTGTAGTTTGCACTGCTGTGTATTTGTGATGGCTCACAGAGCCAGAGGTTGCGTCAACTCTCCGGACAGTTTTTGTTTTATTTGTGGGGAATATACCGTGAAAAAGCGTCAGAGGAACATTTCTGCATTTATTAAAAAAGTATATTTCGCCTATTTCGGTTTGAAGTTAGGCGATCAAGACAAACCGTGGGCTCCTCACAAAGTGTGCAAGACATGTGAGGAAGATCTACGCTTATGGATGAAAGGTAAAAAACAAGCATTTCGTTTCGGAATACCTATGATGTGGCGTGAACAAAGAGACCACAGCAGTGACTGCTATTTTTGCTCTTGCATTGTGAAGGGATACAACTTAAAAAATAAGAACGTAATAAGTTACCCCAACCTTCCCTCAGCAATTAGGCCTATGCCTCATAGCAACGAAGTACCTGTGCCTGAACCACCAAAATCTTTGGATCATATTTGTGTGGACGGTTCTGATCATGATGAGACTCATCAGATGGCTTTTCCCGATGAGTCCAGTACTTCCGAGTTTGAAACTGAACCAGATCCGAAACCTGAACTTTTCTCTCAAGCTGAATTGAATGATTTAGTCCGGGATTTAGGACTCCCAAAAGATGCTGCCCAACTGCTAGGTTCTCGGCTTAAACAGAAAAATCTATTGTCACCAGGAATAACTTTTTATTGGTACCGCAACCGCGAGACACAATTTTTGAAGTATTTCAGCAAAGAGGAAGATTTGGTATTTTGCAACGATATATACGGAGTGATGGAAAAGTTTAAACTCAAGTATGATCCTGCTGAATGGCGGCTGTTCATTGATTCGTCAAAAGACAGCATAAAAGGTGTTCTTCATAATGGCAACACATTCGCTTCAGTTCCTATTGCTCACTCTGTTATTCTCCAAGAAAAATACGAGAATTTGGCCCTGATTCTTCAGAAGATTCGTTATGATGAGCATAAGTGGATGATTTGTGGAGACTTTAAAATTCTATCCATGCTATTAGGGCAGCAATCCGGTTTCACCAAATATCCCTGCTTCCTTTGCTTGTGGGATAGCCGGGCCCGCGACCTACACTGGGGGAAAAAAGACTGGCCAATTCGGGAGTATTTGAGACCCGGTGAGAAAAATGTTCTTCATGAGAGCTTGGTACCTCGTGATAAAATTCTATTACCACCTCTCCACATTAAGTTGGGTCTCATTAAGCAATTCATCAAGTCCCTTCCAAAAGATGGTGAGTGCTTTCGGTACCTTTGCTCAAAGTTCCCCCGACTTTCTGAAGCAAAGCTAAAGGAAGGAGTGTTTGTTGGCCCTGATATAAGGAAACTCATTTCAGATTGAGCATTCGCTGAAACGATGTCTGAGAAGGAAAAAGAAGCCTGGGATTCCTTCAAGGATGTTGTTCTCAAATTCTTGGGGAACAGGCGGGATGAGAACTATAAGGATATTGTTGCCAGGATGCTCAATGCCTTCAAAGAACAAGGCTGTAACATGAGCCTGAAAGTCCATTTCTTGCACTCCCATGTGAACTACTTTCCCGAAAACTTGGGGGCGTACAGTGAAGAACAAGGTGAAAGGTTTCACCAGGACATCAAGGACGCAGAGAGAAGGTACCAAGGAAGATGGAACACCACTATGATGGCTGATTTCTGCTGGTTGCTGCTGCGGGAAACCCCAGATGAAAAATACACCAAGCAGCGCACCAAGAGAAGCATTCGGGGGAAGAAGAAACGGGCCCACCAGGAGATTGATTGACCCAAGAATGACTTTAAAATCTAAACTGTGTTGACAAATATCGTGTTTTTACTAAACTTTGAAATAAAAATTTGCTAGTTATTACCACAGTGTCAGATCTCATTTATTAGAATTTTATTTTCACACCATCGGGTGTTTGTCTTCATGTATTGCAATGGTGCGGTTTGCGTTTTCTATTCTTACATACATACCTGTACAACATTTTTTGCACATTTCTTTGCTTTGCTTTGTGTCTAACCTCGCTCTTATATGCTCAATGTTTGTGCACATGTATGTGGCTGTTTTAAGTGCAGACAATTTTGCTACCATCACAGTGTGTTTTGTTGACATTACTCTATTCTTATGTGCTGCCTTGTTACAATTTTCTTTATTCTTATTTGAATAACTACTAAACAATTAGTATAAAGAATTCATCCAAGAAACTTTTATCTCGATCGCACTCAATCTGAAACGTTCACCTCAAACTGCTAACCCAATGTAGCAAAAAATCTGTACGTGATGAGCAAATTGGTTACCAGATTTGGATTCAGTGCACCAAAAAACGTAAAAATCAATCGAAACATTAGAGGCAGTTTAAAAAAATTTTTTTTTTTAGTGTACCTGTGTAATCAATGCAAATGCTCAGTCTGCGCATTGAAACTAAATTGCTCTTCTTAAATATGCAGTGTGTCTGACGTCACCAACCACTGATGTAAATCTTGCCTATTGCACCTAGCGGACTGAGCAATTGCATTGATCATGATGTTCCCGACGCAGTACCTTTTCTGGGTTTGAAACGTGGTACTGCGTCTACTTGGGGATTTGCTTTTTAAGATCAGGACTTGGAATATGTTCCTCTTGATGGTTGGAAATTCCTTGGAAGGCTTTCTCCTGTTCATCTCAAGCTAAGTATTAGTTTAATTTTAAAAGTCTACAATAAATGACAAAAACTGATTAAAAAGAAAGTTAGTTACCTGAGGGATTAGTACCCCTTATTACAAATGGTTCGACAAAAACTTCATATAGATATACACACATACATATATATACACATATATACATATGCACACACAGACAGAAATTAGCTCTATTCAGACTGCCTTGTTTTGCAGTAAAACACAAATGACATACCTTAAAAAAAATGCACACAAGAGAGGGGCCATATGCAATAGGGACATATAGACTGATAAGATAGACAAGACAAAAGCAGCATTGGAATAAATATAAAGAGGGTGACAATATTCTACTGTGCATCCAATTTACCCTCAAAGTATGTGGAACTGGTCTCAGTGTGTGGAAAGCTAGTCCTGATGCAGCATGAGCAACTGGCTGGCTAGTCAGTCATCACACTAATTAAAGGCTTGGGAGACGAGCCAAACTTTCACCTACTTTCTGAAGTAGAGGGAGTCTTGAGTTAGGTATAGCCCCCTTTGGGAGAAAGTTCAAGAGTGCATGAGCTACTTCCAAGAAGTCTCACTGCTGGCCATCTCATATTGTGGTAGGCGAAGGCCTATGATCCATGGTGTCTGAAATAAAAAGACAGGCCTGAGTAGCTTGACCTGTAAATGGAGCCTGTGGAGAGGCCCAAAGGAATTACACATTCCCCTGAATGCTGCTACCATAGAATCGAAACTTAGAAAATATAGAAAAACAAGTTTAATTGGTATTGATAAGAGAGCACAGCTTCTATGGAATTAATTAACGCTGCTGAAAGAAAAGTTACAGTGCCCTGCTTTCCCACATGTTCTAGCTAGCTAAGTGACCTTGGAGGAGAGAAGTATCAAAGTTGGAAGAACTGACCATTGAAATTGGGACTATAAGGGGGGTAAGCAGGTGCTGAGCCCAGACCAAGGTCCTCATTGGATGACTACGTAATGTTACCGGGACCAATAGATGGGGTAGAAGGGGTTACCGGGACCAATGAGAAGTTTGCCTATACCTAGAATGGATAAGAAAAGTATATAAGTTGTTGTTTTACTAACAGCCATTGCTCAGCCATTTTGAATTTGATTCTGCTTGAGACTTGTGCACAAATAAATGATTTGGACCTTCTGAACAGACTCCTGGTATCATTGGTTTGTCTGCGCTCTGCTGCTACATATTCTTGGTGCGTTGGCCGGGAAGGTGTGGTAATAGAGGGTATATAGGGCAATATACCACGACTTTCCGCCTCTACAGGTTTGGTCCTGCCGGGATCGTGCCCTCCCAACGTGGGCTCGCTCTCTGGCGCCACCGGTCCCTTGTATCGGAGGGAGCTGGCCAGACCTCGGCGGGTGCCGAGCCCGGAAGGAGCCAACACCTCGAACCCGTGAGGGGAGTTCGAGGTCCAACTCATGCACTTGCTTGGGAACTAGGACCGGATCCGGTGAGTATAGTTTTGATTTGACTAGACAGAAGAGTCAGAGCAGAACTGTTGTTTGAACTTTGGAATTTGATATTTGGTAAGAGAGCTTGATCACCTCTCAAGATGGTCCGATTAACCCTGCATGAGTATGCGCAAGGTGAAACTATCGTCTTTTTGAACCCTGCATGAGTATGCGCAAGATCTTTTGATTTTGGAATTTGATATAGCCTAGTCAGCAGAGACAGGATTGGGCTGTTTTTGGGATACGTTGCTAGCATGATTGTGTGAATGAAGTGTGAATGAGAGGTCTTGCAACACAGACCAAGCGAAGGCGGACTCCTGAGTAACGCATTTTCTGGCCGGGCGACCACGTCCAGATCGTAAAAAGGAGGAAGCGACCGTCGTCTTGTCTTGTTATTTGTTTCCCTTGAATGTTTCTAGGGCCGTGAGGACCCCTTACCCACGGTCTGCCTTCCTTTTCCCTTTTGTTTGCTGTTGCGCGCACACATCGAAATGGGAGGGGCGGAGTCTACTAGGAACACTCCGTTAGAATGTATGATCAAACATTTTAGTAAAGGATATTCAGGAGATTATGGAGTAAAACTGACTGCCTCACGATTACAGCTTTTGTGTACTAGGGAGTGGCCCGTCATAGACCCCATGTGGCCTCGAGATGGAACATTTAACCTAGGAATTATTCAGTCAGTTCATCGGAAGGTGCGAATAGCGCACCCCGATCAGTATCCCTATATAGATTCTTGTTTAAGTATTTGTGAGGATCAGCCCCCTTGGGCGAAGCGCTGTTATGAAGAGCAGTGCAGAATAATGTTAGCATTAACAGATCAGACCCAGAAAACAGGGACAGCTAAGAAACCTAGCCAGAAACCTGTTCTTGTAGATCCTGAGTCCCCGGGAGCTGTAATTAGGCAGTCCCGAGCTCAGCACCCAGTGAGAGTACCACCACGTCCCGGGGCAGGCCCCCGGGACCGGAAGAGTCCACCTCCTCACCAACCCGAAGATCCGCCAGAACAACTGTCCAGAGAAGATGCTGATCAGTCTGAGACAGAGACTGAGGATAAGCTGGAGTCAGAGCCGGAGGATGACGATGTATCCTCCCAGACAGAGACAGAAAGTGAAAAATCAGTTGTCAGTGCTAGCTCATCTGTTGCAAGCGAGGCTCCCCAGACTAGGCGAGTCTCAAAGCTGAAAGTTCCCACCCAGATACTGAAAGTTACTACTAAGAAGCCAAAAGCCCTCCCGAAAGTAATAGCCCCCTTGAGACAAGTCCCGGGGCTGCCTGTGCGGGATGAGCATGATCAGATAGTAGCAGGACCCCTGAGTTTAGTATATGTGCCTTTCTCCACTGCTGATTTATTGAACTGGAAGATACATTATGCTTCCTACACTAATAAGCCCCAAGAGTTAACAGAATTGATGCATACGATCATGGAAACTCACCAGCCCACTTGGGCAGATTGCCGTCAGCTCCTGTCTACTTTATTTACTACAGAGGAGCGGACACGAATTAAGCGAGCTGCTATCGACTGGATGGCAGACAATCCCCTGGTAGAGAGAGAGGAAGCAGGAATAGACAATCGCGAAGCGGCTCAGAAAGAATTCCCTAACGAAGATCCCAAATGGGATCCAAATACTGAAGTAGGATCCAGAGCCCTATCCCGGTTTCGCCAAGGCCTCATGCAAGGTCTGAGAAGGGGGGCGTCAGAAAGCTATGAATCTAAGTTAATCAGGGCATAGATGAGAGCCCAGCAGTATTCTATGAGAGATTGACTGAAGCGTATAGGATGTATACTCCCTATGACCCAGATGCCCCAGGAAGCTTATGCATGGTGAATTCTGCTTTTGTAAACCAGTCACAACCAGATATTAGACGTAAGCTACAGAAACTAGAAGGGTTTGCGGGCATGAATGCAACACAGTTACTGGAAGTCGCTCATAAAGTGTATGTGAATCGTGATAATGAAAGACAGAAAGAAAGTGATCGACGGATGAAGAAAGCGGATTTTTTGGCTGCGGCCATAGTGGAACAGAAAAGGGAAGGTGTCCCTAATCGAAGGAGCAGAGGAAGAGGGCGCGGCCGAGGAAATGACCGACCCCCATTAGGCACGAATCAATGCGCTTATTGCAGAGAAGGACATTGGAGAAGTGCATGCCCGCGACTCGAAGAGGCCTCTCAGGACGAAGGGGAACACGCCCCTTGGAGGGAAAGAGAGAGAGGCCGACCCCAGAACCGCAGAGGAACCAATCAAGGACATTTTCAACAAGAACGCACGGAGGCCATCCAGGGAGTGGCAGCCGCCACAGCCTATGATTTGGATGAAGCAGATTAGGACAGACCGGGCTCAGAATTCACATTAGGTCTCCAGGAGCCTATGTCAGTATACAAATAGGAGACCAATTTATGGACTTTATGGTTGATACTGGAGCAGAACATTCTGTAGTAGATAAACAAATAGCTCCTTTTTCTACAAGAGCAGTCACCATTGTGGGAGCAACTGGCGCAAAAGCCACAAAGCCATTTCTTCAGAACCGCATATGTAATTTAAGAGGACAGCAAATAACGCACCAATTCCTTTACATGCCAGAGTGCCCAGTGCCATTGCTGGGACAAGATATGCCAGCCAAGCTGCAGGCCCAAATATCCTTTACTGAGAAAGGAGAAATGCAAATGACAGTGAATTCCCAGACAAAACCTGCTGGACTAATGGTGCTCACTGTTCCTCGAGAAGAAGAATGGAGATGATATAGTACTGAGCCAAGTACTGAGTCAATTATTGATACCTATTTTGAACCTACTTTGAAAAGCATTGATGCCCCTCCTGGAGTATGGGCAGAAGGCAATCCACCAGGCCTAGCCAAACATATAGCTCCAATAATTGTGAATCTCAAGCCTAGTGCACAGCCAAGTACATGTTAAGCAATATCCACTCCCAAGAGCAGCAATTGAAGGCATCCATCGCCACTTGTTAAGGCTACTGGAATATGGCCTACTCAAAGTTTGTCAGTCACTATGGAACACACCTCTCCTGCCAGTGCAGAAGCCTGGGACAGGTGACTACCGCCCAGTGCAAGACCTAAGGAGAGTGAATGAAGCAGTTGAGACCATACATCCAGTTGTGCCAAATCCTTACACACTCTTAGGATTGATTCCTGCTGAAGCCACCCATTTTACTGTTTTGGACTTGAAAGATGCGTTCTTTTGCATAAGATTAGCCCCAATTAGCCAATTGCTGTTTGCCTTTGAATGGCAGGACCCTGTCTCGGGGAGGCGGGGCCAACTTACTTGGACAAGATTACCTCAAGGATTCAAGAACTCACCTACCATTTTCAGTGCTGCACTAAACCAAGATCTTTCAAGCTATCCAGTGGCCCCTGAAAGAAGAGTACTCCTCCAATATGTAGATGATCTACTGGTAGCCGCCACATCTGAAAGTGAATGTATACAAGCCACTACTGACCTCTTGCAACTATTGGATGAAGCCGGATACAAAGTTTCCAGAGCAAAAGCACAGCTATGCCAAAAGGAAGTAAAATACTTGGGCTTTCGTCTAACCAAAGGAAGCCAACAATTGGGATGCAAGAGAAAAGAAGCCATGTGCAGTATCCCAACCCCAACTACCAGAAAGCAAGTCAGAGCCTTTCTGGGAGCAGCAGGATACTGCCGGATATGGATACCTAACTTTGCTCAGATTGCCAAACCACTATATGAAGCCACCAAGGGAGAAGAAAAATCACCATTAGAATGGGGACTTGAGCAAGATACAGCTTTCAAGACCCTGAAGGAAGAATTGATGTCGTCACCAGCACTCGGGTTGCCAGATGTCCACAAGCCTTTCCATCTATTCGTGCACGAGATGCACGGAAATGCCCTAGGCATGTTGACTCAGAAATTGGGACATTGGGAGCGACCTGTAGCGTACTTATCAAAGCAATTGGACACTGTGGCCAAGGGATGACCACCATGTTTGAGAGCTGTTGCAGCTACAGCACTACTAGTGAGTGAAGCAGACAAACTCACATTAGGACAGAATCTACGCGTCACAGTACCACATGCGGTACTTGCCCTTATGGAACAGAAAGCAAATCATTGGCTCACCAATTCTCGGATGTTGAAATACCAAAGCATGCTATGTGAAAATCCACAAATACAACTGGAAGTAAGCCATGCCTTGAATCCAGCTACCCTGATACCAATTAGCGAGGACCCCCCGGAGCACGACTGTATAGAAGTCATGGATACTGTATTTTCAAGTCGACCTGATTTAACTGATGTGCCCCTAGAGAATCCTGACCGGACTTATTTTGTAGATGGAAGTAGTCTCATTATCGATGGACGACGTTGTGCAGGGTATGCAGTAGTAACCCAGGAGGAAGTCATTGAATCATCAGCTCTTGCATCAGGCACATCAGCACAGAAAGCAGAATTGATAGCACTCACCAGAGCACTAGTATTGGGTGCAGGACTTCTGCTGAACGTATACACAGACTCAAAATATGTCTTCACCACTTTGCACGCACATGGAGCTCTCTACAAAGAACAAGGGCTCATTACATTAGGAGGCAAATTTATTAAATATGCCCAGAAATATTGATGTTACTAGACGCCGTATGGGCCCCGACACGTGTAGCTGTCATACACTGTCGTGGACACCAAGCGGGAAAAGGAGAAATCGCCCAAGGAAATAGATTTGCTGATGCTTCAGCACGTAAAGCAGCTATGACAGGCCAAATTTCACCACAAGCCATGCCAAAACAAGCAGCATTGTTTCCAGTACCCCTTAAATTTATGGATGCCACGATATACCACCAAAGAATTGGACTACTACTGTAACAAAGAAGAGGGAGTACTGAAAGATGGATGGATTGAACTGCCACCTCCCGAGGGCAGTCAACCTCCAGGACGAATAGTGATCCCTGAATCATTGGGACCAGCCTTTGTCAAAGCTTTTCACCAAGCCACACACTATGGGAAGAGTGCTATGGAGAAAGCACTCAAACCACATTTTTGTATCGCTCTATTGGGAGCCCTGTCAGCCTCAGTAGCTCGCCAGTGTCTAATTTGTGCCAAGAATAATGCCAAACAGGGTCCCACGCCACCACCACGAGTTCAGTCAGGAGGTGTAACCCCCATGCACCACCTGCAAGTAGATTTTACTGAAATGCCAAAAGCCAATGGATATCGCTACTTGTTAGTATTAGTTTGTACCTTCTCTGTGTGGGTGGAAGCTTTCCCCACCAGGACTGAAAAAGCCCGAGAAGTAACTAAAGTTTTGCTAAGAGAGATTATCCCCAGATTTGGAATTCCAGCAGTAATAGGGTCAGACAATGGACCCTCATTTGTATCTCAAATTACCCAGCAGTTAGCAAGTGCCCTACAGATACAATGGAAGTTGCACACAGCATACAGACCCCAAAGTTCAGGGAAAGTTGAGCGAATGAATAGAACTTTGAAATCTCAGATGTCCAAGCTATGTCAGGAGACCCACCTAAAGTGGCCCCAGGTTCTCCCAATAGCATTACTCAGAATACGCTCAGCTCCTGTAAAATCATCAGGATTTTCCCCTTTTGAAGTTGTGTATGGCAAACCCCCACCAATAGTGCAGGGTGTTAAGGGTAGTTTGCAACAGATTGGTTCAGAAATAACCAGACAAGAACTTCTAGCTCTTAGTTTTGTTCTGCAGACTCTCCACACGTGGATACAGGACCAGTTGCCTATCAATTTGACGGAACCACTGCATCCCTACAAGCCTGGTACCTCGGTGTGGATCAAAGATTGGAAGAAGACACCGTTTGAACCTCATTGGAAGGGACCATATACCGTCATCTTGTCTACCCCGACTGCAGTAAAGGTAGCAGAAATCGAGTCCTGGATTCATCAAAGCAGAGTCAAGCCAGCAGCAGTTCCAGATCAGGACCAGTGGACAGCGGAGCCACATCCTGACGTCCCTTTGCGTCTTACCCTACGAAGGCAGCCGGCAACTTAGAACTCATCGGGGACACTCATGAACTACAGTGCCCTACAGCAGCCAAGTCTTTCGAAGAGGATTGCTGTTCCTTACACAGCAAAGACATTTGTTTTCTTCATCGACTAACTGTGCCTTTATAGACTTTCGTCAGGCCAACTACACTTGATAAGTTGGCATCATCGCATAACGAGACTCTTGAGGATCTTCAATCAACATTGACACCCGCTGTATTGCTTCATTAGCAGACGGGTCAGCATCACGCCAAGAAAAAGACGACGTGGTCAAGATTTTCCAGCGGAGATCCAGAAGAACTACAATCAACATGCATCTTTGTTACTATTTTGCTTTGGCTGCTTGCCTGGGGAGTTTTGAACTGGTTTATGCTTTATCCCCATGTACTGCCTGCATTACTACTACTCGGACTGGAATGAAAGTAACTCAGACTTTGCTTTATCATTCTTACTATACCTGTACTGGTACAGTAAGTCGGTGTATTTATAACACCACTGAACTGAATGTTTGTACTAAAGGTAATTCTAAAGTTTGTTTTAACCCACATCAGAACCCATCTTATTATACCCTAGAAATAAGATGGAATGATGCAGATGGAGCTTTACTCAATGCTACACCCCCACTTACTGATCCCACACAGCCTGCTATTTTGTATTTTGATGCCTGTGATGCCATCAATAGAGAGTCGTTCGAAGTGTGCCAATTGGGAGAAAGCTTATGCTAATGATCATAAATATATGTGTCCTGAAGGAACCACAGGATGGGGGGCCTGCACAGGTAAACGAGGTGTAGCAGACAAATACAGCACAGCACCAGTTAAAGACTATTATTGCCCGAGGTGGAAATGTGTGTTCTATGCTACATGGAAAACTGATGTGATAGAAAATACCAGAGACAATCGAATGGCTGCCTTAACCAAGCCATATGTGAAGAATTTTAAAACTTGTAAGAAAGGTACTTGTAATCCACTACAGTTGTTAATAGCTGATCCCAGTGCATGGAAACAAGGATACAAATTTGGATTACGCATTGCAGGTTCTGGATCAGATCCAGGGACCATTGTACATATTAGACTAAATACCCAAGCCCATCGATCGTCAAAGTATCATATACATAACACTTTCTATGAAACCATGCACATAAATAAGTTTGATATCCCTCACCCTTCTCAGAATTTGTTCTTAGAGTTGGCTGGAGCTGTGGTCTCCAGTCTCCATATCTCAGATTGTTATTTTTGTGGTGGAACCAAGATGGGTGATCAGTGGCCTTGGGAGGCCCAAGAATTGAATTACTCAGTAATTTACAACCAGACAGAGCTACACAAGACAACCAGTGAATGGGTATTAGCACACCCAATAGTTGGACGTCTGTGTTATGCTCGAACTGGACCCCAGTTTATCTCTAAGGTAGGACAGCTTGTCTGTCTTAGCCAGACGTTTTATAATGACACCACAAAGCGAACATCTTGGTGGTCAGGAGTTAATGAATCTGAGCCCACCAATCCATTAGCAAGGTTTCCAGAGCTTGCCCCTTTATGGACTGACCTCAACCAACATCATGGTTGGCAAGCCCCACCAGGCCTATATTGGATTTGCGGAACCCGAGCGTATGCTCAACTCCCTATCCACTGGGGAGGAGCGTGTGTCTTAGGAACTATCCGACCTTCTTTCTTTTTATTGCCCACAGAACATGGAGAACAATTAGGCTACCCAGTTTATTCAAAAGGACAGAAAAGAGCAGCTTTACAGATAGGCAAGTGGGAGAAATGGGATGGTGAGGATTGGCCACCAGAGCGAATCATTGCCTATTATGGACCTGCCACTTGGGAGCAAGATGGCATGTGGGGATATCGTACCCCAATTTACATGTTGAATAGAATTATACGCCTGCAAGCAGTAGTTGAACTCATTACTAATGAAACCAGCCAAGCACTTACACTTTTAGCTAGACAAAGCACACAGATGCGCACTGCAATCTATCAGAATCGCTTGGCACTAGATTACTTATTAGCTGCTGAAGGAGGAGTCTGTGGTAAGTTGAATCTCACAAATTGTTGTTTGAAGATAGATAAGGGTCAAGTTGTTGAAGAAATTGCTGAAAACATGCAGAAGCAAACTTATGTGCCAGTACAGACCTGGCATAGTCTTAAGATACACAATTGGTTTGCATCTATCTTCTCTGGATTAGGAGGATTCACTACTTTTGCTATGATAATACTAATCTTTGTAGCTTTGTTCTTTATGTTACCATGTATAATCCCATGTTGTATGCGTTCTATTAACAGTGTTATTGAGAATACAGTGGAGCGGAAAACCGCAACTAAGATTTTAGCCTTATGGCACCCTAATCCTACTACACATGGTCGGAACCCGACCCCAGTGTAATTGAGTATTTAATTCTCACACCTTATTAGTAATAGGGTGAGATTAATCAAAGGGGGGAATGTGGTAGGCGAAGGCCTATGATCCATGGTGTCTGAAATAAAAAGACAGGCCTGAGTAGCTTGACCTGTAAATGGAGCCTGTGGAGATGCCCAAAGGAATTACACATTCCCCTGAATGCTGCTACCATAGAATCGAAACTTAGAAAATATAGAAAAACAAGTTTAATTGGTATTGATAAGAGAGCACAGCTTCTATGGAATTAATTAACGCTGCTGAAAGAAAAGTTACAGTGCCCTGCTTTCCCACATGTTCTAGCTAGCTAAGTGACCTTGGAGGAGAGAAGTATCAAAGTTGGAAGAACTGACCATTGTAATTGGGACTATAAGGGGGGTAAGCAGGTGCTGAGCCCAGACAAAGGTCCTCATTGGATGACTACGTAATGTTACCGGGACCAATAGATGGGGTAGAAGGGGTTACCGGGACCAATGAGAAGTTTGCCTATACCTAGAATGGACAAGAAAAGTATATAAGTTGTTGTTTTACTAACAGCCATTGCTCAGCCATTTTGAATTTGATTCTGCTTGAGACTTGTGCACAAATAAATGATTTAGACCTTCTGAACAGACTCCTGGTATCATTGGTTTGTCTGCGCTCTGCTGCTACAATATCATATGGATTTCCATTGGTAAGGGTACAGCGAGGGGAGGGCCTTAGTTGCCTCAAAGTTAGAGGTTTAGGTTACACAGGTACACTACCAAAAAACTGCCTCCAGTTTTGCAACTGATTCCTATAGATTTTGGGGTGCTGAATTCAGGAAAAATAGCCAAAATGTTCCATCACGTCACGTTTTCTTGCAAAATTAGATTTCTTACCCATATAAGGAATGTTCACATAATTTCTTTTTAGCCGACTGCAGTTTATTTTCTTGGCCCAAAATAGAGGTTGTAATGGTTAACTAACTAGAAACACTCCCTCGTGATATTTTAGAGTGTTTTGTATTCATTTTACACATTAACAGGACAATTGGGAGGCGGGGGGCTAAATCCAGTACTCGCGCTGGCGCATGTTCTTTCCTGTTCACCTCGCCTCGTTCGCTCGCTCAAACACGGTGGTTGCGACATGAACGTTCCTGTCAAATTTCAGTTTCTTGCAAGTTCATTATTACCTTTTGTTTGCTCAATCGTCGTAATCCAGCTTTATTCCGAAGTGGTTCACTACAGTTGTAGTTTGCAGTGCTGTGTATTTGTGATGGCTCACAGAGCCAGAGGTTGCGTCAACTCTCCGGACAGTTTTTGTTTTATTTGTGGGGAATATACCGTGAAAAAGCGGCAGAGGAACATTTCTGCATTTATTAAAAAAGTATATTTCGCCTATTTCGGTTTGAAGTTAGGCGATCAAGACAAACCGTGGGCTCCTCACAAAGTGTGCAAGACATGTGAGGAAGATCTACGCTTATGGATGAAAGGTAAAAAACAAGCATTTCGTTTCGGAATACCTATGATGTGGCGTGAACAAAGAGACCACAGCAGTGACTGCTATTTTTGCTCTTGCATTGTGAAGGGATACAACTTAAAAAATAAGAACGTAATAAGTTACCCCAACCTTCCCTCAGCAATTAGGCCTATGCCTCATAGCAACGAAGTACCTGTGCCTGAACCACCAAAATCTTTGGATCATATTTGTGTGGACGGTTCTGATCATGATGAGACTCATCAGATGGCTTTTCCCGATGAGTCCAGTACTTCCGAGTTTGAAACTGAACCAGATCCGAAACCTGAACTTTTCTCTCAAGCTGAATTGAATGATTTAGTCCGGGATTTAGGACTCCCAAAAGATGCTGCCCAACTGCTAGGTTCTCGGCTTAAACAGAAAAATCTATTGTCACCAGGAACAACTTTTTATTGGTACCGCAAACCGCGAGACACAATTTTTGAAGTATTTCAGCAAAGAGGAAGATTTGGTATTTTGCAACGATATATACGGAGTGATGGAAAAGTTTAAACTCAAGTATGATCCTGCTGAATGGCGGCTGTTCATTGATTCGTCAAGAGACAGCATAAAAGGTGTTCTTCTTCATAATGGCAACACATTCGCTTCAGTTCCTATTGCTCACTCTGTTATTCTCCAAGAAAGAATTTGGCCCTGATTCTTCAGAAGATTCGTTATGATGAGCATAAGTGGATGATTTGTGGAGACTTTAAAATTCTATCCATGCTATTAGGGCAGCAATCCGGTTTCACCAAATATCCCTGCTTCCTTTGCTTGTGGGATAGCCGGGCCCGCGACCTACACTGGGGGAAAAAAGACTGGCCAATTCGGGAGTATTTGAGACCCGGTGAGAAAAATGTTCTTCATGAGAGCTTGGTACCTCGTGATAAAATTCTATTACCACCTCTCCACATTAAGTTGGGTCTCATTAAGCAATTCATCAAGTCCCTTCCAAAAGATGGTGAGTGCTTTCGGTACCTTTGCTCAAAGTTCTCCTGACTTTCTGAAGCAAAGCTAAAGGAAGGAGTGTTTGTTGGCTCTGATATAAGGAAACTCATTTCAGATGGAGCATTCGCTGAAATGATGTCTGAGAAGGAAAAAGAAGCCTGGGATTCCTTCAAGGATGTTGTTCTCAAATTCTTGGGGAACAGGCGGGATGAGAACTATAAGGATATTGTTGCCAGGATGCTCAATGCATTCAAAGAACAAGGCTGTAACATGAGCCTGAAAGTCCATTTCTTGCACTCCCATGTGAACTACTTTCCCGAAAACTTGGGGGCGTACAGTGAAGAACAAGGTGAAAGGTTTCACCAGGACATCAAGGACGCAGAGAGAAGGTACCAAGGAAGATGGAACACCACTATGATGGCTGATTTCTGCTGGTTGCTGCTGCGGGAAACCCCAGATGAAAAATACGCCAAGCAGCGCACCAAGAGAAGCATTCGTGGGAAGAAGAAACGGGCCCACCAGGAGATTGATTGACCCAAGAATGACTTTAAAATCTAAACTGTGTTGACAAATATCGTGTTTTTACTAAACTTTGAAATAAAAATTTGCTAGTTATTACCACAGTGTCGGATCTCATTTATTAGAATTTTATTTTCACACCATCGGGTGTTTGTCTTCATGTATTGCAATGGTGCGGTTTGCGTTTTCTATTCTTACATACATACCTGTACAACATTTTTTGCACATTTCTTTGCTTTGCTTTGTGTCTAACCTCGCTCTTATATGCTCAATGTTTGTGCACATGTATGTGGCTGTTTTAAGTGCAGACAATTTTGCTACCATCACAGTGTGTTTTGTTGACATTACTCTATTCTTATGTGCTGCCTTGTTACAATTTTCTTTATTCTTATTTGAATAACTACTAAACAATTAGTATAAAGAATTCATCCAAGAAACTTTTATCTCGATCGCACTCAATCTGAAACGTTCACCTCAAACTGCTAACCCAATGTAGCAAAAAATCTGTACGTGATGGAGCAAATTGGTTACCAGATTTGGATTCAGCGCACCAAAAAACGTAAAAATCAATCGAAACATTAGAGGCAGTTTAAAAAAAATTTTTTTTAGTGTACCTGTGTTATTCTTCAGTGACTCTGACCCATTTCATCTGAGGGTCTTCAAGACCAGAAATAGTGCTTTAAATTTGGGGTACTGGTAGCCAGTGAGTATGATGTGGTCAAGCACTTGCAACCCTCTGTCAGTCATTCTGCAACACTCAGAATTAGAGACGGTGCAAATTTTTTAGTCAAACCAATGTACAAGGCATGAGAGTAGTCTAGCGATGACTGATCAGGCACATCTCCTTGATGTATGGAGATTTCATAGTTGCCGCAGGTGAAAGAAGAGGTTTTTTAGAGGCTGCCTTAATTTGCAAAATCAAAGCAAGTGACAAATTCAGCAGTAGCTCAAGATTCTTGATCTGGGATTTTAAGGGGAATTCATAAGTACCGACATGAAAATTCCTCTGGGGACTATCCTCTTGCGTTAGGAACTCCCATGATGTTTTACTTGGGTTAAGTTTGTTGTTTTTTGCACATTCTTAAGCTCCTATTACACACAGTCAGTCAATTTACTGAAAGCTGTAGGTAGATTTAGTTTAATAGTTTAGCTTTACATCATTCATGCAGATGCATAATTGTGTGTCCATTAACCAATAAGCTCATCCACCTGCATTTACAATTTATAAACACCTTAGTCCTAGTTATAACAATCTGAGTGACGCTTACCACAGAATATCCCAAGAGCAATAACTGCTGGGAGGAGGGGTATTATAAACTAGGATACTATACAGCCATTAAACAAACCTCGTCACCTTCAAAGAGAAAATGAGTTGAAAAACGCTCTGCAGCAGTTAGCAATGCCTTGAAACACTATTATGCAATTATATATACATTTGATATGTTATCATCCTTGCTGAACTCTAGTTTGAACAGAAACATCCTTCCATTGAGTGCTGCGTTATTTTCGGAAAATAAGAGTCACTTTTACTTTTATCCCAAAGGGAAAACTCAATATAGTTAACTTGTTATAACTGAGGAGTATGTTCACTGTGGAGATTCCAGTACACTGGCACCTCAGCAGTTATTCTGTTCCCCATGTGACCGGGCACAAGCAAAGACCGATGCCAAGGCCACGTCTTTCCTCCACCCAGTGTTCTGCAGATAAAGCTGCTGTTTAAGGCCTGTTAAGGAGGGGGGAGGGGAACAGGAATGACAAGGTGCACTCCACTCCCAGCTTAGTTAAGCAGCATTTTAAAAAGCTTTATTTCACAGAGAAAATTAACAGAAGATGGGAGAAGGACAAATGTTGCTTCCCTTTGTACAGATTAAAATTATGTTTCTTTATTTGGTCTGCTAGTTCAATTTCTCTCCAAAAAGGGGAGGGACAGAACAAATTCTAAATGACACCCTGCTTCCCCATGTACTTTAAAGAAAAAAAAGAAAAAGAAAAAAGTGTTTTCAGACCACAAATTAAGGAAAAAAGACCTTTGAAGACGACTTTAAATAAACTTAAAACATGAACCATTTTAAATTCCTCCCTCTAATTGCTATTTATGTTCCCCCACTCTCACAACACACACTAAGGAGGAGGATTATTGCTGAAAGCACCAAGGAACAGGCAACTTCACCCAAAGATTAATGTCATGGTTACGCTCTGGCAAACAACAAAAACACATGCTCTGGCACATACCCAAACTTGCTTTTTTGACGACAATGCAGTTTCTTTCTGTTGATGCAAATGATCTTGAATAGGAGCTTTTATGTTCAATCAGCCCACTTCCTCTACTGGAAGCGAGTCTCCAATAGTAATCCCTGAACAAACAGACGTGAAGTCTCTCTTCACACTGTTCAGAGGCCGCCGCAGCATCTCCTGAGGCTGTGTGGATAGGAAAGGACAAGAACAGAGGGTGGGCAAAGGCATGATGTACAACAGCACTAAATTTACTGATCGATTCAGATCTCTTTATTGAAATGACAACTTTACACATGTGGTTGCCAAAATAATATATTTAGTAGTTAGGGTAGAAAAAACAAGAGCAGATAGTAACATAGTAAATGACGGCAGAGTATGGTCCAGTAAGATGGCAAGAGTAGGTGCACCTGTCGCTCTGTGCAGGCCACCCCTCCCCATGTCTGTTTTAGGGGTAAACCCACTGCTCCATGTAGGACACCATTGTATGTTGAGAAATTAGATAAGTTTATTTTGATTTTATCTTGTTGCTGTAAAGGGATCCACTGTGTCTGTCCCATGCCATTTTGAATTCTGTCACTGTATTTGTCCCCACCACTTCCATCGGGAGGGCATTCCAAGCATCCACCACCCTTTCAGTGAAAAAGTATATCCTGACATTGCTTCAATTTATCCCCTTGCAGCTTCATGTTATGCCCTCTAGTTTTACAGCATCCCCGTCTTTGGAAGAGGTTTGTTTGTTCATTATTTCTCTAAGTATTTAAAGGTCTGAATCATATCTCCCCTATCCCGCCTCTCCTCCAGAGTGTTCATATTTAGGTCTTCAAGTCTCTTCTCATAAGGCTTCTGACACAGGCTCCAAATCGTTTTTGTCGCCTTCGTCTGAATAGTTTCCAGTCTTTATATCTTTTGCAAGATATGGTCTCCAAAACTGAACACAGTATTCCAAGTGAGGCCTCAACAGGTCAATGCAAAAGAGGAAGGTCAGCAATGAGATGGATCGATACAATAACAGCAGCTATGGGTGCCAGTCTATCAACAATGAGCCGCCTATCTGAGGACAGAGCACAGTTTTGACTCGACGGCACTTAAAAGTAAAATAAAATTTCAGGGTAGAGGAGAATATCAAGAATTCCCCTCTCTTTGTATGGATTCATCTGTTTACGATCTAAAGGCTCCATTCAAATCAAAGTCCAAGTTAATTGAGGACTACATAGATCTCATTAAGAGCAGAACATACTGCTGCTAATTACAGTACCTTAACCAGAACATATGGAATGACCAGAAATATCATTCCTGTGACTGAATGGGAAGCTGCATCACAAGAAAGCTCAACTAAACAAGCAGAAACTACAGATATCAAAAATAAACCTTTGCTACCACCACTTTCTTCCCATCTCCTTACATTTTCCTCCTTTCCAAGAAAACGAGTGACAATGTTGCTTAACTTGGTGCCTTGGAAAACGTCATCCCAATATTAAAGAAATAAAATAGACAGCTTCCTTTAAGCTGGAAGCACAGCTGAGGTATATTTGTTAATTCAAGAAGTCAAGCTAACCTCATTAAATATAAATATCTATATGTGTGTTTCATTGATTACAGCAAGGCCTTTGATTGCATGATCATGAAAAACTATGGGCCACAATAAGCAGCATGGGTATACCAAAACATCTGCTGCTTCCTGATCAGTGTAAAAGGTTGTGCATGAGAACTAACAGTTCAACCTGAACAAGGAGAAACAGAATGGTTTAAAAATCCGCAAAGGTGTACAACAAGGCTGAATACTTTTCCCATACTTGTTCAGTTATCATACAGAACAAATCAGAGAAGCAGGACTGTAAGAAAACTACCAAGGTGTTGAGTGGTGAAGACTCATCAACTTTCACTATGTTGGCAATACCACATTATCGCTGAACATGAAGACTATAAACTAGGTCATAAGTACCTAGCAGTTTCCCCAGAAGACACAGGTTCCACAACACTTGTATCGGGTCAAGCAGTGATATCCTGGGTCCCTTTTAATAATGGTTTACAGACCTTTCCTCCAGGAACTTGTCCAAACCTTTTTTTAAACAGCTTTTACTACATCCTCCTGTAACAAATTCCAGAGTTTGATTGCATGTTGACTTAAAAAATAATTCTCTTATTAGTCTTAAATAGGTTACCCTATAGCTTCAATGCACGTCCCCTATTCTTTCTATATTCTGATGTAAACAATCTACTTTTACCTTTTCCATTCCATTCATTAATTTATAGACCTCTATCATATCTCCGCTCAGCCGTCTCTTTTCCAGGTTGAAGAGCCCTAATCTTTTTAGCCTCTCTTCATAGGGGTATCCTTCCATCCCCTTTACCATTTTGGTGGCTCTTCTCTGTAATTTTTCTAATAACGCTATATCCTTTTTAAGATACGGCGACCAGAATTGCACACAATATTCAAGATGTGGTTGTACCATGGAACGATACAGAGGCATTATAATATCCTCTTATTTTCCATTCCTTTCCTTACGATACCTAGCATTCTAGAACACAAGAGATAGGAAAGTTTCTGGAAACAGCAAATGCCACACCAACTAGCTTTTGGACATCCTTCAAGTGTTCTGGAAAGAGTGGAATGTCAATTATTCCGTATAATGAAATTTTGGTATGACTTGCTGTGAGCTGTTACACTGAAAATTTGGATAACAGTTCGGATATCATATCGAGGGATTGCTGTATATGTCAAAAGTATTTAAATGCAGATAAACATGTATGACACAAGCTTTAAAAAGGTAATCAAGAAGAGGAGATGACCTAAACCCGGAGTATCAGTAACTGATATCCATTAAAGCAAATTCTGGCATTAAAATGTTTCAAAATATTTATTTATTTAATGGTATTTATATACCGCCTTATCATTCAATCAAAGCGGTTTCCACAGCAAACAATCAAGGGGGGCAAATGTTTTCATGCAGTGTACAGAGTGGTGTGTATGTGTTGGCGGGGATGTGATTAGATTTGCTTTATCTACATAGTGCGCTATTATACATCATGAGCTATTATACAGTGTTGAGGTGGTGGGGGGGGGTTGATGTATGCTGGTTCAGGGGGTATGTCCATAGTAATCGATGAACAGGGTTGTCTTCAGCTGTTTTCGGAAGTCCTTGATTTCTGTGGTTAGTCTCAGATCATCTGGGAGGGAGTTCCATATGGATGGAGCAGCCAGGGAGATTGCTCGTTGTGCGGTGTCTTTGCGGGTCTTGGTGAAGTCTTTTGGGGTGTTAACCCGATTGGAGGTGCCTCTTCTTCTTGGCCGTGTGCTTGTGTCGGGTTGTATGAGTGTGTGTAGGCTTATGGTGGAGGAGTGTTTGATCTTGAATATGTTTATGATAGTCTTGTATTTGATGCGTGAGATGATTGGGAACCAGTGCAGTTCTTTCAGTATGGGTGTGATGTGATCGTGTCTTGTAGTACCGGCTATTATGCGGGCAGCTGTGTTTTGGGCCAGTTGTAGTGGTCTGAGGGTCTTCTTTGGTAGCCCGGTGAATATTGGATTGCAGAAGTCTAGTAGAGGGGTTATCAGCGCCTGGCAAACGGTACAAAAGTGCTCTGGGTCGAGGAGGTGCTTGAGTCTTCTGATGAGTCGCATTCTTAGGTATGCACTTTTGGTTGCTCTGCCTATGTGTGCTTGGAGGTTAAGTTCTTTGTCCAGGATGACGCCGAGGTACTTAACTTCTGATTTTATGGGTATGAGTGCATCTCTTATCTTGATGTCGGGTGGAGGGATAAAGGCCGGGTTTCACGTGATGATCAGTACCTCTGTCTTGCTGTAGTTGATTGATAGGTTGTTTTCCTGAAGCCAGTTTGCCATTTGGGTGAGGCAGTTTGTTATGTTGGTGTAGTCCGGGTTGTCGACTGAGATGGGTGTGTAGATCATGATGTCATCTGCGTAGATTGTATAATGTATGTGGTGCTCTTTCATGATGGCACATATTGGCTGGATGTATAGGTTGAATAGGAGAGCTGAAAGGGCCAATCCCTGTGGCACTCCTTGTTTGACTTTTATGGGTCGAGATGTGTTGTGTCCTACTTTGACCTGTATTTGTCTGTCGGTTAGGTATGAATGGAACCAATTCAGGGTGGCACCGTGTAGACCGATGTTCTGTAGTCTATCCAATAAGAGTCTTGTGGTTAACTGTGTCAAATGCAGATGAGATGTCAATGAATATCATGAGTATGCCTTTCTTGGTGTTGTCTATAATGCGGAGGACGCTGTCGAAGAGGTATATCAGAAGAGTTTCTACCCCGTGGTTGGGGCAGAACCCATGTTGATTGTTGTCCAGGGGAACGTGGTTGTCTATGTGTTCTTGTAGTTGGTGCTGTACAGTTTTTTTCGATTATTTTTGCTAAAAGTGGTATGCTGGAGATGGGTCTGTATGCTGTTGGATTGTTCTTGTCAAGTGTGGATTTCTTCGGGATAGGTCTTATTGTTGCAAGCTTCAATTGATTTGGCATGTGCCCTTGGGTTAGGGAGGAGTGTACTATCTTGTGGATGGTTTGGATGAAGTTTGATTTGGTGGCCTTGATCCAGGGCACTGGGCAGGGATCCGTGGGGGCAGTGCTTGTCTTGATTGCTGAGATGTGGGAGAGTTGCTCCGTGGATGGGGTGTTGAATGTTCCCCAGGTGTTCAAGGGT